>CM019181.2:50435581-51035581 GCA_009739505.2 Apolygus lucorum | reverse complement strand
TAATTACCTATTATATTTAATGGACGCATTCATGTCCTTGTAGACAAAGAATAAAGATCTATCTATCTAAAACGTTATTTTCTTGCAGATCAACATGAAGGCAGACCGCCTGCTCACATGGTCCTCTCTAACTCCCCTCCGACAAAGGAGTACCCCTTGAGGTAAGGATCTTATTTTTCTCGTAAAACCAGATTCTAGGTACACCCCCCCCCCCTTCCCTACAATGGTGCCAGTCTGGCAACAAAGCGGTAATGCTTCGTAACTTGAACTTTCATCTGTTAGTTTTGGTAGGCAGTCCAACGAAATTCACTTCCGTATTCAAGGTAAAATACAAAAAACCCACGACATATTCGGTTTATGGTGTCCTGGCACCATGGTGGCACCACTATTAGTTCCATGGTGGTACAGAGAATAATTCATGAAATTTCGGAGGTATCATGAGTGTTTATTATATTCTAGATGATGTATTTATAGCCTCCCACTGGCATGAACGCTAAAGCTAGAAGTCCTGGAAGCGTTTTGAATGTTGGAGCTCCAGGACAACAGATGGGACATGATCACTTGTTCCCAAGTCACCTTACTGAACACTTATAATTTTCCTTGGGACGTTTTTGGTCGTATCAAAGTAATTAATTCGATAACATAGTTATTTCGATATTCCTAACTAAGTTTGAGCTGATTTTCGATAATATACCTACTGGGTTTCAAACGTTTCTATGGGTGGCAGTTGTCGATTGAAAATTTAAACTACCAGAGGGTGCAACAACTATTGACTAAGCAACTTGGAAATACTTTTCGTTTCGATTCGTTTTCTACAGTTATTCTTTCAAGCACGGAGTACTGGAGACAAGTTAACAGAGGAGAAAGCTAATGTTAAAATGGCGTGCAAGCATTTTTGAGGCTGCTTCACTTGCACCATCTACTTTCAGCTCAGGAACTACTAGGGAAACCGAAGTGGTGGGGGGGAGGCCACGCTCTCTTCATGCCGCTTTTCTCAAATCCTTTCGACCAACCAGAAATTGATAACTTTTCATTTCATCGTCATTTAGATTTGCAAGAATTACTTAGAAAATCCAATCGAGGCGAAAGGTATTTTCCAAGTTGCCCTTGCAGTTGTTGTCCCTATTGCCGGTAGTTCAAATGTTCAATCGACAACTGCCACCCATAGAAACGTTTGAAACCCAGTGTATTATTGAAAATCGCTCAATTTTTGACATTTTCAACTGAAAAATCGTCACGAAAACTTGCTCACGCGACCAATAAATAAAATAGACTCACTGTGTTGCGTAGAGAACAATCAACTGTTTTCTTATTTTGATGCTTGGGTACATGAACTAACAACCTTACTTTCACACACATGAAAATGTCCCAATGTGTTGCAGACTCGTATGCAAGCATTTATGAAGTTTATACTTGATGGGTAAGTATGTGTGGCGAATCTCGATTTTTCGTTGATTTCATACGTATCGAGAATATAGAGAGTTCCTAGTGGTTTTTGATACGGCGTGACGTATTACACACATGGAAGAATATACTTCTTCCATGCTCTCAATCCGGCGCCGAATTGTGATAAGAACACGCCATATCCGATACGGCACCGTATTGTTACGGTCGAATACGTCACTAGGAGGCAATCTGGCGCGCCATATTGAAAATGTGGCGGATGATCCGGTTCTGGCGCGCCGGATCGACCCTACTGGGAACTCTCTTATAACTAAATGTTATCAAATTAATTACTTGGATGCGGCCTGAAACGCCCCAAGGAGAAAAATATGTGTTAAACAAGGTGACTTGTTGGGATGAAGTTGGGAACAAGTGATCACGAACGCGATCTGTTGCACTCATCTAGAACTACGTCCTGGAGCTCCACCAATCAGAACGCTTCTAGGGCTCCCAGCTTCAGCTTTCTGCCGAGTGCTTTCAAGTCAAAATGATGACAGAATTAAAAATTAACATTTCATAGTCATTCTAATTGAAGCAGCGTGAAGAGGGTGTGCCCCCCCCCCCCCATCACATTAGTTTCCGTGGTAGTTCCTCAGCTTGAAACCGATGGCGCTACTGAGGCAGTCACCAGATTGCTTGACCGTCCGTCTTTGTAACGTTGGCTTTCTCCTCTGTTAACTTGTCTCCGGTACTCTGTGTAGCCCTTCTCCCGTCCAAGTACCGATTTTGCAGTAGGACCTTGGCAAGGTGGACTTGGCGACTGTTATGGCCATTGGTTCCCTTGTTGGGATCGCACCTGTGTGTGACCACATAAATATGTGATAATTCGTACAAGTATGGATTTGGATTCACGATAGTCACCTTACTACAAATTACATTGTTACTGGAACCCACTATCAGCCGGTCACCGTCACTTTATCACCTATTACCAAAAAGTAACCGTTCCGCGCACCATAAAAATGTTCTGCTTGTTTCAGTGAAGGCTCTCGCAGACTCAAAGTTCAAACCGCTTCTCACAGCGACTACCTCGCTGCCCTCCAAGAAGTTCAAAAGTTGACTCGGAAAACTTGATCCTCCCATTCGCCTCAAGACTTCTAAGTTCCTAAAATGTTTAATCTACTTTTAGTTACGATTTCCGGTTAAGTTTTATGCTTTGTAAACGTGTTTAAACTTTTTACTGTTAAGTAACAATCCTAGTGATAGCTTAGTGACAATAATAATTTATTTGTTGTTTTAATTGATGACTGAATTACTCGCGCCTCGCGGGTGACACTTTTGTACTAAAAATAAATCATGGTTTTTATACGTCAATATTTCGTTTGTACGTCAATAATTCTCTGGTTGGCGGAAAACTGCACCCTCGGGAACGAGGGGAATATCTACCTCCATTCAACTACCCCTAGTGACGAGGATTTTAAAATGCTGTTCTGCTGTGGGGGGGGGGGGGGGGAGTCCACTATTTCTTGCTCAAATTACTAACTAAATTACATTGTGTGGAATAGTTTTGTGGAGTAGGAAGGTAAATTAAACTGAGACTTTTATCGCTTACCTCCGGTTTAAATTAACCTAGTGAGTGCATTTCCAATGGGGACGTCCTCTTCCATCGGCAATCATTATCAATCTCTGTAAATTCAACGTACAGAACCAAGGAAAGTTCGGAACCCTAGTGCTAAGAAACATTTTCGAAAATATATTAAATACGTTCGCGATCTAGAATAACGAATTTTCATATCAGACAAAGTTCTGTTCTCAGGATTCCGAAAAGTTGAATCATACCTACACCTGTTTGTCGCTGAGAAACAGAAAAACGTCTGCCAAGTGGGTGTGGCACATAGCTTCCTCGTATCCATAACCCGATTATATACATGATCAGATGCCTAGTAGCTAATCTCAAAACACCAATCTCTAAGTACCTTCCACTACCCTCATAGGGGACCATATACACGCTAATCTGGACAATCCTAGGAAATTTCATCAAATTCGGATGAAAAATTAAGTGAGTAGATGTATGTGATTGGATCAAAAAAATACTTAGCCTCGGCCGGGATTCGAACCCGCGACCCCTGGGGGACAGTTGAAGTTACGGCTGCTACAAGTAATTCACGTTTGCGCATGCGCAGTCGCTTCTATCAGTCCGAGGATGATGAATTTCATAGGGGACCATCTAAATACTAGTCTGTAACATCCCTGAAAATTTCATTGAAATCGGATAGAAAATGTAGAAGTTATGGCCGTTACAAGGAAATTCACGTTTGCGCATGCGCAGTGGCTACTATCAGTCCGAAGGTGATGATTTTCATAGGGGACCATCTATTTACTAATTTGTAACATCCGTGAAAATTTCATTGGAATGGGATTGAAAATGTAGAAGTTATGGCCGTTACAAGGAATTCACGTTTGCGCATGCGCAGTCGCTTCTATCAGTCCGAGGATGATGAATTTCATAGGGGACCATCTAAATACTAGTCTGTAACATCCCTGAAAATTTCATTGAAATCGGATAGAAAATGTAGAAGTTATGGCCGTTACAAGGAAATTCACGTTTGCGCATGCGCAGTGGCTACTATCAGTCCGAAGGTGATGATTTTCATAGGGGACCATCTATTTACTAATTTGTAACATCCGTGAAAATTTCATTGGAATGGGATTGAAAATGTAGAAGTTATGGCCGTTACAAGGAATTCACGTTTGCGCATGCGCAGTCGCTTCTATCAGTCCGGGGATGATGATTTTCATAGGGGACCGTCTACACACCAACCCGCACAATCCCTGAAAATTTCATGGAAATCGGACAATAACTTCGTATAGTTATGCGCGTTACAAGGAATTCATGACAGACACACAGACACGGAACCAAAATTGTTCAGAAAGGTCTAAAACGTAAAACGCGAGTGGAAATTTTGATTTTGGAGAACTTTTTTTTTTCGTCCTTGGAAAGTGAAAACAAAGCTTCCGCTACCTTGGTAGACTCGGAAGCAAAAATAGGTGTTATACTTAAGGGGATCTCAATCGGTCGCCGTTCGTTCCGGGTCAGTGTTTCGCTAAATTGCAGAGGCTCAAACTCTAAAAAATGTACCTAAATTTGAAATTTTCAAGGATTTTCGAAATCTATTAGTGCATCTGCCTAGGGAATTGAAAAACTAAGGATGAAAAACTTATTTGAAAAACTAAGGATTGCCACTGGAATCATCAAAATCGCACAATTTTAGGAAGGAATTTCACCATGTCGGAATTTCCTATTTTTGACCCCAAAATCGGATTCAGCACCTCGAAAAACCACCTACGACAGTTTTCAGCCCGAACTTCCTAATTTACGAATAAACAAAACAGTGTAGAAAATATGAACGTTTAAAAAAAAAACAGGAGGATGACGTCAACCTGGAATAGTTCAATTTTGGCCGCTTGACGCGCTGAGATTGAGAAATCTATAGTCCCCAGATGCAACATTTTACAAAACCAGTAAAGTTGGAAATCAAAAAACTGAAAGAAAAAAAAAAAAAACAAGATGGGGAAAATTAGGTTTTCCCAGTTTTTCTTTGATAACTTTCCTCTTAGATTACCTACCAATTTCTTCATACCATCGGGCAACACTTGGAGGAGACGGCGATCCGAACAGCCAATCAGCGAGCGTTTCCGATTCACGTCCGTTTTCCCGGTTATTTTTTGAAATCATAAATTTTGATTGTCTCCCAAAAATAACAGCAGACTTATTTTCCGAAATCAACCCGATTTTCATTCATCGCGCACCATTAACTATTCAGGAAAAATGCAAACAGAATTCGGTGAAATTCCTCATTGCCAGAGAAAAATGGGAAAACCCTAACTGAATAATAAACGGTAGGGGTTTCGGAATTTAGCGAAATACTGACCCGGATCGAGGAACCCCCTTAATGTACTTAATTACTTTTAAAACTGCGTTTTGTGAAAAAATCATTTATTGTAACAATTTTAAATATTATTAGATACTTAAAAACAATTTATTGCTTTATCTATCATTCAGTTAACTGTAAATGCGATAAATATAATGAATTAAAAAGTCTTTGATCTTATTACGATTTTTTCTTCTCGAATGTACAATAATTACATCTTAGTGGACTGCGAAATGATAGAAACAAAAAATGCTTAAAACGAATTAGTTGATACTTGGTGACGATGGGCGTGTTATGTTAGTTTGGCGTACATGTCTTCTAGTTGAGGTTTGAAATACGCTTTCAGTTGAGGGCGTTTCGTTTTGAAGGTGGGAGTGAGGAGACCGTTTTGAATGGAGAACGGATCTGGATGCAGGTAGATGTCTTTCACCTGGAACATAACAAAATTTCATTGATTGGGGTTCATCTTGTATTCAGATTTAATTTCAGACGTAAAGACTTAATTTAATACACAATAATATTGTTTGAACTATTTGATATAGTTCTAAATCTAATTGTTCTAAATCTAATAGTTCTAAAACTCAAATTCAAGTCGAAATTCGGATTTTGGAGAACACAATCATAATTCTTCACCTACGCGAATAATGAAGCTGCCCTCCCTCCAGTAGTGAGGATGAGGAACTTAAATTTAGAGCAATTAACGATCATGTTCTGATCACTTTCCAATAAATGATCAGTAACACGGCAGTGAATCGCTGCTTCGCTGAACAGCTGTAAGTAAAATTGAGTTTCACCATCCATGAACTGATCACTTGTCGGTAACTGGTTGTTTCATGAACAACAAAGCTGCCCTCCCTCCGTGTTGTAAAGTCGTTGAATTTGAAGGCTTGAGAATATTCTACAACTTGGTTGATAAAAGGAGTATATCTGCCAACGCAGATTCGACGATTTTATCAAAAGGTTAATTTCCAGCGAGGAGTAACTTTTCGCGTATTGAATTGTCATGAATGCCTCGAATGAACTGAGCTTTCAAGAAGAGGGAGGCAATTGATTTCTTGCAATCACAACTGAACTCGCAAAAAGAAGAACGGTGTCGCAGTTCTGCTATATATTTGGCAATTGACTCATCTGGCTTTTGAATTCTTGACAAAAATTTATGCTGCTGGACCAAAGAATTAGGTGCTGGACAGAGATAATCTTCAAGCAACTTTGCTAATTCTTTATAAGTTTTTGTGGTAGGGTCGTCAGGTGAAGTGAGGGTGTAGTGCAACAGTTCCCTACGCCACAGCTCCTCGTCATCTATCCCCTTTAGAACGAACCAATTCTCGAGCCGTTTTCCATACTGGCGAAAAGATTCTTTAGAATCATCGAATTTGTCGAAATTTGAAACGATGCTAGCAGAATGTACCGGTTGTGCAGCCGCCAACTGTTGCATAAGATCGGCATTCTGCTCGAGTATCTCCTTGATACCATTCAATAATGCCTCCATCGAATGCGAATATTATTGATAAGTAGGTACTCACAGTTTGAAAAAAAAGAAATGAATTGGTTTTATCCTCGTCGACAGCTGTTGTAAAGTCGTTGAATTTTAAGGCTTGAGAATATTCTACAACTTGGTTGATAAAAGGAGTATAATATACTCCTCAATATTATTGAAAAACCTTGTGAAACACACAAATCCGTATATTACCTGATAACTCTTATCCCGCCAATCCATATCCTTATTCTTAACACTTCGGAAGTGAGGAACTAATATTGATAGCAATTTACGATCATGTTCTGATCACTTTCCATTTTTTGACCTTTTCTTTGCAGGCGTTTTTCGAGATGCCAATTGCTGGCGAGGGTCCTACGAACCCTACAAGCCCAAGGTCTTAATATACTCTGGTCCAAAGAAACTGATAGATACAGACAGACCAGAATGCTCATCACCTCATACGATCCTAAACAAGCCCTATGGCTAACTTCCAAAAGTCGAAACACCATCAGACTAATGATAGGCATTCTAACGGGTCATTACTACTTCCGTAGGATGCTAAACATCATGGACAACAGAATTTCACCAATGTGTTCTTGCGAACAAGAAGCTGACTCCGCTGAGCACTTTTTATGTCGATGCGACCGCTTCTGGAGGTCCAGAACGGAAGCATTCGGTCACCACATCGTGGAACGTGCATCCCTACGAGAAATTTCCTGGAAAAGGATAAAAAAATTCGCAGATCTCAGTGGAAGATTTACTGACTCCAACACGGGGTAGCCGGCGGAATCCTCTTTTTTTAAATAAAGGGGCCTCGCAAGAGGGGGAGTATAAGCCATCGGAGCCTGAAACTCCCTTCCAATGGCAACCCCGGGCAGTGAGTGAGTGAGTGACTGATCACTTTCCAATAAATGATCAGTAACACGTCAGTGAATCGCTGCCTCGCTGAACAGCTGTATGTAAAATTGAGTTTCACAATCCATGAACTGATCACTCGTCGGTAACTGGTTGTTTCATGAACAACAAAGCTGCCCTCCCCCTGGAAGTGAGGAACTAATATTGATAGAAATTTGCGATCATGTTCTGATCACTTTCCATTCAATGATCTGTAACACGATAGCGAATCGCTTCTTCTCTACAGAGGGTGTAACGAGAATAATGAGGAATTTCACCATGTCGGAATTTCCTATTTTTGACCCCGAAATCGGATTCAGCACCTCTAAAAACCCCCTTAGGCAAACTTTCAGCCCGAACTTCCTAATTTACGAATAAACAAAACAGTGTAGAAAGACGTCATGCTGGAATGCTGTTTAAAAAAAAACGGAAAAATGACGTCATCCTGGAATAGTTCATTGATGGCCGCTTGAAGCGCTGAGATCGAGAAATCCATAGTCCCCAGATGCAAAATTTCATGAAACAGTAAATTTCGAAATCGAAAAACTGAAGAAAAAAATAGAAAAAGCGAGATGGGGAAAATTAGGTTTCCTCTGTTTTTGTTTGATAACTTTTCTCTTAGAAAACACGATTTCGTCGTCCCAATGGGCAACACTGGGAGGAGATTGCGATCCGAACAGC
This sequence comes from Apolygus lucorum, assembly GCA_009739505.2. Lineage (NCBI taxonomy): Eukaryota > Metazoa > Arthropoda > Insecta > Hemiptera > Miridae > Apolygus > Apolygus lucorum. Next base: position 51,027,217 of record CM019181.2, on the reverse strand, counting down.
CCAATCAGCGAGCGTTCCCGCTGCACGTCTGTTTTCCCGGTTAGTTTTGAAATTAAAAATTTTGATTGTCTCCTAAAAATAACAGGAGACTTATTTTCCGAAATCAGCCCGATTTTCATCTATCCCACACCATTAACTATTCAGGAAAAATGCAAACAGAAATCGGTGAAATTCCTCATTACGCACTGTCAACGAGAGTTGTTTGTCTTGTCGTCAACGGGTTCATCCTGTCACAATTATTGTTATTTGTTATCAAACTCAAGAAAGGGAAAGTTATTTCCCTCATCGGCGTGCTATATTTATAATTTATTGCCACAGGCAGCCTGCCTATCCTCTCACCGTGTTGATTGGAGGTTGGCTAAATAAACGACTCGACAAACTTGACCGCTTGGCACTGGTGAAGTCGAGGTAGCTTTCCGAGGTTTACCTTCCCAATTGATAAACGGGCCCTAAAAGTGTAAAATTGGCTCGTATCCTTGTTGGTGACCTTAAATGTTTTTCCCTGTGTAAACTATTTCATTAAATGCTACGCCTTACAACTAGGAATTTCTTTTTCGTGATTCAGCTCGGATAACGGAAAATCTGTCTGGAAATCCTACTCTCATCTCTGGCTTGTGCAAGCCAGTTCGCGCAAACTGAACTGAACTACTTGGTAGCGTTCACACAGGGTTGGTTACTGAAGAGGGACATCCTTTCGTATACGAAGTTAATCATCGAATTGAGAGGGGAACCGAATGATTTCCAACTAGTACGGTTCAATAAAGTCACACAGGAATTCCTTTTTGTGCTTCACTGCGAGATTAGCAGCAAAACACACGTAGTACAGCTCTGAACGCTCAACGAGTGGAGACGTTGGGCCCTTCAAATATGTGATTCATTGTGGGTTCGGCTTCGGCTTGAACCGCGTTTACACACTCAAACTTCGCTCCAACCTCATGCCAATTTTCTGTCCGAGACAGATTTTGCTCAAGCCAGATTTTTTGGTTTGTGCAAGAAAAATGGTTTGCGCAAACTCCGTTCAGACGCAACGATATAACTGTGCAAACTGGTTTGCACAAATGGTTCTTAATGTAAACCTGGCTTAATGTAAACCGGAAAGAGCGTCAAATTTCCCATCTTTCTAGTGCCTGCAAAAAACTATTTTCGGTGTCCTGATGGGTGGAAAACTTGGAATAACGAGTGGTTAATAAATCAACTCCCGAAGTTTTCAGGTTCTTAACAAGGGACACCGTGTATAATTGCGCCTTTCACACTTCCTTTGAAGGAGACAAATGGCTGGACGAAAGTCAGCGGATTTCCAAAGTGTTGATTATATCCCCTTGACCCTTTGACGAACTGGTGGTCAGGATGGTAGAGGAGAGGGCTCTTGGAACAAGTTAGCAAGACTTGTGGAAAGAATCCTCCAGGTTACAAGAACACTGACAGGATCAAAAGTAGGCAACCAAACTCAATTCTAAGTAACGTGATAAGCAGTTTCAAGCTGAGTTCCTACTTGGGAAAGGAGGTTTGGTTTTATTGCTGTTCAAATAGGTACCAAATATTCAGGCGATGCAGTCCTCTTCTGACATCTTACAGAGTTCAAAAAATCATCAGGGATCCTTAAATTTGAAATAAGAAATTTTGAATTCGATTCATAAAGTTCAGAATCACTAGTATTGTTGGGGGAAAATCGATTTTATTTGGAAACGTCATTGTTTAAGTTATTTAATTTCTTACTTGTTCGAAGGATTTAAGGCCACTTTCTTTTCCCCAAGTGATCATATCGTCCATGATGAGCTTCTTGACCTCAGGGTGGTTGCAGAGCACGGATAACGTCCCTTCGATCCCGTTTTCCAGAGCCCAGCTTTTCACAACGTCGACGTCCGGCACCACTATTGCTATTATGCAAGACTGAAACATATCATCCACTATGTAAGAGACCTATAGGTGTACAGGTAGGTACTGTAAAATATCACATCTCACTATAGTCCAGTAATTCGATTTTCGGGTTTTACGTACCTTGAAACGCAAACCAACAAAATTTTAGGGGGGGGTAAACTTTTTTCTTCCCCCCCACCACATTTGCTGGTTTAAGTTTCAAGGTACTTGGAATCCAAAAGTCGTTAGTTACTATGGACTGATTTTTATGAACTTTGGTAGGTATATGCGTTCTATTTGGGGTCTAGTTGTGCCCTGAAGCTTCTGGTTGACATCAGTCACTTTTAAGAGAAGAAAAATAGGGGTTGAAAATTTCCAAAACATAAAGGTAAAGTTTTTTCATCAATTTAAAATAGTATTGCATTTATGGAATCGAATGGGGCCACCCAGAGGACCAAAAGCTCACTCCCCGTGAGGATTCCAAGTTGACTGCAAATGAATTTGCACTGACCCCAATAGGCCAAATCTCCGTTCAAATTTTGCTGATCTAATGCGACCTTTGTTTGATTATTTGAGTTAAATTTCATGCCGCTCGATCGTGCTTTCTTAGCAACCAAGAATCAAATTTCAGTATGAATATCTTGGCACTCATTCTCGAATAACGATGTTTTACTGGTAGGTTTCTGTTTCAAAATAAAATAGTAAACCTTTTTGTTCTTTGCAGGTGAGTTATTTATACAGGAAAATAATCCGTTGCGTAATAATTTGCAGTGTTTTAATACTTGAAGTCAATGGTCTAATCCTACGTAATGAATCTGAATGGTTCAACTCACAAAAATCTGTCACTTCGTTTGAATCGTCCACCAAAGTCCAGGGTAGTGAAATTATTCGAACTTTCCATATTTACGAACATTTTTACTCGATGAAAGTCATAAAGGTGGGCTTCTCGTTTAGGGGTGAGATTATAAGATTCATATAAAGCCTATAACCTCACCAGAAACTTTGCCATCATATTTTTTTTTAAACTCCATTCTCTCCCCCTCCTCTCGCTGTTAAAGAAAAAAACAGCGTTGAAATAGTTGTTGCGATTCCTCTATGATTGAGTCAATCAGTGGATGAAAAAATAGTGACTCGAATCAGACAAAACGACGAGAACTGTGAGGAAGAAGACGATTTGAGTACTATTGATATCCCTGCAGGACGCAATGAAATAGAAACTCTCCAGCTCTACTTTGAATCGAACCAGTGCGATCCGACCTTCTTCGATCGAATTCAAGATTTGGGGAGAATGATCACGATGACCAAAAGTTCGAAACAGTCCAACATAAGATTTGTCGATTCTCAATAGACCAGGTTCCACAGTTGTGGATAATCGACTATAAATTACGCAGGAGGAGATTCGATAAATGGCGTTGTAGCTACAAAAGTGCGGCTAAGCCGCAAGGAAGTCAGGTTAGTGGTCGAACTGGTAACAGGCTTTACTCCACTCCGATTCCATCTCAACCGCATTGGGGTAAACCAAGATACAACCCTCTGCAGGCTGTGTGGAGAGGCCGAAGAAAAAGCCTCCCACATAATATTTGACTGCGAAATGCTTTCAAATCGCAGGTTTCACCTCCTTGGGTCACCTACACCCATGGAGGCTTTTCCCAGCACAAACCTAGCCAAACCACTACTGGCCCTTACCAAAGGGCTAGGACTCTTTGACTAGGAACAGAATCCGCGGAATAGCACAATAAGCCACTAGGCTTCAGCGCTTTGGGCTCCCATCACCCTGATCCGCGGATTCATCTACAATCTACAATCTAGCTACAAAAGTCGTCATTCAAAGACTTCTAACGAATAGCTTACTTTCAGTGATTCTCCGTGTACGAAAACTTGATGAACGTATTGACTTCTGATATAGATATTTTCTATCTTCTCCGGCACGATGTACTCCCCTTGGGAAAGCTTGAAAATGTGCTTCTTTCTGTCGATAATTTTGAGCGTCCCGTTCTGAAACAAAAAATATCACCAAGTTTACAGATACCTAGTAGAGATTACTTAACAATAATAAATTCTTGCAGTATTAACAGGTATCTAAGTAGGTAGTAGGTAGTAGGTATCTAAGTAGGTAGTACCCCCTGCATGCGCAGTACCCAACCGAGAGCAATGATTATTATAGGGTATCGTCTACACCCCTGTGAGCTCCCGCTCACTGGTGGTCTCTTCCCAGTGACGGAGCTAAATTGATTCATCAATTTCCTTCCTGACCCGAAACTGGCATAGTCACCTGCGATCATCATTGTCCAGTTTTGCGGTCCGTGGTCAGCTTGGAGTTGACGTCACCCCCCCCCCCCCCTCGCTCCACAAGACACCGCCTTCACCTTGAGCGTCCCTCCGTCGGAGATGGCGAGCCACCTGCTTCCACCACCCTGGAGCCGCCGCCCATCCTCCGATGGAGTGGAGGGGGAACACCTACAACAAGACCAGGCTGCTGAACCCCCACTCTTCAGTCCCTGTTCAAAACCCTCCAGTAAAGCCACCTTGAGCCCAGCAGCCCATGAGCCGAAACTGCCCCTTATTTTCCCTAATATTCGCCACAACCACCACGTCGTACAACCCTGCTGACATCGACGCTGGAATCTTTGCCACAACTTCCACCCACGACCACGGTTACCTTTGGGCCCTGAAGCGTGAGTGCACTAGCAGTAATACATTTTCCATTGGCCAATGAGATAGTGAAAACAGTGTAGAAGTAGAGCGATTCATATTTGAACACATTCGCCACGAAAACCTTGTACAATAGAGACGAAAATTCGTATGCTAAAACCTTTCATTGATATTTCGCCACAACCAGACACAGAACTTGAACTTTGCCTAAACTACTAGATATTGGAATTGTATTGTCTAACATTGAGTAAAATTGTGTATTTTCGCCATTCTGTGCCATAAACTGCTTATTAACCCTTTAGGTAGAATGCCACACTTCGTGACGATTCCTTGTCAAATCTTATTGAATAAAATTCATACTAGTTGTAACCATTCTAGTTGTTCATTTGTTCTCTACCTGGTTTCTCAGTACAAACAAGGAGTTGGTGTTTCGACACACTCCGCCACAGGTTCATTCAGATTCCCTTCAGGAAAAATCTTAGGCACACACGGCACAGACACACTACGTGATTCCATCTTGTTTCTTCAAAACGCCCATCAGGCTTACATTTCAGGTTCTTCGCCACAAAGCTACCGATTCGCTGCTACAGAGCCACATCCAGGTAAATATATACACGCTACCCCTTTTAACTTTAACTTTGTTTCGATATTTCCTTGTACCATAGGAGACCATCTAAACTCCAAACTGCACAATTCCTGAAAATTTCATTGAAATCGGACAATAACTTCGTATGGTTATGCCCGTTACAAAGATGTCATGACAGACACATATACACTCAGACGCACATACACGAAACCAAAAATGTCCAGAAAGACCAAAAACGTAAAACACGAGTGAAAAATTTTATTTTGGAATTTTTTTCAACCTTGAAAAGTGAATACAATGCTTCTGCTATCTTGGTAGACTCAGGAGCAAAAACTGTACAACGTTATTTAATAATTTGCAGTGTTTTCCAATTGACGCTCAAACAAAAACCAACTGATTGTTGGAGTGATCAGTTGAAATAATGGTGGGTGACTCACAGGTTGCCATTGGCCGATGTCGCCAGTGTGATGCCAGCCCAGCTCGTCGATGGTGAGAGCCGTTTGGTCCTGGTTCTTGAAGTAGCCCTGGAAGACGTTGGTGCCCTTGACGCACACCTCGCCTTGGTTCATGTTGGCGAAGTACTCCATTTCAGGGACGTCAACGAGCTTGACGCAGCAACAGGCCACCGGCGGCCCCACGTGTTCCGGCACGTGGTCTCCCTGCACCGTCAGCGTGATGGGGGCACAGCACTCGGTCTGTCCGTAGCCTTCCACAATCTGTAACGTAGAATGATTTATAAGAAAACAAGCCGGGAGATGTCATCTTGTATAGACCACCAGCCACCATGTAAACAAATGTACTAAAGTTCCGTGGGCCTCAAGCACTAAGTTCATGCAAAAAACAAAAAACTGAGAAAAAAAATCGCCTCAAATTCGCCAATGATATTTACGTGTAAATGCATCCCTTGTTGATGGAATTGATTTTATTCCTTCAACATTATCATTCGCCAATGATATTTACGTGTAAATGTATCCCTTGTCGAAGGAATGAAATCAATTCCATCAACCGCTACAACTTCTTGATAGTACGAATTTGTTTCCTCGACCTCCATTAACAGGAGTTACTTATGGTACAAGTTGTCCTGTATGGGAGTATCCAAAAAATTTATTGCTGCTCTAAGGAGCTTGTATGAGATCACGAGTTCGGCTGTGCTTCTTCCCGGAGGATCAAGTACGAAGTACTTCGAAACTTATATGGGAGTGAAGCAGGGCTGCCTGGCTTCACCATTGCTCTTTGCTTTATTTCTGAATGATATGCATGATTTTGTGGGTGGAGGACTCTATGCTGGCAACCGGAATATCAGGCTGTTGATGTATGCTGATGATGTGGTTTTGATGGCGTCCAATGCTTCAGTACTCCAGAAAATGATTGACAGGGTTGAAGAATATTGTTGTCACTGGGACTTGGAGCTAAATCTCACGAAATCCAAGGTCCAAGGTGTTCAGGAATGGGGGTAGGTTGGCGGAGAGAGATAGATGGACATATAAAGGAAAGGCCATTGAAGTCGTGAATAAATATATATATATTTAGGTGTTCTCCTAACCCCAAGCATCTCCTTCTCAGCTCATTTAGAAAAAAAAAATGGGGGTCGCGAAGTTGGCTATTCAAAGTGTTTGGAGGAACTTCTTTATGATGTCGCAGGTTACGTTTCCTTCCAAATTAAAAGTTTTTGAGGCAATTGTGAGGGCAATCTTATGTTATTCCTCGCAAATATGGGGTGCTAGAAATTATGATGCCGTTGAGTCTATTTTAAGATATTTTGTCAAGATGGTTTTATCACTCCCACAAAACACGCCAACGTATAATATACATATTATGTTGTTTTTGGAAACGGGCCTTAAACCTATATTCCTTTATACTTTAAAGTCGCACTTTGACTACATCATGAAGGTGTTTAAATTGCCAGACAGCAGATTATCAAGAATATTGGGGAAGGAATGTCTTAAGTGTAACGTCTTTTGGGCGCAGGATTGGGACTCACTGATCGATAGATACGGCATAGCGATAAATAAAACTGAAGACGTTCAGTTGTGGAGTCGGGATTTTGCTAAAGCGCTGGAAGTGGTCGCTGATAAGTATCATGAACAATTCATGAGTAAAGCGTTGGTATCAGAAAGGCATCAGCAGTACCGAGCACTTCGGACCAGCCCGAGAACAGTAGCCCAGATTTTGGGGAGTGGGCCAATTTGGGTATCCAAATGGTTATTCAAGTTAAGAGGCGACATATTGGCGCTTAGGAGCCGCCCTTATGAGAAGGAAGAACAAACGTGTCCCATGTGTAGCGCTAATGCCATTGAAGATGCGTTCCATTTCACCGCGCAGTGCACAGCATACACCGTGGTTAGGCGCAAATTTCTTGGAGCATCGGTGATTTGCAGAGAAGAATATATGTATCTCCTGGAGAGGGCAGTGGTTAGCCTCGCTAGGTACAGTAGGGTAGCCTGGCAACTCCGTGTAAGAGCCAAAGCGGTGTACAATCTTTAGTTTGCAGGGTAGATATTTATTTTTATAGTGTATATATGTATGTGTAAATTATTTATTAAAGAATCAGCTAATCTAGTATCTATGTAATGTGATCATAAATAATATTTAATTAAAAAAAAAATTAACTCATCTGTCGATCCTAATAGGATTAAGATTATTACATGACTCTCCATATCTATCATAAAATGTATTAATTTGTTCCAAATAAAGCATGTTTTCTCTCTCTCTCTTTGTTTCCTCGACCTACAAACACTCACTAATTTTGTGTAAATAAGGTGTCCAAAGTTGACCAAAACTTCAGAGTTCGATTCTACAAGGTATTTCCTGAAAAAAGCATCTTACCCTTTTTGTTTTAACCCCTTATTTTACCAAGTGTTAATTTTCAAATTGAAGGGGTATTTCATGTTTTTTGACCGTATGTCGTTAAAACTGGCATAACCAAGCAATATTTTATCGATGGAAATAGCGTTAAATTTCAAACTGCAATTTTAAATATTTTAGGAATAAAACATAAAAACAAGTCAAAAGCTAAGTTTATAATTTTTTAAAAATTTGACTCTTTGTGATCGAAGTTTTTACTCCGAATTCCTGACTATTTAATGGGCTCTCTTAGGAAAAAACATGCCAGTGGTAACTCATTTTACAGGTTTACTCTGAAATTTGATGAACGGAGAGAGGGGGGGGGGTTTGAACGCTGATTCGTTTTAAAAAATACACGTTTTTTGTTTCGAACACCATTTTTCTTCTCAAATTTCACGATAAACCTGAGAAATAGGCTATCGGTGACAAGCTGACAATTTGGGCATGTTTTATTCCTTAATGATAGTTACTATATAGTATAAATAATTCCATAATATAATATAACTTCACATAAAAAAATATTCAATAAAATAATATCTTACTAAATAATTACAACATCTAGTTTTGCACTGTAGATATCTTGGCGATTTAATAAGAATAACTATGGCGGTTCTCACCCACCCTCAACTTTGAACAGTTATTTTGTTGTTCATGTACTTGTATTTGAAAATTTTTGAAAAATCTCTTTTCGTTGCTGGAGCCTGGGAAAACCAGAATGAAACAAGAACACAAAAGTTTTTAATGTAATTTTAGGAATTTTCCCCGAAAGAAAGTTCTTTCAGTATTTTCACAATTGGTCTGGAGAGAAGAAGAGGGTATCCCACTAGGGGAGGTCGCTCAGGAGGGATGGTTGAAAAGAAGTGCCTCCAATTCGTATATGAGTCCCAAGGGATGCCGTGCAGCACTCCCGCCGAGATCCCTTGCTCGAGTGGCACTTTTCCCGCCCCACATTCATAACAAGGCTGTCATTTCTTTTGGTTTGGGTATCGCTTGCTTCAAATTTTGTGTAACTTGCACATTGTAGCCAGACAAGTCTGCTCCAAGCTCAGGCTGTACTGGTTATACAAAAGCAATGGGCGCCAGCAAACTGTGAAAACCAGGATGGAACCATGTTTGTGACCATGAAGTCTTTTTGGACTGATGGAGGCACTGCATTGTATGCGTTGAAACTGCTAGCCTTTGAAGAAGGAGAAATAGGTTTTCGCATTAGCAGAATTCAAGGTGATATTTGTAACAATATAGGTTGAATTTCCATGTGTACAACAAATGAGAAATACACCTAATTGCCCATATTTGAGACAGAGGAGGGTGACGACCCTACCCCTTCAAACCAGTGATTAGATTAATCAGCCGGCCTGAAGAGAATATCGATTCATATCTCTATGAATCGGATATCCCTAAAGGCGTAGCTCCAACAAATCAGGAACAAACCAATTGGATTGTCCCTTATAAAAAAGTAGGATCGTCACACTCCTCTCCCTAAAACATACTTCTGGGTTTCAAACAGAAGTATGTTTGAAAACAAGTCAAAGGGACTGAAAAATAGTATGAAGCCCAGGAAAGGACGTCTGGAAGCTTCAAGGGAATTCCTCCATCGTAATGGTACTATTGCAAAAGAAGAAGAAGAATGCCACGAATGGGTCATTTATGCCACGAATGGGCCATTTATACATAAAAGAATAAATCAATGGAACTGAGGAGAAAGCAAACTAAATAAAGAATACGAACGACGAAACATTCAAGTGTAATGATTAAAAAGGCAAATGCAGAAAAGGCTCATATAAAAGAAAAACGTAATTGAAATTAATAAAATGCCAGATTGGCAAAGCCTAACAAGAGACTGAATTTAATTGCCGGATTGGCGAAGTTTAATGAATGAATTTAATTGCCGGATTGGCGAAGTGGAAGAAAGCAATGAATTTAATATAGAGATTCCTTCTGGATATCTCTTTGAGTGATTCCTTCTGGAATACCCAAGAAAAAGTGGAGGGGAAATGATGAAATAAATTCAGTGCATTTCCACCGAACCACGCTCTGCTACAATGTGATGAAGTTAAAGGCTATAAGCTACTGCGTAGTCTGTAAATTCAAATTTATGCAGACTCTGCTACCACCCCAAACTATGGGGAAATAATTAAATTCTAAATTAAACTATAATTTAGAATAAAATAAAGCTCACTTCTCTCCTAGCCTTGCTCTAGCTCAGACGTACCTACCTTCTCTTGGTCTTTCCAATTGCTTTTCATTTTCATTTTTCAAGTTTTCTTTTTTCTTCAGTTTTCAGTTCTCTTTTTCATTTGATTATTCTCCAGGAAAATCAGGTTCGTTCTGTATTTCTTTTCTCTTTTTTCTTTTACCAAATCTAGTGGTTCTTTCTTTTGTTCTGTTCTATTGTATTGTCCAGAAGGATTTTTCATTTGTTTCTATTTTTTCAATTTCCCTTTTTTTTGTCCTAAGCAGAGGAGTTTATTTGATTTTTCTTTTTCCTTTTGAATCAGTACATTTCGTTTTTCCCTCATTTGCAGTTTCTTTTTCTTTGTCCTTTTCTCGGTCAGTGAGCTTTATTTTATTCTAAATTATAGTTTAATTTAGAATTTAATTATTTCCCCATAGTTCGGGGTGGTAGCAGAGTCTGCATAAATTTGAATTTAAAGACTACGCAGTAGATTATAGCCTTTAACTTCATCACATATTAGTTCATGGTGATTCTGCAGCACGAGAACACCAATATTTGGAAATGTACTCGACAAAAATAAATTAGTTCTAGGAAAATATCTTGTTGTAACGAATGTTTATACTAACAGTAGTGCTATTTTGCAATAAAGTTAACAGGAAAAAAATTCTAGGAAAATAGGGGTTTAAACTAATATTTGAAAAATATTAAAAATCACTGGGAAACTTGAATGAAACAGAATTGAAATCTTACTAAACATCCGAGGGCGCAGCGAGCGAAGGTAAGAACATTTCCGGCAAGAGGCGCCGATCCAACGACCATCAGTCGCAGCCTTCCGCCCATCGATTCTTGAACTTTTTTGAACACTGTCTTGTCCCAAAAGCTGTCTCTTCGTATAATTCCTCTGGAAAATGAGAGAATAGGACTTTTTTTGGGAGACAAATGGATAATCGCATAGACAGAGTTAATGAGTGAATTTTGAATTTTAGACGATTTTGGACTAACAACATTTCGGACAATTTTGAATACTTTCATGATAGACTATTTTATTGAGAATCCGTCAACATCGAATTTCACGTTATTTACTATCTTAAGCAAATACCCGGGCTTTGGACCCGACCGTGGGAAATCAAGGGCCATCTCTCTACTGATTTCCAAGTTGTGTAGATCTTACTTAGAAAAGTACTCGAAGGTACTCACTTGGCGAGTTCCTTATGTTTAGAGTTGAGTCCCATGTTGAAGAGCATTTTTTTAATGAAGGAGGAATTGACTTCCGCCATGACTTTGTCGTAGATTCTGTTGAGGAGTCGCGGTACCGCCGGTGTTACTGTGGGTTTCAGGGTTTTCAAATCGTCAGCTAGTCGGGTGATGTCGCCGGAGTAAAATCCAACGGCCCCGCCAACTAGGTACATTCCGTTCTGAAAAATTTCACTATCATGTATGGAAGTTACGAAAACTCATTGAAAACACAGTAGAACTGGTGAATTGAGAGAATATGAACATGATAATATCATAGTTTGTTCTGGAATATTATTCCCGAATAAACTTCACAATAATTCAGCCATTTTAATTGTGTTTGGAGTAACATCTACCAACCAGAATTGCTACATAGTCAACACAATAAACGCCCTGTGCGAAATTTGAAATTCAAACTACGCCAAACTAATGGAGAAAACTATTACAAATTACAAGAAGATGGAGCATAGAATAGGTTTTATAATAGAATAGAATTTTAAAGAATCCGAAATAATGTTGTTACGACGTTTTGATCTTAAACTAGAAATTATACTCAATTCAAATTATAATTAAAACTATGTTAACGATTGTACATTTGAAGCTAAATTTATATGCTACCATGTACGATAAGATTCGTAACAAAGTCTCTCAGAAAATTTAATGGTGTCTATCTCAGTTATGTAGATTGACCCAACAAAACACTACGTCAACTGATTGGGAATGTGGTCAACTGAATTTCAACTCCTTCTTTGCCGAGCTTTCGGTAAATTTATTTCCTTCTTCAGCGCTTATAAAACAAAAACAATATTCACCCTCAATGGCGTAAACTCTAACAATCCTATGAATAACAACAAATATATTTAAAAAAACAATAGTAAAAACCAATCTTATATAAATGAACCCGTTTTTGTTTAAAGGGGTCATGTGTCATTTGTGAAACTTTCGGGAAAACGCAAAAAACTGTTCCATATCGTCAAAACGATCAAAACATCCCATTTTTTGAAATATTCCAATACAGTTAAATACTCTACAATCCTCCAGAATGTTTCAGATTTTTTCAGCAAGGGGAAGCGTATCAAATTGCAATTTGAAATGCTCTCACATACCCCCTTTAAAAAAAAAATCGATTTTTCAGGACTGAAACCATTTAAATAAACAGCTTTATTCATTGAATGAAACATATTTTGATGAAAATATGTACATAAAACATCGTAACATAAAAGATGTACATGATTAGTTTATTCAAAATTAAAATCCAATCAACCAAAATAAAATCAAAATTTCCACTCGCGTTTTACGTTTCAGACCTTTCTGAACAATTTTGGTTCCGTGTATGTCTGTCTGTCTGTCATGAAATCCTTTCCACAGCCATAACTTCTACATTTCTCATCCGAATTTGATGAAATTTTCGTGGATTGTGCGGGTTGGTGTGTAGATGTCCCCTATGAAAATCATTACCCCCGGACTGATAGTAGCCGCTGCACATACGCAAACGTGGAATCCTTGCCATAGCCATAACTTCTATATTTCCCATCTGAAATGGATTAAATTTTCAGGAATTATGCGAGTTGTGGTGATGATGGTCCCCTATGAAAATCATGGCCCTCAAATTGAAAGTATGTTATGCGCATGTGTAAACGTGAAATCCTTGTAACAGCCATAACTTCTACATTTTGCAACAATATTCAGATATTGTGCAGGTTGACGTGTAGATGGCTCACATAGCCCCCTTTCAAAAGACATCGGAAATTTCAACCTGTTTTTTCTATGGGAAGCGTCAATGATACGAGGTTCCTTTTAATCGAAATCGATGCAACCGAGTATGGAGACCCAGAAAATTAAAAAAAAAGGTTTCAAATATCTTGTATAAAAAACCTTCACAATCAAGTTTATTAGAAAGAACTAAAGGCTTCACACTCGATTCGAAATCATAAACTCAATTTTAAATGGCATACGAGTCTGCAACACATTGGGACATTTTCATGTCAACCACTACACAACAAGGTAGTGAAGTAAGGTTGTTAGTTCATGTACCCAAGCATCAAAGTTTTCGTGACGATTTTGGTTCATTATTTTCAATAATAAGCCTTTGGAATCGAGCAAGAAAAAAAAAATTTCCGTCCGTCCGCCGTACGCCGTACGCCGTACGCGGCACTTTTCTTAGCAACACTGGACCGATTTGGTTCAAATTTGGTATATGGGCTCCATTTGGGGTCTAGTTGTGCCGCGAAGCTTTTGGTTGATGTAGGTCACTTCTAAGGGGTGAAAATTAAGGGTTGAAATTTTCAAGAGTGCCCTAGGTCGAAAACTCTCGAAATAAAGGTATCGTTTTTTCACCAATTTTAAATAGTACAGAATTTTTAAAAATTTTTGAGACCACCCGGAGCTCTGTAGGACAAACCGTTCGGTCCCTACGAGTATTTGAAGGTTTTCCTTCGATAAAACAGAATCATGAGTGTGAATCGCAAAAGAGGTCTAATCGCCGTTCAAATTTTATCTGACAAAAATGCGATCGCTGTTCATTTCTTCGATTTGTATACAGTTTTGCCTTCTGCGTAACCAGTAATCAAATTTCCATATCAAGCTTTCTATTTTTCGAATCGAGTGTGAAGCGTTTAGTTCTTTCTAATAAACTTGATTGTGAAGGTGTGAAGCCATTATAGTGTGGTAGGTAGTACCTACCAATAGTTGGTAGGTAAAAAAAAATTGGTAGGTAAAAACAATGTTTGTAGGTAAAAAACGCTGCAAATCATTGCTCACTGATCAGCTGAGTGAGCACCGAACCCATTTTCAATGCTATTGAATGGAAGTGCTCTTCCAGGCGTCTCCACCATTCGAGGATATCTTCTTCACTCCTCACATCACTGATCAGCTGAGTGAGCTCGAAAGCCATTTTCAATCCTATTGAATGGAAGTGCTCTTCCAGGCGTCTCCAGCATTCGAGGAGATCTTCTTCACTCTTCTGATCACTGATCAGCTGAGTGAGCTCCGAAGCCATTTTCAATCCTATTGAACGCAGGAGCTGAAATTTGAGAGGGAAGGTCAAGGGAGAATACAGATGGTGGTAGGTGCTATTGATGGAGAACCAGTGATCTATACAGAAGGGTGATCTATACAGAAAATAATAAACCTTTGAGCAATGATTTGCAGCGTTTTTTAGTTCATGTGCCAAAGCAAAAGGTTGTTGATTGTTCTCTACGCAACACAGTGAATCTATTTTATTTATTGGTCGCGTGAGCAAGATTTGCTTAGTTTTCGTGACGATTTTTCAGTTCATATGCCAAAGCAAAGACATGAAAATGTCAAAAAACAATCTTATACAGATTTTAATCACTCGAAGGACGTTTTACTGAGTGAACATACCAAGCGTCAATACGAAATGAGATGGTTAAGACGCCACTAGAAATAAACAAGTAGTTAGGTAGCTCAGATTTTAGTATTGCTTTAGATAATTATATTATTAAGTTAGATTAAGAAAATACGGCCAATTGAACTATACGGCCTAACTAACTATTGAATAAGTAAGTTCAAACTTACTACTCAAACTTACTTAACTAAACGTACTTATTTGATAATTAGCCTCAATTGGCCGTATTTTACACTTGGTCCAACTTAATAATACTAAAGCTATTCTAAAATCTGAACTAATTACTTGTTTATTTCTAGTGGCGTCTCCACCATCTCATTTCGTATTGAAGCTTGGTATGCTCGCTGAGTAAAACGTCCTTCGAGTGAGTAAAATCTGTATAAGATTATTAGGTTTTTGTTGTCGTTTTGATTCGTAATTTTGTTGTTTTATACTCATAGGATTGTTAGAGTTTACGCCATTGAGGGTGGTTTTGGTTTTATAGGCCCTGAAGAAGGCAAATACCGTTAGCTCGGCACAGGAGTTGAATTCCAGTTGACCACACTCCCAATCAGTTGACTTAGTTCTATCGAAAATTTATTGATGTTTCCAAATGACCGTTTTAGACAATAATCTGGAGTGTTTTTTTTCTTATAACACGTATTTAAAGGATTTAATAACTGAGAAAATAAATATGCACCAAAACATTCTTTCTTCTTCTGTGAGAGTCATAGGCGCTCTTGTCTTGTTACCTTCTGACCATCATTAGATTGTTGGAAGACAAATAACACCAATTTCGAAGTAGTGATTCCATTTTCCAAAATATTACTTAGTAACGCAATTGTTGTCAATATCTGACGTTAGTATGCTCGTATATTTAATCGATTCCCAAGTACATCTTTTGTTTAAGTTTGAGTTAATAACAATAATCATCGGTTTGAAATCGGAAATGCCTATTCTATTGGTCTATTGAGTGATGGTGAAGCAAATATTGGTGTTTCATGACTAGAGCTCGGAATTTGCATATTTTGCATATCTTTTATTATGCGGTATATCCTTGTATTTGAACGTTTTGAAGGTTTCTGAAGGGTATGCGGTGGTTTAAATTGAAATTTAAATTGCATATTTTTGCATATTTCGGTCATTTTTGGTCATTTTGGGGAATTTTGCATGATTTGCAGCATATTTTACCAGTTTTTTGCGTATTCTGGATTTTTTAAAAGTCAGTGCTGGAAGTTGACAATATTCGAAATCGAATGTTGGAATGTTTTGTGGAAAAGCCGTCAAGGATAAACTGGATGGGGTCCTATCGAAAAATCCAGGGTGGTCTTCAGTGGTTCAAATCACGAAAATTCTCAAAGGAGTAGACAGCTCATGGGACTCTCCCTACTCTCCAAAAGAAATTTCCACTTTTAAATTTTTGCCTATTGTATCTTGCGATGTAGAGAGGTCGTTTTCTGCATTGAAAGAAATTTCAAGTGACAGGAGACACTGTTTTACACCTGATAATTTGGAGCGTGTAATTGTCGTCCAATATAATATGTAGTTCATCTTTACATTTTATACCTAGTTCGTATAAATGTATAAAAGTAAATAAAAAATGTATAACTGATTTTTTGAATTGCTTGTTTACTTCACCTGATGCTTCATATTTTTTTTCTAGGAGAAAAAAGGGCTAAAAATGTAATAATATGGAACATCCTTTCTTAAAATACTGAAATTCCAAAGTCGTATGCAGTTTTAAGGGCAAATGCATATTTTGCATATTTTTCCAGTTTTCGGGAAATTTTCGTGCATATTTTCCGAGATCTATTCATGACGGTCTGATAGCCGAATCGCAGGTGGACGGGGCAGCGGGATACTACAAAACGCAAGACTGAGCGGTCTTGAAGGAGAGGTATACCAACAGCGTCATACCTCCATCACGCGTGCTCTACCTCGAGTAGGTGGTGTGAGGAGGAAAAAGTAATTCCAGGGTTTTCTCTTTCAGAGGTTTTGATATTGTCACTTCAATTTCGAAGTTCAAGATGTTTATTTCCCCTTTTGTGTCTCGCAAGCGCTACATTACTAATAAATGCATTCAAACCCATTTTACTCCTAGAGCTAGATGACAGCATTTCGAGGGAAAACTCAGATTTAGTTTTGGCCAAACAACGGAATATTTGGAATCTGTTTTCACAGTGTTATTTAGAAAGCCTTCAAATTACTCATTAAATGACTTTAAATAAATCATGTTTGGTAATTTTTTCATAATGTTTTGATTTCCAATTATTTCAATTACTGGACCCTTACAAGTGACAGTAATTGAATTATACCGGGTTTTAGGCTGAATTCGGGGTAACCCCGCAGCAAATAGGAAATTGAGGTACGGTATGAAAATCATAGTTTGATCACCAGAATTTGTAATTAACTACAGCCTCATCAGTTTAAGTAAACCCGAGTAAAATTGATGATTTAGAAAAGGGTTGATGAGAAAAATGGGTCACTTATATTGAAACAGACCTCCTCTATTTGGGTATTCCGAAAAATTCAAGAAAACTTGATCAGGCGATGTGGTTTATTATTTCACCTGTACAAAGAACGCGGTTTTACCATTAATAATAGGTACCTTCTAACAGTCACGTCGCTTTCAGAGAGTTGAGGGTGTCTTGATTTTGAAATTTAATACCTAATTCTTGGTTGCTAGGTATGCAGAACTGAGTACACTCACATTTTGTTTGAACTCTATCCAAACAAACGAACAATTATAGCATTTTGTTCAGCTGAAATTACAACGGATATTAGACCTATTTTCGTCAGTAACAGTCTTTAGCGATTCACACTCGTATCATGATTGTAATTTATTATAAGTTTTTAGGGAACGAACGGTTTGTTTAAAAAATTAGTTAGATATATTTTAAATTGATGAAAAAACAATAATCGAGAGATTATTTTAAATTTCAAATTTGATGAAAAAAAGGTTTTGAAATTGTCAAACATAAATAACCAAAAATAAACTATCAAAACCTACAAATGGCGTTTAGAGGTTTTAAATCCAAGTTCAAAAGTTATGAGAAGATTTTGAATCAAAATGTGAGAATTTAAGACGCTACATGGTTGCAGGTCAGGAAAGTAAACGTTGGACAATAATATTTGCTACGTTCTCCTACCTCGCAGCAGCGTTCGAGCATGTGAGCGAGGGGAAGGAAGGAGATCATGGTGTCGTTGCCATTGGGTCGATGCTCGCCCAGCTGAAGCATGACTGAGCAGACGCCGGCAACCACGTTTTCGTGGCTCAGCATTACACCTTTGGGGTTCCCTGTGGTCCCTGACGTGTAGCAGATCGTGCACAGATCGGACGGCTTCGGAGGCTGTGAATCCAAAGTAAAGTTAAGTGAGAGCTACAGGAACGATTGAAATAAGAGTTAGTGATCGTTGTCAAAACTATAGGTAATCTGATAGACAAATAGATAGATCGATAGATTTATTGCGGCCATACATTAGTATATCACGAAAGTCTGATGAAGCTACTAGGAACATTGGTGCGAAAATAGTGATAAAAAATGAAGGGTCAGCATCCTACGGCGGATGGCCGGAGAGAACCTCAGCCCCACCCGGGCCCACCCACCATGGTGGCATCCCAAATCCAAAAAGACACCAGTCCCCCGGCCTTGGTTTAGACCAAAAGACGAGAATCCAGCACACAGTTGGAACAAGGACAACCAAACAGGAGGAGGTTCTCGAGCGGGACCAAGACACCCCAGCCCAACACCAGGAAGTTGTGTAGGTACTAATTTATACTATCAGAGAAATTTCCAAGTCCAAGTCACTGTGATAAAAGTAGAATTCGGAAATGCTACCTACGTTTTACCTATTTTCTTCAAATACGAGTACAGTACGACTGACTCACCACTTCTGCGGTACTCCTGGAGGCGCCAAGCTTCTCGATCTCATCGAAGCGGAGTATCTCTATGCCGCGATTCTTGGCTCTTTGCCGCGTCGCAGGACTCGCGTCTTTGATGATGATGATCCTCCTGAGAAACCTGGGAGCTCTCTCCAAGAGCATGTTGCACTTGCCATCGTCTTCACAAATGACGACGGCGATTTCAGCTGTTGATAATTATTAGAAGGTTATCACAATTCAAGCAAAAAGTACTTCATAATAACATCCAAAAAGCTTAGCAAACGTTATTTAGCGCTTCTGAAATGACCAAAAAAATGCGCTATTTCCCAAAAAAATTTACCAAGAACATAAAATTCCCTCCAAAAGTTGAAAATCTCACCTTGAGCTATGATGAAGGAGCATGCGTCTGGGCCAAGTGTATCGTAGAGTGGGACGATGACCATTGAGAAGCAATAGGCTCCCTGCTCCACGAGAATCCATTCTGGGCAGTTCTGGGAGTAGATCCCCACGAAGGTGTTGGGTCCAGGTTGAAGACCGATGGCCATCAGGCCGCAGCCGAAGTTTCTCGCTCGCAGGAGAGTCTCGTTGTAGTGCAGCCACTGATAGGGCTTGCCAGGTCCTTCTCTCCATCCCAGGCATTTTCCGTTGTCTACACACATAGTTGGGTGTCACCGATTACCACTTGTATTGATTACTTGAATGATCTTACTATTTTTGTTTAGAAATGGAATTAACCCTTAATTTCCTACTTTAAAAAAAAAATTGTTTTTGCAGATTTTTTAATCAAATTTAGATATATTTTGAAAAATTTATAAGATATTTGAACAGAGGGTACCTCGAAGGCCCTATTACAGTATGTCAGTTTAAGAATGATCTTTCCAAGGGTCACACTAGCGCTATCTGAGTCAGCAGATTGTGTCTATAAGCCCAATCTTGTTGGAGTAGAAGAAGAAAACTTGGAAAAATCTTTGATGGGATGTCAGTTTATTTCTCATAAAGTACAGAACCAAGGAATGAGGTGGAGAAGGTTCACTCATAGAGGAATCTATGCTGTTTTGACAGTGGCGTCATCTCTGACGAGGAAATTCAACTATTAGCCTACAAGATGAGAAATTAGGGTACCTCCAATGAGGGTATAGAGTACCTTGAAGGCCCTATTAAAGTCTGTCAAATTATTTAGTTTTTATTATAACGTTTTCTTACTCGATCGATATCACCTCAACGGCTATCCGTTTTGTTTCAAAAATGCATAAACTATTGCAGGAAAAATCGGAATTCCTGAAAGATACCTCAGGATATTAAGGGTTAAAATGGAAATTACCTTTTTTTGTCTATAATTTAGTGTATTTTTTCAGACTATTATGGCTTGTACACGGCAGCAAAATGGAAACCATTTTTCCGAACTTCTTCCTACGATTTCAAACAACAAAGCCCATCTGATTCAAGTGACATTATAGATTGAAACTGCCTCTTACAGGTCTTGTCAGATCTTTCTCTCCTTTCCATACACTTACCACTGCACTGTCCACTATGAGAGTAGAGCATCACTGATAACAACGAGTATTGACCTAATTGAATATTATTGCCTAATACGCTTAAAAATAGTATTGCTTAATCCTACTCATCATTACCCTGATGTAATCAATTGTACTTTGATCACAAATACCTCGAATAATTTACAGGTGTTCTGACTCAAGGGGAATTCGCTCCAGACAAAAATGTTTTCCTCCACTCTCTACACTATTCTTCCTATCGCATGAATTTACGGCTTCAAATTGGCAGTTACAGAGCGGTGGACGTCTACATTCCAATTTGAAGCTGGTAGTATTCGATTACCGGTCGTTGGTAGGATCAGTGCTTAGGACGTTGCATCCCAATTACCGGTAATTAACTTTTATGAATATTACCAGTTGTAAGAGTAATGGGAACAGTGCTTAGGGACGTCGCATGTCACTCGCTCAACTCGTAATGGCAAGTGAATTTAACTATAAATTCGCACAGTTCATCAGTTGGATAGAGATCGGCTCTTACGGCGTCGTCATTTCCAACGGATGAACTGTGGACTTAGATGATTTAAGAAAATATGAAAAAGAACAGTTTCGAGTCGGCAAAATTTGATCAAGGGCAAAAATGACAACTCAAAGAATTGACAACGGACAAAGAAAGAGAGAGAGAGTTGATAACTTTGAGAGCTAGCAAGAATTGTCCTCAATGGAGGAGGACACGTCCTTCTATTTGGGGGAAGTCCTGAAGGGAAAGTGTCCTCACAAGGGTCGTCCGACCGGGACTGAGCTCTCCTGGTCCGCCCAGCTTTTCTTGCGTTTATTATTACGATAATTCTTTCTTATTTAATACGGTTCGCCATAAAAGGTAATCATGTGGCTTCGATCACAGATTATCAGGAGTAAATCGATTTCTGAACAATATTTGTAAACGATATTTGAACTAATTTTGAACAATCAAAGTAATTTGAATACCGATTCTAAGGAGTATTTAATTAGTAGACATACACCGTTGATTACTTATTATCTGTACTCTAATGGCTTCAACTCTTCAGAATCAGAACTTACTCAGATGAACTTGAACCCTTGAAATCAGTGGGTACATAATGGTATATTCAAATGATTTTGATTGATATGAATCAGTAACTACCCAAATAACTTTGTTTCTTTAGAATCAAAATGTACCTTCTTACTTAGACGACTTTGATTCCTCAGAAATAATACTCGGGTGACTTCGATTCATTGGAATCTGTGCTTAGATGACTTTACGTATCATCAATACTCAAACATCTTTGATTCCTTGAAATCGACACGATACTTTGATTCTTTTGAATCGGAACTTGAATGACTTTGGCATCTTAAAATCAGCTCTTACACAGAAGTACGAATTTGAAAACAATTGAAGTTTGCTCACTTGAAAGTTTGGCTCCTTTTCTGAAGGTTTCGTAGAGTGTCTTGGCGTCTTCGGACAAGCAGCTGACGAATTTCCCTTCTTTTGAGTCTTTGTAAAATTTGGACACTCTTATCATTTCTGTACCCTGAAAACAAAAAATTACGGAGCAATTAGGTATTATGAAAAACAAAACTAATATGCACTTCTGAATACTTCATTTCTTCCTTTCTCTAACAAAATTCCACAAAAATTAAAATAACAATATGATTATTAACAAAAGGGAAATATGCATAAATATATTTTAAGGTTGGCGCGTCTTCGTCCATTGAAACGGAAATACCTCGTTATTCGGCCTACCTGTCGCACGATTATTACGGTACGGCTGAGGACAAGGGAGAAAAAATCTCTCCGCGAATTTTTGGCACATGCACAAAGTCTGTTGAAGAACTTCAAACAAGTTTTTAATAGTTGGCTGTCAAGATGATACACGAGGGAGGCGCCAACGATCTGATCACGAGGTGGCAGATACACTCACTTATGTATTCCACAATGTAACGGAAGAA
This sequence comes from Apolygus lucorum, assembly GCA_009739505.2. NCBI lineage: Eukaryota > Metazoa > Arthropoda > Insecta > Hemiptera > Miridae > Apolygus > Apolygus lucorum. Next base: position 51,005,182 of record CM019181.2, on the reverse strand, counting down.
TTAGTGGGTAGAACCGACTTGGTTTTAACGTAAATAACAACTGTATTTCTACGATATAGCAATGTCTATTCTCACTGGTGTGGATTGACCTCAGTTGTTGGCAATGTAGCTCAAAAGCTCCTACTTAAACCATTCAAGTAAGGAATCATTATGTAAAAAGGAAGCGCTTGGATGTACAATCATAACAACGATTACTTCCTTTTCATAAAAACAAACAAGACGTTGTATTACGTTGTATTATTCGGAATGTCTTTCCAGACACATATGAAGGGTACAGTGGTCAAAGGGTAAAACACGGTATTTTACCTATTTTGAACTTATCGTGCCATCTGGTGGCTTTCTGGAAGTAGCTTCGCGTAGTTAGACCTGTTGTGTTACTACATTCACTGTATTACTTTAAACGTTGAATTACTTATTAAATGCAGATTTATCAACATCATGAAGGTATTTTCAGAACGGAACACTGTGAGCACGATTGAAAAGGCATTTGTTGTTAAGGCTAAAGGGGACGACAGTTGTGCGAGTGAGAGGGTGAAAACCATACTTATATCTTGCTGATCTCTTCAACCGGTCAACCGATTTTCATTTTTCAATACATTTTGGATTTGTCTCAACGTAACTAAACACGCTGTCATGCAAAAATTTCAAAAAAATCCACCAAAAAAAAGTTGCCTTTTTATTTTGCCTACAAATATACTTTTGAGCGATTTTTCCTGCAAAAATGATTACAGCCGCCATTCTTAAAGATGTCAAGTAGCTCTCAGAATATCCCTCATAAATAAATATGGTAATAATCCGCCCGAAACAGAAAAATTTACAGTAAAAACGTAGCGCGATTTTGAGGTTCAATTATCAAATGAAACTTTAAAAAAATATTTAAAAACAATTATTTTGTTGGTATTATGTTAGCTGATGGCTTGTAAGATTTTCTTGTTCTGATAACATTCATATGGTTAGATTTGAAAATAACGATTTTTCAAGCTTAGATAAACTGGATGAAAGTATGGGGCGACACTAGTGCCATCTCTCATCTCAGAATCATACTAGACCCCCGTCCCCTTTAGCCTTAAGCACATCACTACACAATGGTTCGTTTTGTTATCTATTCCTACTAAGACGATTTTGGGACGCTGTAAAATAAAGGTTACAGTCGTGTAAATCTTATGCAGTGTTGCCAAGTTGGGGGTTTCCCCCCCAAATTTGGGGTTTTTTTTCTTGACGGGGGGATTTTGGGGGGAGAAATCTTTTGGGGTTTTTTTGGGGGGTTTTTACCGACGAGTCGGGGGGATTTGGGTAGAATAAAAATGAATCAGCAATTAAAATAGCAGCAGGTAGTATATATATTCAATGGAGTGAAAAACTTCACCGAATTTACCAATGTCTATCGTGGGCTCAATGGGACTATAATTTTGGAGTTTTGGAGGACAAACTTTTTTCGATCTTTGATCTTTCGCAAGCACACACTTTGATAAATTCTTGAAGTTTATTCGTCCGTTCACGCTCGTTACTATTAGCAAACTTGAAGTTTTGAAGAAATTGAGAAGGTTTTGGAGATGGGGGTCGAATGCGACCTCACTGTTTGACATTTTGATTTTTTGTACAAAAAGTACCCTACCTGAAGAAACTAGTTTATTTTTAAAAATGTTTTTAATGTTTTTTTTCAAAACCTGTATGACCTGAAACGTATATCGCTAATACAATAATTGCATTGTCTTCAAGATCCACTCCGCCCTCAAATCATTAATGAATTACAATCTACTACTAAAAAAAAAAAAAAAAAAAAAATTGCATTGTATTCATTGATATTGTTATTTCATCCTTAAGTTTTAGGGTTTTTCTTTTTTGGGGGGATTTGGGGGTTTTTCGAGGTTGGCTCAGGGGGTTTTGGTAGCCGCTTGTTGGCAACACTGATCTTATGTGTTGCGGATGCAATTTAGCGTTGCAGTTCCATTAAGCGGCCCATCCCACGAGACAACTGTTATAGGAATAGAATAATGTTGGTGGAAGACTTTTCACTTTTTATTTCAGCTCCAATAATGTTAATTCCATCGACAAACGTCCCATTCTCGGCTCCATGGAAAAATTTCGGTGAAGAAACTATTAGTACCTATTGGAATGGTGGAGCCATGAAGCTCGTAAAGTATTCCGAATTCCTAATAGGTACATATTTCTTCGGAACGTCCTTCCAGACACATATGAAGGGTACAGTGCGGAAAGGGTAAAACACGGCATTTTACCAATTTTGAACTTATCGTGCCATCTGGTGGCTTTCTGGAAGTAGCTTCGCGGAGTAATTCGACCAGGAGGCAAAAAATTCCATTACTTCATAAATGGAAAAGAAAGATCGTGCACGGGAAAAAGTGTTTTTCATTCAATGCGGTGGTCGTAAAGAAAGGTATATATACCTTTCTTGGAGTTATAACTCCAATCTCCAATTTCCCCGACTCCCCTTCTCTGCATGTAGATGTGTGAATCACATCATTTTTGCAATTAGTTTCGTAATCAGAACGTATTAATTATTCGTATTGTACGTTTAATTACCTAATCATGCAAAGTGGCGTGACGGAGAGCAGTGAAATTGATGTTGATACGAAATGCTCAAAATTCGGGAAATAATGATGTCACTTTACACTTTTCTAGGTTTTTGTTATTTTTTCGTTTGTATGTTTTCGTCATTGTGTTTTTCAACAAAAATTCAAGCAAAAGGAATAAACGGGTTTGGTGACAATTTATGGTAATTTCAACTTGAATTGACTAACTAGGTGCTTAGGTTTATTTTTGCGAACCTGCACCCTTCATATTTGTAGCCCACATCGCTTTCCTCTAGGTAGGAAAAACCAGGTATTTTGTTAAATTTGCTATTTGAGGTTTGAGATCGGAGAGTGTGTAGTGTTGAAATAAATAACGTGGGGAACTTTTATGGATGGAACTGGACCCTTGTAGTGTAAAGTGAACTTGAGTTTAGTGTTTTACTAGATCTGTAATAATTACAGATAATAATAATTACAGTAATAATAATAATAATAATAATAATAATAATGATAATAATAATAATTATTATAATTATTATATCTGTAATAATTACAGATATATAATTATTATATATAGGTGCAACCGTTCCTGGAATGAAATTCTTGGATTAGGTTTCTCGAAATGGCTACAGTTGGAATGACCCATCTTACAAGAAGAAAGTAATTAGTAGTTTACTGGGTAGAGTTCTAGGTCCCATCCAAAGGGACGTATCTTAATTAAACGATTTTTTCATAGATTAGAGTTGAAAGGGCTTTGCGTGACCATGTGAAATATTTTTCCATAAACTGAAGTGCCTAGGTAGTGTACCGAGGCCATAGGTGTTCAACACTGGTGTGAATTTTTGTGAGGTCGAAGACCCCTCATCTAGAGTTCCCCTACTTCCTTCTCTCAGGAGTATACAAGGTGCTCTTGACATTCTACCGCCATCTTTTCATGTCTTTTCATTTCAAGCTCTCGCCATCTCGACTTCCTCCAATATCCCTGATCATTGAACGGTTATGGGGCCGGGTGAGCGTCCTGATTACCATAGCACCATTAACGGTTTCGAGCCGAGTTTGATTACCTATTATTAAAATTAAAAAAAATTAAAACCCTCTTTTCCTCACTGAGTAGTTTCCTAAAAGGCAAAGTCAGTCTACAAGGTATTTGAGTCAAATTTCAGTAAAACTTTAATTTCGAACAAGTCAGAATGGAGTCATGACAGGCTTGAGAATCCCACGTTGTTCGAATAATGTCCCAAATTAACATAATCCATACGCCTTCTGTTCTTCCGTTCCTCTACTTCCACTCGTTCTGGCTGTCAAACCTTTTAAAAACTCATCGGGTGAAAAATTCTCGGGCAGGTGATCCCGCCTCGGAAACATGATGGACCTGACATTCTCACGTCCTCCCGAATTTCTCCTTCCGAGTGATAAATCGGCGTCATTTTGAAACTACTAAAAACTAACGTGGCCCTATCTACTAGAGGGGTTAGCGACGATGTAATAAACAGTATTTTCCTAAGAACCTTTGGCCGGTAGCCACCGTCCACCCTGAACTTGCCGTCTCACTGGGCCGACTATTGGTCAACGTCGATGAGCCACGAACAACAAGTTCACCTTCCGACATCAACTCAAGTGGATTCAAGTAAACTAATACGAAGGAACTATCAAGAAGTCCGAGTAGTTCTCGTATCTATAACATGATCGTATTACATTGATGAACCATAATAGAGCGTTCCCAATGCGTAAGGGATCATTGGAAGCGTTATTCTCAAAGTTTGAGCGAGTTCGGACATCTATTGAGAAAATTATGGTATTTTTCAAGTTTCCACATACTCAATGAATATAATTATCTGTCTAGAATGAAATTTAGTGGAGCAAAAACAAATACAATAAACGTTCAAAATAATAGACGAGCTCCTCCTAGACAATATTCAGAATATTTCAGATATGATTCCGAATACCTGGAATCCTACCGTTCAAGCTAAGGATATTGGAATAGATGCAATTCTGTTCTAAACAAATATTTCCTATTAAATTATTTCGAATTATTTTTTACTCTGAAAGTAGGGCATGTTAAATCATTTCTGAAAACTATTTGCCTCTCTCACGCCACCGGATAGGTACCTTCTCAAATGCTATTTTCCAAATTTTACTTTCTTTTCGGCGTTCCCACCAAATATTCCCAGTCCAAAATACCAAATATCAAAAAAATACCAAAGTACAAAATATCAAATAGACAATCCTAATTGATTCTCGAAAAAGAATGTTATTTCAAAAAAATTGGTCGCTCAGAACAAACCTGATTTAATTTAACAAAGTGTCAATCTATTGGCACCCACCATATGAACAACGTTTTTCACCCACCTAATTTCCTATCCAGAGGTTGACTTTGAGATGATTGAACATCAGTTCAGTCGAGTTAGATCTGCGTTGTAGTCACTTCTCGAAAAAGCCCGTAATTATTCACTATATTCGGCGGAAATAACTGAACTTTATGATAATAACTTTAAAAATAATCAAGTTCATTGAGTACTGTAGGCATTGATTAGTAAGAAAAATATTATTACATAATGTTACTATTACATAATGTTTCCAGAAGGAACGCAATTTGTTGGTTAGATCGTTATATTGTGAAATGAATCTGAGGAATTCGTTTTTTCCGAGCCAATCCACAGCAGAGGGGGTTATGAAACTATGAAGACCGATCGATGCCACGTAGTCGAGAGTCGGCACGCATCTCGGTACACAAACACCGGGGGGTCACTTGTAAACAACCTCTGTGTGTATTGGGTTCTAGAGAAAGGCAATAATTAGGTGAAAAGAAACACCAGAGGCCTCTTGAATCCGTCAGTTTCGCCTATTCATCCCGTTCAGACTGTATTCTGGAGCACGCCCGAAATAGAGATTTCGATGAGGAGATACCAATAGAAATAGATAACAAATAAATAAAAATAGATACCAATTTTTCCACGTAGTTGTAAGTAAAAATACATCAATACATCACACTTTTTAGATCACAATTTGAACACCTGAAAGCTGAAAACACTCTCGGTACTAATACCTACAAAAAGAGAAGTAAGTTGAGAACTCCTGAAATATGCACGATTTTTCTGACGAGCCATCGACGTCAGACGTCAAAAGTATGACGCAATGGTATCGACGAGTTGACAATATCCACCTGAATCCCCTCTAATCTTCTTTAGAAAATCGTCATTCCTCCTCTTCGACTTCGAAGAAACACAATTTATTCAACGACTGAATAAATTATGTTAAATTAACCACGCGAAAGCTAAGTAATAATCTGCAAATATTGATTTGTGCTGGCACTCTCCGTGGTCGTGACTCAAGCTGTCTTATGAATAACGTAATGTAACCTAGTAAACATTCAGCCAAATAACGGTTTTAACATTAAGAAGACGACCATTTTTTGCACAGGTAATCAATAAACATTCTCTTATCTGTCCTCGTTTAATATGATCAAGTTATGAGGGTGTTTAGATTGGTCCTACCTTTGGCTTTCCTTCGGAAGAAAAGACAAACATTGTAATCATTTATAGATTGTCACTTTATTCATAGTGGGTCATAAAGCATCCCTCACGCTACTCAACATGATTTGAAAAGGTAATCATAACTAAAATACTTTTTAATTATGCGGACCTGCGGGTAAGTCAATCACTCTCTGACATGAAAGTGACCTAAGTAGCTAATGTCATAGGTAGGTATGTGTATGATAGTTTCATACCAAAGCTGAAATACAGGGTGTTTCACGAAAAGGTTACACCCCCCTTCATTTCCGCAAAATACAACGTAAAAAATTCCGACCAACGCAATTCTTCATGATTTTTGACATTTTATGTCTTTACTATGGCACATAAATGAAAAATCGTCACGCGGGGAGCGTTATGAGGGGAGCGTTACGCGGAAATTTCTGATGATTTTCACGTACAACCAACCGTTCCTAGGGAAAACTAACTTCCTCATTTTCCACCCCACAAAAATCGTTCACTACTCATTGGAAAGCTCTCAATTTATTAAACATAAGACATAAAATGTCTCTCGTGGTTGCGTATTTGTACGAAAGCTGTATCCATCGTTTGTGTTTTATCAATATCAACACGATTGTGAATTTTACTTCATATCAATTTTGAGGGGGGTTTTTGTATTCGGGATTTCACTTTTGCTTTTCAAAATAGATTTTCTCTCCATTTCACTTGACATGTCAAACAAACCACCTTTCACCACGTGTTCTCGTTACCACGTAGTCCCCCCTTTCCTTTCACCTCCCTTTCACCCAAACTGTATCATTAGAAAGACGGACTGAGAAACTTTAGTACTCTCTCGATGGCCTGAAGATGATGTCCTTACATCATCGAAAGCGTTCGTCTCCTGTACTCGACTTGTCACGACGAGTGCGATATGCATCAGAGTGCCACGTGTAGACAGTTTGCATCAAGTCATCAAGGTAAAATTAATGTTATGAAAAAATAACCGAAGAAATCAGAGTCACGGTGAAAAGTTGCATCTTACATACTCATTACAACTTGGAAAGTTTGGAACGGGTTCAAGAGAAGTTGTTTGTGAGGATCTCAGGAAAAATACTTTTGCGCAAAAAAGTTGCGCGCAATCGTGCGCAATTGACACTAACTTCATTTTTTTAAATGGAACCCCCCCTTTTTTATTACAGATTCGGATTCTACGTCGAATTTCATGAGAAATTCATACCCATATTAATTGGTTTTATTGCGCGCAACCTGGCTTTTTGAACGCTCTAAGTTGCTCAACGCCACAATTGCGCGATAATTAGGTTTTGGAGAACCCTCAGTGTGGCACATGTTTTTTCATCATTTTTTAACGCTGAATCACAGGGTGTCATCTGTTTTGAGAAAAACCAAGATTTAAGAGGAAAAATTAACATTTCTTTAACGAAAACATCAGTTTTGAGGTCGAAATCATCTTTATTTTTTATTTTCTCACCTCCTTTTGAACCATGGGCTTGGGGCCGTCTACGGTGGAGTTAAAAATAAAAACTGACAGCATGATCATGCTTGAACTAAATAAAATTACCTAAAAACTCATACCGATTTAAAAAGAGCGATTTTTTCACTAAAATTAACCGAATTTTTGGCCGCTATTTTGAAAAATTCCAGTCAAATTGAAAAACGGATGTCGCCATGTGATTTAGCGTTAAAAAATGATGAAAAAACATGTGTCACACTAAGGGTTCTCCAAAATCTAATTTTTGTGCAATTGTGGAGTTGCGCAACTTAGAGCGTTCAAAAAGCCAGGTTGCGCGCAATAAAACCAATCGATGGGGGTATGAATTTCTCATGAAATTTGACGTAGAATCCAAATCTGTAATAAAAAAGGGGGGTTCCATTTGAAAAAATGAAGTTAATGTCAATCGCGCACGATAGTGCGCAACTTTTTTGCGCAAAAGTATTTTTCCTGAGATCCTCACAAAAAATCATGAAGAATTGCGTTGGTCGGAATTTTTTACGCTGTATTTTGCGAAAATGAAGGAGGGTGTAACCTTTTCGTGAAACACCCTGTACATATATGTCCAAAGTATAACGAAAGGGGGAGTAAATTTTTTTTTATAAGGTGAGTGATTCCTACAATAGTTCCATGAGAAAATCAAAACGTCCGCTGATGAATACCTCAGCATTGTTCCTTTTAAATAGCAACACTGCTGATAAGTTGTTATGATAAGGGGGACGTTTTTCATTTTATAAATAAAGCAGTACTTACTTTCTACACTACAGTGCGGTCTGCTCTCTTTAATCCTTTTGAATTACCTAAAATACTTAACAACTGGCGCGGTCATTCGATTCCTACCTACGTGCATAGGATCTGACAACGTACTACATTATTTGTTTCTTGTTGAAACTTGCTGGCGAGATTACTGTTGCGGACAAGTTCTTATCAGATCATCGGAACTCACATCGGATAAAGTTACCTATGTACCAACTCGTTGAGATCGGTACGTTCATAACACCTTTATGAAAGCAAATTATTGAAATATAAAACTTGCACGTACAAAACGCACCTACGTATTTACTTACATACAAAAAAATTGAATCGTTCTAGGTACAATGCCAGATAACGATGGAGCAAGTGCTCTACCCAGCGAGGTTGATAGACTTCTCAACATGATTGCCGATCAAAATAAGCAAGTAATACACCTATTAGGAACTTCATCGAAAAACTCTACATCCACTGCACGCCCTATTCACGTAAACATAGAAAAATACGATGAATCAGTGGAAACATATGATGATTACATCGGCCGTCTTGAGTCGTTTTTCAAGACGCAACTTTTGTCAGAACAATCTAAAGCTGACACTTTCATAACACTATTATTGCCTAAACACCATGCGCTCCTCAAGAGCCTCATAGACCCAACAGAACTGAGTTCAAAAACTTACAACGAATTAAAGGACCAACTGAAACAACACCTCAATCCAACCCCTCTAGTCATACCAAGTCGACATACTTTCCTCAACCGGAAACAATTTGAGGGTGAATCGATCTCTCAGTTTGCATCAGAGCTTCGAAAATTAGCTGCAAAATGTAAATATCCGGTCGCTATGCTTGGCACTATGCTACGAGACGTCTTTGTAAGCGGATTACGATCGCGAGTGATGCTTGATAGACTTTTTGAAGAGGACGACATCACACTTGATAAAACTTTACAAATCGCTCTAGCTCTAGAAAACAACAGAAGGTACCACGGAAATTCTAAGCACCTTATCAGTAGTACACAAAATGAATAGGCAACATGTTAATAACAGACAAGTAAATAACAGCACGTCAATGGGTGCGAAGTCACAATATTACAATGCGAATGCGAACCATCATGAAAATTATCAAATGTCTTTTTGCACTGAGTAGGTATTTGCGGCATCGCTAAAGTCTCAATATTGCAATGCGATCGGTAATGAAAATTATCAAATGCCTTTTTGCACTAAGTAGGTATTTGCGCAATCGCTACAGTCACACTGTTGGACTTACGATAAATCAGAAACACGAGTGTTCAAATTTTATCTGACCAAAATGCGATCGATGTTTTTCTTCATGCTGGTTGGTGGTAACAATGGCAAAGCCATGTTCTTTGCAGGCGAGTGATCCGTATAGAAAAATAATAAACCATTGTGTAATAATTTGCAGCGTTTGATGTGTGCTGTAAAATATCTGCAGTGTCAAAGCAACCCTCTTTGTGATTCCGCTTCACCTTGTGGTGTGAAGTTGAAATAAAATTAAGATATTTGAGCTTCTTCGATTAAGTTCTACATTTTGGCGTAAGGTAACGTAAACAATGTTTTCTTAAGTTTTAAATGGATATCATGGTTTGGAAGGTACCTCTCACTCCGCACTAATAACACTTGCTATTAGGAAACAAATTATTGGGCTATTCTCATTCCCATATTCTGTCGGCTTCTTTTAGAAGTAAATACCCTTAAAATACACTCACAATAATAAAGTTGAACGGCGTCGTGTAGAGGTATCGATAATGTCGTTCTATTTTTACCAAATCGATGGCGGAGGTTCAAAACTTTACGACGGCCACTTTGCCTTCCACCTTAGCAATTACGGTCTCTTCTGTTTCTTCATTGAAGATACAGAGAGGAGTGAATGACCGAACACAATGATGATTAACATGTTTGAAAAATGGAATTATTTTTCGTATAACCCTGCCAACTTGAGCCTTGATGGAAAGGAAAATAGGTAACTAACTATTGCTTACGAAACAATTTAATTTAAAATATGCTGTTCAATCTCTGTTACTCAGTGGTTTAAAAGAAGATTAAACAGCAAGTTAAAGGCATTCTTCACATGGAAATGTGATTACGATTGGTAACACAGGAGTCGTGCACATTACTACTCAATGTTAATGATTCATTATTGCACCGCTTATACCTATTTGATGAAGGCTACCTGTGTATGGCGTCTTCATCCTCGACACTCGTCAAATTTGATCTCTTCCGTTCATCATCAAACAAAATACTCGACTCATCATTTTCTCCTAAGATTAACTCGAAAATCTAGAAAAGTTCCGCAGACGTTTTATTGATTTGTATGTATAATTAAATTTTAAAATTAGGATTTTGTATACATCAATAAATTGATTGGTAACCTTACAACTATCTGCTTAAAGAAAAATGAAAATTAGAAATGTTTCATGTTAATATGAAATATATTGATGTAATATTGATTTGACATTTGAAGCGTTTGGTTGGAACAACAGTTGTTCCAACCAAACGCTTCAAATGTCAAATCAATATTACATCAATATATTTCATATTAACATGAAACATTTCTAATTTTCATTTTTCTTTAAGCAGATAGTTGTAAGGTTACCAATCAATTTATTGATGTATACAAAATCCTAATTTTAAAATTTAATTATACATACAAATCAATAAAACGTCTGCGGAACTTTTCTAGATTTTCGAGTTAATCTTAGGAGAAAATGATGAGTCGAGTATTTTGTTTGATGATGAACGGAAGAGATCAAATTTGACGAGTGTCGAGTTAGGAACAGTTACTGTTCCTAAAATGTAAAGTAAAAACTTAACATTACATATCTGTGAGAGTAACCGGTCCTTGGGTGCTACGAACAGAAAAATATTATCAAATTCGGTATCATGTAATTTTTTGAAATGTGTCGGTTGGAGTACATCCAAGAATAGAGAAGCCAGGATCAATGTGGAGAGAAGAAGATTTTCGAGAACAGAATAAAAAGTGGATTTGAAAGGGAAAATATGAAGGTTCCTCGCGAGTGAATGATACAAGCTTTCATTAAGGAATACTAGAAAATACTTGTTCAGAGGGATTATTTTTGAAATGTCTCTTGGAAAGTGTTGACCTTAATTTCCTCCAAATATTTCGTTAGTGAATTTTTTGCTTGTTTTTACAATTCGAATGTAGAGAGAGAACCAAGTGTGAAGTGCCAGTGACGTGTTTGGCGGCTTGTTTCATTACATTCACGGGTCGAACTGGTCCTGTGAGCAGTTGCAGTAATTGGGAGGTCTGTGCGGTCTAGTTATACTCACTTCTAATCATCGGTTGAACAACCTAGAAGGTTTCAGGGTGGTCTGGTAGATCTCTGGACGTGTTAAGGTGGAATTGTCAGTACAACTAAAGGTGGACAAAATTATTCACGTCGGGTGAGGGAGTCGTCGGGACTCGTAAATTTATTATTCCATTTGCCACTATATCGGCCTGTCCATTACAAACCTCCACACAATGACTCGAAATGCATTTAAAACTAAATGTATGTTTGAGACAAGTATCGAATGAGCTACTTAATCGATTAGCAAGACCATTCCGGATAAAAAGAATTACCTCATTACCAGTGATTTCATCTCCAGTTTCTTTAAGAGGACATTTAGGTTGGAAGGATACCTACCCCATTGGTAAAATTTATGTAGCTTCGACATTGAGAGAGTATGTAAGATATGTATATATTTTTATCAATAAAATATATTATGTAGTTCGATTCTAGTCATACAACAAATTTTTGTTTTCACTTCACAATATTATTCAAGTACCTCCTTAACACGGCAGTAGGGGTCTTAGACAAAGTAAATAATAAGTCGAGAATCTGCACACGCCAGAAGGCTTTATCACTACAAGTACCTGAGTTGAAAAAACGCACACACCTAGTAGGTTTCTTGACGAAGAACTTAATACGAGAATCTGCGTGTCAGGTAAGTTTTTTTTGACAAAGTTAGTACGTGAATTGAGAATTCTCACACGCCAAGTAGATTTTTTGGCGAGGTACATTGGTACTATGCTGAGAACCTCCACGCTTGGTCTTTTCGTCAAAGTACTAAAGTTGAATTTCTGCGGGCCAGGTAGGTTTTTGACACAGTTCCTGAGTTGAAAGTGTGCACTCACCAGGTAGGGTTTTCGATAAAGTACCTAAATTGAGAATCTGAGTGCCAGGTAGGTTGTTTTTTTTTAGGACGTCCCACAGTAAGACTTGGGCGTCCTTATGCGATCGATCTGAGGTGAAGTTGGACAACACTCAACAGAAAAAAAAAAATAACCACACAGTAATCCGTTTTAGACCATTCTGAATCCAAATCCGTGAATAAAACCATAGGTGTATGTCTGTGTGTATGTGTGTGTGTAACAAAATCTTGTGTACTCTGCCCAGGCCTTAGTACTCAACCGATTTTCCTGGTTCTTTTTTTGTTCGACGCGGGAAACTATCTAGTTGTGCACTACGTCGCCGGAATTTCGAATTTTGCCTTTTAAGGGGGGGAAAGGGGCGTTAATGCTCAAAAAACGTGCGTTTTTGGGCATAATCTTGTGTACTCTGCCCAGGCTTCAGTTCTTAACCGATTTTCCTGGTTCTTTTTTTGTTCGACGCGGAAAACTATCTAGTTGTGCACTACAGCACCGGAATTTGGAATTTTGCCTTTTAAGGGGGGGAAAGGGGGGTTAATGCTCAAAAAACGTGCGTTTTTGGGCATAATCTTGTGTACTCTGCCCAGGCTTCAGTTCTTAACCGATTTTCCTGGTTCTTTTTTTGTTCGACGCGGAAAACTATCTAGTTGTGCACTACAGCACCGGAATTTGGAATTTTGCTTTTTAAGGGGGGGGAAAGGGGGGGTTAATGCTTAAAAAAACGTGCGTTTGCGGGCATAATCTTATAAACTCTGCCCAGGCGTCAATTTCCAACCGATTTGTGTGTTTCTTTTTTTGTTTGACTAAAATAACTTCCGAGTTGTACATGATTTCACCAGAGTACCAAAATTCGCAAGAGGAGGGGATAAGTGGGGGATAACATTCACAAAATATCCGATTTTTCAATATTTCGGTTCCTTTACTGCTTACTAATTGTACCCAAGCTTTGAAATTGAGGAAAAATTCTCATTATACCTCCGGATTTTCATGAATTATTCTATGTGCCACCGTTGAACTAATAGTGGTGCCAGGACACCATAAACCGCATATTTCATGGTTTTTTTGTGTGTTTCACCTTGAACACGTATGTGAACCTCGATGAACTACCTACTAAAACTAATTGATGAAAGTTCAATGTTACGATGTATTTCCGCTTTGGTGCCAGACCGGCACCATTGGATGAGGGGGGGGGGGGGGCGTGAACTCGAATTCGCATGTTGGGTATCGTAGATCATGGATTTTAAAATGCTCTTCAGATTCGAGGCTCCCATGCCGCTAGAAATGTTATGGTGGATAAGGGTGAAGAGGGGGGAGTGGTGGGGATAACTATTCCTTGCCTAAAATGCTCAATAAATTACATCGAGTGAACAGTTTTTTCGCTTACCAACTGGCATTAATTGACCTAATGCTTATCCAATGGGACGTCCCCTGGAATGCATGCATTACTAAACAATATGTTTAAAAATTACCTGAGTTATAGTCTGCACAGACCAGGTAGGATTTTTTGGCAAAGTATCTCAGTTGAGAATCTGTGCTAGGTAGGTTTTTTTTCTCACAAAGTATCAGAGTTGACAGTCTGCACACGCCAGGTAGGATTTTTGACTAAGTACATACGATGAAGTTGCGGATTTCCACACAAGGTAGGCTTTTTGACTGAGTTTTTTGCCAAATTTTTAAGAACACGCATGTCAGGTAGGCTTTTCGACTGTTCTACGGCTTTAGACAAAAGAAGTTGATTATCTGTTCTTTCCTAGTAGGGTTTTTGTTTTTGACTGACTAGCTTACGATAAAATGTAATGTGACATAAAACTGGCGACATTGGTTCAAAATAAAGTTCCCTCGCCTATAATGGCCTGTTTTGCCGCCCTCCCTGAGATCTTGGAACGCGGACATGTCTTCTCTAAAAGTCGCATAGAAGAATCGCTGTGGGCTCGGACGCGCTGAGCTATCGCGTTTAGCCAAAGTGCCAAGGGTCCGTCTCAGGGGTTATGAGGTGGGCGGCTGCCGTCGGCCCTCTTGAATGGATTTTGGCAAGTCTCGCACGGTCCTACTGAAATAGGCATCTCGCAGGTGCACGGAAGGTCCCTGAGATAAAGCTTTATTCCTTAAACCGCGAACAAGTCGCTTATTTTTGTGTGTTAAATGAAATTTTCTCCCCTTGGGGGAATTACATACCTAATCTAAGGAGGCAAAAAAACCATCAAGACGGTGGAAAATGTGATTTTAGGGGTTAAAAAAGGTGCAATGGTTTTGCCAGCCAAGTGCGATGATGTTATGGTTTGAAATAGTAGGAATGTGAAGGCACGAAGCTTTTAAAAGCCACTAACCTTGGCATTTGCACAGGGTTGCGTTCTGTTGGGCTATTATTGAAGTGTGTTCAACGTCGAGATTTTTGACCCTCCGTGGAAATGTGACAAGTATCAACACCATGCTACTGCTCCACAAGTATAGACTCTGCCCATAAAGATGAAATAATGAAGTTGGCCATTGAGGTCAGCTCTCAACCAATTATCTGAACCAATTATCACCACCATCCATTTTAGCTTCCATCTCCGCCACTATTGTAGACAACAACTCGGTACAAAAATGGCATTTGACGAAGTATATCATCCAGGAATCCTTATAAGAGTGAAACACATTTTACCTTAGACATACTATCGTACAAACAAACATTTTTGGCGTTCGATGTGGGAATTCATTGTCAACTAGACAATGTGCAACCGTGTTGGAGGCATGAGTGCAATCACATCAAGGGATAAATCACAACGCGCCTCAAAAAACGAGGTACCTATTGTCTATTAGAACACCAGATGGAAAATGGTCATGAACCTTCATAAATCAACATAGTAGGCGACGTCACCTACCGCGGAAAATTCAACACAATTCAATCATGAAAAAACGCTGCAAATTATTACACAATGGTTCATTATTTTTCTATATAGATCACTCGTCTACAAAGCCACCAACCATCCAACATGAAGAAAAACATCGATCGCATTTCGGTCAGCTTTAATTTGAACGGAGATTAAGCCTCTTTTGCGATTCACACTCGTGTTTCTGATTTATCTTACGTAAAACCCTTAAATTCTCGTAGGGAGCGAACGGTTTGTCCTACAGGGCTCTGCGTGGTCTCAAAAAATTCTAAAAATTCTATAGAATCTTATATTGAAGGAAAAACAATACCTTTATATCAAAATTTTTTGAGTTAGGGCGTTTTCAAAATTTCAAAATTCATTTTTGAATCCTTAGAAGTGACCTCAACCAAAATCTTCGGGGCACAACTAGACCCCAAATGGAGCCTACATACCTAATTTCATCAAAATTGGTCAATGCTAAGTGGCAAAAGTGCCGCATACGGCGGACGGACGGCCAAATTTTTATTCGATTTTTGGAATCTACGTACCTTGAAACGTAAACCATCAAATTTTGAGGGGGTGTTGAAAATTTTTTTTTTCTTGGTCGATTCCAAAGGTTCATTATTGAAAATAATAAACCAAAAGAGGATATTAGGTATTCCAAATACCTAGGTATTCCAAAAACGCTGCAAATTATTATTCAATGGTTTATTATTTTACTGTATAGATCACCACCTGTCTGCATAAAACGCGAATTTTCCATTAATACTACCTACTTTGTACTACCTACCTTGTAAGTTGATTACTTCTTAATATTATGTTGTGTTGTTATGTTATGTCATTCTTTTTGTTATTCTTGTTGTTAACTTCAGTTTACTACATACATAATATGTATATTTTCATGCTCTATGAAAAGATTATTTCGTGAAAAAATCTCAATAATGCTACATATTAATAATACGTAATGTTGTGCAATTCATACACTTGTTTCCAATTTATTCTAACCCTCAAGACCTCACAGGGAGCGAACGGTTTGTCCTACAGAGCTCTGAGTGGTCTCATGCAATTCTAAAGATTCGATTCTATTTTAAATTGATGTAAAAACAATACCTTTATATGAAAATTATTCGAGCTAGGGCGTTTTGAAAATTACAAATCTTATTTTCACCTCTTAGAAGTGACTGACAGTGATGAAAAGCTTTGCGGCTCAACTAGACCCCAAATGGTGCCGATCAGCCAAATTTCATCAAAATCGGTCCATGGTAGCTTAGGAACCAAAGCACGGCGGACGGACGATTTGAAAAAAAAATTAATTTTCGATCTCTACGTATCTTAAAATGTAAACCATCAAATCCATTATTCAAAATAATAAACCAAAAGAGAATAAATTCGATATCTTGGAGTTTCCATTGACAAAACACTCATACTTAGTAAACACAATGACAAACTCATTAATAATCAACTACGCAGCCGCATCAGGGATTTACGTCCTCAGCCAAATGCAAAACCTCCCCTTTCACTAAACGAATTTGTTATTGGCACTTAGGCTTTTTGTACCGGAAGCCCTTATTTCTATCAGTAATGTGGAGCATTGCTTTCTTTTAACACTTATTAGTGCTCGAAGACCATCAGCAGAAGTTAGTCCTACAGCTGCTTTTGACTAGTGAAGTCAGTCCCCAACTATTCTACTTGTCATTATTTTGACCACAAAAATAACTTGGGTCTCAGTCCAGTTCATCCATTTTTGTCATTTTCATTTGAATATGATTTAGATGGTTTAACCCGACACCATTCTTAAAAGTCAGAAAACTGCTGAATTGGAATCGCATAAAATTTGCTAAAACTAGAACTCAGTGTTGGGAACATGACCTCAAGGACACTGAAAAAGACATTGAACATTAAATGTTCTAAAATGTTAAATTTTCTTGGTTCGTGAAGTAGGTCCCATCTGGAAGTTGTTCGGACATCTCAAGTGTTGTCTAGCTTGCCGGGGACGTGACAGGGGCTTATTTATACCTTGTTCCCAGTTTTAACAGTTGACTCCTTGACACACGAGACCCAACAGTGACAACAGTCCCTGAAGACGCAATTTAACTAGGGGTTTATGTCATTTTTATAGCCGATCTAGAGTTTCAAACAAATCTTCCACAGTGTACGAGATTTCGAAATCTGTCTTCGAGATTTAGAGTCAATAAAACGAAAAAAATATTTTTTAACATTACAGGAGGACAGTATGAAGAAATCTATTACAGAAGAGCCAGCAGAAGAGCCAGCTTTTCCAACTGATGTTGAAGGTTGAGTTGATTGACTTACGTAGATTATCTGGAAGGAAAAAATCCCACCACTTTCTTTTGCACTCAACTTACTCAACAAGAAGGTATAGATGGTAAACAATTGGACCATTGTGTAGTAATGTGCGCACCACATCAGCGTTATCAGTCTCAATCACATTTCCACACCGATAATACCTTCATGATGATGGTAATACTAATATTTGAAATATTGAGTCATCGTATCAAGAAACCGTTTCAATAACACCGATGATTCAAGTCGATTGGTAAAACGGTGATTTATTTTAGTCGTGGTTACGATTGTTCGTTACTTCTTACACTGTTAAGTTGTTTGAGTTTTTGAATCATTCTCTATTCTTTTGGATTGGTTTCCAACTACCTTCATAAGCTACAGCCCGCTACTTCCATTTGAGTTACTTGTGTGAAGAAATAGTAAAAAAAAAATATCCATAAAGCATCGATTTACGAGTAGTTTATTCTTTCTTCCCAATCAATTGCATAATCGTAAACTTTCTTCACATTTGCTAATAATCGTCATGAATATATTTGTGTGGTGTCTATTTTTTATTTGTAGAACCAATCGGATGTATATAAAGTGGTTCAATATTTATCCAATAGTAAAAGCGAACCTGAAGTTTCAGAATCGAGTTGCTGTTATCTACCAGATAATGGGCAGGTAACATAATACGCTATCTAAAGGCGCGTCCACACCAGTAACAAAACATGTTACAAACAGTTATATAACCAATGTTATGTAACGTGTTAGATATTCAACTGAAAAAATGTTTTATAACTCAATGTTGTGTAACTTTTTTTCTGTTATGTAGCAGGTTACATGTTGCCCACAGGTTGTCGGTAAAGATCAAAGGAAGTTAGATAATTTGGTGTATGACAAGTTGCAAGCTCGTCCACACACACCTTACCCCCACTTTGTGACAACCCTAGGACATCGATAATTTGTGACCTGCTTTGCAATAGTTCAATTGCAAAGATTGGCAATTGAAGATTGGCAACATTAATCAAGAGATATTCGAAGTCAGAACTGCTTACTCTAGCGAAATTCTTGAAACTCCCATCATCCCTGATTTCCCCACTAAGGGGATCTCTACTCTCTTCCAATAGATCCTCCATCAGGTGAGTTCCACTGTACCGATGTCGAGCTTCCAGCGAAGGTTTCAGTATCTGCGCTCAGGTGGTTGACGGCGAGTTGATAAAACTACACAGGCTGCTGCGGCCAGCACAACCTCTTCCTCCGAAGCCTTGATCACTACTGAATCCTCAAATGATTGAAAGTGTTGCAGTTTTTGTTACATAGGTGTAGACATGCTGTATAGCACGTTTTATAACATTTGTTATACAACTTTGCTATTTGTTACCGGTCTGGACGTGTCCTTATAATACACCTTGACTACTCTGTACCCACTTATCTACAAAACGGAACAAGATAATGTAAGAATTATTTTGCTCCTTACCATAATTCAATCCACCCTTCGTTGAAATTGCATAACAAACATCATAACGAGAAAAAAAACTTTTTTTAAAAGCCGTTTAAGCCAGAGAATTAGAGCTGCTAACTATATTAAACATATAAAGCTATCAATAAAATTGCAGCACGTATCTCACACTCATTCTATAATTCTAAGAATCAATCTAACGAACGGTCCATCATAGTCTGGACTGTGTGTCGTTTGAAATTTCACACATTAAGTTGATACAGGGAGGTGTGTGTATTTCAGTCATTGGTAACTGTTAGATCCGAGTAGCCTTGAATAGAGGTAGTATGTACATTGAAGGTGAATATAAAGATTTGTGTCTGACCCAGTATTTCATCGTTTTTAGTTCGAGCGTTTTTGCGCTGAAAAACTTACGCTGATCATGAATATTCTGTAATTAAGGGTCGCCGAATTGAATTTTCTTTATTTTATGCCAAAAATACATTTTATTAGTGTTTTTGCGTCGTTCTGAGTTCAAAAATGTTTTATAGTTTTTGGTTCTCAACTCATATAATTAATAATGAACTGCACACTATTCCCTTCAAGGCCGCGAAAACAAGTATTGTTGCCATCATTTAGGATGTTCCACGATATTTTATTGCGCGAAACACAAAAACGAGCTCATTGCGCCTTAAGAGGACCCCAGTTTTTGTATATTTGTTTAGATGTTGAATTGTGAGAATTCACAACAAGCCTTTTCTTAATCAATCAGTCAGAAAGCGCGTGAATTGAACGCAAAACGTGCACAACAAACAAAACAGTAACTTTTGTTGTATGTAGTTTCTAACTGCTTTTTAACTGCCAATGCAGTTTCTGCATGATTTTCTATCCTCCAAATGATCCAACTTTGAAAATTTCCATGATCCATTTTCCACTCCAAAATGGGAGAAGATTAATTTTTTCATTGATGTTATCATCAAAATTATACATTTGTACTTTCGATTTTGATTTTTTTTTTCACTTAGTTTTTTGGTTAACAACTTTTTATACTCAAAATTTTTGATCTTGTGCACTTTTGCGCTAATTCTATTGGCAGAAAAGTGCACATGTAAAATGGATTTCGACAAAATTTCATGGGGAACCGTAAAACCGTCAAACTTTACCCAAAGATTTACTCCAAAACATTTCCAAATACAATTTCTCCCACTCGAAATGGGTTAAATTGATTTTTTTTGATAAGTGAATTGATCTTCAGGGCTTCCTGAACATTTTGAGTGGTCGAGCTCATTGATCAGATAATTGTAACCCCCCTATTTAATTGTTTAAATATTGGAGTAATATTACCTACGAGTGCGTCTATCTTTACTCCACTCTGAAAAACTCACTGTTATCGCTACAGAAACGGGCAGTGGTGCAATGTTACTATTCGGGATTGAATTTATTACCCCAGAAATACTTGATAATATCAAGTATTTATAATATTGTTATAAAATATATTCTGAAAAATTTAACTTTTTAGCTTGAAAAATAAAAGTTATACCTACCTAAGAAAAATATAAATTCCAATGATCATTTATTTCAACGAATTTGCTTGAAATGCAATATTTCTGGTTAAGAGATCACAATTTCAGTCTTCCAGTATAGACAGACTTATGTAGGTAATCGAGCAAAACTTTCTACAAGTAAAGAAATATTAAAGGACAATAAACGATAAACGAATGACTTAACAAAATCACAGAAAAAGTCTGTTTCACATTCGATAACTTTCAAATGAATTGCAATGGTAAATTTCAAAGTTAACCCACGAGTAAATAATATTGTAAATCACAACTTATGAGACCAAAGCACGTTTATTTTCATATCATTGTTGTAAAGTTTCTGTAGGGGCGCGTACCAAGCTTTTTCTCATTTCTTCTCCCCATCTCTTACTTCTGCAACATGAGATACACTAGAAACCTTACATTCAACACTTGGGAAATTATAAAACTCAAATATTTTTCGAGATTAAATAAGAAAAATATGAGTGAGGCTACCTTTATCCCAACCTTTATAGTGGAGTAAAGATACCCGGTTTTTGGAGTAAAGTTACCATCAACTTTTTGGTAAACGAAGGCATAACTAAGAAAACACTTTTTTGAGAATTTGATTAGTGTACCTATTTAGTTCAAAATAAGGTATTGAAAGTGATATGATGAGGGCTTGCATGGTAAATCCACTCCAAACACCTGATATGGAAGAAATTTTGGAACACAAGAAACAGGACAAAAACAGCTGAAATGGAAACTATGACTGATAACAGCTGATAACATGGATAAAGGCGCCATCGCAAGCCGCATCGATTCTCCAGGATGTGGAGAATAACGAAAACACAATAGCTAACTTTTATCTAAGTTCTACCACGCTTACGTCATAATTGAAGATTCTCACTTTTTGGGGTAAAGTTTGACGGTTTTACGGAATCCAAAATTTCAAGTGAAAAGCAGACGTTCTTAAACCTACACATTTGTAATATACGAGAAAAATCCTTAAAAAATGGCAATACCTGATTTCAATTGTTTCATACCATAAGGGAAATAAAATGGTGTTCCTTCAAAATCTTTGTTACTCCGAATAATGGAAAATATATCCAAGAATAAAGACGTATTTTTGTCCGAGTTCAAGGTTATATTGGGTAGCGGAAAAAATGATTCTAACAATCCAAAGTGTTTTTTAACGATGTCCTTTCAACGCTGCAAAGTTATCGAAGATCTGAAAGAGGGGCATGTCTATAGATCTCGATCTTGAGATTCAAGTTGAATAATATACCTTTGACGTTTTGCAATTGTTTAATGAATAGTATTATCGTGTTGTTCAAAGTGTGAATTTAGTAAAAAGGTCTCGTCAAATTCTATCTACCTGGTTAAAACACAACCAGAAAATTCAGTCAACCCGAAGCATTCACATACCAGCATATCGTCAGTGCAAAGGCGTCTCATCGTGGGAACCGGGCTCACGTGTGCATTTGATTGTCTCTGTAACACCGTTTGGTTTTGCCAACAGAGAGATCGCTAAGATGGAAAACATTTTCAATGAATTCTTAATAGATTATTCTCAAGTTAAAAAAGTGTGTGTTTATTAATT
Source organism: Apolygus lucorum (assembly GCA_009739505.2). NCBI lineage: Eukaryota > Metazoa > Arthropoda > Insecta > Hemiptera > Miridae > Apolygus > Apolygus lucorum. The sequence goes on along the minus strand of CM019181.2, from coordinate 50,983,052 downwards.
TAAATCACTGAGCAGCGTGAATTTGGCAGTACTGTTAGTCAAACTCATGAAATAGGGAAGCTGCGTTTCCATGTGGTAGTTTGAAAAATTTGGTTTCTGCTAAATAAAAATAAAATTGTTCAAATTTGAAGGGTGGTTTGAGAAGGACTCAAAGATTGCCTTTGAATTTTATATCGTTGTAATTTTTTGCCAATTCAGAAAACAACTAACATGATTTTTTTAAGACCATGACAACTCTATTGATGTTCGTGGTTCAAGTTATTATATCCACTGACTTGGGCGTATTTTTTTACTAAATGCATGATTAATAATATGAATAACTCGTTGTTTTGTACACACTGGATAGTTTCAGCGCTCAATTGGTTAGTAGTTCATTTGGCCTAGTATTGACTTCGGTCCATTACTATAAGTTGTTCTCAACTAGCCGTTTTTTGGCCAAAACCCACTTTCCCTTGACCTACCTAGACATACAAATGGGGGATCGACAGTGCGGGTTTTGACTGTAGAATCTTCATTCACGGGATTTGTCTGTTCATTGCGACTGTTTTCTCACTCGAAGGGGAAAAGTAAATCCCCTTCAACCGTTACGAAAGTCACTCCAAACCGATGGTTGATATTCAATAAATAGACGCTCATCCGCCGTCCCTGCTGAATGGGTCAAGGCAGCTTCGGAATTTTCCGACCGGATGATTATTATAGACGTTGGAGGAGAGGCACCGAAGTATCGATAACGGTCCACGTTCCCCTCAAACGTTAGAGAATCGTAAGTGTCGAATAAAATGCAAATCAACGCTTACGACTTTCGTTCTTTCATTGTTGTAACACTTTAGGTAGGTACTTGCTGAAAGGGAAAAAATATACGCGAATTTCAAGCAAGACCGTACATTTTGCTGGTGGACCAATCGATCAACACAGGGACAGCGGTGTGGCTACGGTAATTGGGCGTCGTTGTTTGGCGGTGGAATTTGGACCGACTTCTGCGGAGATCGTGGGTTCAAGGCTCATCGCCGGCAGCGTGCGTTTTTCGGCGGCCGAGGCACCCATCGCCCCCCTTGGCGGTGAGGCAATGGGAAGCCATGAGCGAAATCATCAGAACAAATCCTGATCTTCCCTTTGGGAGACTGCTGATGACGTCCGCGACGCCAGGAATGGCAGTCGGACGAAAATCCAACCTGAAAAGTTGGTTTACTTTACTTTTTTACTTTTACCAATCTATCAACTCCTGTCTTCCCCTCGAAAATCAAAATTTCAACGCTGATTCTCCATTTAAGAGCTTTTCCCCCCAACTTTGGTTTTTTATCCTTCAATTTCGTCTATATGTAGTCAATTTCTCGTACCGGTCATTACTACCCGAAATCATGATGATACGAGAATTCTGTCAATGTGGTCAGGTTTGGAGTACTACAAATAACCCAACACTTTCTCTAAACTTCCGACTGATTTACTTCCTCCATCAGGGTCAGAAGACCTTTAATGGCTTAATGCGTAGGTATGTTTGTAATCATACAACCTCCGATCTCAGAATTGCAGACATAAAATATATAACTAACCAAAACTTCTACTTGAAAATTAATTTAAAAGAAACACCAAGCTACGGAGATTAGAAAGATTTTGTGAAAATAAATTGTTGATTAGTTGTTGCTATCTCTGAATGACTAATGAATTTTGAACTGTTTGAACTGATTTGTGAATTTAATAAAACCTGAACTGATTGGCTTTTACTAAAATTTGCTCGAATGGAAAACGATGAGGAAATTTTAGAGAAGAGTTCGTCGGCTGGCCAACTACTGTTTACCCAACTTAGGTATGGGGTGAGTGTTGATTTAACTGGCACGCAGGACCTTTAATACATACTGGTGTGGAGGTTAGGATGATCACCCGGCACAGAACCGATAATGATTGTATTTAAGGTTGGTAGGAGGGCGTAGGAAGCGAACAAGACGAGATTGTTGACTAGAGTAGGATAGAGAGGTTCCTCGAGCTGCCCTACTCTATACCGGTAGAGTAGATGAGAGATGGGTGGAAATCAGTTATTCAAAGTCTCGACAATAATAAATTGTCCTATGCAGGTGCCCAGCAAGCCCGAGCTACCCGGATTCCTTTCGTTCATTTGGCAAATATTTAGAACCTAGGAGGGCCGCACGACAACGACTTTGTTGAAATGTTAAAGATAGATTGGCAATCGCCAATTGTCATCGCTCAGTAAGTCCCTGGTCCTGACAAAGGCAGTAAAACAGTCGAAAGCTTGGAGAAGAGACGGATTATTTTGTTGGACACAAATCCTGACGTTGATGACTGTGGGCTGAAATACACTTGCAAATCTTCAGGTGATATTTACAGGGTTTAAGTGGGTTAACCCCCAAAGGTCCCCTGTGGATTTTGTCGCATCGGATTTTGCGCAAACATGATTTTCCTTGAATATCAACTCCTCGTGATCTAGTAGCTCGAGTTCGCTCAAATTTTGATTTCATCGATGTGGAGTCAGTGTAGGAGTCGCAGTACACGAGGAAAGTGGAAAATCGTCAACATAATTGGGAACAATTTCTCTACGTGTCATTTGTCAACCCAGAAAGCTACGAACACAATCGTGAAAATCATAACTCGTAAGGAATATTTATTAGTTGTACTGTTCTACAACAGTCATTAATTTGTTGTACCGAAACAAATTCTATATTTTTGAAGGAGGAATGCGAATTATGGCAGATCTATGATTCCTCACTCAAATTGGCAGACTTTTTTTTCTGATCAAGTAGACAGTTTTTTTTTTCAGACCAACATCTAATCAGGTAGGAGGTAAAACAGCAAATTGTGAGATAAAGACATTTTTTTCCGGATAGGTACTATTCAAATGTTAGATTTATTACATATAAATTCCAAATGGACATTACAATTGGCTCATATTGTGAAATGACTCACATTCGCTTCGAAAAATGTGTAACATATACCTACTTTGTGTTTCCCATAGGCAAATAAAACAGCTAAAATTAGAGTTCTTCGTGATTATTTAGTTTATCTGGGATAAACCGGGGACATTCCTCATAGTTTACAAGGATTGGGTGTGTACGGAGGACAGTTTCAAGTTGTAACAGACTCGACTTTAGAAAGAGAAAGAAAATGTCGTTTTCCTGATCCCGCAGGAAACATCAAAAACGCCTCTTGTCTATTACTTAGCTCGTTGTAACTGTGATCTCTGACAAATTGCCTCAGTTTTTTTACCCGACCTTCACATATTATCATTTGGTTCGGAGCACCACCGTATTTTCCATTTTCCATTTTCGGAATACCACCGTATTTTCTTCAACTACAACCAAAAATGAGTAACGTTTTTATACCTACATGACCGCAATTCTTGTGGTTTTAAATAGAAGGCGTCAATTGTAATTGTATTTGTATCTTTTTCTGGGAATTGGAGCGTCTTAACTCGAAAAGGAAAAAATTACATGTCTCACGTAAATAAACAGAAGTCAGACAAAAAAAAATCAAAGATCTCAAGATGGAAATAAAACTAAATAGAACAGTAATAGGGACGATTGATTTTTTAGGAGTAATAGGCAACATAATATGAACATAATAACTACATTTTTTGTTCACAAATTTATCAAAAAACATCAACAATGTTTATCAGTACCTACATTAATTTATTGAAAGCATAGTTTTTAAATAGTAAGTGTACTCCTTAGCATTTTTTCAAACGTATTCAGAGATAACCCTCCGAAGTATGTATACAGTCACTGAGCTGCATTAGTAGGTTTAAGAGTGACTTTAAGTGCATTGTTTGTGCCAACGTCTACTACCTGTTTAATTTTATTTTTTATGTATGTATTTTTTGTATGTGTATATCAAGGTGGATTTCTTGTATAAATTGATCAGATCTGAAACACCAAAATATACAAATAGTTGACACGAAACAATTATATAATAGACAACTCTTCGCGATTTAAATAGATTTTTCGGAGCATAGAACTCTCCAAATCTGAGTAAAATCGGTCGATCTCATCGAGAGAAATCGAAGTGTTATAGGAAAAAAGTTTGTTGTTTGCGCGCACGTAGACAGTGTTATTTGTAGGGGGAGATACAGTGTTATTTCGAGAGACTGATACACGCAATGCCTGAAAACGGTGTTAAAATTTGAGGCTCCTATTCAACCAACAAAATGTTCAGCATTTTGACATGGATAGACATGACTTTTAGCTAGAAGTCTGTGGAAAAAATGTTTAACTTTTTTCAGCTCTAAAAGTGAACCGCGAAATCGATAAACAAACTTTTCTGTCTCATGGTGTCATGAGTGTCTTTTCTGTCACCATCGAATCATGGTGTACTCGTAAAGATCGATTACAAAGACTATACCTGTAAACTATTTTACGCCTGTTTCTAAACAAAGTGTTTGTGTTTTGAATCCATTTCTATGAGGAGACCCGTTTTGAATTTAATTTTTCTTCGTTTTGAATCTTGTTTCTATAAGAGAGGCCCGCGTTCGATTCCAGGCTGTGACAACATTTTCTTGTATGGGTAATATCTAGCCAGGCATATCCATATCTATTGTTTTTCCTATCAAGGGAGAAATTAGATTTTTTTTAAAAATACTAACTGAAAATAGTACATTTTATCTACCATTAATCTAACGGGGACTCTCAGGGAACAAAACCCGCACTTTTCGAGGAAATAGTGTCAAAATCTCACAATTTGGCTTTGTCCCGAAAAGACAGACACCGAACCAAAATTGTTCAATAATGTTTAAAACCCAAGAGGGGAATCACATTTTTGAATTTGGAAGTCCAAAAACTGACAGTCCTCCTGCACGAAAACAAAGCTTCTCAACCTCAAAAATCGAGGAAGAAAATATGTTTATTTTTTGTAAAAATTCTCTTCAATTAGTGAGCGAATTTTTTTTTTCACAATAATAGCCAAAAATGGTTTAAATTGAAAATTGGCTAAAATATGTCTTTGAAAAATTTGCGTCTCAACTCAAGCTGAACAAATGGAACTTTTTCATCATTTTTTTCCTCCGTTTTTCTGATTCCGAAATTTAAATTTTTATAGCACACCCCAAAAAATATAACACTGTAAATCTACGAACGAACTTTGATCTGATCCGACTGGTTGTTGAGGTCGATTGGGATCTTGATGGGCTCGTGGAAGCAACACCCGGCGCAGCACTTGCAGCACATTTCGATTTTGTTTGCAGCACAGGTTCTTCACAAATCGCGGTTGGCTGAGAACCGAACTCGGAACCCGCGGTAGCAGCACTGAGCGAACCTTCCCGCTCTCCTTCGTCTTCCCGAAGAAAAATTTTTCTCTCTGTCGGACACTATTTCGAGCGCGGCACCTCCCGCCACACACCACTAAATATATGAAGTACAGAGGATTAACTGACAGCCACCGCATATCGTATTGTAGGTACCTAACATCCTAATACGATTTCACCAACGCGGATTAAATACAGTTGATCCTAGACAGAGGTTAAAATCGAGAAAAAGATCGTTTCTTACACAAATATTTTCAAATTTCAAGTAGGAATTTACAGGGTGCTGCAGCTTAACTTTCTTTTTTCAAAGCTGAGTAAAACGCATTAGTATGAATCAGAAAGTTTGTAATTTGGTTTTTACAATGGGGGTACACTACTAAAGTTTTGTTTGACATAGTTTTGAAGATAAAATCACTTAGGTGACTCATTCACAATTCATTGAATATACCGATTTCTGGCGTTTGACATGACTCTATCAAGCATAGCAGGCGTTATATTGGAAATTCCTTCAAGACGTCGTTCTTCAAATTTGAGAGGATCCTTGGAGGGTTCTAATATAAAAATATTCACAGAAAAAAATCACAAAGAGACAAATTGGGAGATCCGGCCACTGCAAATACTGAGTGTTCCTTCAAAACATCCATCGATGCTCTTGCGATGTGTGCTGTTGGTCTTATTGGAACCAAATGTCTAAAAATCAAAAAACAAAAAATCCTATAACACCCAATAACAACAAGATGGCTGTTTTGAGGGAACATTATTTCCCAGAACGCCTCATCTCAATCAGTATTTTCAGTAGCCGGATTTCCCAATTTGTTACTTTGTGATTTTTTCATGTGGAATTTTTTATATTCCGTGTTTATGTTAACCCAAAACTATACGAAGTTATTACCCGATTTCGATGAAATTTTCAGCGGTTGGCGTGTAGAAGGACCCCAACGAAAAATCACCCCTTCAGCGGATTGACTACAGCCTCTGCGCATACGCAACTTGAAGTCCTTGTCACACAAGAAGACACACTTGAAGTCCTAGCCACAACTTAAGGCTTTTGGTTTATTATTTTCAATAATAAGCCTTTGGAATCGAGCAAGAAAAAAAAAATTTTAACCCCCCTTCAAAATTTGATGTTTTACGTTTCAAGGTACGTAGAATACGAAAATCGAATAAAAAAATTTCCGTCCGTCCGCCGTACGCCGTACGCCGTACGCCGTACGCGGCACTTTTCTTAGTTACCATGGACCGATTTCGATGAAATTTGGTATATGGGCCCCATTTGGGGTCTAGTTGTGCCGCGAAGCTTTTGGTTGATGTAGGTCACTTCTAAGGGGTGGAAATTAAGGGTTGAAATTTTCAAGAGTGCCCTAGCTCGAAAACTCTCGAAATAAAGGTATCGTTTTTTCACTAATTTTAAATAGTACTGAATTTTTAAAAATTTTTGAGACCACCCGGAGCTCTGTAGGGCAAACCGTTCGGTCCCTACGAGTACTTGAAGGTTTTCCTTCGATAAAACAGAATCATGAGTGTGAATCGCAAAAGAGGTCTAATCTCCGTTGAAATTTTTTCTGACTAAAATGCGATCGCTGTTCATTTCTTCGATTTGTATACAGTTTTGCCTTCTGCGTAACCAGTAATCAAATTTCCATAATCAAAAGTCAATGGAGAATACTGAAGGCGCCTGAGTGGTCACTGATCAGCTGAGTGAGCTCCAAGGCCATTTCCTCTCCTGTTGAACGCAGGAACCTGAAATTTGAGAGGGCTGGTCAATTGAGAATGCTGAAGGCGCCTGAGTGGTCACTGATCAGCTGAGTGAGCTCCAAGGTCATTTCCTCTCCTGTTGAACGCAGGAACCTGAAATTTGAGAGGGCGGGTCAATTGAGAATGCTGAAGGCGCCTGAGTGGTCACTGATCAGCTGAGTGAGCTCCAAGGCCATTTTCTCTCCTGTTGAACGCAGGAACCTGAAATTTGAGAGGGCGGGTCAAAGGAGAATGCTGAAGGCGCCTGAGTGGTCACTGATCAGCTGAGTGAGCTCCACGGCCATTTTCTCTCCTGTTGAACGCAGGAACCTGAATTTTGAGAGGGCGGGTCAATAGAGAATGCTGAAGGCGCCTGAGTGGTCGCTGATCAGCTGAGTGAGCTCCAAGGCCATTTCCTCTCCTGTTGAACGCAGGAAGCTGAAATTTTAGAGGGCGGGTCAATGGAGAATGCTGAAGGTGCCTGAGTGGTCACTGATCAGCTGAGTGAGCTCCAAGGCCATTTCCTCCCCTGTTGAACGCAGGAACCTGAAATTTGAGAGGGAAGGTCAAGGGAGAATGCTGAAGGCGCCTGAGTGGTCACTGATCAGCTGAGTGAGCTCCAAGGCCATTTCCTCTCCTGTTGAACGCAGGAACCTGAAATTTGAGAGGGCGGGTCAATGGAGAATGCTGAAGGCGCATGAGTGGTCACTGATCGGCTGAGTGAGCTCCAAGGCCATTTTCTCTCCTGTTGAACGCAGGAAGCTGAAATTTTAGGGGGAAGGTCAAGGGAGAAGGTGGTGGTAGGTGCTATTGATGGAGAACCAGTGATCAATACAGAAGGGTGGTCTGTACAGAAAATAATAAACCTTTGAGCAATGATTTGCAGCGTTTTTCTAACTGAATAGGTATGATTGATGTTTTGAGAATATCTAATATGCATCGGTTCTATACAATCTGTACAAGCTATGTGCTGCACCCATTTGGTAGACTTTTTTTTACTCAAAGCTCGAGTCAGGGCACCAAAGTGATTTGACCCCTTACATCCAGCTGGCATCGTCAGGAGTAAAAAACTTTTTTCGTCATCCGAAGAAGGCTAGGTCTGGAGATTTAGTTGTTTTTTAAACCATAAAAAATCAATAGAAGATCAATAACGAATTTCTTAACATTCTTTAAACAAAAAAGAGATGAATGATATCCACGAGCTTCCAATACCTACAATAGGTCTGTCCAAAGCGAAACCGTACGAAAATATTGTAAGATTTTTTGGAAATGTACGGGTTAGAGCCAAGACAATCCTCCTAGAATTCAATCGCTGATAGACTAACGATAGTGTGAACACAAGGGGTAAATGTGAATCGCTTTGAACTACGATTTCTCAGCTCCTTAAAGTCCAAAATAGGAAAAAATCTGATGGTTTTTTGGTTCAGGCTCAAGAAATTTTGAGCAAAGTACAAGCAATTGAATTACCTATGGATCAATGGAAACGATTGTGGAAAAGTTCGATTTTGAAGAAATTTTCAGGCGTAACGTCCCTCCATGGTCCTATATGAATTGCATCCCCGTCGCACAAAGAGTACTTGCACACGCGCAAAAATTAGCAAACTTGATTCTCTTACTATGTAAATGCCGGATTCTGCTGAAATTTGGAGGGTGGTACGAAGGTGTTTCCAGGATAGTTGCTGATACAGTTCATAGCTATTCAATCAGGGAATTATGAGAGAATAGTGGTTCTGAAAAATCAACATAAGTCGAGAAGAACTGTCAATCATGTTGCGGCTTCTAAATGTATTAAATCAGCAACTTGATCGTGAAATTCATAAGAATTTCACGGACAGGTTGCTGGTTTCAAATATTCAGAAACAACCAACGATTGTTTATTCATTCTGATTTATCTTAAAGAATTCGTTTATATTTTGATGCTCTGAACTACGCATCTTGTTTGAGAGGAGGTTTCACTATCCATCTAACTTGGTAGACTTTTTTGTTGCGAAAAGATGGTTAAACAGACTGTTCTAAGTCCACTATTGTAGGTACATGTTATATTTAAATACCGTATAACACCGGTGTCAAATTTTCTATAAGAATTATACAATACGTATCTATAAAGGTATAAAAATGATTTCTAAGATCCTTTGTGTCAAGATGTTTTTCAATCTCCAGTGCAGTTGGTCACTTTCTCTCACTCCCTCCGAAACTCTCTGTTTTAAAAAGTTTAATTCAAGAAGGCTCAAAGTTTAACAAGATTGATTTGTCGTTAATTTAAAGTGTCAATCTTACAGTTCATTGAATACCTTCTGTACACATGTCCAGTAGTAGCTCTTTATGATGTAACAGTGGATCGCCAATTTGAGCCTAATTAAGTAGACAATAAAGAAAACCACTAATTATCAAATCTGGCGAACGTTCGAGGATTTAAAAAATCGTAGTCGCAAATTACGGCGTTAATACGGCGGAACAATAGTAAATAACCGCGTTCAAGTTTAAACCTGAAGGTTCGACCTGATGTGGTAAATTTAATCCGCGTACATCTCGATAGGTTATGGGCCCAGAATAGCGAGCGGCCCCATTCAGATGCCCATTGAGCAACCTCGAGCCAGTACCAGGAGCACCTACCGCCCTATTTCGTTGTTTAGCTTGGAACGCTCGTAGTTCATTTTTTCCTCCACATATTCGGATGTTTTTATCGATCCTGAGAGTGGGTTTTCAAAGGGGATCCCGTATGGAGTTATCTTCCACAAGGTTTTGTTGTTCTTCTTTAAATTTTGTTTTCCGAAAGATCCGTCCTATTTATGAGTTCCAGATGTAGTTTATCGTCAATCTTTCAGGTCCAGGTCAATGCCACAGCCTGAAGTTGGAACAATTTTCGAGATAAACTTAAAGGAAAGGTCGTTATCATTGAGTGCCTCATGAATCGTCCCCAATGCAGCTCCAATAACTTTTCTAAGGAAGCAGAAGAACAGGAACGACCATATGCGTGGATAATGTACTGAAATATCTTATGAAACTTCCATGCAGCTCATCACGTGTAACCTGCCAAAATAATTCCGAGGTAATTCCGGTCCTTCTCTACGTTTTTCACACCTTGAGATGGGAAGCCTCGTTGATTAGCTACGAAGCGTGGGATGATAAATTGATGAACAGAGATGGAATAAAAACCCAATCTTCTGCTACGCTCTCACGTTTTAGGGCTCGGAACCAGAATTAGAAACTTCACGACGTGGATGGGAAGAGCGATTTTTTGAAGGGAGTCGACATCCAACAAGACTCACTAAACTGCTCACCTCAACTCACTCGCTGACCAAAAGACCCTTCCTCTCACCTAACGAATCTTCCACCCACTTACTCATCAAACTACCTAGGAAAAGCAATCTGAAATTTGTAAGACTATCAGAAGGACGGGAAAAAGCCAGCACTGTTCGTCCTCTCACTTTTTTAGCAACTCTTTCATCTATTCTCCTCTCCAGAAACTCTTCCATTCTCCACACCACTTTTTAAATGAGAGTTCTGTTGAAGGAAGTGTATTTATTACCTACTAAAACAGAAATACAAATTTATCGTTATTTTGCTTCCTCACTATCAAAGTTCGTAGTATTAATGTATTCGTGTAGTAGGGCAAAACATATAAATGTCCGACAAATTCTAAATTTTTGCACGCATTTTGCTCTTCTTGAATAATTACACTAGATTACAAAATTTAGGGGTGGTCTGGCTGCCTCGTTCTTGCACCACTTTTCTTATGGTATTTGGTGCGCTGAATCCGAATCTGACGTCAGTTTTTTTTGTTTATGTCGGATTTTCAAGATATAGCTAGTTTTAAAATTTTTCTAGTTCTCACTTTTCTTCATTTGTTAGTGAGAACTTATCTTGTTCAAATCTCCTCAAAAAGTACTCAGACTTATAGGAAATTTCATGTAGAATCCGAATATGTACTTGGTTTTTAAGTTAAACTGTGTTAAACCCCCTATTTTCCACAAAACGTTTCAAAAACACTGGTTCTCAACGTTTTTTCTTCGGGTTTTCCCTTACACTTTGCCACTTGAAAAAAAAAATGAAGGCTAAAAAAAATTTTCTCGGGCTTTTAATTTGTTGGGGGGGACACCTCAGAGGAGAATGAGACCAATCGCAGCCTCCTAAACCCATTAATATCGAAGGAATGAGCTTTTTCATGGCACTGAGATGAAAATTCACAAAAACCGTTAATTAATTTTTCGAGATAAGTATGTGCGTTCCTAAATCTGTTTTCCTCAAATGGATTTTCCTTTCTTCTATATTTTTTATGCTTGTCACCTATTAAGAGTAAGATCGAAAATAGGTACTCAAAGGGGGAGTAAATCATAATTGGGAAACTCTTGTTTTGTTAAGTGATTTTAATTCAGTTTTACAAACGAAACACAATAAACTGCAGAAAAGTTAACGGTGTAAATCTGTTTCATGAAGGCTCAGATGAATCAATAGTTGGTACAATGTTTGGTTATTCCTCCACCTCAGAGGTTCCACCAAGATATGAAAACCATGGAAGAACGTTACAAAGGGTATTGGGACGTTCACATGATGGCGGACTATTGTTGGACCTTAAAAAGAGATTTACCTCAGGCGGCGAAGTTTTCTCTACATAGATTCCGGCGATGAAACCTCTGAGGTGGAGGAATAACCAAACATTGTACCAACTATTGATTCATCTGAGCCTTCATGAAACAGATTTACACCGTTAACTTTTCTGCAGTTTATTGTGTTTCGTTTGTAAAATTGAATTAAAATCACTTAACAAAACATGAGTTTCCCAATTATGATTTACTCCCCCTTATAGTACCTATTTTCGATCTTACTCTTAATAGGTGACAAGCATAAAAAATATAGAAGAAAGGAAAATCCATTTGAGGAAAACAGATTTAGGAACGCACATACTTATCTCGAAAAATTAATTAACGGCTTTTGTGAATTTTCATCTCAGTGCCATGAATAAGCTCATTCCTTCGATGTTAATGGGTTTAGGAGGCTGCGATTAGTCTCATTCTCCTCTGAAAGTCCCCCCTACAAAGTAAAAACCCGAGAACATTTTTTTTAGCCTTAATTTTTTTTTCAAGTGGCCAAATGTAAAGGAAAACCCGAAGAAAAACGCTGCAAATTATTACACAACGGTTTATTATTTTTATATAGATCACTCGTCTACAAAATCACCAACCATCCAATATGAAGAGAAAAATCAAAAAAAAAAAAAAAAAAAATCAAAACAAAATCAAAAAACAATCAAAATCATCAACTATTGATCGAATTTTGGTCAGCTCTAATTTGAACGGAGATTAGGCCTCTTTTGCGATTCACACTCGTGTTTGGATTTATATATATATATATTTCAATATAAACCCTTAAATTTTCGTAGGGAGCGAACGGTTTGTCCTACAGAGCTCCGCGTGGTCTCAAAAAATTCTAAAAATTCTATAGAATCTTAATTTGAAGGAAAAACAATACCTTTATATCGAAATTTTTGAGTTAGGGCGTTTTCAAAATTTCAAAATTGATTTTGGAACCCTTAGGAGTGACCTACATCAACCAAAAGCTTCGGGGCACAACTAGACCCCAAATGGAGCCTACATACCAAATTTCATCAAAATCGGTCAATGCTAAGTGGCAAAAGTGCCGCGTACGGCGTACGGCGTACGGCGGACGGACGGCCAAATTTTCATTCGATTTTTGGATTCTACGTACCTTGAAACGTAAACCATCAAATTTTGAGGGGATGTTAAAATTTTTTTTCTTGGTCGATTCCAAAGGTTCATTATTGAAAATAATAAACCAAAACCAACCCAGCCAACAACATCAATATAATCCACTAAATATAATCGAAATATAAATATAATCCACTAAATCGATGTTGGTTTTTAACCGCGAATGTTGTTTACAGTTCTTTTAAATCGGAGGTATATTTAAGCTTCGTGCATATTTACAGCTGTTTTGGCAGCATATAATTTATGCACGAATTGAGGGCTTTTCAATGAGTGGCGGACGATTTTCGTGGGATGAAAACTAACGGCGATACATTTCCAAGACGGGTCCATTGTAAGTGAAAATCATTACAAAATCCCGCGCTACTTTCGCCCTGTTAGGTAATGGCTAAAGCATGTTCCATGCTAAAAAAAATAGTCAAATTCCTTGTCTAAGGCAAACTATGATTTAGGTAGTGTGAACTTTTCCCGGCATTACGTGTTTAAGTCCATGTATGGTGTTTTACAATTTATTTGCATTAAAAGTGCCGTATATACAAGAGCAAACATAAAAATTGGCATTTCTTAAAATAAGGATTTCTTACGATGTAATCGCCAAATTGTGCTCCGTTTAGGAGGGTAGTAGATAGCCCCGTCAGGATATTTTCGCTCATATCAACAAGAGCAGCAATTACGGGATTCCGTAGAACGGGATGAATTGCAAAGCAATCCAATCAGCATGGAAATTCTGAAGGGAGAGCAAATTATCCTTTAAAATCTAGACAAATTGGGCAAAGTTTCCGATAGTGTTCAATGAACATCAAAAAACACAAGTCCCGATTTATGCAGTAACCAAAATTATTTTCAAACGCACACATTCTAAATGTCCATGTTATTCATTGTGAGGACGCTACACTGCCTACCCAACTTGGCAGACGTTTTCGGTTTTGCTTCATTATTGAATGTTTTTTTTTTCTCCGAAGTTGAGCAGTTTACAACAACCAGCCCCTAAAATGTGACGTTTCACGGGGGAATTATTCATAGTTTCGTAGAATTCCCTGGTGAACAAACAGTAGAGTGAGGCTTTCATGAAATATTCAACCGAATCGTTAGTTTAGATGGAAAAGTTTCTTGCGGTGTCTGGCTCGAAGTAGTAATGGCCTAGAAAATTAACGACTTGGGATTTGTCTCTGGAATTTAGTACAAGGAGAAGAGAAATATCGTTCATAAGACCTTAGTTACCTGACCTTATTTATATTGTCCGGTATCCTCTTGCTTTTCATGGGACGTCCATTTGAATCGGGAGTATAACATTTATTTTAATCAATAAACGGTAAAACATACTATTTAGGTATTTTGTCCCTACAAATTCTTGAAGAAATTTCACAAAACGTTGATATGCTGAGCACACTATCAGCTTCATTACAGCCCCATAACCTAATACCATTTAAAAAAAGGTAACCTACGCTGGGATACGGTTTCCAGTGTCCCTTCATCATGGCGACACCATTCCTTGGTGCTACGGTGACACGAGCATCTAAATCACACCAACAGCAATAGTTCGTGAATCCTCCGCTAGTGATAATAAAGCGTTTTTCCTTTGAATCGGATGAGATAAGCTCAGTTACCTATTTTGGTAAAGCTTTAGATAATGCGATGCAGCTGATTCAAGGGAAAAATGCGGAGGAAATATGAATTAATGCTGCAGGTGTGATTTAGACGTTTGTTGCCGGGGGGGAGGGGGGTGAGATGCTGAATATGATTTTGAAGTCAAAAATTGCGTTACAGGTTTTAAATGGACTCCCGAAAAATTCTCACACTCGCGTTTCTGTTTTATTATCCGTCCTAAACTTGAGTCCTTACAGAGAGCGAACGGTTTGTCCTACACAGCTCTGGTCTCATTTGATTTAAAAAAATTCGATACCATTTTAAATTGGTAAAAAACCTTGATGCTGCAAATGATTACACAACGGTTTATTATTTTTCTGTAAAGAAGACCCCTTCTAGAGACCAGTGATTGGAGAAGGAAAGGGAGGTTTGGTCCTTGTGCGGCTAGCTCTAACACGGATGTATTGTATTCTGTTAAATTTCACTATTATTGACATTTCTTAAAATTGAACACTATCTTGTATTTATGACAAAAAGTCATTTAACACTCATTAATTATGTAATTAATTATCCTCATTAGTAAACAGGCCTATTGAGCTGATGGTGACATTCGATTTTAAAAATTCTTGAAATTTTTTAATTAATGAAAAAAAAACGTCTGCCAAGTTGGGTGGGCAGTATAGCTTCCTCACTCATTGTAACATGGACGTATAGAATCAGTTGGCGAAAACTCGGCGCTGCGCGCCTCGGCGGGGGCTTCGCCCCCTGCACCCCCGGATGATTTCCGCTTAGAGCCTAATGGCTAAAATGTGACATACCTTGAAAAGGTTTTTGCTCCCTCTCCCTCTTTATCTTTCTTCCACTGTAATATTTAAGCTCACTCAGCTGATCAGTGACCACTCAGGCACCTTCAGCATTCTCCATTGACCCGCCCTCTCAAATTTCAGGTTCCTGCGTTCAACAGGAGAGGAAATGGCCTTGGAGCTCACTCAGCTGATCAGTGACCACTCAGGCACCTTCAGCATTCTCCATTGACCCTGCCTCTCAAATTTCAGCTTCCTGCGTTCAACAGGAGAGAAAATGGCCTTGGAGCTCACTCAGCTGATCCGAAGGTGCTGAAATTTATAGGGGACCGTCTAGGACCTAACCCGCACAATCCCTGAAAATTTCATCAAAATCGGACCACAGGTTAGTATAGTTTTGCCCGGGACAAGGATTGACCACAGACAGACCGACAGACCGACAGACCGACAGACAGACAGACAGACACGGAACCAAAATTGTTCGGGAAGCTCTAAAACGCAAAAAGCAAGTGGAAATTTTGATTTTGGAGGACATTTTTTTTTTTTCACTTCTTTCACGAATACAAAGCTTCCCTACCTTCGGTAGTGAGGAAGCAAAACACCTGTAAATCGAAAGTTTTCTAGCTAGGGTGTTTCGAAATCTTTTTCTCAACATTTTACCACTTGGAAGTGACCGACATCAACCCAAATGGAGCCTATATACCAAATTTCATCATATTCGGTCAGTAGTTGCTAAGAAAAGTGTCGCGTGTTGAAATTGTATAAAGAAAATTCTTCATTCAATTTTTTGTAGGTGCAATTTCATGTATATGGGCCTCCCCTTATAGGAAAGTGCGATGTCAAAAAACCAAGATTTCCACCAAATCCTACCAAGGTTTCTTCATGATTCAAAATCGGAAAATCGGATCGTGAGAAATCTCCGTACTGTCTCATGACAGACCTGGTTCAACCCCAAAAAATCATCAGAATCTGGCCGTGATTTCGTACAGATTTTCTCGGGACCGAGAAGTAACCTTACAAAGGCAGACCGACAGACACGAAACGAAAATTGTTCAAAAACACAGATGTGATTGAATTATTTTGTTTCGGGGGGGACACATTTTTATCGCAAAGTAGTGAAATTCATACAAGATCATTTTTGACCCAGTCCACAACTACCCTTAGATTTTTCAAAATCGAAAAATCGGATCGTGAGAAATCTCCGTACTGTCTCATGACTGACCTGGTTCAGCCCCAAAAAATCATCAGAATCTGGCCGTGATTTCGTACAGATTTTCTCGGGACCGAGAAGTAACCTTACAAAGGCAGACCGACAGACACGAAACGAAAATTGTTCAAAAACACAGATGTGATTGAATTATTTTGTTTCGGGGGGACACATTTTTATGTCGGTTTTTCAATATGGAATCCCACATGTCAGATTCCACCCCTTTGTATGTTTTTAGCCTTAAAAGAATTGAAGAGACGCCATCAAAGTTGAGTCAGCGAGCCACCCCGCACTCAAATGTGACGACGTGACAATGCCTGATATGTGCCCAACTCCTCTTAAAATAAATCCCGACCTCCAACACCTTGCCAAAAAACCCCAGCGGTTGACCTTAGCTTCAAGAATAGGTTAATTAATGCTTTTTAGTACCTACCGAAACCGTTTTATAATTTATATCGCATTATCGCGTTAGTTACATCATAATAATTATGATGCGTTAGCCTAATTATTAGGCTACGACTCGGTCTATTGTCAATCATGAACATTCTAGGGGTTACTTCCCAAAGATACCTTCTCGAAGCCAATCATAATGGTTTATTGTTTGACATTTAAAAAAAAACTGTTGCAAATTATTACCCAGAAGTTTATTATTTCTATACAGATCACTCGTCTGCAAAGAACACAGCTTTGCCATTGCTTTGCTTTGCCTACCAACCATAGGTACAACCTACCAAGTTAATTTGGAAGAAATAAACGCTTCCCACTCAATTCGAAAAAATAGGGAGCCTTCATTAGGAAATATGATACCGTTTGCTAAGGACGCAAAACTGAGGACAACCAACTCAAAGAAACGTCGAGCTGTTTCCTGTTTTAACCAAATAAAGTTTAGCTGTTCATGCGTGGTTTGAACATTTTTGCCAGGAGCAAATTTTCGGAACGCAAAATTTCAAGACTGCTTGAAGCATTTAAATGATTTATATTGGAATTGCAATACAAGTATTATCGTGATGCATCTCCCTCGAATGACCCATTTTGAATTTTTTCAAGAACCTCCCGGTAAAAGTGACGATTGGGCGTTGAGCCTCAAGGTACGAAGTGATTCCATGGATAATTGAAATATTAGTGAGGAAAGTATCAAAGCTTCACGATGATACATTGTAACATTCATATATGTATTTTCACACTGAGTAAGGCCGCCATGAACAAACATCTTTATAAAATAACAGAGAAAATTTAAAAAAAATCAAATCCATAGTAACTAGGAAAATGACACTCAGCCGCTTTTTAGAAAGAAGAAAAGAATCGTTAAAAGAAGAAGAAATAAGAAAAATCGTTATCCACTCGTCGGAAAGGTCTCAATTTTCTCCAGGAAAGGGCTAATTAATATGGAGTTGTTTTCCTGTTCAAGGTTGACCCACCTCTACGTTGGGGAGCGCTCGCAAGACAAGTTAATTACTGATATTAATACGTATTGATCGCTGAGCGTCCTTAATTACTGTTGATTATGTGAGTCGGTAAATATGTACAGAGTGTTTCATAGGTCATGAAAAATGCATTACATTTCGATCAATACTGGGGATAGAAGAAAGATACTAAACGCCCAAACATGAGATATTCGCGCGCCACACAGGCGTCCGAAGTTTCTTGTCAACAATCTATGTTTTCTATTTAGTGGAAAAAATCATTATTTTATTATCAAATGATAACCTGTAATTACTAAATACTATGAGTAATTACACGTAATAAATTAACCGCATTACTCATATTCTTATTCAATTTAATATGTAAGATGATAACTACCTACTGAATTACGTGCGTCCAATCTCTTTCCTGTTGAGTATTACTGTTTAAAAGCAGTAAAAAAAAAACTGGAGTTTGGAATTGATAATTAGCGTTTGTTTTCTACAGTGCAGCGCTCTTGTACAGTTTTTTTACCTACCAACATTCCCCGACCAGTGTTCTTCTTTTCATTCATTTTTAACACAAAAATGACATAGGTCACTGATAATGTAGATACAGTTGCACAAAAATAGTAATAACAATTAAAATGTATTATTAATTTATTTGTTGGCCACATTTGGATTATCAATTGATAATAACGGGTTCCACCAAGAAGCGTTATTTCGGTGAAACGATAATATTTAACTTTTCAACGTCGTGAAAGTATTTTCGATGTGGAAGTTTGATTATGATAGACAACGCAGATGTTGATATGCGCGTAAATGTACAAAATGGTTCATTATTTCACAATCTGTAGCTATTTGATGAGTCCCTCAACGATAGTCTTAAACACGTCAATTTCGCTCAATTTTCTTGCAATACCTACCAAGGAAGTATAAATTAAATTAAATTCCTACTTTCATCAAAATGAATTTTTAGTGCCCATCAATCAACCCGATAGCTCCGTAATCTTTAGGTAGGAATAGTCAGTGAAATAATGCACCATCGAGAAGAGAATGTGCAGATTACTGAGTTATCAATCGTAATCACATTTCCAAATCGATAATACTTCACGGTGCTATTGAATCTACTTTTGAAAGGGTCCCCCAAAAAGCCCCCCCCCCCCCTCAAAATTCGATGGTTTACGTTTCAAGGTATGTAGAACCCGAAAATAGAATAGAATAGAGGCGCTTTCCTTAGTTACCATGGACCGATTTTAATAAAATTTGGTAGATAATATCTACCATATATATCCAAATATCTACCATATATTATATGGGCTCCATTTGTGCCGAGTAGCACTCATTTTGCGTCCTTAGCAACCGGTAATCAAATTTCCTATTGAAGTCACCCACAGCTCTTTATTTCTTCTAATTGAGTGATGAGTGCGAAGCGTTTTTTTGCGTAAATTTGGATTGACCCCAGACAAAAGACACATATTCATGCCAAAAAATTCGATCAGCAATGGAATTCCAATGTTGAAAAAGTTTTAATTTGATTAAAAAATTGAATTATTACACAACGGTTTATAATTTTTCTCTACGTAAATTATCAATTTTGCAGGATCACTAGGTTCTGTCATAATAATAAATCCTAATATGATCATTGGAATCCATAATAGTATCTTCCAGATCTAATCTGTAATAATCTGTAATTTGAAAAATCCATGTCTTGATTTGAATTCATCCCGGCTAAACGTGGTCTTTACACCTGAGTAGGAAACCACGAAGAGAGCAGACGGTCTCAGGGGGTTCACGCACTTGGTAGCCTTCATTTACACACCAAAACCCCAGACAGACGTTAGCTAGGGCAGAAGGGATTTCTCCTCGCATCCCTCGACTGCGATATTCAAAGGCTTCAAAGGGTGATCGAACCACAACACTATCGTATGTCGATCACGGAGAGTAGAGGTGTGACTGAACAACGTTAGAAGGGGATTTCTGGTCGCGATCCACCATGAACCTCAATGGGGTGTGCGCCTGGGTCGGAAAAACTGTTTATCGTTATCGGGTTAGTGTTTCACGAAATTGAAGGCGCAAAAACTCAAAACGTTGTACCTAAATTTGAAATTTTGAAGGATTTTAGAAATTCATTAGTGCACGGCACTAGGGAATTGAAAAACTGAAATATTACCGCTGGAATCATCAAAATCGAAAATAATTGCCAGACAAAATGGGTAAAACCGTTAATTCAGTTATGTTTTCCCCATAAATGAAGCTAAACTTGAAATTTTCCAGGATTTTAGAAATGCGTTAGTGCACGGCCATAGGGAATTGAAAAACTGAAAGATAGCCGCTAGAATCATTAAAATCGAACGATAATTGCCAGGGAGATAAGGGAAAAACATGGAAAAACCCGTTTATTCGGTAGTTTTTCCCATTTTTCTTTGGCAATTATTGTTCGATTTTGATGATTCTGGCGGCAATATTTCAGTTTTTCAATTCTTTAGGGCCGCGCACTAATGAATTTCTAAAATTCTTTGAAATTTCAAATTTAGGTTTGAACAACTTTTAAAGTTTTTGCGTCTTCAATTTCGCTAAATACTAAAAACGAAAGGCGACCGACTAAGACCCCTTTAAACTCTTATTATTACCTAGTTCCCCAAGAAACCAGAGATGACGTTCACCAACCTATTCATTTTGCTTCACTTGCGTCTCGCCGCCGAAAGACGAGCAGCCGGTGCTACGGTCTAGCGGCATTTGTGAAAAGTATGTTGTACCTCGGTTTTACCGCTCATTCCAACTTTATTATTCATTTAAAAATTTGACGGTTCTACTTTCCTGCCGTATTAAATTTATTGTAAGGAGAAGAAAACTGTTATTGAATTTATGAGTGACGAATCAAGCAGGATTATTATCGTGGAGATTACCGCCTGCGGAACATTTCGGAAAATTTCGGTTGCAATTTTTTGATACGCAGCTTCTTGGGCAAATTTTTACTGTAAAAAAAACACAAAAAACCCCTGTAACAGCCGGATAGGATTAAAAATAGGAATTTACACAATGGCTTGTTATTTTCTATATTGATCACTCGTCTGCAAAGCCACCAACCATCCAACATGAAGAAAAACATCGATCGCATATCGGTCAGCTATAATTTGAAAGGATATTAGCCCCTTTTTTGCGATTCTTACTCGTGTTTCTGATTAATCGTAAGTCCAACCCTCGTAGAAAGCGAACGGTTTGTCCTACAGAGCTCCGCGTGGTCTCAAAAAATTCTATAGAATCTTAACTTGAAGGATAAACAATACCTTTATATCAAAATTTTTTGAGTTGGGGCGTTTTCATAATTTTAAAATTCATTTTTGAACCCTTAGAAGTGACCTACATCAACCAAAATCTTCGGGGCACAACTAGACCCCAAATGGAGCCTACATACCAAATTTCATCAAAATCGGTCAATGCTAAGCGGGGAAAGTGCCGCGGACGGACGGCCAAATTTTTATTCGATTTTTGGATTCTACGTAGGTACCTTAAAACGTAAACCATCAAAATTTGATGTTTACGATAGAAAAATTCTTTGGTCGATTCCAAAGGTTCATTATTGAAAATAATAAACCAAAAAGTTGGGATTAGGTAACATCAGAGAGAAAGGAAATTTAGTTAGGTAGGCACTTATAATAAAATCGTGGAGGTTTGAAATTTGTGCGAATCGAATAATTACTTACGGCCGTCTGGTGCGAAATTTTCGTAAAAAGTTCCCCAGGCGGTAATCTTCACTATAATAATCCATTTTGCTTGATTCGTCGCTTCAAAACACAAACATTCAATTACAAGTTTCTTCTCCTCACAATTTAATGAGGCAGGAAAGTAGAACCGTCGAATTTTGAAATGAGCTGTAAAATAAAAACGAGGTACAGCGTACTTTTCAAAATTGCCGCTAGACCGCAGCAACTGCTGCTCGTCTTTCGGCGGCGAGACGCAAGTTTTTGCTTCCGAGTCTACCAAGGTACCGGAAGGTTTGTTTTCACTTTTCAAGGATGAAAAAAAAGTTCTCCAAAATCAAAATTTCCACTCGCGTTTTACGTTTCAGACCTTCCTGAACAATTGTGGTTCCGTGTCTGTCTGTCTGTGTGTCTGTCTGTCTGTCATGAATTCCTTGTAACGCGCATAACTATACGAAGTTATTGTCAGAATCTTAAATCCTATACAACCTATCACCAGGCCCCAATAGCTCAGACGTAGCGCTTTTGATTCCCACCCAGGAGTCCCGCGTTCGACTCCCAGCCTTACCGAGAATTTTTTTCTATCCAATCACTACTCACTTTCATTTTTCATCCAAATTGTATGAAATTTTCTAGGATTGTCCAGATTAGCGTGTAGATGGTTCCCTATGAGGGTAGTAAAAGGTACTTAGAGATTGGTGTTTTGAGATTAACTACTATGCATCGGATCATCTATATAATCGGGTTATGGATACGAGGAAGTGCCACACCCACTTGGCAGACTTTTTTTTCCCTCTCATCTGAAAAGCTACTTAGTGCTGCTTATCTAACGAGCTACATAGAGATGCACATCTGGAGAGCTACATAGAGCCGCCTTTCATCTGAAGGGCTTTCATCTGAGCGAACTTCTTATTGGCGTCATCTACTGCTAGGTATGAATTTTCGTACTCACCGGCTGCAGGAAGCTCTGCCTGTCCAGGGGGACGAGCGGCTTCTCGGGCTTCGGCCTCGACAGGAAGTACCATGTGGCCGCCGCCACGCTCGCCATAACCAGCACTCCCGTTCCTGCCCCCCATTCATCCATCATCAGTAGCTGCAACAGCTGGAACACAAAACACACGAATACCTGAACACCAGTTTGTTAGCAGCCTTCACATTTTCTCCCTTCAGTAGCATTGGAAATACACAATTTCCCAAAAACGTTTTGTATTCTGTATTTTGACTCCTGTGAAATAAAACACCTGGCTAGAGAGCATGAGGTTGTTGGTCCAAGTTTTGCCTGGACATTTCTTCACCTAGAACTCTTTTCTTTTTTTCATAGTAAACAAACATATTCAAACAAAACTCACTTACCGTTAGGTACTGCAGTGAAAGGTTTTATGAAAATGTTGAACACACTACCTTCGTAACAAACTGTAATATTTTAAATTTGGAGTAAGGTTTTCAATATACGAAACTTGTTTATCACAAAACCTTACAGCTTTTCACTACTGAATCTGTAATCCAAATTTCAGTGTCTTCGGAAAATTCAAACCTTACAACACAGTGAAATAATAACAGTCACTCAATC
Organism: Apolygus lucorum; assembly: GCA_009739505.2. Lineage (NCBI taxonomy): Eukaryota > Metazoa > Arthropoda > Insecta > Hemiptera > Miridae > Apolygus > Apolygus lucorum. The sequence continues at coordinate 50,960,079 of CM019181.2, read as the reverse complement.
GCCTGAGAATGTGAGCAAACTGGGTAGGAAAGATACCGTAGACGGCGACCCTTGCCCTACTGACTACTATCACCATTATCATGTGGTGGTAGTTGTGCACATATTATGTTCTCTATGATAAGATTTCTCACTAGTAAGTAAGTAAAGTAAACAACCATTTCAGGTTGGAATTTCGTCCGACTGCCATTCCTGGCGTCGCGAGCGTCATCAGCTGTTCTCCAAAGGGAAGATCAGAATTTGTTCTGATGATTTCGCTTATGGCTTCCTACTGCCTCACCGCCCTGGGTTGGGACGAAGGGGGGCTGAGCCCGGGACGCACGAAAACACGCCTTCGCGGCGAGATTCGGACTCACGGCTTCCCCGCAGTAGCCGGTCCAAGACTCGTAGCTAAAGGACTCGTAGCTGAAGGACGCGTGCCGTAGCGAGCACCTGACTAAACTCACATGCACCTAAAATAAAACGCTGCAAATTATTACACAATGGTTTATTATTTTTCTATATAGATCACAATCGGGTTATGGATATGAGGAAGCTATGTGCCACACCCACTTGGCAGACGTTTTTTACCTATTATTGGTTTATTATTTTCAATAATGAACCTTTGGAATCGACCAAGAAAAAAAAAATTTTAACACCACCTCAAAATTTGATGGTTTACGTTTCAAGGTACGTAGAATCCAAAAATCGAATAAAACGCTGCAAATTATTACACAATGGTTTATTATTTTTCTATAGATCACTCGTCTACAAAGCCACCAACCATCCAACATGGAGAAAAACATCGATCGCATTTCGGTCAGCTTTAATTTGAACGTAGATTAGGCCTCTTTTGCGATTCACACTCGTGTTTCTGATTTATCGTACATAAAACCCTTAAATTCTCGTACTGAGCGAACGGTTTGTCCCACAGAGCTCCGGGTGGTCTCAAAAAATTCTAAAAATTCGATAGAATCTTAAATTGAAGGAAAACAATACCTTTATATCAAAATTTTTTGAGCTAGGGCGTTTCCAAAATTTCAAAATTTATTTTTGAACCCTTAGAAGTGACCTACATCAACCAATATCTTCGGGGCACAACTAGACCCCAAATGGAGCCTACATACCAAATTTCATCAAAATCGGTTAATGGTAAGGGGCAAAAGTGCCGCGTACGGCGTACGGCGGACGGACGGCCTAATTTTGGTTTATTATTTTCAATGACGAACCTTTGGAATCGACCAAGAAAAAAAAAATTTTAACACCCCCTCAAAATTTGATAATTTACGTTTCAAGGTACGTAGAATCCCAAAATCGGCACTTTTCTTAGCAACACTGGATCGATTTGGTTCAAATTGGGTATGTAGGCTCCATTTGGGGTCTAGTTGTGCCGCGAAGCTAATATAATAATAAAATAATAATAAAACGAAAATTAATAAAAAGCGAAAACAATAAACCCTTGGGCAATGATTTGCAGCGTTTTTTCTATACGACAATTATTCCTTGGCCGGTGGGGTCGTGATGAAATCAATTCGTCTTGAGAAAATCTATTCATCACAACTACCCTACAAATTTGAGCAAAACCAAACCATTAGGCAGTATCAATAATTAACGTGTTAATAATCCAAACATCTGTTTTTGTTTGTGAAATGTTTTTTTTTTTTTTTTTTGGCAGCGCGTCAAGTGTGAATCCCGCAAGTAAATCACTTTGAATCATCGCGAGTCTATTTCGGGGGTGAACACACTCTTTACAGGTCAGAATATTCTGAATTTATCTAAAATCATAATTCATTGCAGCGATTTCTTGAACAACACATCATAAACCGCTGGCTTTCACGTTGGTCACGTGACAAAATTAATGCGATCAATTATTTCTTGTTCCTCGAGCGAAGGTGAAAAACCTGTACCAAGTCTGTTCTAAATTCGAAAATAACACGGTTACCTATTTCTACTAGATGGTAGAGACGAATAATTTTTAGGGTACATGGAGTGAAATTTGGTACACATTTCAAGAATATAGCATTTCCGAATTGAGTTAAACTTTTTCCATTTAGATTTAGTTCTTTTCCATTTAGGTTTAAACCTTTTCCACTTAGATTTAAACCTTTTCCACTTAGATTTAAACCTTTTCCATTTAGATTCAAACTTTTTCCATTTGGATTTAAACTCCATCAAAACATCAGTAGTTAGCCCCATCATAGTGAGTAAGTAAGTAAGTAAGTAATATTATTCTCATTTGCATAGCGCCATAAACATTCTGTTCCACTTCAGATGTGATGAAAGAAAAATACTGTACTTAATTTATAACTTCCGTTCATGAGAAATTCTTGTGTTCAAAAAACATGTGTTCATTATTATATATTAAATTTCTGTGCATAAAAAAACACTTGCATGATTTAATTTCAAGTTGTGGCATAATAACGTCGGGTTAGAGGTAAAAGTACCGAAGAGCTAAATTCATATTGTGCGAAAATCAAATTAAAATTTCAAAAGTTAGTTTGGTAAATATGGTAATAAATTATTTTCTTAGGTTGGATACATAGTTTGATGATATTTATCACCAATAATAACAACAGTTAAATAATCATAATATTCTGCATTTGATTTTCCCAAGTGTTGAATTTGTGACTTGGGTACTTTTACCTCTAACTCCACGATAATTTCCTGAGTTTAAATCCAAATGGAAAAGGTTTAATTCTAAATGGAAAAGGTTTAAATCTAAATGGAAAAGGTTTAAATCCAAATGGAAATGGTTTAAATCTAAATGGAAAAGGTTTAAATCTAAGTGGAAAAGGTTTAAACCTAAATGGAAAAGAACTAAATCTAAATGGAAAAAGTTTAACTCAATTCGGAAATGCTATATATGATAAGAGTAGGTAGATGGCCTTAATGTTATATTGAGAGGTTTTTATAGTGATAAGAAGGGAATACTACCAACTAGTTATAAAGTCTGCCAGGCGAGGAGAGCAATATACTTTCCTCGACGAATAGAATCTGTTGGTGCCTATGGAAATTATTGAAAAATAATTTAAGGTCCTAATAATAAACATGAACTTTACTATCATATTTGGTTTTCTGAATCTAGAAAAATTAATCCGATCAAAAATTCATTAGGTACCTACAATTTAGCTTTTTCAATATGATTATGCTCTGGCTCCTGTATAAAATAGGGAGTTGTCTAATCAGATAAGTCAAATCGAATAAAAAAATTTCCGTCCGTCCACCGTACGCCGTACGCCGTACGTGGCACTTTTCTTAGCAACACTGGACCGATTTGGTTCAAATTTGGTATATGGGCTCCATTTGGGGTCTAGTTGTGCCGCGAAGCTTTTGTTTGATGTAGGTCACTTCTAAGGGGTGAAAATTAAGGGTTGAAATTTTCAAGAGTGCCCTAGCTCGAAAACTCTCGAAATAAAGGTATCGATTTTTCACCAATTTTAAATAGTATTGAATTTTTAAACATTTTTGAGACCACCCGGAGCTCTGAAGGACAAACCGTTCGGTCCCTACGAGTACTTAAAGGTTTTCCTTCGATAAAACAGAATCATGAGTGTGAATCGCAAAAGAGGTCTAATCTCCATTCAAATTTTATCGGACTAAAATGCGATCTCTGTTCATTTCTTCGATTTGTATTCAGTTTTGCCTTCTGCGTAACCAGTAATCAAATTTTCATATGAAGCTTTCTATTTTTCCAATCGAGTGTGAAGCGTTTAGTTCTTTCTAATAAACTTGATTGTGAAGGTATGAAGCCAGTATGGTGTGGTAGGTAGTACCTAACTGGTAGGTAAAAAAAAATGTTGGTGGGTAAAAAACGCTGCAAATCATTGCTCAAAGGCTTCTTCACTCTTCAGATCACTGATCAGCTGAGTGAGCTCCAAAGCCTTTTTCAATCCTATTGAATGGAAGTGCTCTTCCAGGCGTCTCCAGCATTCGAGAAGATCTCCTTCACTCCTCAGATCACTGATCAGCTGAGTGAGCTCCGAAGCCATTTTCAATCCTATTGAATGGAAGTGCTCTTCCAGGCGTCTTCAGCATTCGAGGAGATCTTCTTCACTCCTCAGATCACTGATCAGCTCAGTGAGCTCCAAAGCCATTTTCAATCCTATTGAATGGAAGTGCTCTTCCAGGCGTCTTCAGCATTCGAGAAGATCTTCTTCACTCCTCAGATCACTGATCAGCTGAGTGAGCTCCGAAGTCATTTTCAATCCTATTGAACACAGGAAGCTGAAATTTGAGAGGGAAGGTCAAGGGAGAATACAGATGGTGGTAGGTGCTATTGATGGAGAACCAGTGATCTATACAGAAGGGTGATCTATACAGAAAATAATAAACCTTTGAGAAATGATTTGCAGCGTTTTAAACATTCGTATTTTCTACACTGTTTTGTTTATTCGTAAATTAGGAAGTTCGGGCTGAAAGTTTGCCTTAGGAGGTTTTTCGAGGTGCTGAATCTGATTTTGGGGTAAAAAATAGGAAATTCCGACATGGTGAAATTCCTCATTTTAAGATGAAAAAGTTACCAAGATTTATCCCATTTGCATATCGTTGAAATTTCTATTTGGAAGAGAAAAGCACGAAGAGAATAGCTTCTCCTGATCTCAGTGCACCCCCTGAGTTTCAGGGCAGGAGCCGCCACTGCTACCTACCTCTCCACGAACAACGACGGATAAGGAACATTTATGCAACAGAAAATCATATACAAATCATAGAAAATTTAATCCTAGCTCTTTGGTAGGCAAAATAGGAACAGTGGCCTCTGCGTTGTCTACTATAAATTCAACTTTCACGAGCAATATAAATTGTTTAATAAATCATTTAATAATCGAATTATCATCGTTTTCACAGCTTTATTTAATATACCTATACCTACAACATTCTGGTATTCCAGTTGACCTTCGAGTATTTCATCAACCTTTCATCAAACTCATTCCATTAAAGTTTCTATCATTTTCAAGTCATACAGAGGGTAAGAGTTCGAGACCACGTCATAAAGGGCCCCCCCCCCCCCTCTGTATGCACAGCTATTTTGAATAGAAAACGCTGCAAATTATTACACAAAGGTTTATTATTTTTCTATATAGATCACTCGTCTGTAAAGAACTCGGCTTTGCCATTGTCGCCATCTGCCTACCACGGATCTACAGCGATCCCATTTTGGTCAGCTATAATTTGAAAGGAGATTAGGCCTCTTTTGCGATTCACACTCGTGTTTCTGATTTATCATGAGTCCAACCTTCAAGTTATCATCGGGAGCGAACGGTTGGTCCTACAGAGCGCTTGGTGGTCTCATTCGATTCGAAAAATTTAGTGCTGTTTTGAATATAAAAAACCACAGTCAAAAATGTATGATATAGGACGTTCTAGAAATTTCAGCCCTTATGATTATTCAACCCTTAGAAGTTATTGAAATAAACCAAAAGCTTCGGAGCACAACCAGACCCGTAATGGAACTCATATACCAAATTTTATGAAAATCGGTCCATGGTAACTAAAGAAAGTGCTGGAACGGCGGACGGACGGCAAAATTTTTATTCGAGTTTCTGATTCTACGTACCTTGAAACGTAAACCAACAAATTTTGAGGGGGATTAAATTTCTTTGTTGGTCGATTCCAAAGATTCTCTATTGAAAATATTATTCCGAAATACTGTTACCATATTAACCAAAAACATATTCAATTCTTTTCCATGAAACGAAGAAAATTGTAATATTACTTAATATCAATTGGCAATATTAAGCCTAATATATTGACAATGGCTTTGACACTCACCATGTAGAAATATCGGCGGAACTCCGGGAAAATCGGCGTATGCTCCAAAACCGTCATAGTTAACACTACCAAACCGTTAAAATACCAACGCAAAAATATTATCAAGCACGGTATTGTAGGAATTGTACATTCGGTTGAGACTTTCGACCGTTAAACGTCCATCAAGACAGAGGAAATGCGAATGCGAGGCGGTAAGTCCGTTTGGAATGATCGATACCGGCTTCCCTCATGAAATATTTCCTGGACGGCTGCTTCGACCTGAATGAAAATTGAAAAAATTGCGTCTCGGACGGCGTGTATTATGAATGGAGGAAACGGACTTCACCACGCGATGACTCACCCGCAACTGCTCGTATCAGAGGCGAGCAGAAACGTTGGATGCGATGTTTGTGCACGAGTCACCCAGGAAACACAACGGTATCTGCTTATCTCTCCACATATTAGCCAGGAAAGGAAGAATGTGAGATCAAAATACTTCGATCAAGATAGTATTTGTTCGCTGTTTCTTCCTGTTGATACGCTTCCTGTTTGTCCCTTATTGACATTTTATGTCTTTACTATGGCACATAAACGAAAACGCTGCAAATCATTCTTCTTCTTAATTCGCCGTCTCCGATCGAAGGTTGGCGATCCAATTGACTAACTCCTCCCTATCTGTAGCTGCTCTAAATATTTCTATGGACGAACAATTATACCACCTTCGCAGGTCTTTCAGCCACGAATTATTCCTCCTTCCAACCGAGCGCTTTCCAGGAATTCTACCCTCAATAATCAATCTGAGGAGGCTGTATCGATCACCGCGCATCACATGACCAATGTATCGAGTCTTCCTCTCTTTCAGCGTGAGTAAAAGCTCAACGGATTTAGACATCCGTTGGAGCACCTCAATGTTTGTGATCTTCTCGACCCACGGTATCCGCAACATGCGCCGGTATATGTACATCTCGAAAGCTTCGATGTTCCTTTCGATCCCGGGATCTAGTGTCCAACTTTCACAGCCATACAGAAGCACCGAGAACACATAACACCGTACCATCCGCATTCGAAGGACCAAGGAGAGATCTCTGCGCGTGAAAAAGTTCCTCATTTGAAAAAATGCGCTCCTGGCCATTTCAATACGCGCTCGAATTTCTTTTTTGCAGTCACATTGTTCATTTACTTGCGCACCGAGGTATTTATATGAAGAAACTTGTTCGACCCGAGTACCATTGATAGCCACATTGACTGTTTTTCGTTGCTTGGAAAAAACGAGGACCTTAGTCTTGGCTACATTCAGGGACAGCCCATTACTCTCGCTATGATGCACCACAGCATCCATAATCGCTTGGAGATCCTCCGGGCTCTCAGCAATCAACACATTGTCGTCAGCATACCGAAGGTTATTGAGAACGACGCCGTTCACTCCAACCCCCCTCTCTGGCACCTCGTCAAGAGCCTCCCGAAAAACTGCTTCGGAGTAGAGGTTAAAAAGCAATGGAGAGAGGATACATCCCTGACGAACACCTTTCTCAATAATAATTTGCTCTGTTGTTGTTTACTCCACCCTAATCTCTGCACACTGACGCCAATACAAATTCGAGATAATGGTTATCTCTTGCTTATCTATCCCAGTCGATTTGAGGACTTCAATCAGCTTCTCATGCTTTATACTGTCAAACGCCTTCTGATAGTCGATAAACGATGCGTAGACATCGACATTCATGCAAATCATTGCCCAAAGGTTTATTATTTTCTGTATAGATCACCCTTCTGTATAGATCCCTCCCTACCAACCGTAGGTACCTACTACCTGCTAGGACATTTTTGAAAATTTCAACCCTTCTTATCCATTTGGTCGGTGGTTGGGGTTGAAATTTTCAAAAATGCCCTCGTAGGTAGTAGGTACCAACGGTTGGTAGGGAGGGATCTATACAGAAGGGTGATCTATACAGAAAATAATAAACCTTTGGGCAATGATTTGCAGCGTTTTTTTTTTTTTTACCTACCAACTTTTTTAACCTATTATTGGTTTATTATTTTCAATAATGAACCTTTGGAATCGACCAAGAAAAAAAAATTTTAACACCCCCTCAAAATTTGATGGTTTACGTTTCGAGGTACGTAGAATCCAAAAATCGAATAAAAATTTGGCCGTCCGTCCGCCGTACGCGGCACTTTTGCCACTTAGCATTGACCGATTTTGATGAAATTTGGTATGTAGGCTCCATTTGGGGTCTAGTTGAACTCCGAAGATTTTGGTTGATGTAGGTCAATTCTTAGGGTTCCAAAATCAATTTTGAAATTTTGAAAACGCCCTAACTCAAAAAATTTTGATATAAAGGTATTGTTTTTCCTTCAATTTAAGATTCTATAGAATTTTTAGAATTTTTTGAGACCACCCGGAGCTCTGTGGGACAAACCGTTCGCTCGCTACGAGAATTTAAGGGTTTTATGTACGATAAATCAGAAACACGAGTGTGAATCGCAAAAGAGGCCTAATCTACGTTCAAATTAAAGCTGATCGAAATGCGATCGATGTTTTTCTCCATGTTGGATGGTTGGTGGCTTTGCAGACGGGTGATCTATATAGAAAAATAATAAATAATAAACCATTGTGTAATAATTTGCAGCGTTTTTGGTTTATTATTTTCAATAATGAACCTTTGGAATCGACCAAGAAAAAAATTTTTCAACACCCCCTCAAAATTTGATGGTTTACGTTTCAAGGTACTTAGAATCCAAAAATCGAATAAAACGCTGCAAATTATTACACATTGGTTTATTATTTTTCTATAGATCACTCGTCTACAAAGCCACCAACCATCCAACATGAAGAAAAACATCGATCGTATTTCGGTCAGCTAAAATTTGAACGGATATTAGGCCTCTTTTGCGATTCACACTCGTGTTTCTGACTTATCGTAAGTCCAACCATTAAATTCTCGTAGGGAGCGAACGGTTTGTCCTACAGAGCTCCGCGTGGTCTCAAAAAATTCTAAAAATTCTATAGAATCTCAAATTGAAGGAAAAACAATACCTTTATATCCAAATTTTTTGAGTTAGGGCGTTTTCAAAATTTATTTTTGAACCCTTAGAAGTGACCTACATTAACCAAAATCTTCGGGGCACAACTAGACCCCAAATGGAGCCTACGTACCAAATTTCATCAAAATCGGTCAATGCTAAGTGCCGCGTACGGCGGACGGACGGCCAAATTTTTATTCGATTTTTGGATTCTACGTACCTACCTTGAAACGTAAACCATCAAATTTTGAGGGGTCTTTATTATTATCGGATTTTTTTTCCTGGTCGATTCCAAAGGATCATACCTAATTGAAAATAATAAACCAAAATTTGGACGGTCGTCCGCCGTACGCGGCACTTAGCATTGACCGATTTTGATGAAATTTGGTATGTAGGCTCCATTTGGGGTCTAGTTGTGCCCCGAAGATTTTGGTTGATGTAAGTCACTTGTAAGGGTTCCAAAATAAATTTTGAAATTGCCCTAACTCAAAAGAATTTGATATAAAGGTATTGTTTTTCCTTCAATTTAAGATTCTATAGAAATTTCGGAATTTTCTGAGACCACGCGGAGCCCTGTAGGACAAACTGTTTGCTCCCTACGAGAATTTAATGGTTGGACTTACGATAAATCAGAAACACGAGTGTGAATCGCAAAAGAGGCCTAATCTCCGTTCAAATTTTAGTTGACCGAAATGCGATCGATGTTTTTCGATCCAAGTTGGATGGTTGGTGGCTTTGCAGACGAGTGATCAATATAGAAAAATAATAAACCGTTGTGTAATAATTTGCAGCGTTTTTCTAGGTCGAGTCCGAAGGTTCATTATTGAAAATTTGTCAATATTATTTAGTAATAAACTAAATGGTGAACAGCTAAGCACCCTTCTGAGTGGTTTTATTTGTGCAATTTTTTTTCGTACAAGCTGACTACATGATGTATTTACAGGCATGAAGGTTATTATGTAACTCTGATTAGGTACATACTGCAGCAATAAGTACATAATATGTTATATACGACTGGATAAGGAATGAACGACGATGATTCACTCCGATTCTCACTGCGGCACCACAAATCTGGGTCGCCTGTTAGAATAATTCGCTCTGAAGTCGGAATATTTCAGTTTCGACAGAATGCAGTTGTTTGAATGGAGCCCTGATAAGAAATGAGGTCACCGCAGTGTTTCTAACCCACGACTCAGATTGCGTAATTGCGATGTTTGCGCAAGAAAGCAAATTGGTTGTTTATTGGTGGTTGTTTATTACGAAATGACGCAAAAGTTTGTTTGTTGGTTGGCGAGAATGCGACTTACGTTGGAAGGAAGTCGCCGTGGGAGCGGACCATGGAAGGAACACCAGCCGGGCACGTGAAGGCGGAATGAGAGGGAAAATCGATAGTCGGGTCGCCGGTCAAGTCCGCCTGGCGGTGCCCTGCGCGGCTGCAACTTGACGGCTTCCCCCGAGTCGAGAGGCGCTTCGTCGTCGAGGCCTCCTAGACGGCGTCGTTCCGGCTCCTCCGGCGTCCGTTATCGGGGGGGTGACGCGGCGTCCGGATCGAGGGAGTTCTGTCAAGTCGGCCCGCCGGCGAATTATCGCGCGTTTCCGTTATTTCTAAGAATAGCGAATAGGCGGCCTTGCAACCCCCCCCACCAAAATCAACCTTCGCCGGTTTTGCATGTTTCAAGGTGGGTTTAGACGATTTAAGGCTGTTTAGACGAATTATTTTTAACTAGCTGAAAAGCCTACTATAAGTAGGCAAAAACGATTCCTCCGACTCTCTCCGCCCCCAACTCCTCCCGTCTCCGATTCCGCCGACTCCTCCCGACCCCAACTACTCTGACTCCTCCCGACCCCAAATACTCAGACTCCTCCCGCCCCAACTACTCAGACTCCTCCCACCCCCAACTACTCCGACTCCTCCCGCTCCCAACTACTCCGACTCCTCCCACACCCAACTACTCCGACTCCTCCCGACCCCAACTACTCAGACTCCTCCCGCCCCCAACTACTCAGACTCCTCCCGCCCCAACTACTCTGACTCCTCCCACCCCCAACTACTCCGACTCCTCCCGACCCCACCTACTCAGACTCCTCCCGCCCCAACTCCTCCCGCCCCCAACAACTCCGACTCCTCCCACCCCCAACTACTCCAACTCCTCCCGCTCCCAACTACTCCGACTCCTCCCGACCCCAACTACTCTGACTCCTCCCACCCCCCCAACTACCACGAATCCTCCCGCCCCCCCAACTACTCTGACTCCAACTACTCCGACTCCTCCCGACCCCAACTACTCAGACTCCTCCCACCCCTAACTACTCCGACTCCTGCCGACCCCAACTACTCCGACTCCTCCCGACCCCAACTACTCAGACTCCTCCCGCCCCAACTACTCAGACTCCTCCCACACCCAACTACTCCGACTCCTCCCGACCCCAACTACTCAGACTCCTCCCGCCCCCAACTACTAAGACTCCTCCCACCCCCAACTACTCCGACTCCTCCCGCCCCCAACTACTCCGACTCCTCCCGACTCCAACTACTCCGACTCCTCCCGACTCTAACTACTCCGACTCCTCCCGACTTGAAATACTTACTCTTGAAATACTCAACTAATCTGCTAGAGTTAGAAAACCGCGTAATAATTCTCAAAATGGTTTTCTGGATACTTATCAATGGTTTCAGACATTTATGTTTGCGCCGCTCCTCCCCAAGCAACAATACCGTATATCAGTTGTGATTGGACCAGTGCAAACTATACACTTCGAAATTGCTTTATACGACATTTGTCAAAAGACGGTCAAAGACTTTGTCAAAGAATTTTTCTCAAATTAGAGATTTTGTCAAAAGACTTGAAACTCAACTTTGTCCTAAGCTAGCGCTCAGCCTGAAAAGGCTAGTTGCACACGCTTAGCTGAAGAGATCCGAAAGATCGAAACGAAGTACCAAACTTAACTATCCATTGAAAATGGGAATTTGATACTTTGCGACTCAACCCAAAAGCATCTTGATGCAGAAGGGGCAGTCAAACATTTGTTTCAGTGATGATGGGATTTTGGTAAACCGTTTCCGTCATATCTCGGTGACTCATCAGCAACGCGAAGAAGCGTTGGAACGATTTGGATTTAAAGCGAAATTGCTTTATAAGACATTTGTCAAAAGACGGTCAATGACTTTGTCAAAAGACTTTTTCTCAAAATTCGAGATTTTGTCTCAAAGACTTTGTCAAGACTTTGTCAGTTTAGCTAAAAAGCTATTTCCGAAGAGTTTAAACATTTGTCAAAAGACGGTCAAAGACAGGTCAGGCTGAGCGCTAGCTTAGGACAAAGTTGAGTTTCAAGTCTTTTGACAAAGTCGGACCGTCGGACAAAATCTCTAATTTAAGAAAAAGTCTTTGACAAAGTCTTTGACCGTCTTTTGACATATACCTACACTTCGACTTGAACCTAGGTTCAAAACTTTACGGAGTTCAAGAAATGCATTCAGCAGTTTCCTCCGTATTTTTTTCGTAACAGGTTCTAGGTGTTGCACCCATTTCAAATTTTCGTCTAAGGTCACACCCAGGTACGTGTTCAACTCGAGCTACCACTCATCCTTACTTTATTGGTGAAAACTATTTCTCCTAGGAGAAACTCATAACAGTAAGTGGTGAAGAAGAGAAGGCAGTGAATGATGGAGAGTGAGTGGTCAGTGGAAACGCAGTGATTTTAATGGCTCGAGTTCCTTCTTGAAGTTAACTTCGGCAGACCGTCTGGCAGGGAACGCAGATCTGCTTGACTGGCGGTCCGTTGAGCTTCTTGGTCAGCTCGAGGATTCGGTTGGCTTCTCGAATCCCCGACTCCCGAGCGCCCTGGAAATCAAGAGGCTTTTACCAACATTTCACCCTCATCTTTCATGTCCAAAGTATCGATTACACAGGTTCACAACAACGAAAAAGTCCCATTCGTGCAGCATGAGTGAGTGAACGGGGTTTCAAATTAATATTTTAACCCATTTTTAGCCAGTTTCTAGCTACGACTCGATACTTCTTGGTTCAGTTCTATCCGTGGTTTTCGCGTGTCGTCACAAAACCACCAAACTTCGGGTGTATTTTCTACAACTAATTTTGCAACAAAAAATGCTTCCTGGATAAAAAAATTCCAAGAGGCACTTTTTGTTGCAAATACGTAGTAAAATCGAACTCCGAAGTTATGCCCAACTTGCCTTTATACCTACACCCTGTACAGGGTGTCCCGTAAGTTGTCCACCAAACTAAGGGAAGTAGTTTCTACAACTAACTTGCAACAGAAAATGCCTCCTTGTGTTTTTTTAACTCCCTTTTTTTACTTTTAAGATTTTTTGTGTTTTCCACCTTACACCATTAAAACGTCCTAATTATGACAGTCGTGCAGTCAATCCTCTTGTATGGAGCGGAGGTATGGGCATTGAATGTGGCATATCTCCGACAGAGATTAATAGCTGTGAAACGAAGAGGAGCCCTACAAATCGCCTGAGCCTACCGAACAGTATCAGAACCCGCTATCTTTGTCCTCACGAGGGTCATACCCATTCAGCTGATGACTTCAGAGAGAAAATAATCTTTGACAGAAGGGATGAAGAAGACAGGGCCCACATAGCCAAGGAAGAAAGGGAGCGCACAATGGCAAATTGGCAAGATATATGGACGGGAGAACATAGAGGAAGGTGGACTGCACGGTTGGTGCCAAATATTCAGACGTGGATGGAAAGAAAACATGGAGAAGTGAACTTCTTCCTTACGCAGTTCTTTACGGGACATGGACTGTTTTATGCCTTTTATGCCTAAAATGGGAAAGGTATCTGCCCCAACATGTTTACATTGCCAGAACGAAGAAGATGATGATGTGCTCCACACCTTCTTCAAATGTACCAAATGGGCACCTGAAAGAAATCAGCTGATGGCAGACCTGGAGATAGCTCCCCAGAGCTCAACACCAGAGGCTGTTGTCAGCAGGATGCTGGAAGGTGAAAGGAGCTGGACTGCTGTGGCAGAATACACGGAGAGCATCCTGACAAGGAAGACATTGTTAGAACGAGAGAGACAGAGAAGGGAACACCTGGTCCGTCCCGCCATCCAGAACTGATGAAGTGCCCCAGGACTCAGCCCGAAGTAATGTGCTAAACAGTTCCGGGCTGAGCTCCAACATGAGGGAAAAAAGGAGGTGTTTTTTTATAGTGGGTTTGAATCCCACATAACCTGGAGGACGCGGACCCTTCCAAGTATCTTACGAGATCCAACTACACCTGTGGATCTTAAAGATTTTCTCACCTGCCTGCCGAAAAAAAAAAGAATTTTTGTATTTTCCACCTTACACCTTCAGAACGGTCATAATTCCCTTAAATTACACTCAAAAATTAAAAATAGGGATACCGTTGGAAAGAGCGTAAAGGTGAGTCGTTGACAGTACAGAAAAACTGAACGCTAGAGTAGTATTTTTACCTCAAGCTTAAAAATGTATTAATTTCTGTTTTTTTTAATATTTAATTTTAATGATTTTTTCTTATTAAAAAAATGTATTTGCCAGAGACTGTCAAACCGTCGATATCGTTGAAAAAAATTCACGTTTTTCCGCGTTCAAACATAAATTTCTCCCTTAAATTTGATTGTAAAATATTTTTTGATTATATTGTTGGAAAGCTGATGAAATGGAGCAGTTTTTAACCTTTTGAGCCCCTCTGGCAAATACCTTGTTTTAATGAGGAAAAATCACCAAAATTTTCAACAGAAAAAAAAAAAAAAAAAAACAGAAATTGACAATTTTTCAAGCTTGAGGTAAAAATATCTACTACTGTAGCGTTCAGTTTTTCTTGACTGGTCAACGGCTCATCTATTGAGACATTTTACGCTCTTTCCAGCGGTATCCTTATTTTTAATTTTGGAGTGTAATTTAAGGGAGTTATGACCGTTTTAATGGTGTATGGTCGATAACGCGAAAAAATCTTATAAGTCGAAAAATTCGGATTTTAAGGGTTAAAAGAAAATTGCTAAGACCTTTTTTGTTGAAAATTAGTTGTAGATACTACTCCCTAAGTTAGGAGGATAACTTATGGGACACCCTGTATACGATTTGTTTTTGCCTGCACTTAGCCGGCTTATAAGCTAGTTTCATTATAATGGACATCCTTCTACTCATAGGGGATCACATTCCTATTCATAGGGGACCATCCTTCATTTTATAATGGACATACTACAATTCGTAGGAAACCGTTTTCCATTGCATAAATGGGCATCCTTCAATTCGTAGGGGACTGTCTTTCAATTCAAAACGAGCATCCTTCAACTCATGGGGGACAAATTCCAATTTATGGGGAACCCTCCTACATTTCATGATGGATATACTTCAATTCAACAATGGCAAAGCCTTGTTCTTTGCAGACGAGTGATCTATACAGAAAAATAATAAACCTTTGTGTAATAATTTGCAGCGTTGTTCGTTTAAGAGTGTTGAAATCTCCGGGCAGATGTTTACTGCGATACCTACCTATTATAATAAATTGAATGTCAAATATATTTTCTATCTATCTATTTCTCATTGGAGGTAATTTATTTTCAACTTGTTAGGCAGTTCATTTTATTAACAAAAATGAAAGCTTGTTTTTAAGAAAGTTTTGCTTTCGAGTCTACCAAGGTAGCGGAAGCTTTGTTTTCACTTTTCAAGGTTGAAAAGATCTCCAAAATCAACATTTCCACTCGCTTTTTACGTTTTAGACCTTCCTGAACAATTTTGGTTCCGTGTCTGTGCGTCTCTCTGTCATGAAATCCTTGCCACAGCCATAACTTCCACAATTCTCATCCGATTCCGGTTCTCTATGAAAATCATTGCCCCGAATTGAAAGTATTTTGTGCGCATACGCAAACGTGAAATCCTTCTACCAGCCATAGTTTCTACATTTTCCAACAATATTCAGAGATAATGCGGATTGGTGTGTAGATGGTCCCCTATGAGAGTAGTGCAAGATACTTAGAGATTGGTGTTTTGAGATTAACTACTGTGCATTGAAATTGAAATTGAAATTTTTTTATTGCCATCATTATTCAAATGGTACATAACATAGAAACTAAAATAAACGCATCTGGTAAATCAATAATAATTTCAAAAGTTTAAATTGCGATGACCGTGCTGGATAGTGAAACCACTGTGGTCCAGCACGGAGTTGGTTCTGGCTAGATGCAGAGTAAACACAAGATAAAATAAAAATCCTCTCTTGTATTTCCTTCGGTTATCTTAGTTTAATTTATAAAATATTCAAGAGGTCGCTCAGCCACAAATTTGCTCAATTCTTTTTTAAACAATTTATTATTATTAATATGTAGTATATCATTTATCCTTTCGAAATCCCTATTTATCATTTGCATCCCTTTATACTTGGTGGTCATTTGTGCATACTTGTTCTTCACTTTAGGTAATTTGAGTCTATAATTTCTTGATTTTCTCTGCCTAACGTCATTTAAAAATATAATATATTTTGTTTATGTTTAATATAACATATATATAACATAATATATATAACATATATAACATAATATAACATATTATGTTTATGTTTCTGAATTATTTTGAGCATATTCTTAGCATACAGTTGGTAGACAGTTGAAAGTTTCAATTCTTATAATAATAATTTTTCGGTGGGGTAGCGACTAGGTCTGTGGAACAGCACCCGTAAAGTGATTTTTTGTATTTTAAATAATTTATCTATTAAATACTTGAATGTACCTCCCCAAATGATTATAGCGTATTGCAAGATCGACTCAAATAGCGCTTGATAAATATTTATTTTCAGTTCTTTCGATAGGAATTTAATTCTAAACAATACGTAAGCGAACTTCCTCAGTTTCCCGCACAGATTCTGAATGTGATGATCCCATTTCATATGACAATCTATCAACACTCCTAAATAAGGTAGACTATACACTCATTATTTTCGGACAGCTGCAAGGAGAATCGCTGCAACTATGTATCACTAGAGTTTCATAGCCCATAGATGACAAATCGGGTTTCCTCGAAATATTCATGAAAACCGATTTGGTCGCATTGATTGTGAGTTTGTGGAGGCTCATCCACAGTCCGATGGTACGCAGATCCTTCTCAGCATTTTCATGGGCCTCCCGCCAGGTTTCTCCCGTGTTCACAAGGGCCACATCATCGGCAAACAAGTAAATTTTTCCAAGATACTTTTGTGAAGCTAGTCCGTCGATGTACAAGAGGAACATTATAGGTCCAATTGAGGTTCCCTGCGAGCAACCGAATTTTCGTATAGTTGCTGACTCACTTTGAGTTTTGCCTATGTGCATCGGAACATCAGGTTATGGATACGAGGAAGCTTTGTGCCACACCCACTTGGCAGACGTTTTTCTTTCATTTTATCTGTAAAGATAGCTAGGTGAACAAGAACTAAACCCATGTGTGAAGGCTGCTGGACATAGTATGAGATGCCGCACTCACCTGGAGCGTCGAGTGGAACTTGGGGGACGTGTGCTCCCCGGCGAAGAGTATGATGGGCGCCATCTCGTCGCACTGGCCTGGCAGAGGATCCGCCAGGTTGCAGATGTGGCCGATGTTGGACTCGGGGCCCAAGTAGGTGTAGGAGCCGTAGAAGTTGGAGCTCTTGCTCCAGTCCGTCCTGGCGATCTCCTTGGGAAACGGGACCGACGAGTCGCCCAGGAACTCCTGCAGGAGACGGATCAGGTCGCGGGCGACCTCCTCGTCCGGCTGCAACTCCATGAATTTCGCTTCCGGTCCCGAAACAGAAGCTTCCAAAACCTTAAAATTAAAAGAAGGTAAATGAGTGTGTTGTAAGAGAAACAGATGCTTCCAAAACCTTAAAATTAAAAGAAGGTAGATGGGTGTGTTGTAAGAGAAACAGAAGCTTCCAAAACCTTAAAATTAAAAGAAGGTAAATGGGTGTGTTGTAAGAGAAACAGAAGCTTCCAAAACCTTAAAATTAAAAGAAGGTAGATGGGTGTGTTGTAAGAGAAACAGAAGCTTCCAAAACCTTAAAATTAAAAGAAGGTAAATGAGTGTGTTGTAAGAGAAACAGATGCTTCCAAAACCTAAAAATTAAAAGAAGGTAGATGGGTGTGTTGTAAGAGAAACAGAAGCTTCCAAAACCTTAAAATTAAAAGAAGGTAAATGGGTGTGTTGTAAGAGAAACAGAAGCTTCCAAAACCTTAAAATTAAAAGAAGGTAGATGGGTGTGTTGTAAGAGAAACAGAAGCTTCCAAAACCTTAAAATTAAAAGAAGGTAAATGGGTGTGTTGTAAGAGAAACAGAAGCTTCCAAAACCTTAAAATTAAAAGAAGGTAAATGGTTGTGTTGTAAGAGAAACAGAAGCTTCCAAAACCTTAAAATTAAAAGAAGGTAAATGGTTGTGTTGTAAGAGAAACAGAAGCTTCCAAAACCTTAAAATTAAAAGAAGGTAAATGGGTGTGTTGTAAGAGAAACAGAAGCTTCCAAAACCTTAAAATTAAAAGAAGGTAAATGGGTGTGTTGTAAGAGAAACATAAGCTTCCAAAACCTTAAAATTAAAAGAAGGTAAATGGTTGTGTTGTAAGAGAAACAGATGCTTCCAAAACCTTAAAATTAAAAGAAGGTAAATGGGTGTGTTGTAAGAGAAACAGAAGCTTCCAAAACCTTAAAATTAAAAGAAGGTAAATGGGTGTGTTGTAAGAGAAACAGAAGCTTCCAAAACCTTAAAATTAAAAGAAGGTAAATGGTTGTGTTGTAAGAGAAACAGAAGCTTCCAAAACCTTAAAATTAAAAGAAGGTAAATGGGTGTGTTGTAAGAGAAACAGAAGCTTCCAAAACCTTAAAATTAAAAGAAGGTAAATGGGTGTGTTGTAAGAGAAACAGAAGCTTCCAAAACCTTAAAATTAAAAGAAGGTAAATGGTTGTGTTGTAAGAGAAACAGATGCTTCCAAAACCTTAAAATTAAAAGAAGGTAAATGGGTGTGTTGTAAGAGAAACAGAAGCTTCCAAAACCTTAAAATTAAAAGAAGGTAAATGGTTGTGTTGTAAGAGAAACAGAAGCTTCCAAAACCTTAAAATTAAAAGAAGGTAAATGGGTGTGTTGTAAGAGAAACAGAAGCTTCCAAAACCTTAAAATTAAAAGAAGGTAAATGGTTGTGTTGTAAGAGAAACAGAAGCTTCCAAAACCTTAAAATTAAAAGAAGGTAGATGGGTGTGTTGTAAGAGAAACAGAAGCTTCCAAAACCTTAAAATTAAAAGAAGGTAAATGGTTGTGTTGTAAGAGAAACAGAAGCTTCCAAAACCTTAAAATTAAAAGAAGGTAAATGGGTGTGTTGTAAGAGAAACAGAAGCTTCCAAAACCTTAAAATTAAAAGAAGGTAGATGGGTGTGTTGTAAGAGAAACAGAAGCTTCCAAAACCTTAAAATTAAAAGAAGGTAAATGGTTGTGTTGTAAGAGAAACAGAAGCTTCCAAAACCTTAAAATTAAAAGAAGGTAGATGGGTGTGTTGTAAGAGAAACAGAAGCTTCCAAAACCTTAAAATTAAAAGAAGGTAAATGGTTGTGTTGTAAGAGAAACAGAAGCTTCCAAAACCTTAAAATTAAAAGAAGGTAAATGGGTGTGTTGTAAGAGAAACAGAAGCTTCCAAAACCTTAAAATTAAAAGAAGGTAAATGGTTGTGTTGTAAGAGAAACAGAAGCTTCCAAAACCTTAAAATTAAAAGAAGGTAAATGGGTGTGTTGTAAGAGAAACAGAAGCTTCCAAAACCTTAAAATTAAAAGAAGGTAAATGGTTGTGTTGTAAGAGAAACAGATGCTTCCAAAACCTTAAAATTAAAAGAAGGTAAATGGTTGTGTTGTAAGAGCCTTCTTACCTATACAGAGACACAGACAGACAGACACGGAACCATATTTGTTCAGAAAAGTCTGAAACGTAAAACGCGAGTGGATTTTTTTTTCAACCTTGAAAAGTGAAAATAAACCGCTACCTAGGTAGACTCGGAAACAATAGTGACAATGGCAAAGCAGTGATCTTTGCAGAAGAGTGATCTACACAGAAAAATAATAAACCTTTGTGGAATAATTAGGATCGTTTTTCATTCGATTTTTTAATTCCACGTACTTTGAAACATAAAACATCAGATTTTGAAGGGGGGGGTTACATTTTTTTTCTTGCTCGATTCCAATGGTTCATTATTGAAAATAATAATCCAATATACAGGGTGTCTGTCTGTTCTTGTAACCCACTCAAAATTCTATTTTTTTTACTTAAAAGTTTTTTTCGCGTTTTCGACCTCACGGCACTGATATGGTCATGACTTCCCTTATTTCTCCTGAAAATTCAAATCTGACTACACCGTTAGAAAGAGCGTTAAATAACCAAGCTACCTAGAGCAAAATCAAATTTTTTTGGCACTAAAATAGTATCAAAATATCAAGTCAAAAAGCGAACTTTAACATTTTATTTGAAACTTGACTTTCTTCGACCAACGTTTTCACTCTAAATCCCTGCCTATTTCGATGGGCGCTCTTCGGAGAAAACATGCTCAAATTGTCAGCTTTCCAACGGTCTATCAATTTTTCTGTTCAACATTCAAAAGAAAGAGTAAATGAAGTTTGAATGTCAAAAAACGTGTGTTTTATAAGCAAATCCAGTGTTTCAAGCCGGTTTATGGTCCCCCTCGATCTCAAAATGGCTTGACGATTTTGGTATCATTTTCCATGTAATTATTTACGCTGAACCCAATAGTGATACTTCCGAATGATTCCGACTGCTAGAAAGTGGACTTTTCGAAGAAAACTTTCGGTTTTCGTACATGAAAATTTCATGTGTATTTAATACGCATTATTCGTAGATATAGAAGATATCATAAAGTAATACCTTTCTAATCAACAAAAACTTCAATCAGCTAGAAATTCGGTGTTTTTATTGAGTAGAAAGGTGTTCCTTTATGTACGATGCGAATTTTATGTACGAAAAACGAAGGTTTTCTTCGAAAAATCCACTTTCTAGCAGTCGGAATCATTCGGAAGTATCACTATTGGATTCAGCGTAAATAATTACATAGAAAATGATACCAAAATCGTCAAGCCATTTTGAGATCGAGGGGGACCATAAACCGGCTTGAAACACTGGATTTGCTTGTAAAACACACGTTTTTTGACATTCAAACTTCATTTACTCTTTCTTTTTGAATGTTGAACAGAAAAATTGATAGACCGTTGGAAAGCTGACAATTTGAGCATGTTTTCTCCGAAGAGCGCCCATCGAAATGGGCAGGGATTTAGAGTGAAAACGTTGGTCGAAGAAAGTCAAGTTTCAAATAAAATGTTAAAATTCGCTTTTTGACTTGATATTTTGATACTATTTTAGTGCCAAAAAAATTTGATTTTGCTCTAGGTAGCTTGGTTATTTAACGCTCTTTCTAACGGTGTAGTCAGATTTGAATTTTCAGGAGAAATAAGGGAAGTCATGACCATATTAGTGCCGTGAGGTCGAAAACGCGAAAAAAAACTTTAAAGTAAAAAAAAAATAGAATTTTGAGTGGGTTACAAGAAAATTTCCAAGAGACAGAATAGAATCGAAGACAGTAGAATCGAACCCTAAAGTTATGCCCATCGAAAGTGTATACACCCTGTAATCGTACTATCATACAGCCTAGTCAGAGTGTTTGTTGGGGTTAATTAGCATTCAGCAATTGCTTGTTTGTTCCAGGTACTACGAATTAGGTATCAACGCAGCACAGGATATGGAAACTAAGGCGGAATGGGCGGCTGCGTGTCTACAGCTTGATATGGTTGGATAACTTACCTTGCTGCTACCTGGAACGGATGCAAAGCTGGACACTCCTTTGAGCCAGTCAGTTCTCTCTGCAAGCTCCGACGGCGACCAGGCCAAACGAAATTCCGTTCTGTCGCCGACCCAGAACGGATTGTCGAGCTGCATGAAAATTTTGCTAACGTTACCGAACCCAAGCTTTCTGATAGCATCCATTTTACAAGCTGGAAGAGCAGGACAGAACAGGCTGTCAGCTTTGTTCTTGAGGACTCCAAGAGGAATGGTGACTATGACGTAGTCAGCCGCGAACTCCTCTCCGTCGCACGCCCTCACCACGACTCTGGGCCCACAACCTGAGGCCGTTCCCCATCGAATGCAGTGGATTGGTTTGCAGAACACTAAAGAGCATTCTGGCATGTCTCTGATCAACGGCGCCAGTAACGATCCCATACCCAGAGGGATCTGGATTCTACCACCAGGGAGAGAATGTGGACTCCCGCATGAAATGGGGCTGTTCAATTTGTCTCCCAAGCTGCACTTCAGCCCATAGATGACCCTGGCGACGTCGTATCTCTCGATTTCCGGAAGCTTCTTGATCGCTTCAAGTACCGCCTCGTCCATGAATTTGTTCAAATTGTCTTTGGCCGCTTTGCTTTCTGAATACGGTATGGCCGCGGCTTTAGCCACAGTTGAGTGGAAAATTTTCGATGCCTTGCTCGCTAATACGGTGTCTATGGCGCGGCCCTCGCTGGTGAAGTACATGACGTCACTGGGTGCCTCAACTCTGGCAAGAGGTGCCTTTATGAGGCGTTCTTGAGCTGCCAAAGTGTACACTGGATTCGCTATGCTGGCGCCGTCAATGTACGCAGCTCCCATTTCGATAACCGTGTCTCCCAACCAGCAGGATTTGATACGTCCACCAGGCCTAAAATCATAAACACTAGTCATCGAGATTTTCCCATTTTGTTATACAGGGTGTCAGAGAAAGATAGAAAAGATATCCAACAAAAATGTCTCCTAGCAATTTTCTTTAAACCCCTTGTTTTTTCAAGTATTTTTCAATTTTAAGATTTTTTTCGTTTGTTGAACCTTGTCTCACTAAAATTACTACAGCTCCCTAATCTTTCGTGGAAATTCAAATCTGATTACACTGTTGAAAAGAGCATTAGATTTCCCACCAGATGAGCTACAGCTCACATTTTTAACCTTTTTCTAGTCCAAACTTAAAAACTTAAAACTTTGCAATTTTCGAGTTTTTTTGACAACTTCTCTAGAGAAATGCCTCTTTCTCTCTTCTTTCACCCATTTCCTGCTCCTAACAGCAGCTCTAAGACGACCTCTCCATCAAACTTCTTTTTGTATCGACTTTGTATTGATTTTTGTATTGACTTTGTATTAATTTTATTATATTTGACCTTTGTATTGATTCTGTATTTTCTGTTAACTGGTACCTTGTATTTCTACTGATGCTTATATTACATTAACTGTACGTGGAAAGTCTTCGTTCCATCACTAGCAGGATTTGTGCTTACAATTAAACATTTTGTTGAAGTTGAGATTTTTTTTACTAAAACTACAAATTCGCCTAAGGTCTAATTCATTTTGCGAAAAGTTTAATTCAATTAGCAAAAAGTTTAATCAATTCGCGAAATGTTCAACTCAAAGTGCGAATGCTATATACACATGAGCCTAAATTTGCTTGCCTATTGGAGAAATCTATTTAAAGGTTAATTTTGCACAAAAAGTCGTCAGGCGAACTCTTGAGCGGCCCATAGACGATCAATATTATTGTGCAATATCCCGGGTTGTACAATAAAACTGATTGTGTGTAGACGACATTGAAAGATTGTGCTATATATTGCGTGAAATTCAAATCCGTGAAAATATATTGTACAAACGGGAAAGAATTGTGCCGTCTGTAGGCAACATTGCGCAATATCCCGTCAGTCTGTCTCATCTAGTAGTGGTGAACGCGTCGTCATGGTTGACAAGAGAGCGAAAATTGAAAATTGTTTGGCAAAAATTGAAAATTGAAAATCGAAAATTTAAAATCATTTGCTTCAGCAACTCTCAGTTCATTCAGTAATGTTTCGTGGGTGTGTTTTTCCCTGTCAATGAACCACGGTTTGGCCCATTTTCTCCCTTTTCGCGAGCTCTATTCTTTATTATTCTTCTTTGCACTTACCGCTACAGCAATAGCAACAGCACACAACTCAGTTTCACTCAACATCTTCACCGAATGAAGTTCTGGCGAGGACTGTTTGCACAACCTGTTGCCAAGCAAATTGATCGTCTGTGCTCGTGATTGTGCCAAATACGGCACAACCGTCAATATCACCCCCACACGATTCAATTTATTGCACAAACCAACTTATTGTACAATCCAACTTATTGTACAATAATATTGAGCGTCTGTGGGCGGCCGTCAAAGTATTGTGCAATCCAAATTGCACAATAATATTGATCGTCTATGGGCCGCTTTATAACAATTCGTGAACTGCCCGCCACGTCTCCTAACCACGAATAGGTAATCTTCAAGAGCTGCTACTGATTTCACCTGTCCAAAGCTTCCAAGATCCTGAAGTTGGTGATCCCGCACTGAACCAGCCTCTGAGCTGCGGAGAGGCCAGCTAGACCTGCACCGATGATGACCACTGAGGGTTGCGGTGTTCCTGGCTTGAGGCAGCACATGTCGAAGATGCAGTCCTTCTCGATGACCTCCGTCGTGCAGTCTGCCATATTGAATGTCGGCTTCTTGACCTGTCTGGACTTCTTCGGGGGACACTCGTCACCACACTCTCCATGTTGCAACCTGTGAAGCAAGTAGGTATATCAGACTCAGGGAATCGGACGATAGTGTAATTCAAGTGTTGAATTAAGATGGGGCTACAGTCATAATAATTCTGAATAATGAGATGCCGAAACTCTCAAAAACGCTGAAAATTATTACACAAAGGTTTAATATAAAGTAGTAAAGTAAAGTAAGCAACCATTTCAGGTTGAATTTTCGTCCGACTGCCATTCTTGGCGTCGCGGACGTCATCAGCTGTCTCCCTAAGGGGAGATCAGAATTTGTTCTGATGATTTCGCTCATGGCTTCCCAAACATCACCGCCCTGGGTTGGAACGAGAGATTGCCGATCGTCTAATAGACAGAAAACTTTCTGCGACGACCAGACTCGAACGCGCGTCCCCGCTAGACGGTCCTCATCTTATCACCGCAGTCCGGTACACTGTCCACTAGACCACCGACGCCCACAAGGTTTAATATATAGATCACTCGTCTGCAACGAACTCGACTTTGCCACTATCACCACCATTTAACCATAGAAATACTACCTACCTACCACATACCTACAACGATCGCACTTTGGCCAGCTAAAATTTGACCGAAGATTAGGCCTCTTCGGCGATTCACACTCGTGTTCCTGATTTATCGTATCTAAAAATTCAATGCTATTTAAAATTGGTGAAAAAATAATAACTTTATTTCGAGAGTTTTCGAGCTAGGGCACTCTTGAAAATTTCAACCCTTAATTTTCACCCCTTAGAAGTGACCTACATCAACCAAAAGCTTCAGGGCACAACTAGACCCCAAATGAAGCCTACATACCAAATTACATCAAGATCGGTCCATGAAAAGTGCCGCGTACGGCGGACGGTAGACGGACGGGAAGATTTTTATTCGATTTTTGGATTCTACGTACTTTGAAACGTAAACCAACAAATTATTATTGAAAATAATAAACCAAAAGGCTTTGCTCATGTTTTGTTTTTTTAACTTCTTATTTTGAATTGTTGGAAGTCTCATTGATAGCTTCCCGAATGGTGGCTCATGGTAGGGTGAATGTAAATGGGTCTGGGAATGGAAGGTCGAGGCGCATTCCCTAATACCCTCTCATCGCACACATTTTAGTTGTCCAAATCTGGAAATCCGAAGCTGACGGAATTTTGAGCTGGACGTCGGCATTTCGGTGTTTTTGAGGGTGCTAAATTTGAGGCCAAACTTAAAAAACCATCTGTAAGATTAACCTTTTTATTGTTTTGTAATCCACTTGTCGGCGAAGGTACGTTCATGACGAAGAGTGGTCACTCAAGATATACCTGGCCGTCAAGACCGAGCTGTCGTGAGGGTTAGCATACAAAAAATTCCTTACACAGTTCCTTACAGTTAACTCATCTAAAGGTGCGTTTTCCTGCCGACGGGTTATATTCCGCAGCGTCGAACGGAGTACGCCGGCGGGATCCCGTCGGGCGGAGAGTGACGTACCACGCAGCGTGATAATGTTTTCCTGTGAGCGTGTTACAACCGATGTCACGCGGCGGGACAACCGTTTTCACTTGAGCTGTCTAGAAGTCAAAAAGTCAACCATGTCTTTCCGCGGTAAAAAACGATTTTGTTGGCCATCATAGACCAATTAAATTGTGTTCATGATGGAGAAGATATAATAATTGTTGCTGAACTCCTCCGACGGAAGCTTACGGATCAAATGTTCCTAGAAAGAGGAGAAGAATGAGCATACAACACTCTCATCTCTCAACACCTACTAGGCAATGGAGTTAGATTCAAAGAATATTGTCGGTTCACGAATGTTCAATTCTCCTTCTCGATTTCCCTGGTACGAGAAAAGTTGAGTTCCTTTCGGTAGAGTAGCAAAACCAATATCACCCTGGGGTATGTTCATTAAATCAAAAAATATAATTTGGCGGTAATAAAGTTCATTGGTTGGTACATATGCGTACATAATATGTAATATGAAGGTCCAGGGAAAAAATATGTAACAATATGTAATGTAATATGTAATGTAATGTAATATGTAATGTAATAATATTACATTACATATTACATTACATTACATATTACATGTACCATATTATGGTACATAATATGTACCATATATTATCTAGTATATTATGCTAGATAATAATATTATAAAGATTAAATATTGTAAAGATTAATATATAAAGATTAATTTTATTTGTAAACAGATTAACTCTATTTGGAAATACTATATATTATATAGTATTTCCAATTAGAGTTAATCTTTTTACAAATAAAATTAATCTTTTTGAAAATAAAATTTAACTTTTTACAAGTAAATTTATTTTTTTACACATATTCAGACCTTTTTCAAATGAAATTAATCTTTTTGCGAATGAACTCAAACTTTTTGACAGTAAACAAATAGGAAGTGTCAGATACGCATGCGAATCCCGCAGCGTCGAGCGTCATAGACACCTCCTGAACCACTCGAGCGTCTTACGTCGACGGAACACGCCAGCGGAAGACGTACTCCGCTCGACAGGAAAACGGTTGCATTCATTTCCCATTGAAGGAGTGGTCGACGTGACCCCGCCAGCGTATTCCGCACGACGCTGCGGAATATAACCCGTCGGCAGGAAAACACGGCTTTAGATTATTTTACTCGGATCTGCACATAGAATAGTAAATACTTATGATAATAATAATCCACGTTTTTCTGGTAGGTACCAGCATGAGTTATTTCAGATTTTTCAATACATTAATTGTTGTGTTTTATACAAGGCAGCCACCCAATTGAGATCCAAAATTCCCTGACATCTTCCTAACTTTTCCAGCGATTTCCCAGTCGAAACCCATTTGAGTAGTATTGAAGCTAAATTAACATACCTGAGTTGCCTAATGGTCAGTATGAGATTACCGTATGGACCTCTCTGTAAGGACGAGATTGTCTCTTGCTGTCTCTACTTTTCCAATTTAATATTGCTATTTGTACAGTTTGACTCCTAACCAAAAGAGCCCATCCATCCATTGGATCCACCCCCATTGGTTTTAGATTTGGTAGGATGCGCAAGTGTTCCCAGGAAATCCAGCATCATCGAGTTGTTTAGGTAAAGATTGATATTTCCAATAGATGAGATCGATCATCAAGTCAATTTTGTGAGAAAGAAGTGTCAAAACTGACCAAATTTAGTTTGGAAATGATAACAAGCGTTTGGATGTGAAGAAGGCCAGAGCTTCCCACTCATTAGGCTTGAGCCCTCGGCTCCCTATAAGGGGTCTCCATCTCCCCCAAGGTTCACTTTCCACGAAGAAAGTGCATTCAACATGTGCATCTGGAAAATTCCAAGGTCTAGTGAGAGTCTATAGCTGAGTGTATTTTGTCAAAAAATGGTTTCTTACGCTCTCCAAATTCTTGTTAACTGCTAAAAGTAAGTGACTCAACTTACGTCGCTAAACACAACACCGATCACGATAGTAGATGAAGGCATCTGCTATCGGCAGAAACCATCCTTGGAACTTGCTGTTCACAAAGAAGCAGTCCGCATCAGAATCAGTGCTGCGGTTGCGCCGCGAAACCGTACAAACTGACTTTCACAAGCTAATTTATTTATACATACAAGTATATACTCGTAGAAGATCTATCTGTTTAGAGATATAAGTTTGACGTTTGAGTTTCTTTTACATGTCTTCTCTGTGAATCATCATTTGCCGACAAAAATACGCACAGGTACAACCTTCACATTAACCTACCTACCTACCTATTAATAAATCCCGAAAAATAGAATTTTTTGAGATCCTATTCAGGTAAAATAAATTTACCTAATTATTGGTGGTTTGAGGTAATATAAATACCAAAATAATAAAATATAAATTATGGAAGTTTCCTCTCGTCTCCTATAAACTAAAACATGAAGTAGGAATAGGAAATCTTACTTCCAAGTCCTTGCTCACCAATTTTCACTGTATTTATCATTTTAATCTCTCCTACCTACGTTGGTCAGTGAAATAAATTATTGTTTTATTTATGTAGTATTATAGTATTATCTATTGGTAGTAGAGATTAAAATGCTAAATACGGTGAAAATTTAATTTGAATTCTAACATCTATGAGGATGGATTTAGAAGTAAGATTCCTATTACTATTCCTATTTTTTCTGAGTTTTAACATCGGTATTTGTATATTATTCACAAACACCGATTTTAAAACTCAGAAGAAATTACCTTATTGTGAAATTAGGTTATTTGTGAAATTCTTTTACAACAGCGATCGATAATTGATCCCATTCTCGTACATCAAGCGCTGAGTCCTCCTACTCGTACAAGAATTATTGAAATTCTAGCAAAACATAATGAAGCTATTAATGACCCAAGATTGTAGATTGTAGATGAATCCGCGGATCAGGGTGATGGGAGCCCAAAGCGCTGAAGCCTAGTGGCTTATTGTGCTATTCCGCGGATTCTGTTCCTAGTCAAAGAGTCCTAGCCCTTTGGTAAGGACCAGTACCTTTGTAGTAACTTTCCTTGAAAATTCGCTAATAATACGCTGCAAATTATTGCTGGGTATGCTTTGAAGATGTTAGGAGTCCATATTCATGTTCTAGTCGTCTCTACGAACTCATAGAGTACCCACACGGCTACTGCATTTCTGGGTACAACAAATATACGCTCGTATTCATTATATATATATATAGCTACAAACTTTTCTTAATTTTGGACAATTTTCATTTTGAAAAATGCATTCATATCAGAAATTTTGTGCTGAATCCGAATATACCATATATTACCATGATTTTCAATGTAAAAACCACAAAAAACGGGAAAAACCCATTTTTTGGGAGTTTTTTTGAATTTTGGACCACTTTGGATTGTCCAAAATTGCTGGTTAACGAACTTGACCTATGGTTTGTTGTTACAAACATTTTGGCAAAAACTAAAAAAAAATTTTTAAACAATTACTCAAGTTATCGTCCGGAATGGTAGTGGTAGTGGTTTGGTAGTGGTTTGGCTAGGTTTGTGCTGGGGAAGGCTTCCATGGGTGTAGGGGACCCGAGGAGGTGAAACCTGCGATTTGAAAGCATTTCGCAGTCAAATATTATGTGGGAGGCTTTTTCTTCGGCCTCTCCACACAGCCTACAGAGGGTTGTATTTTGGTTTACCCCAATGCGGTTGAGGTGGAATCGGAGTGGAGTAAAGCCTGTTACCAGGCCGACCACTAACCTGACTTCCTTGCGGCTTAGCCGCATCAGCTCTTCTGTTGCGCTGGTGTTGGGTTTGGCCACCAAGCGCTTGCTTAGAGCATGTCCTCTAAGGTTTGACCATCTACTAGTGGTTTTATTGGTGACCCACCGGTTTATGGTCGCCCTAAAGGAAGATTTGGGAATGCCGATGGCTGGCTCTGGACCAATGAACGGGGTTAGTGAGCCCCTTCTGGCCAGCGCATCTGCTTTCTCATTTCTCATTACTCCGCTATGTCCTGCCACCCACTCCAGAGAAACCCTGTTGTGTTGCGATAGGAGGCAGAGGGTCTGGAAGCAGTCCCACACTAACTTTGAGTTAATGGAGGAAGCGGCTAAAGCCTTGATCGCAGCCTGGCTGTCCGAGAGAATGAGGATGTGAACACCGCGGTGTCCTCTCCGCAGACTTTCCCCAGCGCAGACCCTAACTGCAAGTACTTCGGCCTGAAATACTGAGGCATATTCTCCCAGTGGAGCTGAGTGGCTCCATCTGGGATTAGTCCCGTAAATTCCAATCCCTGTACCATTCCCCAATTTGGATCCATCTGTATACCAGAATAGGTCGTTGGGACAGCATTGGGACGTTTGCCGCCTCTCTGATCCTATGATTGATCTGTAGGGGTGTTTCACGGCGAAAGTTCTAGGCATAATGTCTGCTACCATGTCAAGCATGGGGTTGCACAAAAGGCCCAGGATTTTGGAGTGGCCCTAGAGGTGTGACTCCCTCCACGTTCCATTCCATTCCTGCATCAGGGATGCCTCCCCTTTTATGAAGATATCAAGGGGGGAAGCCCAAGGAGAATCTCCATAGCGGCAGTTGGGGTGCTGTGCATTGCTCCTGTTATGGTTAGGCAGGCCAGCCGTTGAACACTGGTTAGAATGGAGGACGCTCCTACCTGGCAAACTTTTGGCCACCACACCACACAGCGGTACACTTGGATGGGTCTTACCACCGCAGTATAGATCCAACGGACCATACTTGGTTTCAGTCCCCAGGTTTTCCCACATGAGCGCTTGGCCCTCATGAGAGCACTTTTGCCCCGATTGGCAATGTAGTTTAGGTGCTTATTCCAGGTGAGTTTGGCATCCAGGAGAGGTTTATTTAAGCCTCCCAATTTCCTTTTTCTGGTGAAGGGAACAAGTGTGGTTTTGTCAGGATTTACACTTAATCCCTCAGCCCTACACTATTCCTCCACCTTTTCCAGAGATGCCTGAGCTAGAATGACCCAAACATACTGTAAGTACAAAAATAATGACAAAAGAAAGCTCATAGCATAACACAACATAGGAAACACACACATAGCATAAAATAACATAGGTAGGTATCTACATTTGATTCCTAATTAATGCGCTGACTGGACCACCTATACCTTCCCACTGTTGGAGTTTTTATCAAGCTATTAGTGTGGTGTCAGCCCCCCCCCCCCCCCTTCATCATAATTCCTTTACCTAAGTTCCTATTTCGTCCTGCTTATCTCAATTAAAATGACGAGCCCTTATATTGCAGAAGTTGCACGATCCCATTGGTCGGTTTAACATTTAGTTTTCATGTCACAAATTATTTGGTCCGTTCAACTGAAGCTGAATATGGTGAGCACCATAGCTAACCAGGAAGAGATTTCTGTTTCGTTTGTCACATTATTTTCAGGCTGTTTCATCTTTTTGGAGAGTTCTAGCTAGGTATTCTTTCTCGAGGAACGTTATTTTGCTAGATTCCAACATTTGAGAAATCCCTGAATACAAGAGGATTTTGAATTGGTTGAAACCGTCATCCGAAGAGAAGCTACCTTTGATGAATAGCACCTTACTAAGGCAGTAGAGATATTGCTCACCGAACAAGGAGGTTCCTCGCCAAGTCTGTCCCCCACCGTGGACTCCCTAAAGTCTTCCGCAACATGGTAATATTCCGTACTATAAGCCTTGATATTTTTAGTTTCTGAATTTTAGTCAAGCTAATTGTCACAGTGACGCCTAAATAAATAATAGTTTCGGGAATAGTGTAGGAAATTGTTTATTATTCTACCTTGGGAACGAATCAGATAATTTCAAGTGAAAATTATTTTGGTCTACTGGTAGAAACTGCTGAAGTTCCACTTCTAACCAGTTGTTGACGGCGTTTGTAAGATACTAACCACCTACCTACAGTGGTCGCATTTTGGTCAGCTAAAATTTGAACGGAGATTAGGCCTCTTTTGCGATTCACTCTCGTGTTTCCGATTTATCGTAAGTCCAACTCCTTTAAGTTCTCGTAGGGAGCGAACGGATTGTCCTACGCAACTCCGCGGACCGCGTGGTCTCTAAAAATTCAAGGCTATCTTAAATTGATGGAAAAACAATACCTTTATGTAAAAATTTTTTGAGCGAGGGCGTTTTCAACATTTCAACCCTTATTTTCCAACCCTTAGAAGTGACCTACATCAATCAAAAGCTTCGGGGCACAACTAGACGCCAAATGGAGCCCACATACCAAATTTCATCAAAATCGGTCCATGGTAAATAAGGAAAGTGCCGCGTACGGCGGTCGGACGGCCACATTTTGGTTTATTATTTTCAATAATAAGCCTTTGGAATCGAGCAAGAAAAAAAAATTTAACCCCTGTGACGGGCCGTCACAAGAGTTGCCACCTCCACCCATCCCGAAGTTGAGACTCAAAAGGGGCCTTCCATACGAGACGGAGGGCATGGAAGTGGAGGTTGCAGGCGCCCCGCCAGGAAGCAGCACAGGACGGACTGGCGCGGCGAAATAAGGGAGTGGGGAGGTCGGGTGAGAGGGAGGGGCGCGGCTGGGGAGCGACGCGACCACGGCACCTCAGTCGCGTCTTGATCGAGCCACTCAACACCCCAAGTAAAGTCTGTGTGACAAGTCTGTGTGGAAATCTGTGTGATAAGTCTGTGTGGAGGAGTCTGTGTGACCCTAGTAATTTTGAACTTTTAGAATCACCTACTGAACATTTTGCTAGCCAGAAGTTGAACCCCCAAGAACATTCGGTGAACGATATGCCCTCCTGAAATCTTGACACAACCAATGGCCGACCCCTGCATTCCAAAGGACCACGACCATCGGATCTCTCTCTCAAAACCAGTACTGGTAAATTTAAAACCTTTGTAAGTTCTCTTTTCAAAACGTTCCTCCTAGGTAATTAGCTTCCTATTGATTTTCTTTTGTCCCTAGGACTTTTGCATTCTCATGTTCCGAAACACCACGTGTTCAAGTTAATGTTTCGAAACGCCACGTGCTCATGTTCATGTTCCCATTTTCTACGTTCCGAAACACCACGTGGCTTATGAGTTTGGAGGTTATCCCCATCAGGGCCCTCAGTAATAAGAGTCAATAATTGAACAATATTAAGGGTATCTTAGTCCCGAGTGAATTGTTCCTTTTGATTATTTTGTTTTATAAGATTGATATACTTACCTGGATTATTAAACAGGATTCCTTTTTGTTGCTTAAACTGTGGTTATTATTGGTACGTTCCCGATCAATTTCCTGGTGCAAAATAGAGTGACAGTAAATACTTACCTGAGAATACTTACCTTGAGAATCGTAGTGAGAACCAGAGTAGAGTCATTAACGTAGAACCCAACTTGAAAGTACTTACCTTAGACTTGCTGAAAATCTCGAAGAACCTGAAACAGAAAGAAAAGTTATTAAACATAAAGGTACAAATTATTACACAATAACGGGAAAAGTAAAGAAGGTCGTAGAGGAAAAATACTTACTAAATCTCAAGTTGGACAAAGATAGGCATTTTTCGGTAATCCCCGAAGGGATACCTAGTCAACGCCATCCTCGTTGGTTCCTGCTGACTCGTTCCGCTACTCGTAGAAATCACGGTAAGTAAAGTTTGGATACTCCTAGTATAAGTGCAGGGGCATTGTAGTGGCGAATTTAAAATCTCAATCAAAACTCTCTTGGCCATCGCTGTGTTGAAAATTCACCATTACACCCCCCCTCAAAATTTGATGTTTTACGTTTCAAGGTACGTAGAATACGAAAATCGAATAAAAAAACGTCTGCCAAGTTGGGTGGGCAGTATAGCTTCCTCACTCATTGTAACATGGACGTATAGAATCAGTTGGCGAAAAACAGGAGAGGAAATGGCCTTTTTTTTTTTTTTCCTCACTGGGACGGGGCAAGCCCTTAGTCACTGAGACCATAGGTTTGATCTATTGTGACCGAAAGGAAATGGCCTCGGAGCTCACTCAGCTGATCAGTGACCACTCAGGCACCTTCAGCATTCTCCATTGACCCTGCCTCTCAAATTTCAGCTTCCTGCGTTCAACAGGAGAGAAAATGGCCTTGGAGCTCACTCAGCTGATCCGAAGGTGCTGAAATTTATAGGGGACCGTCTAGGACCTAACCCGCACAATCCCTGAAAATTTCATCAAAATCGGACCACAGGTTAGTATAGTTTTGCCCGGGACAAGGATTGACCACAGACAGACAGACAGACCGACAGACAGACCGACAGACAGACAGACACGGAACCAAAATTGTTCGGGAAGCTCTAAAACGCAAAAAGCAAGTGGAAATTTTGATTTTGGAGGACATTTTTTTTTTTCACTTCTTTCACGAATACAAAGCTTCCCTACCTTCGGTAGTGAGGAAGCAAAATTTCCGTCCGTCCGCCGTACGCCGTCCGCCGTACGCGGCACTTTTCTTAGCAACACTGGACCGATTTGGTTCAAATTTGGTATATGGGCTCCATTTGGGGTCTAGTTGTGCCGCGGAGCTTTTGGTTGATGTAGGTCACTTCTAAGTGGTGAAAATTAAGGGTTGAAATTTTCAAGAGTGCCCTAGCTCGAAAACTCTCGAAATAAAGGTATCGTTTTTTCACCAATTTTAAATAGTATTGAATTTTTAAAAATTTTTGAGACCACCCGGAGCTCTGTAGGACAAACCGTTCGGTCCCTACGAGTACTTGAAGGTTTTCCTTCGATAAAACAGAATCATGAGTGTGAATCGCAAAAGAGGTCCAATCTCCATTCAAATTTTATCGGACTAAAATGCGATCGCTGTTCATTTCTTCGATTTGTATACAGTTTTGCCTCTGCGTAACCAGTAATCAAATTTCCATATGAAGCTTTCTATTTTGGTTTATTATTTTCAATAATAAGCCTTTGGAATCGAGCAAGAAAAAAAAAATTTTAACCCCCCCTCAAAATTTGATGTTTTACGTTTCAAGGTACGTAGAATACGAAAATCGAATAAAAAAATTTCCGTCCGTCCGCCGTACGCGGCACTTTTCTTAGCAACACTGGACCGATTTGGTTCAAATTTGGTATATGGGCTCCATTTGGGGTCTAGTTGTGCCGCGAAGCTTTTGGTTGATGTAGGTCACTTCTAAGGGGTGAAAATTAAGGGTTGAAATTTTCAAGAGTGCCCTAGCTCGAAAACTCTCGAAATAAAGGTATCGTTTTTTCAGCAATTTTAAATAGTATTGAATTTTAAAAAATTTTTGAGACCACCCGGAGCTCTGTAGGACAAACCGTTCGGTCCCTACGAGTACTTGAAGGTTTTCCTTCGATAAAACAGAATCATGAGTGTGAATCGCAAAAGAGGTCTAATCTCCATTCAAATTTTATCGGACTAAAATGCGATCGCTGTTGATTTCTTCGATTTGTTTACAGTTTTGCCTTCTGCGTAACCAGTAATCAAATTTCCATATAAAGCTTTCTATTTTTCCAATCGAGTGTGAAGCATTTAGTTCTTTCTAATAAACTTGATTGTGAAGGTGTGAAGCCAGTATGGTGTAGTAGGTAGTACCTAGCTGGTAGGTAAAAAAAAGTTGGTAGGTAAAAAAAATGTTGGTGGGTAAAAAACGCTGCAAATCATTGCTCAAAGGCTTCTTCACTCTTCAGATCACTGATCAGCTGAGTGAGCTCCGAAGTCATTTTCAATCCTATTGAACGCAGGAGCTGAAATTTGAGAGGGAAGGTCAAGGGAGAATACAGATGGTGGTAGGTGCTATTGATGGAGAACCAGTGATCTATACAGAAGGGTGATCTACGAGTATACAGAAAATAATAAACCTTTGAGCAATGATTTGCAGCGTTTTTATTAGATTTTTGGATTCTGTTAGGAATTCTATTGTTAAGAAGGAGTATGAGTTACAATACTCTAAAACCAGATTAATTGGTTTCATTGAACTTAAATTGAACAAGAGTAAAAACGTTTGCGTGTATCACAGAATTAATGAGTTTAGTTTTAATAGGTTTCCTTCTGACGTTGACTCAAGGACCGTTGTTGTAGTCAATATTATTACCACAGTAGGGGTAATAATACTACCTATTAATAGGGTATTAATAGGTTAGGTATTATTACTAATAGGGGTAATACCTACCTTGAAACGTAAACCAACAAATTTTGAGTGGGGGGGGAGGTTAACATTTTTTTCTTGGTCGATTCCAAAGGTTCATTATTGAAAATGATAAACCAAAACGCCTGTCAAGTGGGTGAGGCGGGTTAGCTTTTTTGGTTTATTATTTTCAATAATGAACCTTTGGAATCGACCAAAAAAAAATTTTTTAACACCCCCTCAAAATTTGATGGTTTACGTTTCAAGGTACGTAGAATCCAAAAATCGAATAAAAATTTGGCCGTCCGTCCGCCGTACGCCGTACGCGGCACTTTTGCCACTTAGCATTGACCGATTTTGATGAAATTTGGTATGTAGGCTCCATTTGGGGTCTAGTTGTGCCCCGAAGATTTTGGTTGATGTAGGTCACTCCTAAGGGTTCAAATTTGAATTTTTAAATTTTGAAAACGCCCTAACTCGAAAAATTTCGATATAAAGGTATTGTTTTTCCTTCAATTTAAAATTCTATAGAATTTTTAGAATTTTTTGAGACCACGCGGAGCTCTGTAGGACGAACCGTTCGCTCGCTACGAGAATTTAAAGTTTGGACGTACGAGAAATCAGAAACACGAGTGTGAATCGCAAAAGAGGCCTAATCTCCATTCAAATTAAAGCTGACCGAAATACGATCGATGTTTTTCTTTATGTTGGATGGTTGGTAGCTTTGCAGACGAGTGATCTATAGAAAAATAATAAACCATTGTGTAATAATTTGCAGCGGTTTATATATAGAGTACATAGGAGGTCTTAAATGAGTTAATATACAAACTCCTTCCACTGCGACCAACAAGATCTATTGTGGAGTGCCTCTCGACCTGTATATATATATATATATATATATGTTGACATCGATCTTTATGAGCTTGTGGGAACATGTCAATTACGGATGAGTGAAAAATAAGATTAACCTGTTCTTGCTCATGTTAGTTCAATTTTTAAATAGTTTCCTTCATTGACTGTCCACAATGCCTCGCCCCTCAATTTATTCAACTCAAGAAATGGTGGAGATGATTCGGCTGTATCAAGAGAACGTGTGTAGTGGTCGGAAGGTTGAGATTACAAGCTTTTTGATTTTTTTTCTTGAGGGAAAATGAACTCCAAAAACATAATTTTTCCTTCTAAATTTGGAAAAATAACGACGAAATCGGAGAAAGGACCTCACCACGTGATTCAGCGTCAAAAATAATGAAAAAAACATGTGCCACACTTGGCGTTAAAAAAAATGCACTTTTGCGCACCCTGGTCACTTTGCACGCGAAAAGTACCAGTTGCAATGAAAAAAATCGGTTCGGGTATGAATTTCTCATGAAATTTGACGTAGAATCTGATTCTGCAATAAAAAATAGGGGTTCCCATTTGAAAAAACAAAGTTAGTGTCAATTGCGCGCAATTTTTTTGCGCTAAAGTATTTTTCCTGAATTCTTTACAAAAATTCTAAAAATTCCATAGAATCTTAAATTGAAGGAAAAGAAAAGAAAAACGCTTGCATACAAGTCTGCAACGCATTAGGAAATTTCATGTCTTTTCCCTCCCTCCTTCTTCCCTTCCATCTTCTAGCAATCTTGTCTTCCTCTGTGAATTACATTTTTTTCAATATAAAGAAAACAAAAATTAAACTCATATTTTTATTTATTATTTGGATTCCCATACATATATCGTCGTGGGTAGTAAAAGAACGGTATGTTATATGTTCTACATGACAGTGCATTAACCCCACTAACCATTGATTGCGTAGACAACAATCAACTATTTTCATATTTTGATGCTTGGGTAGCATTGATTACCTAGGTAACACTCAACTGTTTTCAAATTTGGATGCATGAGTGAATACTTCCATATACTTCAAGATTTCGGTGTTCCACAATGGCTACGAAAAAGATAACCAAAAAAAAAAAAAAAAAAGGAAAAGTTTAGGAGCTATAATCATATAGGTACCTAACTACCTCACTTCTAAGAATCATAAATGCTTGCATACGAGTCTGCAACACATTGGGACATTTTCTTCTGTGTATTCGAGCCAGACTACATCACCTACTCCAGTAGCGTTGTTGTTCATGTCCTAACGAGACAAATTTCAGCTTCCTACGGTTGATAGGAAAGAAGTTAGCTTCAGTAGCCACTCAGCTGATCAAGACCCTGTACAACTTATTGTTCACGTCCTAAGGAGGCTACCAGCCAAATTTCAGCTTCCTACGGTTGATAGGGAAGAAGTTAGCTTCAGGAGCCACTCTGCTGATCAAGACCCTGTACACCTTATTGTTCATGTCCTAAGGAGGCTACCAGCCAAATTTCAGCTTTCCACAGTTGATAGGAAAGAAGTTAGCTTCAGGAGCCACTCAGTTGATCAAAACCCTCTACACCTTATTGTTCACGTCCTAAGGAGTCTACCAGCCAAATCATAATAATCATATAGGTACCTACCTACCTCACTTCTACGAATCATAATAATCATTGAGCATATTTCGTCACGTAACGTAACGTGACATAACGAAAATTTGGTTGTGTGCCATAGCAAAGACATGAAATGTCAAAAATATGAGAAATGGCCTTGAACCCATTTTTTACGTAATTAAATACGGAAATGCCGGAGGGTGGATCATAACTTCTGGGACACCTTGCATATCCAGATATATCCATATTCATTGTTTTCCCCATCACATTTTCATTGTTAAATGGCAAGTCAAAAAGAAAATTGTCTTCAGTTCTGGACCAGTGAGTTCACATGTGAACATGAGTTGAACATCAAATTTCCAACACGCGGCAGTAAAGGATGTTCAACACCAGTCGTCCAAGTAACACCCAGACCTAGTGGGCAGGCGAAGGGGAGAAATTCAAAAATCAAAATTCGATCAAGACCCATAATATTAATGTATTTTTCATATCAGTAATTCTTACAGCTAGTTACTTATGCCACAACTTTTTTCTGATATACAATAACCATCACTTTTAAGAACTAAAATGCTTTACAAAATTTATTTTAATATTGAAACGGATTATTTTTATTCAATTTTAACTTTTCAACATGATAAGAAGCTTATGTTTTATTTTTCCGTTTTTTTTAAATAATCATATGTAATTGAAAGTCTCATAAATTGGAATATTTGGCAGTTTATGATAAAAATGGTAACATAGTTAACTTTTCTTTTTAAATATATATTATGAGGACTCTGTTTTTCTTTATTTTATTCCAAAGTCTATAGAACAACAGCTATCATTCTGAAGACCTTGTGCGATACTGACCTATGTATTCAATATTTTAAAAATTAAACAATAGTTTACAACCGCACAGGTAAAAATGAGCTAAAATGAGGAACAGTCTAAAAACTTACTTCAACGCAATAATCATGTTTATTTAAATCTAGAAGTAATAGTCGAAATAGGAGCTAAGTTCTTTTTTTTCAATAATTAAATTATTATTATCAACTATATGCTATCAAATTATATTACATAGCTTTACAACACATAAAATAATCTTTTCAGGTATTACATTGCGATACCGCCATAAATAGAGCAAATAAAGCCTGCTTTTCGTATTTTTCAACAATATTTCTAATATGAAACGAAAATAATGCAATTACAATAAAACGCCAGCAACAAACAGAAAAAACTAAATTTTAAATATTTTAACAAAACAACGTTTTTTGTTAAACAGTGGAAACAAAACCTACAATAACTAAAGGAGCTTATTTAGTTTATAAAAGTTTGAGCAATAGGAATTCCGAGTTTTCAGAAGCTGAGCATGGATGACAAGGTTGGGGTATGACTAGATGACATTTTTTTAAATTAATTTATTATTTATTTATTCTTATTTCATCGTGTTGAGGATTTTGGTAGTATTACAGCCCCTGGAGGTACGAGGACAAAACTTGTTTGAACGTGCAATATTGACCGAGTGTGGAGCAGGTGCCGTTCGATTGATTCCGTGATAGGCGATTCATCAATGGAGTTTTTGGTGGCGAGGTGACGACACGGCCGACGTGTGGACGATCCGGCACCGTACCGATGCGGTAGAATCCGGCGCGTCTGCCAGGAAATCTCGGAACCGAGTGATGGACAGTGGAGTTCCTGGTCGACCCGGCTAGGGCACGAGGTGGTGGGCCAGATGGAAATCAGGCGTCGAGCCAATACGGCAGAATCAGGTGCCGGATCGTCCGAAAGTTGGTATATCGCAATTTCGACGTGCATACTAAAGACTCTCGGAATCACGAGATTGGAGAGCACCAAGTAGTTGAAGTTGTTCTGAGAGACTCTGAGATTAGAGCTCTTAGCCAGTTTGCCCTGTCTATCGTGATCTCGCAGAATCTACTAGACTCTCGGAAACAGTGATTAGAGAGCTCCAAGTAGATCTGGCGCCAGTACGCCATGTCTATCGTGATCTCCCATCATCTGAGACTCTCAGAACCAGTGATTAGAGAGCTCCAAGTAGATCTGGCGCCGGTACGCACTGTCTATCGTGATCTCGCAGAATCTACTAGAGACTCTCAGAACCAGTGGTTAGAGAGCTCCAAGTAGATCTGGCGCCCGTACGCCATGTTTATCGTTATCTCACAGAATCTGAGACTCTCAGAACCAGTGATTAGGGAGCTTCAAGTAGATCTGGCGCCAGTACGCCCTGTCTTTCGTGATCTCACAGAATCTACTAGAGACTCTCAGAACAAGTGATTAGAGAGCTCCTAGTAGATCTGGCGCCAGTACGCCATGTCTTTCGTGATCTCACAGAATCTGAGACTCTCAGAACCAGTGATTGGAGAGCTCCCAGTAGATCTGGCGCCAGTACGCCATGTCTATCGTGATCTCACAGAATCTGAGACTCTCAGAACCAGTGATTGGAGAGCTCCCAGTAGATCTGGCGCCAGTACGCCATGACTATCGTGATCTCGCAGAATCTGAGACTCTCAGAACCAGTGATTAGAGAGCTCCTAGTAGATCTGGCGCCAGTACGCCCTGTCTATCGTGATCTCGCAGAACCTGAGACTCTCAGAACCAGTGATTACAGAGCTCCTAGTAGATCTGGCGCCAGTACGCCATGTCTATCGTGATCTCACAGAATCTGAGACTCTCAGAACCAGTGATTACAGAGCTCCTAGTAGATCTGGCGCCAGTACGCCCTGTCTATCGTGATCTCGCAGAACCTGAGACTCTCAGAACCAGTGATTACAGAGCTCCTAGTAGATCTGGCGCCAGTACGCCCTGTCTATCGTGATCTCGCAGAACCTGAGACTCTCAGAACCAGTAATTACAGAGCTCCAAGTAGATCTGGCGCCAGTACGCCCTGTCTATAGTGATCTCGCAGAACCTGAGACTCTCAGAACCAGTGATTAGGGAGCTCCAAGTAGATCTGGCGCTAGTACGCCCTGTCTATCGTGATCTCGCAGAACCTGAGACTCTCAGAACCAGTGATTAGGGAGCTCCAAGTAGATCTGGCGCCAGTACGCCCTGTTTATTGTGATCTCATAGAATCTGAGACTCTCAGAACCAGTGATTACAGAGCTCCTAGTAGATCTGGCGCCAGTACGCCGTCTATCGTGATCTCGCAGAACCTGAGAATCTCAGAACCAGTGATTAGGGAGCTCCAAGTAGATCTGGCGCTAGTACGCCCTGTCTATCGTGATATCGCAGAATCTACTAGACTCTCAGAACCATTGATTAGAGAGCTTCAAGTAGATCTGGCGCCAGTACGCCCTGTCTATCGTGATCTCGCAAAATCTACTAGAGACTCTTAGAACCATTGATTAGAGAGCTTCAAGTAGATCTGGCGCCAGTACACCATGTCTATCGTGATATTGCAGAATCTACTAGACTCTCAGAACCAGTGATTAGAGAGCTCCTAGTAGTTTCAGCACCAGATCGTCCACACGGCCATATATCATGATCTCGCCAGACCTCCTACAGCACAGTAATGTTACAGTGGAAGTATTTCAGGAGGATGGGAGACAAAATACAAACTAGTACTTTTTTAAATTGTTGACAGGGAAAATTTACTATCGTTTTTAGTAGTTTGGT
This sequence comes from Apolygus lucorum, assembly GCA_009739505.2. Lineage (NCBI taxonomy): Eukaryota > Metazoa > Arthropoda > Insecta > Hemiptera > Miridae > Apolygus > Apolygus lucorum. The sequence continues at coordinate 50,918,218 of CM019181.2, read as the reverse complement.
GAATGGGAAATCATCTGGTTGTCTCGATGATTAGTATTACCTTTTGGTATTTTATTGATGATATTTAACCATGTTAATAAATAAAATAACCGTTCAAGGATTTTATAGGTCTCCACCAGCACGTTTTGCACACTACAGGTTACTTTCTGAGCAGAAGGGAGAAGGCATTTCAACATCGTACACTTGAATTTACCTATTTCAACAGTACTGAGGACCTGTAGGAACCAAAGCAACGCTTACTCTCAAAATCAACATTTCTGGGGATACCAAATGAGATCTTTATAGATCCATTGATTTAAAAAAGTAGACTTTGGCAGAAGTTGGTGTTTCAACCACGCGCGCGGGTAACAGAATATTTTGCAGAAGTCTGAAGTGGTTGTAGGACGCTTTTAAGCTACAAATCGGCTGTGAATTCATATTTAGAACAGACCAATTTCTCTGGGACAGACCCAATATTCATATAAGTGGAATGTTTTAAACAAATTCGCGAATAACGTGTGTGAAATTCAACTATGAAAGGTAAAATGTGTCTTTTGAAAATTGTTTGAATATTTTTCGAAGATTCGATTGAGGGACTGTCTCGACGCGATTGGATTACAAATACAACCATTTTTTGCTGCTGTGCGAAACCAAAAATTCGAAAGAAAACATTTTTCAATTTGGAATTCCACTGCCTTCACAAAGTTGGTTCGGGAGAGCTGAAAGTGACATTTCAATGTATCACAAGCCAGTTATTCAATTTTAGACCAAGCTATTGGAAAAGCGAAGAAAATTAATTTCTGAATCTATTAAATAGGCAAAATCACACTTTGAAACTGAACATCAAGAGGTGAAGGCGTTCCTTCAAGGAACACATGCAGAAAACAACATCAAATAAATGAAATGAAAGTTAGACGAAGCGGGGCCACTCGAATAGGAAAATTGTCATTACAGTTCCCAAAGAATATTCTCAACTACAAATCTATTCACTCAAATACCTACAAGATATGGGTTATGGTCGGTTTCGTCGACGGTTCCCATCATCGGCACGAGATTCCGCCTTATACGATCCGAGTCCTCAAACACCCCTCGAGCGGACAAATTAACGAGAGAATCATTGATTATAATTATAAACGAAATCGAAACGGTTAAAATTGACTGTACAAGGAACGTTACACCGCGCAAGTTCCATTCGCCCGCGGGTGTGAGAGAAATGACAGATCAGAAGAACCACCGACGAAACGCAATACGAAAGCACAACCGGTATTTTTATATTAATACAACTTGCACTCGAAATTGTAAAAAGCGCAACAAATTAACAAAGCTCAACCAGAAAAAAAATCAAATTTGCTTGTCGCTTAACAGTTTCTTGTTCATCGAGAACCATTTGAAATTAATAACAGTATTTTCCTAGATAAATTTAAAGCTTTTTTTAATTATTTAAAATTTAAGAAATATTTGTCATTGTGTTAGAAATAATTTACTAGTACGGTGTAAGGTTCTGTAAGCAGACTTTATTGATAAGTTTTCTATTTTTCGACAGAACAGAGACGCAACCATTTCACCTAAAAGTATTCTAGTTACACAATCAGAAGTCAAACGAGCAGAGCGTACTTAGTGGAATTCAAATTAATAAGTCTACGAAATTATGATTTGTTAATCGATAGAAGTATTTCGAACGAGACCGATGGCCTTGAAACGCAAATTTCTTCAAACGTGAATAGTCCACTCTAAAATTATACCGATTTCCTCTTAGGAAACTAACAATAAACGTACGGTGTTAATTCCGCTAGTCATAAGAGTACAATTGTTGTCGTAGCTTATTGGAGAATCCGTCGTAACTAGTTGAGGACGAGCGCATTCGACGTGAGAGTTTTCAAGTCATTCAGTGATCCTATTTATAAGGTAAGTTGTCGGTATTTGCCAAATAGGTATGCAAATTAACCCTAATTGGACATTGGTGTCACTAGTGTCACCGAAAACATCTTGAGAATTTCACGGATGAGCCAAAATGTCACCAGAGTAACCGAAATTAAATTGCAATTTTAAATTTAATGGACAGCAGAATTTTTTGTGGGTCATTGGAAGTCTCAAAATAAAGTTAAAACAAAAATTTCAACAAATTCAGCTCTATTATTTTGAATTGCAATTTAAATCTAGTTGATCCGGTGACATCTTAGGACAGCTGTTGAATTCCCAAGATGTTTTCGGTGACACTAGTGACACCAAGGTCCAATCCTAATGGTGTTAACGAGATAACTTAACAGGGAGGACAATTAACGCGACAAAAAATTGAGAGTCCAATCTAGTTGTGAAAAATAACCTTAAAATTGGTGGCAACCACTGATGAGTGGATACGAGTGATGCTGCTCGACGAGGTACCTACTAGAAACTACGTGGTGGGAGTAGAGATGGGTCGCTCACTACTGAGCCAGTTCTTTCAGATGAGCGAGTGAACCGTTTCTCAGTAACCGGTTCTTTAGAGATCGCTACTGTTCGGTAAAGATTGGATCAGGGCGGCTCCCCTCCCTCACTCGCAACTCACCTCCTCTCTGGCTCGTCCTCTCACTGATGCCAAACTGTACGATAATTCAGAAGACAAATACGGTAAAAATCAATCAAATACTACATTTTTTTTTTCGAATGGTAGCACACGAATTGGCTCCCAATAGCCAATAGTCTCGTACCACCACTCAAGAATTGTCCTTTTTTTCAGAGACAGGATGTACTGGTTGGCAACAATGTATTCATTTTGAGTTTTTTCCTTGGTTTTTGAGGATTTATCAAAACCTAAAAACGAGCAACCAATTGTTCACCCCTCCAATACATACGACTGCTAAAAAGCCAAAAAGATCAACTGTGTCCTTAAAAAAATTATTTAAAATGAACAGAGCTGCTCTTTGAGGTGATCAGTTTTGCCTATCTGTATATGGGGGTAGGAGCTACCTAATACCACTCGGTACCTGTCCTTAATCACTGAAAGAAAGAACTTGTAAATATATGAATCATGGAAATATTGTTTCTCCCAAAATGAAAGTAAAATGTAACTTGCAAGATTTTTCAACAAATTAATTATCGATAACTTCTCAATTTATTTCTCCAAAATTACGTTAAAAGTAAAGAAATCATTCTGCCACACCTTATGAGCACTGCAGCTTGTCATGAGAATGAATATGAAGCGTTATTAATGGGGAATCCTCGATTGCCGTTCTCTCGTAACTACGAGAACAACTTGCTGATTGCTGTACTCTCGTTGTAACCGCCTTGGAGCGACAACCATCAGAACGCCTCTCAGCCTGAATTTTCACAACTCTTACAGTGAATAAAATGATTATTCAACATATTTGTTAAGTTCTTTTTCACTGACTAAGAGTAATTTAATAGTGAAGAACCCATGAGATCTCTGCTTAATGCAAAAAAATAATGTTTTAGTATATCCTTTGAAAGTTTGGTTTGTAGTCGTTGTTTTTAATTTCAAGCATATTTCTAAGTTTTCATCATTGAGACTCATCAGTTTCCATAAACAAGATTCACAATCGGAGAAGATTGTTTTTAGGCCGCCAAATTGACTTCATAGGGGCAGCCCGTAGGATATTTTTAGGCAAGAACCGCTCTCAAGAGCTCAAAGAGCCTGGTCTAAGCTCTGGTCTGGAAGAAGGGGAAAACACTGTAACCGATCTCTCCACTTCCCCTTTGCCCAAAGAATCGCTGATGGACGGACTGACTTAAGTACTCTCTCTGATGGTGATGTCTTAACATCGAAAGCGCTCGACTCCTGTACTCGATGGTTACTACAGATTCGCTAATAAGCTACGTTAACAATAATTGAAGACGAGCCAACTCCAACATTGCCGTTTTTCGAGAAACTTGCAGTAGGCAGGTAGTTCTAAAAGTTTCTCGTGTCACCACGAGTTCGAAACAACTCTAAAACGACAATGTTGGACTTGCTGCTGCAGGGTCTTCAATTGCCGAGAAACTAAATTAATTCAACGCCCTATTATTCAAATATCAGATTTAGTGGCAGTTTTCTAGTAATTGTTCGTGAATTGCATTTCTGAAGTAATAATGGTGATTTGAGTCGACTAACTGGCTATTCTGAATACAACTTAAAATAATCGAGCGAATGTTGCGGGTGTGATGTAATCTTTTTTCCCGAAATTAAGATTGCAGGGGCAATTGGAGATCTTCAATATTGGTATTGGTAAGATCAGTCGCCAGATTGAAAGGATGCTGGTGGGTAAGGGCTCAACCTGAAGTAATACTGTACAAGTGGTTCCGGGGTGAGCCCTAAGCAGAGGGAGGGGGAGTCCAATACTGTTGGGGTGAAACCTCCCCTTCGCTCTAAAAAAATTCCTCGCCACGTGGTTAGTCCAAGGCTAAAGCATATTCCACGCTAAAATCTTTTTTTTTATATTGCAGTTTTGAGTTTTCTTGGGCAAGACTCATCATCTGGGTTTGAAAGGAACTAAATTCTCGCGTTGGCAAGTCAGATATTCATCTCCACCACCCGAGCATTTTGTGAAGAAAGGAACCAAGTGAGTAGTTACAGAGTTCACCACTAGATTTCGGGTCTCCGCAGGCATGTCCGTCGATCAAAGTTGAATTTCTTCAATAAACAAACAAGTTATGTTGACTAAGCGTTTTCTGTGTTCTCCTGCGTTGAGGTTTTGTTCCTGTGTGTTCTTACATTCCTGGTTCGCGGTTTCTTCGGGGGTTTTTTTTAGGATAGGTCCCAAACTTAATAGAAATGAAGCTAAATACAGAAATGCTTCAATACATTGTGTTATGCGTTTATATCAAGATATTTCATGATACTCAGTATTTATTTTCTTCGTGCCCACGTCATCCAGTGGTAAATAGCACCAAGTTCCCAAAATTGACAATTTTGTTGTTGTTAATTCCCTCAAAATTATTGGCGTACCAAAAGGAAAAGAACTGGGTCAAAACGTACTTTTGTTAATCTAAGAAGTTTTTAACTTCTCCAGAAAATTGTGGTTTTTGCACGAGTTCCTTTCACCGCTGGCATCAATTGTCATCCACTTCAAATGTGGTAGCTGAGTCTTCCCCACTCTAAGGTCGGGATTGGTACCCGAGAATGCGAAATTGAGTACCTTCACCAATACCAATAAAACAGAAAATAACCAAATGACTTTCGTCAGAAACAAATTTGTGTTGCGACGGGGCAGAATCTGACGCCGTTAAATCGGTTAATTGCATGACTGAATACTAAGTACCTGCTTTGACTTACAACTGTAACAAAATACATAAATGAGAGCAAGGTTTATCACTATGAAAATGTCTCGAGTTGTACAAATTAAGGAAAATGCTACGACTAGAACATTAGTGAGCACCAGAAACAAATATCGAGAGGAAGACTGAATATTTCTGACTCAGTATTTCGAATTACCAACAAAGTCTCATTACTAGCATTACCACCAAATCTGAAAAAAAAATTATTTCAATTTTCACTAAGGATTTTTTTTTTTATATTACTAGATATCAACAAATCATAAATTCTTTTAAATGTCGTAATAATAGTCAAGTATACAATATGTTATAGAGATAAGGGTAGCGTTGATGTTAGCAAACAGATCGAGCAACAATTTTAGACGAAAAGGTGTAAGGTAGGTTAATATTCCATTCATAGAGCGCGGGACACTTAAACAATCCCTTTATCGTCTTTTAAAGTTAACTATATTCGAGAAAATTCGAGCAAAACGATTTCTGGACAAGTGAACACAGCGAAAGACACGAGGAACATGCCTTTTTGACGCTTCAACAAATGGAAAATTTCTTACACGAAATCCCGTTATATTCCGTAAAAAATAAGTCTGACCGCATCTCACGCTAAATTTGATTAAAAGTACATCATTCAAGTATACAAAACGTGATCGATAGGACCAAATATCGTTAGGATAATGAATGAACACGAAAATTATTTTTTTTTAACTCGGATGTCATTCTGAACACTTCAGAGGTGGAATGACTTTTAGAGGTAATACGTCAAGAATCGGACAACCGGATTTTTCATAAACTTGCCTTGGAATGGAAATGTGAAGTGGACTTTACTCCTCACGCCTTTGAAGTTAGGTACTAGGACAGGCGTGGAGGGGGAGACCCCACCCGCCACCTAGACTTCCCCACAGATGTCTGCTTCTGTTTGGTATGGAAGAAGGTAGGAGGAAAGCGCAGTCAAGGTAAAAAAGCGTGACGAAAAATCGCCCCATTTTCAGCGCAACCTCTAGGTGGGGAAGGGAAACATAGTCCCCTGATAGTACACTGCTCGGTCACTAGAGTTCAGCTTCGTCACTCCTGCTCAATCCCAGTTTTTTAAAAGTAGAGGGGAGATTAGGGGAAGGACGTGTACCTTGGGCAGCATGTACTCAGACCCTCGATGAGAGAAATGTTGAAAGATCGTGCCAAAATGTTGCTTTTATGATGGCAAGACTGCTCTCGAACAGTGGAGCGCTTTGCGTCGATTGTAGAGGATGTACGCCATCCAGTTAGTTTTGCCCTCCCATTTTGGGTAACTAACCTCTGTGCTTCGAGGTTTCCCAGCGACCTGGTAAGTGTTTATAAATAATATTTTTGGTGGATTCAGAAGATGTGGGGTGTGGGGCTTCAACGAGATCATTGAAACTTCAACAGTGAAATTGTTGAGGAAAAAAACGAAAACTTTCCATATTGACATGTTTTCGGAGTGAGGGTCCGGGACATCATAAAATTTTTGCCCCAGCCTATTTTTAACCGATGAGGAGGGATACATTTCAATGTTTCTTTTGCGGGGTTCGAACTTCATTAATTTTATGATTTTTTGTAATTTTCGCTAAACTCCTTGGTAATTATACCAAGTGTTCGCGTTCTGAAATTATTAATAGTGTGAAGTCGTTATTTATATACTTTAGTATTTTCAAAACATATTTTCCAAGGAAAAAGTTTGTTTTACGTCTTATTTGGGCTCGTGAATAAGTTACTGCAACCCTACTTTAAACAAACGTTTGATGAAAAATTATACTTTTATGAATGATATGTTTCCAGAGAGTTAGAGTACTTACCTATCGTGTTTTTTATATTTTTTCACCCATTTCTTTATTTGTCTGAAACACTAAAAATGAGTGCCCAAGGTACAATCAGTGTTGCTCAAGGTACAATCCAAGATTGTACCTTGGGCAAAAATCCACTTTTTACAAAGTCAGTTTTAATGCATCAACCATGGGAGATTTTTTTAATTTTCAGAGGTATTCTGAAAGCCAACGAGATAGAGCATTGATATACCTTGAAAAAAAACTCCAAAAAAACGACGTGAACTACCCCAAATTTAGCAATGAAGAAAATCTGCCCAAGGTACACGTCCTTCCCCTACTAGAGGGGTACAATTTTGGACACTCTGTTGTCCTCTATAACTATCATATAGTTATAGAAATGAGATGACAGGAGAAAAGGAGTAACGGTAGGTATGTACAGGCCTACCATAAAATGAAGAACAGAAATATGATATCATCATTTTATGTCATAAGTCCTGCTGAACCACTTATCACTGCCACGACATTTCCACCAAGATGTACTGATGGTCTCAAGTTATTGGAATTGACATCTTCCGACACTACTATGTTTTGAATAAGTGAAACAAACTAGAGACTAAAAGATGAGAAAATTAAACTTCAAGAGATGAACCACTATGAAACAGAGAGACGAGAAAATGAACGTTAGCATAGAGAAACACATCATGGAAAAATACGTTGGAGTAACTGTTATAAGAGCTAAGCGTGCTCTAGTGACCCTCAAAAGTACTTCTTAACTCCATTTGCCACCTACAGAGAGCGCTACTGTCGCGATAAGAAAAAAGATGCACGCATAGACCCATTGAAGACAGCTTTCCTCCTATCTTCTTCCATGAGTTTGGTGCCAACCCCGACCAGACTCCTGTTCCTGTTTTGCATTCGTCTGCAATGGGGTAAGTATTTCAGTCAATTTTTTTAATTTTTTAATTTCAAAAGAGTATGGCTCAGGAATAACGGTAATTGGGTCTGTTCGTCGAGAAAATGTTTTTAAAAAATCAGAGAAGCTAAGGAAAGTTGAAGATTTGAATGATGTGACATAGCTAGCCAACTGTCTTTGAAAAAAGTATCCACGCACAGAAACCCTTGGAAGACCTCTTGGATACTACAAAATACTACTCACACATGCGCGCGGTGTAGTCCTTGCCTAGTGTGTGTGCATTCATAGCGGCCCACCTTTTTCAAACGTGTGATCTCTTTAATTAATTTTTCTACCACATGTTATAGTATCATTGGACTTAAAAGTTGTAGTATATAGGTTTTCAAGGGTGCTGAATCCAAATTTGAGGTCAAAAACCTGAATTTCCAACCCACCGAAATACCCCATTGGCCAAAAACACTGAAACCCTACTTCTATCCAACAAGGTAGGTAGGGTAACGTAAAATTCACTCCTTTGGTTGAAATAATTTCTACTCCTTGTTTCCATTGCATAACCTCCACAGGAGTAAATTTTAAATTGGATGTTTCATAGTTTTTCTCATTTATCCGTAATTATTCATAATTTATAAAAGGAAATTTTTTATAAATTGGGAGTTTGAACTACATTTTTCTACGTTATAGGATACAATAGGTATACAATTGTACAGCTACATAGGATTAAGTGAAAATGGATAGAGGGGGCTTGCAATGGAAACATGAAGTAATTACTCTTCGGGAGAGAGGGTTTAATGCAAATTAGAAGGAAAAATTACTTGATCCGGAGGGAAACGAGTAAATTTTTGGTCATCCGAGGTGGTGTCAGTAGCCAGGTGGATCTAGGAGGTGCAATGCTGCAGTTTTGTCTCTAGCTGCTACGAACAGAAAATGCTGTTGACTGTCTTGAGTGATGGTATCGTCCCAAAATTATGATTAAAACTGTAAAATATCTATAATGGAAGCGTCAAGTAAAATTTACTGCTTGCACTGGAAACGTAGAGTAATCATTATCCTTAGAAGAGGAGGTTTAATGCACAAAAGAGAGGTAAAAATGACTTCATCCTAAGGGGATTGATAGGAAACTGAGGAGTAAATTTTACGTCACCTTACCTACCTAATTGGAAAGAAGTAATTATTACGATAAGGGATTTAGTTGGCACCAACATGAAGAAGACATCTGTGGGAAGGCATAGACCTTGGACGGTGTCTCCCCCTCCATACCTGCCCTACCCTAGAAACTTCAAAGTCGAGAGAAGAGAAATTTTATTCACATTTCCATGAAGCGTGAATTTCACCACGTTTCTATTCCAGGGCTTAGAGAACGATAATTGTCTGTTTTCATCATTTTAAATTATTTTAGCCGGCTGAGTCATTGAGTTTTGCAGAAGAAAATTTGCGCTACTTTGAGGGACCAGCATTTCATTTAATGAGCAATAACGGCGTTTTTTTTTCGTACGGTTAGTTCAGTTTTTGCAACGACTTGAGAACCTATGAACACTCTTCAAAATACTTTTGTTCAACAACCTGAGAAAAGAACGGCAGCTTTTGTTTTTCTGTTAATGATTATTTTAAACATTAGTTTCGTCAGTCAAATCTGTCTGTACACACAGAAGTTATTATAAGTCTAGGAAAACTCGATAATCCTTAAGATTTGTATCTTTCTCCGTTTTCAGCCAGAAAAAATATACACCGCTTGGAAGGCCTGATGTAGGAAGTATGTAGATAATATACAATGATATCGTTTAAATATTATGATATACGTAATACGATAGTTCTTATGTACAAAGGGAAATGAGTATACACATCACAAAACCGATAAAATCATTTTAAGGGCATCGACGACACAAAATTACTTCACATACGAAAAACCGGGCCCCGTTTCTTCAGGCTCACAATCACCGTTAGATTTTCTTGGAAATGACGAAAAAATTATCAAAAAATCAACATTGATTAGACGGTAACTCGAATTTATTTCATGGTAATTGAGTAAGTCGAGGCACAAATTGAATTTTCGAATCATGACTTTGGAATCGTGTAGAATTCAAATTTTCCGAATAGCCTGTAACGACTCGTGTATAAATTATAGTGAAATTTCGCTTTTCAATTTCCTATTCTTTTCATGACGAACAAAACCCTGCTTGTTTGTGATATGTGAAAAATCAGTTGCTAGAATTAAAATTGCCTAATAGTGATGGGCGTTTCAGTTACTTTTGGAAAACATCCCGAAACGATCGTTAACAAAAAGGAATGGTTTGAGAAACCGGTTGAAAAAGGAACGGTTTCTTTCCCAGGGAGAAATACTTTGTCATCGTTTCAGATTGATGAAAGAAACTAGTTGCACGGAACAAGGTCATTTGAATAGGCTCGAAAACTGGCACTGATAAGTAATGGTTAGAGTCCCAGGTTTGATGCCCGAAATTTGTATTTTGGTAAAAGAGAAAATTTTGCACTAGAGGCTACCTCCATTTTCCGGAGCTTTGTATTTATAGAGTGACGATGTATTTACCTGCATTTGTACGGAATTTATACAGATCTACAGTGTATTCTATAGGAAAACGAGTAGGATGAGTGGGAATCCCCAGTTGAACGACTCACTAGTCGTAACTGTTCCTGATAGCAATTCAGTGAGGAATGGGTTGCTTTCCGTTGGACGAAGTTACAATATACACTCTACAAACATGGCCTGATTCGCCACGAGAGGAGCATTTTAGGGGTTTTGGGTCGATCCGGCACTCGCTAGCTCGGTGATATGCTATACCGCACTTGAAATTCATTGGCCAACATGACAATGAACGGTTGTTGTATTGGTTCAAAGAACCGCTCGACTTTGAGAATGAGCAGCTGTCCTGTGACTGTGATGCTTGACTGGTATAGATGAAACTGGGACAGCCAGCTTGCAACTACTGACTTTAAATTTTCGCTGCTTTGAGTGAAATCAATTTAGCTGCAATGTTGTAAAAATTTGGCAGTCTTCTTGTTACAATTTTTCTCTATCATTGTCTTTCATGCCTCGAATGAACTAAGCACGCAGGAAAGGGCTCTTTGTAGGACTCCACGTTTCTCTTACCATTTCTATCCCCAAATTAATGTGACGAGAAAGAGGGAGTGTTGAACAACGCAACACATGAGTTGATCACTAGAATCCCTACAAAAAGGACTCGTGGCCAGTACTGGTACCATGCAGATTAATCAAGAATCACAACAGTATAAACTGGTAACGGACCAGGGAAGCTATGAAGCTGCAGGTTATAGAGACATATAACCGCCCTGGGAAAGGAACGTGCAGGTGTTTTCATGTGTTGGCTCCAGTTGGAAGTACAACTCATTGACACAATAAAACAACTGAAACTGACCCGTTCCTCTCAACTGAAAGCTAGCCATCATTTTTGCAACTAGTTGTTTCCAATTTGAACAACTTTTTTTTTCGTTCCTTTTTAAAAACCGTATTTTCAACCATTTCCGCTTTTTTATACCCATCCCTAGTCTGACGCTCAATGATTTTTTTTCAATAATGGTAACTATGTGAAACAAAAAACCAGGCCCAAGTATTTTTACAAGATATGTTGTACACAATTTTACAAGATTATAATTATGTATAACCTAAAAAACAATGATTTATATTAAATGCAGCCAAAAGTTTTGTTTTGTAATAAGAAAATCTATGCACATGGTGATTAATAATAAAATAATTTGAATTTACACATATTTACAGGTCAACAATAACAACAATAGGTACGCTAAAGGGAACAACAGAAAAGTCAATAGTGAACTAAAAATATTTTGACTTGTTTTTGTGATTTTTTTTTCAATTTTCAATTAATTTTGAACCAGCAAAGGATCTAATAACGAATCCAACTAGGAAATAGCAACTTAATAATTTAAAGAATCAAATTAAACGCAACAAGGGGGAGAGACGAGAACATTTAGGGGTTTTGTGAGGAGGTGCCCGTTTTGGCAAAGTCTATTTCTGCGTAAGTGAAGGAAGTGGAGGCGGGGGATGGCGACGAGGGGTTAGGGGAGGGGGAACTCGCAGAAGAGGATTCTGTGAGGGAGTTCTGCGTCTTGAGTGTTTTGTTGGACTCTTCGGACTCTGAGCCAGAGCGTCGGAGATCGAGGGAAGCGTAGTGAAGCTCCTTTTCCCTGCGAAGAAGAAGTCATTAGTGATTTGAAAATTGAGCTTCTTCCAAGGACATTGCGAAGCCAGCAAGTCGCCGTCGCGCTATGGAGATTGAAGGTGCCCAACTTTGTGGATCACCCTCACATGGCAGTATTCATTTACATGAGCAACATTGCATTCAAAATATGTATTGATTAACTAAGATGTATTGATTAAATAACATTGATTAACCCTCAACTTGGCAATGTAGCTTCAAACCAACCACATTCTTCCCAAGTCAATAAACGCTGCGAATTATTACACAAAGGTTTATTATTTTTCTATATAGATCACTCGTCTGCAAAGAACACGGCTTTGCCACTGTTACCACCTACCAACTTGAAGAAAAACATCGATCGCATTTCGGTCAGCTAACATTTGAACGGAGATTCAACCTCTTTTGGGATTCACACTCGTGTTTCTGATTTATCGTACGTCCAACCCTTAAATTCTCGTAGGGAACGAACGGTTTGTCCTACAGAGCTCCGCGTGGTCTCAAAAAATTCTATACTATCCTAAATTGATGGAAAAACAATACCTTTATATCAATTTTTTTAGTTAGGGCGTTTTCAAAATTTCAAACGATCATCACAATCGGTCAATGCTAAGTGGGGAAAGTGCCGCGTACGGCAGACAGACGGCCAAATTTTTATTCGATTTTTGGATTCTACGTACCTACCTTGAAACGTAAACCAACAAATTTTGAGGGGGTGTAAAAAATTGTTTTCTTGGTCGATTCCAAAGGTTCGTTATTGAAAATAATAAACTAAAAACTCGGCCCCCTGGACGCCCGGATGGTTACTGCTTACAGCCTGCGACTAAAATTCAAGAAACAAGGAACATGTTTTGTTTGTTTGATGTTTCCTTTTACTAGGAATTTGTTCTGATGTTTTAATTTAGCTCTTTATGGGCCTGCTTTTCAAATTTCTCGTCATTTCATTCACCTCTTGATGTCCCAAAGGTATTGTTATTATTAAGAAATCGAAAACATGTAAAACGTCGAAGAACATATCGCAACTAAAAGCCTAGGTTACAAGATTCTTTGAATCCTTTTTGATAAAAACGATGCCAGCCAAAACTACATGAATAGAAACAAAAATCGTCCTCTCACGACAACCCGAATTGAGTACCTTCTCTTGAAGTCGGTCGAAAATGAACATGATTGTGCTCTACACCTCATCTCTTCATAGTTACCGAACATGATCCCAAGTTGAGTGAGTAATATCCATGAAAAGCTGACTAATTCCAGCTGATTCGGTCAGAACATGAATCGCAGAACCATGACGAGGATGAAAACGAGGAAGTTTCCAAGTTGTTTCTCATACCTCAAACGCGAAATGTTACCTTAGCGCGAAAGGCGTATGTTATTTGTAAAATTTTCATTTCGAACTTACGCAGAGGTCAATTGTTTCATCAGGCTGGAATACTAATGTGGGGAAGGGAGCAAAATACACCTCCTACTTTCAATATCGACAATCAAGTACTCACAAGGCTGTTTTTGGCACCGATAGAGCCTCTAATCTACTTCTTTATCTGGCGATATAGGTATAGCATTTCCAAATCAAATTCAACATTTTCCAAACCAAATTCAACATTTTACAAACCAAATTCAACATTTTACAAACCAAATTAAACATTTTACAAACCAAATTCAACATTTTACAAACCAAATTCAACATTTTACAGAACAAATTAAACATTTTATTGAATCAACCAGCATTGAAAAGAAGATGAATTGGGCATTATCCACAATCTGGAGTAAAATCGTCATAAAGAAGAGATGCTCCGCCCGTTCCTTTTTTATGAGTCTCGACGCTCTCCTAATGTCCCCTCAATGGATACGACTGATCATCCGTCCAGGTACATCAGAGTTCTGAATTGTGTCGTCGTGTATGGCCAAGTGGTGAAATGAGTGACTACTATGACTCTTCCAGTGATGATGTCAGGAGGAGGGGAAACCGGCGAAGAAATGAAGCGTTGGTGAGTAGTACAGATGAACATGACATTGTTGCAGATGTTGGAATGAGGAGGAATAGAAGATCAGGTCCTCTACCGAAATTCGACAACTGGTTGATTCAAGTGCATTCGATGGAATAAGTCGAATGTTTCTTCCACCTTATTCCCCGATGTTGAATCCAGCTGAGAGTGCATTTTCTAAAATTAAGACCGTGGTGATGAATATTCTCAGCGAAGAACGAGACCATGTCTTACCACGTGCAATTGAACGCGGAGTAGCGGCTATAACTCCAAGCGACTGCTCGAATTATGTTATGAACGCTTTGCTTCTTCTACACAGGGCGGCAGCTGGCCAACCTTTACAATAGTACTAAATTTCGTTAAAAATGTAATGAATGTTGAATGTTTTGTAAAATGTTTAATTTGGTTTGTAAAATGTTGAATTTGGTTTGTACAATGTTTAATTTGTTTTGGAAATTGTTGAATTTGGTTTGTAAAATGTTGAATTTGGTTTGGAAAATCTTGAATTAGATTTGCAAATGCTATAAAGCACAAACACCATATTTGAAGAAAGTACGCCTACGACGAAAATGTTCGAGTATGTAAAGATATTCCGCCAAACAAATCAGGTATTCGATCTATTTTTAGTCCTCCAGATGCTTTATTGAAGGATTTCACTACTTCCTATTATTTAGTTTACTTAAGGGCTAGTAAAACAACTTACTTCACAGCTGGAGGTGTTTTGGGCGCAGGAGCTTCTTCTAGAGGTTTACTGGGCACAGTGGCAACAGCAGGATTCTCTTCTTCTTCCTCCTCTTCTTCAGGTAGCGAAGGTGGTTCTTCGATATCAGCCGCAGGTTCAGTACATGCCAGCTTTATGGAGGGCGAAGACGTGCTGCTTGTCAGCTGCCCTACACCCAGGCCCATTAGAAACCGGTCGAACTTGTTGAGGAGCGGCATCGACGTTTTTCTGACCGTGGGGGGTTTGACAGGCGCCATCTGTGCGTAGTCTGCTTCTGCAGGTGACGACTTGACGGGGATGGTAGGCTTCAGAGGGGCACCTGGCTCATACGGAACGTAATCTTCAGGACCATCTTCCACAATGCAGCAACCGAGCTTGTTCGTCAGGTCATCCACCGAGCGACTGTTTTCTGGAGATAATATCACAGTGCCGCTCGTAGCATCTACCTGGCACTTGGCTTCAAAATCTTCCGGGGAGTTGATAGAACTATTCAGACTCATTGGGAAAATCGAAGATGCCGATCCCGAAGAATCTGTCCCTAAATTGCCCCTGCTGTCCCGCCTTAGAGTGTTTTTTCTCGGACGCGATCTCCCAAGTGTTCCATATGGACTGGACACAGGCGAAGGTGAAGATCCAAATTGCAAGAAGGACCGTTTGGGTGATGTTCCAGTAGAGTTCTTCCGACCACCCAATGAGGAGAAGATGGAGTTGGTTTCTTTCACGTTGGACTGGATGGCGATTGGTTGAGACCGACCATACTCGATTTTGTCTCCTCTTCCATCCATTTCCATGTAATCCTCTTCAGCACTTTTGCTCTTCAGAGAACGTTCAGTACTCTTTGCAGTACCTAGATCCATCTCAACGTAATCATCGAGTTGATTCGAGGGTGGGGAGTTTCCAATAATTATCTTACTGTTATTATTATCTTCCGGGATTGTGCACGTGTGTGACATCTTTCGTTTCAGAGAAGACTCGAAATGATCATCTCTGGTGCACTTAGAACGAGGCATTGATTGACAAACGTTTGCCGTGGTAGGGAAAGATTCAATTCGAGCCTTTGTGTTCTTGACTGCGACAACTTTTTGGTTTGACTCCAATAGTTTAGGCTTCATCTCCATGTAAGAGTCTTTTGGTGATGGCTGTTGACTCGACTCACCGTAGAATGGTTCGATCTCCGGTACTCGGCCCAGAGATGGAGAAGGGTAACCTGAAACTGGAGGAGAGTTTCGAGTGAAAGGAAACAAGTCGTGCTTGGGAGGAGATTTCCCCAAGATCGACAATAGCCTGTTAGTCTTGGGTGGGGATGGAAGGGAAGGAGAGCACCTAGGAGACATCTCCATGTAGCTACCCTCAGCGGTTGAGTACGAACTGGCAGCAGAAGATAAGGTAGATGCGCTGCCACATGGCACGCTTAGGCGCTCCGAGCTTGAGGGCTTCTTCCTACTCTTCATCCTTCCTTTCTTGCTGAAGTCCATTTCCATCATGTCGTCGGAAGGTTCCACAGACGAGTGGCTGGAGCCGACGTGATGGTGCTGGTTGTGCATCCTTAAGGAATTGAAACCCTTCCCGTTCTTGGAACCCAGGGAAGACGCCCTTGCTCTTTCACTGAAGGTAGTTACTGGTATTTCGGCCCTGCGAAATAACAAAACGCTCGATGATGTTCAAGTATAAGAATTTCCAAAAAAAACTTTCATGACGCTCAACAAATTGTAATTTTAAAAAACAACTCAAACATGTAGTATGAATAATAAAAAGAAGTGAGCTTCAAAGTAATAAGATCTTCATGAGCTCAAATACAGATAGGAAATGTGGGCTCAATTATATTAATAAGATAACTCACCTTCTATTGAGATTCGGCCGAGATCCTACAGAATAAGATCTAGGGTGACGTTCCGCTGGTATCTCTTCGTCGGGGAAATACGATATGACTTTGTCAAGTGGGTAGTCACTGAACCGCTGATCTGTCGAAGGTGTTCCCGACGTCATGGAGCAGCTTGAACCAGCAGACAGTTCTCCGCTTTGGTAGTGGTCTGGAACAAACGTTCACCTTATTCAAAAACTTTTACACAATCTCTCTTCTGTTTTGTATAAAAAGAACCTCGGCATCAACAAACGAGCAGACAGAAGCAGTTGATGAAATAGCGAAAACGTAGAGTTGTTGAAACGCTGGAGGAAGGAGCATTTGGCCCACCCTACAGTAGCCGTTACAAATCCCTACATCAAAACCCAAAAAATCCACATGGATCGATGGAATTACAGAGGTCAAATCCAAAAGTTTCTATAAAACTATACATCGATTAAGAAATGGCCACGCAAACACAAACGTATATCAATAGAAAATTGGATTTTTTTTTCTTCAAATAATCTCCCCTCAAAGACTAAAGGTCTATCTGACAGAGGGGGCACGCCATATAACATAATAAATAAATAAATAAAATATAATGGGGAGGACGCCCAGGACTCACCCGATGCTGGCCCTAGGGATGAGGGATGATGAGGAACGTGGAGGTGGGAGAGAGGGATGAAGGGAAGTGCCTCTATAAATTGACCACCAGTTCAAACATGAGCCGAGCAGTACGCGTCTGGTGACACCACGGAGTACACCTACAGAGATGCCCAACTCGCGCAACTATGTGGCACTTTTCCCGCACCACACTCCGCACCACGACAAGGTCGCAGCCATAACCCTGATGTTGTTGGGTTCCACTCCTTTTAGCTCTGACACTGCTTGCCATAAATCATCTCTATAATACTTGTTTATATTAGCCCGCCAGGTCTGCTCCATGTCCAAGCTGCCATTGACAACTTGGACATCCAGGATAATGCAAGACTGGTCGGGCTTGACAGCAACAATGTCGGGCTTCTTACCCTGGTCACTTGGCATGTGATACAATCTCTCCCTTTCAACATCCCAGCCGCTAGATGACAATGCACCTGCTATCTGCTTGGCGACCGCATCATGACGTAGGATGTGGCCCCCATGAGTTCGTGGACACTGCTGCACTACATGGTACAGGTGTTCATTTCCACTTCGACAGGCACAGCAAAGGGTATCTGTTGTCCCACAACCACCCCTTGAACACCGTACCGCTGTTGGCAGTGTTGCCACACTCCACAAGTTCCAGTAGTCGCGGGCCCCAATGCCCTCCGAAGCCCAATCCACCCACTGGGATGAGAAGGCTTTCAGAGCACTGTCGGAGCTCTTTACCATCTATTGACTCATGCAGCGCAGCAGCAAACTCAGCAGACGAATTGGGTTTTGGAGCAGATGGGCTGACTCAGCCCTCTGCAGGTACTGCTTTCATGCTGAAGATACACCACAGCACTCAATTTTAGTTTGTCCCAGTCATTGCAACGCTCGTGATGCCCTCCTTACAAAAAAATCCACAGAAAAATTACCAGCCCCTACACTACAACCTGGACACCATTCTCGCGGAAAGTGAAATGTATATTGCAATAAGTACATGATTCTATGAAAGAAGAGGGCGTTAGAGTTTTAACTATTCTTTCTTAATTTACTCCTTTGTAAATAATGTGCAATTTATACCAAGGCTGTGTGAAATTATTTTCGAAGCCAATAAAGGGGAAAAAATAAGAAAATAGCTAAAAGAGAAATCAATAAGAATTCTACCACTCATTTAGGCACCTTGTAATCTGATGCAGGATTGCTTACCTCTATGACGAGTGGAGCCATGGTCCATGTCCACGTAACCATCGTCAGAGTTGCCGGGGGCCATGGGAACGTAACCCTCCTCCGTCAAACTGCTTCCTCGACTATGATTGGCGCTAGACTTCGAATGAGGTTTTGTCACATTCGCCCCTATAAATATTCACAGAAATATTTAGGTGCTTTTCACGTTATCATCCTGCTTTGGTAAGTATGATGAAAATAACTCAGCTGGATAATATAGAGTAGGGATTCATTTACAGCACTTTGGAGAAAAGATGTTTTCGTTATAGTTTTACCTGGAGTCATTATCATGTAGCTCAAGTCCTTAGCAGTATGGAGGCTCTCCAAACGCGATACCTACGATCGAAAGATTCATCTTAAACATGACAAATAACTTGGAAAGAGTTCAGATGAATTATAAATAAAGCAGGTATTGAATTAGAGCATATTTGAAGATTTTTCGACAGCTTGGAGCCCTTTCAACATGACAGACGAGAGTAGAAACCAATAAAGATAGTAGGTATGTATTAAGTTTTGAAGATACAACAATAAATACTATCTGAGAACTGTACAATCAAACCAAGTAGATAGGAATAATGAAGTAAAATTAATTTATCAACGTAATTGCTCTACATTCTAAGGATGTAAAATATAGCAATACTTCAGAAAGAATCTTTGAAAAAGGAAGAATGTCATCAAACAAGACCATTTTAATTTTCTGATGGGGCCTGAGTCCACCACGGGCACCAGTGGTAGCATACTTGGTTCAATGGCAAAATCAACACCAATTATAGCCCTCCAAGATTCATGAGAGTCTAGCCCCCAACAACCCTTGTCGGGTTTCAGCGCTACCTTCCGCCACTTCAACGAACTACCATTCCAGATTACCATAACTACCGTTCTAAAGATTGTTATGTTTCTCTCTGGACAGTAATGGACGTGAAAATGATGCCAAGTGTCGTTTTATGTTGCGAAACGTGCCCAAAGTCATTCAATTTCAAAGCTGATCTCCAAAATCGTCACTGGTTCATGTTATTCAAATATGAGAAACGAAAACTATTACAAGACGACAATAGGGGTATTCATGGTCTGATTCGATCGTAAACTCGAGGGTCTCATGAGGCTCCCACATTTTCCTCCGTCGAATCGTCGAAAATCGAATGAGGAATTTCACCAAATTCAGTTTGCATTTTTCCTGAATAGTTAATGGTGTGGGATAGATGAAAATCGGGCTGATTTCGGAAAATAAGTCTCCTGTTATTTTTGGGAGACAATCAAAATTTATGATTTCATAAATAACCGGGAAAACGGAGGTGAAGCGGGAACGCTCGCTGATTGGGCTGTTCGGATCGCTGTCTCCTCCCAGTGTTGCCCATTGGGACGACGAAATCGTGTTTTCTAAGAGAAAAGTTATCAAACAAAAACAGGGGAAACCTAATTTTCCCCATCGTGCTTTTTCTATTTTTTTCTTCAGTTTTTCGATTTCGAACTTTACTGTTTCTTGAAATTTTGCATCTGGGGACTATAGATTTCTCGATCTCAGCGCTTCAAGCGGCCATAAATGAACTATACCAGGATGACGTCATTTTCCCGCGTTTTTTAAACATTCGTATTTTCTAAACTGTTTTGTTAATTCGTAAATTAGGAAGTCCGAGCTGAAAGTTTGCCTTAGGAGGTTTTTCGAGGTGCTGAATCCGATTTTGGGGTCAAAAATAGGAAATTCCGACATGGTGAAATTCCTCATTGTGCGTAGCGCTCCTTGCGGCATCAGACGATAACCAAGTCAGTGTCAAAAGAACCGCATGTTCATTAATTTCCTTTTAGTTAAAAAATGAGAATACTCCAGAGGTTCCTACCAAAATCCTTTAACAAAGTTCCTAGTAAACGAACGAAAACCCACAAAACGGTGGATAGGTACAGCTTTCGTACAAGTACGCAACCACAAGAGACATTTTATGTAAGCGAAAATCATCAGAAATTTCCGCGTAACGCTCCCCGCATGACGCTCCCCGCGTGACGATTTTTCATTTATGTGCCATAGTAAAGACATAAAATGTCAAAAATCTAGGATCATACTTCGGACTTCTGAATAGGTATCACAGATTAGGAGTCTCGTCTCCAAGGAAATCCCTTGCTACTTCCGTCACACAATTTTGAACGCATTTTGGTCCTTAGCTGAAGCATGTTCGATGCTAGAAAGGAGAATGCTATGCTCGCTTTAATGCCAGCAAGCAACATTTACACTTCTCCAGCAGACCATCAGATGTTTGCGTTTTTCCTTAGCTCAGCTCCACTCATTAAATTTCAATCGAGGAAAAAAAACCCACTTCGAACAGAATAAAAACGAAATAAACGAACGGAGAAACGGAATAAAAATCAAAAAAGGTGTTGTTGAAAGAAGAACTCAAAATGAAAGGACGAGATCTGTTAGTTGATGTTTAGATAGTTGCTTCACAGAACACTAGCGCTAGAATCACATTTTGTAATTCGACGTCGTATCTCGATTTACAACGCCTTCAGCCCGTGGTAAATCGAATCGTCGTATTAGCCTGCGACTCTCGTCGAATCTCCAAATTCCAAGATTCGACGTCGAATCTCCCGGACCATGAATACGCCTAATTTAGAATGGTAGTTATGGTGATCAGGAATAGTAGTTCGTCGAAGTGGCGGGAGGTAGCGCTGAAACCCAACAAGGATTGTTGGAGGCTAGACTCTCATCCAAGATTCAAAGAGCACCTAAGTAATTGTGGAATCACAGACAACCGAAATGTTCAATATAAATATGGGTTTGATTTTCAGTCTACAACATCACATTTTTATATTTACATTTTTAGCAATTTTAGCACATGAAAGTTTTTTTTTTACAAAACTACAGTTATAGGCTACCTTTGCACTTTTCTCAAAAATATTGTTTCATGATTGAAATGTCTCTTCAAATATTACGAGAAATCATGAACTAACCATACTTTTTACCAGAAACGATAAATCAAAATTTGCTTAAGAAGTGTACCTACTGTGCCAGTAAGGATGTTAATAAAGGAAAATCTCCCAAATCGGGTGGGCAATTGAGTTACCCCACTTAATAGCAGAAGGACAACCCAGTTGGTGCATCATACTGTTAGATATGCGCGGTTGAAATTTTTATAATGATGTAGAAAACTTTCGAAACATCCACAAAAAAATAGAAAGGATCGAGAATTAGTTCTCGCTTTTTGGACTGACAGCGAATGAAAGTTAAAGGGACCAGCAACCAACCCAAAATAATTCAGAAAATGTCATCAAAATTATGCTCTTGACACGGAATATACCAGATTGTTCTAAACTCTAAAATTTAAGGAAGTTCTTAATTTTGGAGAAGTTTTCCTTTCGATTTTACATTTGTAATAAGATAGGAAACAAAATTTATTTTTAAAAAATGTCAACCAAGAAATGAAAACTGGTATTCATTGAAAATCCTAATGTCATTTCTTCTTGTAATAAAGAGGTAACACATGCTAACATGGATTACAAAATATGATATAATGATACAAAGAAGCGATAATAATTTGTATAATACCTGACTAGGGGAATAGTTGGACTTGTAATCACTGTTATTGGTTTGAAGATTATTGGTGCTATTGTGACAACTAATGGTGTTGAGAAGCGGTGCGTTCATGGGGGTGTCTGAATTACGTACGTAGTTATTCAGTTGCTCGTCTTCCCCTGAAACATAAAGGTGAAACGAAAGGTTAGCAATGGTCAGTACCTGACGGACAATGGTCAATAGCTGACAGTACACAATCAGGATTGTATGCTGGGGCAGCTGCAAATTATTACACAACGGCTCATTATTTTTCTGTATTGATCATGCGCCAGCAAAGTACTCAGCTTCGCTATTGTCACCACCTACCAACCATGTTTTACCTTCACAATCAAGTTTATTTGGAAGAATTAAACGCTTCACACTCCATTCGAAGAAATAAAGAATTCCTTTGTTAAGAAATTTGATTACTGGTTGCTAAAGAAGCAAAACCGAGAACGGTCGGCGATCGCATTTTGGTTAGCTAAAATTTGAAAGAACGCAATTTGAAACACGGTGGTGATGTGCTGATTGAAGCATTGTACCGGGTAATAAGCAGGATATGGCGGGCTGAAGAAATTCCCAAAGAGTGGAGCCTGGCAATAGTAGTTCCATTACATAAGAAAGGGGACAAGACCGTTTGCAGCAACTACCGTGGGACATCCCTACTGGATGTGGCTTATAAAGTACTGTCCATCGCGATCAAGGAAAGGCTCCAAGCAAAGGGTGAGGAGCTTCTTGGGGAGTACCAGGCGGGGTTTATTGCGCTCTACCACTGATCAGATTTTCAAGATACGAATAGAACTGGAAAAGACATATGAGCAAAATGTTACTCTGCACCATCTTTTTATCGATTACCTCAAGGCTTTCGATAGTATCAGCAGGAGCCATATGTATGAAGCGCTCATAGAGCTTGGAATCCCAAGTAAATTAGTAAGGCTGGCACACATGACCTTGAGTGGAAGCAGATGTGCCGTGAAGGTTGATGGCAGAATCGCTGAGCCCTTCGAGGTATCCTGTGGTGTACGGCAAGGTGACCCAATCTCGTCAGTGATTTTCAACCTAACTCTGGAACATGTTGTCCGTAAGCTCGAGGTCAATATCTCTGGCAATATGTACAATAGAACCACCCAGATTTTGGCTTTCGCGGATGATATCGTCCTTACATAGCGTTCGCTTGGAGGATTGGAGGAGGCATTTTCTCAGCTGAGAGCCGCAGCAGAGGAAGTAGGATTGAAGGTCAATAGAGAAAAAACGTTATACATGAAAACCTCCCGGGCTGAATCAAGCTACCCCACCACTATTGAGCTGGACAGTGTTGAGTTCAGAACTACCAAGGAATTTAAGTACCTTGGTGTAATTCTGACCAGTAACAATGACTCCTCCATTGAAGTGCGAGCAAGATTGGCAGCCGGCAATCGTGCATATTTCAGTCTTCTGGACATTCTTAAATCAAGACTCCTATCCCGTAGCCTCAAGATTAGGATTTATGAGTCCACAATACGTCCGATTGTGACTTATGGAGCAGAGTGTTGGGTGCTGACGGTTCGAGATGTGCGGTTGATGGAGGTGTGGGAAAGGAAAATCCTGAGGAGGATCTTCGGTCCAGTTTGTGACCGAGGGGAGTGGCGAATAAGGAAAAACGATGGACTGCGAGAGCTGTATGCAAGACCTGGTATTGTGGGGATTGCGAAGAGTGCAAGACTGCGGTGGCTGGGACATGTTTTTCGTGCCGAACCTGATGGCCCCTTGAGAAGGGTTCTCGACGGACATCCCAGTGGACGCAGGTTGCGTGGCAGACCGCGGATGACGTGGATGCAGGATGTGGAGGCGGACCTGAACGAGATGGGCATAAGGCTGTGGAGGAGGAAGACACAAGACAGAGCAGTCTGGAGGCGGATTTGCGAGCAGGCCAAGGCCCTCAATGGGCTGTAGTGCCATTAAGAAGAAAAAATTTGAAAGATGATGATTTAACTCCAACCCTTAAGTTCTCGTAGGGAGCAAACAGTTTGTCCTACAAAGCTATGGGTGGTCTCATTCGATTCCAAAAATTCAATGGTAGGTATCTATCTTTAATTTGTGAAAAAACAATACCTCATATCGAGAGTTTTCGAGATAGGGCGCCTTTGGAAGTTACAGCCCTTCCGTTTCACCGCTTAGAAGTGGATGACATCAACCAAAAGCTTCGCGGCACAACTAGACCCCAAATGGAGGGCCATATACCAAATTTCATCAAAATCAGTCCATGATAATTAAGGAAAGTTCCGCGGGCGGACAGATTTTTTTATATTCGATCTACCTCAAACGTAAACCATTGAATTTTGAGGGTGATCAAACCTTTTTTCATGGAAATAATAAACCAAAAACATATTGTTTAGTAATGCATGCATTCCAGGGGACGTCCCATTGGATAAGCATTAGATCAGTTAAACCAGTTGTTAAGTGATAAAACTGTTTCACTCGATGTAATTTATTTATTACTTTAGGCAAGAAATACTGACCCCCCCCCCCCCCCACCATTATCCACCTTAACATTTCTAGCGGCATGGGAGCATCGAATCTGAAGAGCATTTTAAAATCCATGCTCTACGATACCCAACATGCGAATTCGAGTTCACCCCCCCCCCCTCCTCCTCCTCCAATGGTGCCGGTCTGGCACCAAAGCGGAAATACGTCGTATCATTGAACTTTCATCTGTTAGTTTTGGTAGGCAGTCCGTCAAATTCACATCCGTATTCAAGGTGAAACACAAAAAAAAACACGAAATAAGCGGTTTATGGCATCATGGCACCATGGTGGCACCAATATTAGTTCCATGGTGGTACAGAGAATAATTCATGAAAATCCGGAGGTATAATGAGAATTTTTCCTCAATTTCAAAGCTTGGGTACAATTAGTAAGCAGTAAAGGAACCGAAATATTGACTCTGAATTTAGATCTAATAAGATGATCTACAATTATTACACTACATTATGCAATTATTTCCAAGTGTCTATCAACAAGAAAAAATTAGGTACAGTGAAATACAGTAAAATCGGGAATGGGGCACCAGTCAACGTCAAACAGCTCCTATTTGCCGCGGCGAAAAAACGAACTGCTTTCCTTCCTTGAGATAACGTGGGTGGATGGATAAGTTATGTCTTGCCACGCGTGGGCTAATTAGTATCCATGGCTCATCTTCCAAGTTTTGCTGCATTCAAGGTCACGAAACAGTTCCTCGACTGTTTGCCATGGCTGATGGTGTGGTAGTGGGGGGTATGGTAATACTTGAAACCGCGCCGATCGTCGCCTCTCACTCTAAACAGTCCCAAAAAATTCATGTTTGCTTCCGAGTCTACGAAGGTAGCGGAAGCTTTGTTTTCACTTTTCAAGGACGAAAAAAAAAAAGTTCTCCAAAATCAAAATTTTCACTCGCGTTTTGCGTTTTAGACCTTTCTGAACAATTTTGGTTCAGTGTCTGTGTGTCTGTCTGTCTGTCATGAATTCTTTGTAACGCGCATAACTACACGAAGTTATTGTCCGATTTCAATGAAATTTTCAGGGATTGTGCGGGTTGGTGTGTAGACAGTCCCCTATGAAAATCATCATCCCCGGACTGATAGAAGCGACTGCGCATGCGCAAACGTGAATTCCTTGTAACGGCCATAACTTCTACATTTTCCATCCGATTTCAATGAAATTTTCAGGGATTATGCGGATTAGGTTGTAGATGGTCCCCAATGAAGATCACCACCTTCGGACTGATAGTAGCCACTGCGCATGCGCAAACGTGAATTCCTTGTAACGGCCATAACTTCTACATTTTCCATCCGATTTCAATGAAATTTTCAGGGATTATGCGGATTAGGTTGTAGATGGTCCCCAATGAAGATCACCACCTTCGGACTGATAGTAGCCACTGCGCATGCGCAAACGTGAATTCCTTGTAACGGCCATAACTTCTACATTTTCCATCCGATTTCAATGAAATTTTCAGGGATTATGCGGATTAGGTTGTAGATGGTCCCCAATGAAGATCACCACCTTCGGACTGATAGTAGCCACTGCGCATGCGCAAACGTGAATTTCCTTGTAACGTCCATAATTTCTACATTTTCTACCCGATTTCAATGAAATTTTCAGGGATTATGCAGATTAGGTTGTAGATGGTCCCCTATGAAAATCACCCCCTTCGGACTGATAGTAGCCACTGCGCATGTGCAAACGTGAATTCCTTGTAACGGCCATAACTTCTACATTTTCCATCTGATTTCAATGAAATTTTCAGGGATGTTACAGATTAACTTGTTTTGATGTTTTGAGATTAACTACTATGCATCGGATCATCTATACCATCGGGTTATGGATACGAGGAAGCTATGTGCCACACCCACTTGGCAGACGTTTTTTGAACTGCTTGCCTTGCATCGATGGGCCCTGCACTAGTTCGCGTATCATCTGCCATCCGTCGTAGTTACCAACCTTTTCAACTCTCTGGTGTGTTGCGGGCTAGTATCCAGGGCAAAATACGTACTTTCTTATTCCATTCCCCTATTTAATCCAACTTCCTTGATAATAATGAAATAGTTCCTAAATATTATAAAAGTTAAAAATTATTATAAAATTTATTTGGCATTTGTAGTAAGGCAAACAGTGTTTGCTATGGGACGCCACTAGGAGACGCCACTGCCATTTACCTCCTTACTGAAGATGACTCAGGGATGAATGTGCCTTGATAGCAGACAATCAGTAGAAGCACCAATGATGACTCCATCCGTGCCAAACCATAATATCGTTCCTAGATTTATCTCAACGTAACTCAGTAGAAATTCAGATTAATCATACCCAATAACCAGTTTGCTCCACCTGTCTATGCACTTGTTGAAACATCCTGAAGACCGCCCAGGTGATGGGTTGCCAGGTTTTGTGAACTAAGGCTCGATTCAGTGATATTAGTTCCCTCTAATTTGCATGCTTTCTTCTTCGAAGATGAGAAGTTGAAACCATACCACACTGAGTTTCTAATACATATAATTTTACACTGAAGGGTGATATTACATCTCGACAAGATCAAGACCAAAAAAATCAGATAACTAAGATGAAGGAAAGTGATTTTTTGTTAGATGTAATGTCTGGTAGCCTGTAAGTTATTGTACTCACCAGATTGTATTTCAAGGAGGTATCAGGGTAAATTTCGAACTCAAGGAAATCCCCAATAAAAACACCCAACCCGATTGATTACCTATCCAAGGTGCGTAATCTTCTGTGTTTTCCTCGACAATAACTGGCTCATCCGGTGTGAGCGAGTGGCTGAAGCGGTCCTCCCAGTGGCCGTCCGTGACATCGCCGTCCATCGAGAGGGAAGAGCCAGCAGAGTCTGAACACGTGGCGCTCCCTGGGCTGTAAAACAAAACAAGATTACACTGGAGTTGGCGATAGCCAGTTTGGGGAGGAAATAACATCAAGGTAGGAAGCACTTTAAGATGAGGTGACACAGCTCAGCATAGATCTACATGATTCAATTTTTATGGAGGTAGAACCAAAATGGCATGTTGAGCATGTTGGCAATGTGGAGCAGTCTACTCGTGTGGTGGCTCCACAATGCGCGAAACTCGTATTTTTTTCGTACTGCTCTGTTGCCTGCTGTACTGCACTACCTGTCAGAAGCAGAGCAATGTTCGCCTTAGGCCTCGATCACACAGGGCGAGTCACTATCTGACTCGCATACTAGCAGCGAGTGGATGCAAAAGCACCCAGTATTGTATAAGTCATTGACACTCGCCATCTATCTCTCTCACTCCCCACCCAACTCGCCAACTACCAGCTAGTAAAGTCGCCCAGCGTGATCGAGGCTTCACCTAACAAAATATGATGACTTTCGATCGGCAAGCCCAGCGAGCATCCAATATAGAAATCCAGGGCTTTTAATTAGGAAATTACCTCCATGCCAAATGAGCTCAAGGTATGGAAAAACACTAGTGAAGCTGTGTTACCTTGAGTTAGCCTGTATACTGTCGAAAACCCACTGAACTAAACCAATAATTAGTTTACAATTATTGTACAAACAAATAATCCAAGATCCATGGTACTAGACTTATTACTAGAGGGTATCCGTCGAGGAGTTTAAGGGCGGAATTCATAGTCCTTACTCAAGTCAAGTATCTCAAGCATATTCTTAGTCCGATTCCGTATTCATAGTCCTCACTAAGTCAAGTCAAAACTTTACTTCGACTCAAGTAAAGATTTTTCTTAACTTACTCAAGATAAGAAAAATCTTTACTTAAGTCAGGATTTTTCTCAAGTCACCGCTTCTAAAGTCAAGTTGGCAGCTCTGATAGAAGGAATAGACCAAATATTGAACAATTTTACTTCCATGGTATGTATTTTACACCAAAAACATCCATAATGGGGTATTTCGGTCAATTTTTTTTATTTTTATTTTCAAAAGAGTATGGCTCAGGAATAACGGTAATCGGGTCTGTTCGTCGAGAAAATGTTTTTAAAAAATCAGAGAAGCTAAGGAAAGTTGAAGATTTGAATGGTGTGACGTAGCTAGCCAATCGTGACGTAGCTAGCCAACTGTCTTTGAAAAAAGTATCCATGCACAGAAACCCTTGGAAGACCTCTTGGATACTACAAAATAATACTCACACACGCGCGCGGCGTTGTCCGCGGCGTAGTCCTTGCCTAGTGTGTGTGCATTTATAGCGGCTCGCCTTTTTCAAACGTGTGATCTCTTTAATTAATTTTTCTACCACATGTTATAGTATCATTGGGCTTAAAGTTGTAGGATATAGGTTTTCAAGGGTGCTGAATCCAAATTTGAGGTCAAAAACCTGAATTTCCGACCCACCGAAATACCCCATTCCATGTTGGTAGGCAATATTTTGAGTAGGTTGCATCGTCATCATCACTGTTGTTCACGTTTTCTCTAATTTTTATAATTTATTTATTTTAGATCTGTCTTTATTCATGCTGTTTGTGCGGATTTACCCCGCTATCTGCTACATTTGTGCGTCTTTCAATCATCGGATTGATCGATGGTAAAGAAGATAATGTATTTAATAAGCAGAAGAAAATGGTGTTACGGGGTCTAGTTTTTAAATATTCGGGTTCTTGCTGCGTAAAACAAGAAAAGTGATCGGTGTCAGTATGCAGGAAAAACTGCGTCGGAGAAAATTTTGAATTAGTTTAGTTGATCAGCAGGACCTCGCAATCACGTAAGTTACTGATAATTTTTCAATATTTTTATTCCAAAGTGATTAAACCCCAACTACAGAACTACTTCAAGCTAGATTCCTAGTTTAGTACTCTCTTGTTATACATTTCTATATGACGTGTCATATGATTTCTGATCCTAGGCTTTTGAACACGTCCTCTTACCTGGAGTTTGTCACAATGGGGTGTGCGCATGGGTCGGAAAAACTGTTAATTGTTATTTTCATTCTAAACTAGACCTCATTCTGAGAATTTTGACACCAACCGCGACCTTCTAGTATGAGAATTCTGACACCAACCGCTACCTTCTAGTGTGAGAAGACCTTTCTATGTTTTTTAAAAGTTTCGAATGTTTATGACGTCACAGTGGGCTGGGGGGTCCAGCCCAGGCGGGAGGGACGCGTGATGCCGTAAACATTCGAAACTTAGAGAAATCTTAGAAAAAGATCTACTTATCCAAAGAGAGAAAGGCTAGTGTCAAAACTGTCAGGATAAAGTCTACTTTCGATTAAAAATTAAAAAATAAATCAGGCGCATCATTCTAACCACTTGGCCTTCATTTTTTTTGTTGATTTAACGTCATTGCTGTTACTACTTGACTGTTCCAGGAAGAGAACCCCCCTGGAGCTGGAGACAAAAGTGGAAAGGAATAGGCAGTTTATCGCACAAGATAGAGAACTCCGCCTTTCTAAAATGGAGGACGTGGAACTGAGAGAAGAGCTAGCAGAAATCTTCCAAGTGAAGAAAAGGAAAAAGTGGAGACGGATTATAATTTTGTTTTCATTTGTATAAAATTGTTAAAAGAATTTTATGTAAACCATTTTTTAATTTCGTTACTTTCAAATTACAGACCAAATTTTCTCTTTATTGACCGACTTCATCTCCTTCAATTTCCTCCCTCCCCAAATGTGTCGTATTAATAAATTGGTATTGGTAAGACCATGGATTACAAAAATTGTTTCATTTAATTTTCAATAAGCACTCTAGCTATTTTCCTGATAAACTCTTCTTGTTAGGGTCTTACTTCCTCGAGGTTTTTCACGTACCTCAACACCAAAAAGATTTTGAGCGCGAAGATCTGAGATTTCCAATGGTATAATCAAAAAATGTTTTAAAATCGAATTTAGGGGAAACATTTGTTTGAACTTGGAAAACGTGCATTTAAATTTTTTTTCAGCGGGGGGACTCCGGGGTTTACAATGCCGCCGCTCCTCCCAAGCACCGAGTCCACCCAAAAATCGTGGAGAAAAAATATTCTAACAACAAAATGAAAAAATAGGAAATTTTGCCAATATGACAAAAAAGTTTAGTTTGTTGACACTATAAAGATGGAAAATTTGACGCCCTTTCCAATGCTGCTTTTATTTTTACAAGTTAACTGTAAATTAAGATAGTTATGGCAATTGTACTAGATATAAGTTGAAACACGAAAAAAAATCTTGAAATGAGAAAAAACTCGATTTTTCGGTTCTTAAAGGTGCCCGTCCACTAGGTCGACAGCGCGGCGCGGCGCGGCGCGACGCGAAAAAAAATTTCTAGAAATATAATGGGAAATAAATGGGAGCCCGTCCACTAGGTCGACAGCGCGGGTCGAAACTTTTTCGCAATCTGCCGCTCTCCAGACTTCTGGAGCGCGGCGTCGCGCCGCGCCGCGCCGCGCTGTCGACCTAGTGGACGGAGGGCGAAGCGAAAAATTGTCGACCTCGGTCATTTTCGTCAGTGTTCGGCTTTTGTAAACGAGGCTTAATCAATGTGTGAAGCTCGAAAAACTTCCCCCTCGACATTCTAAAATACTTTATAAACTTTTGCTCGTCTCTTAGCAAATCTTTTAACAGGTGATTTTGCTCCCCCAGGTTCATCCTCTTTATTGGATGGACCCAAAATCTTCTCCTTTTCCCACCGATTTGGTCCTCCTCATCTGCTTCCAAAGCTGCAACTAAAAGGAACATTTCTTCGTCGTCCGATGAAAACATAATACCTATGCCCGACATTTTCCTGAGAAGGCACCGTGGCAAAACGGCGGGTCGAAAAATTTTTTCCGCTCCAGTGGACGGAGCCTAGGAATTTCGCGTCGCGCCACGCTGTCGACCTAGTGGACGGAGGGCGAAGCGAAAAATTGTCGACCTCGGTCATTTTCGTCAGTGTTCGGCTTTCGTATACGAGGCTTAATCATGTGTGAAGCTCGAAAAACTTCCCCCTCGACATTCTAAAATACTTTATAAACTTTTGCTCGTCTTTTAGCAAATCTTGGAACAGGTGATTGTGCTCCCCCAGGTCCATCCTCTTTATTGGATGGACCCACAATCTTCTCCTTTTCCCACCGATTTGGTCCTCTTCTTCTGCTTCCAAAGCTGCAACTAAAATGAACATTTCTTCTTCGTCGTCCGATGAAGACATAATATCTATGCCCCACATTTTCCTGAGAAGGCACCTTCTCAGGCGTGGCGAAACGGCGGGTCGAAAAATTTTATCCGCTCCAGTGGACGGACCTCAAGAATTTCGCGTCGCGCCGCGCTGTCGACCTAGTGGACGGCCAGCTTAACATGGGTTTTCATGTATAAGTAGTTATTGTTGACATTTTGGTTAATTTACGTAATTAAAATTTCCGTAATTACTTACGTAATTTTTGTATATTCTTACGTACCTACTTATTTTGGTTAATTATTTTACATTCGCGTGTTGAGGTATTCCCGTCTGGAATTATTACAAATTAATGTCCTTGTGGCCAGTGTCGAGTATGCGGTACCTATGAGAAATGTTGGACCCACGATTGCAATCGCTTGTCATCTTCAAGTTCTGCTAATTTTGCGATTTTGCTTCGAATTTTCATTACATTTTTTCAACAAAATATTAGCACCGTTAAATAGCAGAGCTGTGACAACAGATGTGAGACAGTGAGCTGAAAGTTTTGATGAAATACACGATGATAACCCAGAAAAATATGATAATTTGCAAACAAGGAAATGCTTAAGGTAGCTATCGAGCTACCTTGGTTTTTTCCACTTGAATGGGCCCGAAAGTCAAGAAATTTCTTTACTTACCGTTTATGAATACGGGCTCAAGGAATCGCTCAAGCGCTTGCTTGAGCATTTCCTTATTCGTTGATTATGAATAGCCCAAGTGGCCGTCGCCTCCTCAAGCATTGACTTGAGCATTTCCTTTCAACTAAGTGAGGACTATGAATTCTGCCCTAAAAGTAGTTTCTCATATGTCCAATAGGGTGCTCTGATTAAAATTACCTTGGAGAGATTGCATCAACTTTTTACGAGTGCCAACATTTTATTTTAAATTTTCTTCCGTTGGTGGATGAAACGACTCTGGGTTTTATAGGTCCTTTTTGTAATGAAAAAGGGGTCTTTTTGACATTATCTCATATCAGACAGAAGACATATAATTTCGTCTCAACATATTAAATTTTGAAAGTTATCAATCACACTGTAATATTACTTGCTGTGTTAAGTGATTCACTCTGTTGGACATACGAGAAACTACTTTACCAGTAGCGACCCTAGCGGGAGTTGGCGCCTCCTCGATGGATACTGCCTTGTATAACTTAGTTATCATATTTTGTAGCAGTAGAAATGCAGTTTGGTGCTCTCATTAGACCTGAACTAACTGATACTCATAATTTCAGAACTGATATTAGTGTAATGAGATACACTGACCTGATGGGACTAGGAGCAGCTGGCGGTGAGTAGCTAATTCCACGGTTGCATGACGACAATGGGCGAGAGTGTAAATTGTTCGGGTGGCGCGGGGGATATGCGAGATGAGGTACGCACTCACTGGAGGTTCTGGGTCGAGAAACCCCTTGCGTGGGCATCGTGTCGGATCTGTCACGAGCCGTCAAACCTGCAACAGACAGATACAAAGTCAGCAAAATCCAGAAGGTAAAATCAATTCATGGAAATCAACAGTCAATTCTTCAAACACACAACTCACGTTTCAGGTTGGATTTTCGTCCGACTGCCATACCTGGCGTCACAGATGTCATCAGCTGTCTTCCAAAGGGAAGATCAGAATTTGTTCTGATGATTTCGCGTATTGCTTCCCATTGCCTCACCACCCTGGTTTGGTGACCAGGGGAGGGGGGGATGCTGAGCCCGTGACGCTCGAAAACACGCCCCCACAGCGAGACTCGAACTCACGACTTCCCTGCAGAAGTCAGTCCGAGACTCGTCACTAAAGGATGCGTGCCATAGCCAGTGCAGTCACAGCTGACCCCCACACTCACGCCACAATGCCATGACCTAGTACGTAATGGGGGGTGCGCCTTGATTTTTTTAAGATTTTTATTCGAAAGTAGACTACATCCTGAGAATTTTGGCACCAACCGCGACCTTCTAGCGTGAGTAGATCTGTTTCTATGATTTTTCAAAGTTTCGACCGATTATGACGTCACGCATCCCTCTCGCCTGGGCGGGACCCCCTCAGCCCACTGTGACGTCATAAACGGTCGAAACTTCAAAAATTCATAGGAAAAGATTTACACAGGCTAGAAGGTCGCGGTTGATACCATAATTCTCAGAATGAGGTCTACCTTGGATTAAAAATAACAATAAACAGTTTTTCCTACCCAGGCGCACACCCTATTGTCCATACTCCAACTACTTCGGAGAGCAGTATTTTCTAGCTTCGAAAATATGAATGGCTTGGTTCACCCATTCAAAACACAGACATTCACCGCACAGAGTTTGAGGGAGAATAATGTAGTTTGCGTAG
This sequence comes from Apolygus lucorum, assembly GCA_009739505.2. Lineage (NCBI taxonomy): Eukaryota > Metazoa > Arthropoda > Insecta > Hemiptera > Miridae > Apolygus > Apolygus lucorum. The sequence continues at coordinate 50,884,263 of CM019181.2, read as the reverse complement.
CACTATGTTATCTATTGTTTTTCCTTTCTTTACAAGTAAAACGACTAACGGGAATGGATGAATAGAGATTCGCTCGGGACTGCTCAATGAAGCTCGCCCATGGGTCTGGAATTGGCCGATTTCGGTTTAGAATACCTGTTATATATTGATGAAAGAAAATGAAATTGGTTTAGAAAAACCGAATGGAGGCTTGGATGGATCTCCTAATTAGTGATCTCATATTGATAGATACTGCTGCTGATATACTTTTCTACTTGCCTTCTTCCAATTTTGATATGAAACATCCATATTGTCCATTCAACGTCTCTTCCTACTTCCTGTTATAAACTGGTAAGTTATCAATGCGGATACTTTGGATTCTCCAGAAAGCAAAAATCAATAATTGGATCATAACTGACCATGAAAAGGCTAGTTGTGAAGTCACCTAAACTTACAGAGAAAAAAAAAACACTCAAGTCCTTAAGATACAATCTCAACTTAGATAAAGATGAAAACTGTACGGGTAAGCTACATTTTGGGAGCAAAATAATGATCTTTCTCGAATCAAATTGAAGAAATGAGTTAACAAGGAATGCCTTGGTCACCACCTTCTATAGTTTAACAACCACTTAATAATTGAGGTAATTACGAAAGACAAAGCAGCCTTCAGGTACTCAACAGACACTGACAAGGAGAGGTACTTCCCTCTCGGATTTAGTTTACAATTTTACTGGTTATTCTCGAAGCAAAATAAATCAACATGCATTCCATCGTTCTATTGAATGGTTCTCAGGAGCCCGGAAAAAGAAGTAGAAGGCTATCAGTCAGAAAGTGATTATTTTCATAGAGGACCATCTGATACCGAATTCGCTCAATTTCTGAATATTTAACCGAAATCGATGGTTAGGGATAAACTTCCAATAGTTCTGCCCGTTACGAAGATTTCATGACAGACAGAACAGAGACTTTGATTCTTGGATAAAGTCGAGAATTGACATTAAATTCATCAAAACTTGTAGGTTTACTCGAGAGAAATGACCACTTGAAAGGCAAGAGAGTCTAGCCCCCAGAAAGTATTGCCGGATTTCAGCGCTACCTACCGCCACTTCAGCGAACTACCATCCTTTTTCAGCTCGATGTGAGCGTGGTCAAGCAGCATTTCTGAAAAGTAGGCTTACCTCGATTTTACCACTTCGGTTTTACCACTCTCTAATTTCAAAGTTTGGCGGCTTTACTTCCCTACCTTTTTAAATTGCGAGGAAAAGGAACTTGTTATAGCATTTTTGTGTTGTTTTCATTTGTTGTGTTGTTCTTCTTTGCTACATTGTAATCTTGGGATAACTTGCAAGTTAGAGGAGCGACGGTCACTCACTCACTCACTCACTGCCCGGGGTTGCCATTGGAAGGGAGTTTCAGGCTCTAATGGCTTATACTCCCCCTCTTGTGAGGCCCCTTTATTTAAAAAAGGGGATTCCCCTGGCTACCCCGTGTTGGAGTCAGTAAATCTTCCGCTGAGATCTGCGAATTTTTTTTATCCTTTTCCAGGAAATTTCTCGTAGGGATGCACGTTCCACAATGTGGTGACCGAATGCTTCCATTCTGGACCTCCAGAAGCTGTCGCATCTACATAAAAAGTGCTCAGCGGAGTCAGCTTCTTGTTCGCAAGACCACATTGGTGAAATTCTGTTGTCCATGATGTTTAGCATCCTACGGAAGTCGTAATGCCCCGTTAGAATGCCTATCATTAGTCTGATGGTGTTTCGACTTTTGCAAGTTAGCCATAGGGCTTGTTTAGGATCGTATGAGGTGATGAGCACTCTGGTCTGTCTGTATCTATCAGTTTCTTTGGACCAGAGTGTATTAAGATCTTGGGCTTCCCATTTTTTGACCTTTTCTTTGCAGGCGTTTTTCGAAATGCCAATTGCTGGCGAGGGTCCTACGAACCCTTTTTTCGAACCCTCTTTTGCCAAAAAATCGGCTTGTTCGTTTCCAACCTGGTTGGTATGCCCGGGTTTCCATTTTATGGAAATTTTGTTATTTCCAAGAAACAGATTATTTATAGACTTTTTTGTTTCCCACACCAGTTTTGAGGTGGTAATGGGATTTTGAAGGGCTTTTATGCTTGCTTGGCTGTCAGTATAGATGTTTATATTCTTATTGCTGATACCAAGGTTTGATAATGTCATGCTACATTTGTTAATTGCAAAAATTTCTGTTTGGAATACTGTTTCATATTTGTCCAAGCTATAGGAATTGGATATCCCGAGGCTTGGTATGAACACACCCGCCCCGGAGGTGGTTTCCAAATTATTTTCTATTTTGGAACCGTCCGTATAACAGTTAATTATTTCTGCTGTGTTAACTGGAGTTTGTCCGTGACTCCAGTCTTCCCTGCTTTTTATCTCAAAGCTTGTCTTGAGATTCCAGAAATATTTTTTTCTCATTTCGTCCGTAGGCATTTAAGTTTCAGGAACATAAGCGTTGACAGCTTTTTTAATAAGCGTATGACCCACTTGAGAGTAATGGGTTAAGTGACTGGTGTCATGTACCCATTCCCCCTGTGAAGTTAATCTTATAGCAGCCTGCATGGAGAAGACCATGGTTAGTGTATCTATGGGAGCTAGTCCCAGGATGATTTGTATGCTTCTGGTGAGGGTGGTGCGGAATGCGCCACTTATCAGCATACAAGGAGCGACGGCAATGCGATCGCGAGCGTGATCACCTGATAAGATATCAAAAATGGTAGTTCGTTGAAGTGGCGGTTTGTAGCGCTGAAACCCGACAACACTTTCTGGGGGCTAGACTCTCCTTTGAAAGGCTTGCTTTACCTTCGATTGTTAGAAAAGTCGAGAATGAACGTTGAAATCATCGAAACTTGTAGGTTTACTCGAGAGAAATGACCACATTAAAAGCTTGTTTTCACCTTCGATTGTTTGAATAAATCTAGAATGAACGTTGAAATCGTCGAAACTTGTTGGTTTACTCGAGAGAAACACCATTTTTCGACCTAAAATATTTTTTCCGGGCTTCTGAGAGCCCATTAAACCGAATGGCGGAAAACGAGTCGACTTAATTTGGTCCTAAATAACTAGGAAATTTTCGAACAAAATCGAGAAGGAAAGTACCTGAGCCTCCCTGTATGGATAAATTCGAAATGAAAAAAAATCCCAATAAATCTCCATTGACCAAATAATTCTCGAATGATAGTTGTTAAGAAGAGTTATGCAATAAATTAATGTTAAAATTCATGATTTCAGCATTGAAAAGGTACCTATAAATCATGGCTTACAACAAAAATGAAGAGACAGCGAATCTTGTTTCACCAATTGTTTCAAGAAATCATGAATGGCATCAGATTACGTTCGAGTATATCGTACTATTGTATACTATTAGTCATACTGAGATGCAAGTGAAATGCTTTCATGCAATTTCATCAATCGGGAGAGAAGCCATATTGGCCAGCTGTTGGGGAATACTGATACGTTTCCGAATTGGGAGTGCTAACAGCAGTACGAGGGAGTTAAGGCTACCATGCAATTCTCTTGTGGTAGTAAAACCATAAGTACATTTTACTGTATGAGATCAGTCTGAAATGTTCAAAATTTCTGGCAAACAATATATACTTCTACGTCAACCCATGAACCCAATGGCTCTCAGTGCATTTAAAGGTCTAGCGAGGTCATTAGGCGGAAGTTTGTACCGTTTCCCTCAACATGTACACGTCACAAGGAAACGGAGAACACTGGTGATCAGACCAAGCCAATCAAGTTATCGTTGAAGTTCCTTTCATTTGAGATTCAATGAATGTAAATTCTCCACCAAAGTTTATATATAAACTGTCAATTACGTATTTAATAAGTCGCATGTTATAATTTCGGGTATGAGTCGATTAAATCACTGTCATTCGCACAAAATAACCATTATCGCACACATATAGGGTGAGCCACGGAAACTTACTTATTTGAAAAAATCGCCGTTCGGCCTGGTGGGGTTGTAGAAGGGGGGGGGGGGGGGGGGGGGGATGGCCCATTCGAAGGCGGAGCTCCTAAAGTTTTGTTACCTGTACTGTTAGTTGCCACCATGCTTTGGACTAGAGAGCAGCGGGCGTTTGCCCTAGAAACCTTTTTTTTCCAATGATCGGTCAGTTATTGCGACCCAATGAGCCTTCCGTGCGCGCTAAAAATCAGTCAGTTATTGCGCTTCGAAATTCTTCCTTATGGAGCGGTTCCCGGTCGAAATTCGATTCTAACTTGGGCTACCACATTTCGGGAGAGTGGAAGTGTTGCCAGAAACCGAACTGGACCTCAACTGACCTCCAGAACCCCAGAAAACGTTAAGAGAGTGAGGCTGTCAGTTTTGCGCTCCCCCCGTTGTTCGGCTCGCAAACAGGCAGCTGCTCTGGGGATTCCAGGCACAACCGTTAGACGGATTCTCCACGATGATCTTCAATTTCATCCCTATGAATTGGCTGTAGTGCAGGAATTGAGCGAAAGGGACTTAATCGCCCGCCAAACTGCATGTGAAGCACAGCTCGAAAAACTGCCCCATGACGCGATCGTTTTCTTCAGCGATGAGGCCCATTTTCACATTTCTGGCATTTTTTTATGGGGCTACTCAAAGTCAACTGTTTATAACGATCGTCCACGAACCCTAGAACACCTAAAAAACAACATTCTCGCCGCCATTGCCGAAGTACCCGTCGATATGCTGATCAGAGTGGAGAAAAACTTTAAAAATCGTTTGAACCAATGTTTAAATAATAGGGGCCATCATCTGATGGATGTGATTTTTAAACCCATATGAAAAAAAATTTAAGAGTTGTCCTTTAAAATAAAAAAACAATTTATAACGATATCTGCATTACTTTTTTTTTAAATTGACCTTTCAAATAAGTAAGTTTCCGTGGCTCACCCTGTACAAGATGTAAACATTTCCTTACGATATCAAGAAAACTGCCGCAGAAGCGGTGATTTCGGAATCATGCAGATGAGTAGGAAAGCAATCTATGTCTTAATTAGTAATGATCACGATGACGTCATTTGTTAGTCATGCCAATAACGAAAGTGAGCAGAATAATATATTATGATGCGAGGGGATACGTGATGATTCAGCTGATGGAAGAATGTCCGCATGATAGGTGAAATGAAGGCGCCCCATCAGCAGAAATAGGCAGGAAAATATTAAAAATGAAAAATAAAAATCTCCGCAACAGAAGGTAACGATAGAAAATACGAGTAATTTACATACTGGACTGAGGTGAGGTTGAGATGATGAGTTTGGACAGAGGTCTTGTACCCGTACTAGCTCTTCGAGCTGGTGGTAGGGGGGATAGAGGGAATGAATAAGTTCGCTGATGATTCCCTCCACCACCACTCCTGCTAGGCTCTAACACAACAAATCGGACGAAACAAATGAAATTTCATCTATAAATTAAGCAGTATTTCGAGTTTCACAAGAGGGTCTTACGACCAGCGCACCCTAGATTTCAACCAATTTTTTCTGTAGGTTCTGTAGGTGTATCCCGAGAGAAAGTAATTTCGAGATCGCGTAAAATCTCAACAACTGGGTACACAATAAGTTTACAACTTGTTTAACCCTCCTGTTTGCGTTTAAAATAAGGCGCCCGAACTTCGTGTTCTTCCGTTGGGAGCGCTGACATCTCTACCAGCCTTCCCTTAAAATCAGTCTCTTCTTGTCTCCTGCCATCAGCGCAACCACCTCTTTAAAACCATTTTCTTAAAAGTATTTGTCACCTACCTATCTTTGGTTCAATGCTCTTTAGTGCATTATTCACACGTAATCTCAAACACAATAGTGTTAGTCCCTCAAAAATTCACTTAAATTCTACCCTCTGCTGCCTCCATGGTCCGATTCCTGCCTCCGAAGTTTCGTCGCCTTCATCTTCAGTACTACCAAACCTAGGGGCCCCTAAGGTAAAGCTGCGCAGCACCAAAGGTATGTCTCAGGAATTTAATTTCGAAATTCCCGTCTTCATTATTAGATTCGACATTGCCCACACTTCCTTTTGTCATCATTGAACCGTCCTATTGCTTTGTCCGCTAATAAATTTGCTACACCTCCAGTGGTAGACACTGGAGCGCTCCTTTGGCCCATTTTTCGAATAGTGTGGTTCACAGTGGCTGTCCTGATTCCCTCCTAGAAACTACCTCCATGCAGGACCTTACCCTCCTCTATGTCCCCCAACACGCTCAGGGGTTAATTGAGTCGCTTTTTTGCCCAAAACCGTGAAAGTGTCAAATCGCTGCGCCGTCTACCTTTTCGGTTTATTATTTTCAATAATGAACCTTTGGAATCGACCAAGAACATTTTTTTTAACGCCCCCTCAAAATTTGACGGTTTACGTTTCAAGGCACGTAGAATCCAAAAATCGAAAAAAAATTTGGCCGTCCGTCCGCCGCACAGTGGGCAAAATGGCCAATCTAGGTGGACAAAAGTCAAATCAAAACATGGGAATCTCTAATATTAGTCATTGTTCATTATGAGTTTGCAGTCCCCAAAACGTTAATATTTACGTCGTCAAAATATTCTATGGCTTTAAAAACTTCGATCAAACGTGTCGCCGTTTCCTGTTCGAATAAGATCGTATTATCAGCTACTATAAATCCCTAACTTTTCTCGTCTACGCTGCAGTTAGTTGTAGGCAGAATCGTTCCAGGCTTGGTTTCGGCAATAATGGAAACCATTGAAAGGAGTAAGTACTATTTTTTCCTGCTAAAATTGTAAAAATAGAGTCTGACACTGTGTGTTCATGAGTATACGTCATACCGTATTTTTAAAAATGATAATTGACGTCTTGGAGTTAAAGTAGCACACGGCCAAGAGTTGCCAAGGAAATCCGATTTTTTTTCGTTTCTTTAAGTGTTCTAGTTTTGGTATTCAACCACCTTTTTTTGCGATTTTATGCGTTTTCCGAGTTACTTAATAAAATGGTTGATTTTCAGGTATAAATATCACGATTCCTCGCCATCAATTTGTCGAGAAATGGAAACAGCTACCGAAGAAAGATCGCCACGAAACCTCACTAGGTATGTGATTGGGTTAGGTAATCTCGACGATTCTTCCGAAATATTAAATTTAAAAATCATCAAGAAAGCTGCGATAGACTTTTCAAAAAATCGGAGAGAGGTGGGAAAATTGCCATAGGAAAGAAGACTTTTTCCAACAAATATTCGACATGGCTGAGTGGGAAAGAGTTTGAAGTTGTCATTTCCTAGAAAATTACTCCAGCTATCATGAACCAACCACCTGTGCGTCCCAAAAAACTGTTTGAGGACTCAGGCGATAAAACAAAAAGAAGAAAAGTAAAAGAATTGTTGACTACTGGTCCCGAAAAGTTGTGCTTTGCGGCGCTCACTGCTCTCTACTCAGCACAAGACAAGACCACAAGCCGTATCATGAAAGAAGCAACTTCAAGCACATCAACAGTTGAATCTTCTACAATGTCGAATAAGAACATGACTATAATATTTTCAAATTCAATACTTCAGAGTTATATCCGTTTAACACTGTAATAATGTCATTAATCTCAAAGTAATTAATCAGTACCTAATCATAATGTCTAGAATTTAAGATAAAAATGTACAAAAATATCATGATATACTGTCTACCTACTTTCATTGAAGTCAAGAAATGTTTTCATTATTTTTCCCGTAATCAGCATCTTTTTATTCAATTTTGAATAAAAAACCGACCAAAAATAATTTTGTCCACCTAGATTGGTCATTTTGCCCACTGTGCGCCGTCCCCACTTAGCATTGACCGATTTTGATGAAATTTGGTATGTAGGCTCCACTTGGGGTCTAGTTTTGCCCCGAAGATTAAGTAAGTCACTTCTAAGGGTTCAAAAATGAATTTTGAAATTTTGAAAACGCCTTAACTCAAAAAATTTTGATATAAACGTATTGTTTTTCCTTTAATATAAGATTCTATATAATTTTTTGAGACCACGCGGAGCCCTGTAGGACAAATTGTTCGCTCCCTACGAGAATTTAAGGGTTTTACGTACGATAAATCAGAAACACGAGTGTGAATCGCAAAATAGGCCTAATCTCCGTTCAAATTAAAGCTGACCGAAATGCGATCGATGTTTTTCTTCATGTTGGATGGTTGGTGGATTTGTAGACGAGTGATCTATATAGAAAAATAATAAACCATTGTGTAATAATTCGCAGCGTTTTTTTTTTTTTTTTTTTTAATCTTGTACGAGTATAAAATTATTGAGCGCTTTTCTGACCCCAAGTAATGGCTGCAGTAGCTTGAGATAAAATTAGGAATATTCTAACCCAAATCAGACTTTTCCAATTCACTGTGAATGTTTATCATTTCAATATCAAAATTCTGAAACTTTTGTATCGCCTTCCTCACCACTGGTGATTGCAACTCTGGGATACAAAAACATTTAGTATTCGATGGGCACAGCTGGAGTATATTATCCTTTTGTGGTAAAAAACGTAATGGTAAAAAGAACCTATTTTTACCATTACGTATTTCTGAGTTAGGAAATAAAAAACTGTTTTTACCAATATGTTTTACATTGAACACTTTTGGATACACCAGAAGATGAGTTGAATATCACATTCAGACCAGAAACTATTCAAAAATACTTCGAGGTCTACCACTGGAGGGTTTAGGGCAGTATGTAAATAAAGGCGATAGGTTGAGCAGCGCTTGAAAAATCTGATCCTAAAGTTAACTATATTCTGCGGGGATTTCATCGGGCCGAGAAAATGACATACTATCCTTAAGTGGTCTATAAGCAGCAACCCTCGATAAGCGTCGTCCTTCTCATCAGGATCACCATACTTCCTCAAGGTATCCCTCACCACACCCTGCCACATTACTTTGCGACATCATTCTCATTTTGTTACTCAAATGATCGAAAACTCGAATAAACACTCACACCCCCCTCTATCTGGTACTCACTTTACTATTTCTCGTTTGCACGGAAACTACCCCCTCCCCCCACCATAACTAAGTATACAGTCCCCTGTTCAACATACGCTACCTACGTAAAATAAGAAAATTTTTTACTTATTTCATTGTAAAGGATCAGGAAACCACAGAGAACAAATGAAAAAAATTACACGTTTTGGACTTATAAAATGGGTGACTAAAAGGCCTACTCTAGAAGATCATCTTCGACCGAAAAAGACACTACAAAGAAAATTTGGTTGAAATCGTCGATGTACCGATCGCCTCAGTGTCTTGTTAGTCATAAATGTTAACGGATCGTAGGGCAGGATGACATGGACATCTGAATTGAGGACATTCGATCCATATATCTTGTATTTCTTTCATAACAAGCAATTTGGAGTATTCTGAGGAACATTTTACCGCTGTTAATTGTTGGTCTGATCGGAGAGGCAGTCCTGGACGGTTCGGAAGGGTTTGGAGGAGTCCATTCGCCTCTATCCCCCCCCCCCCTTTTCAGTTCCGAACTGGTTCCAGACTGCCTCTCCGAACAGACCCTTATGTATGTGGCTATGATACAAACAAGGTATTTCCAAAGGGGTCTGGATAGTCCAGGGAGCCATTCACACTTGCGCGTCCTTTTAAAAGTTTCACCATCCTTCGTTGGTAACGTTTATTTCTAGGCGTATTTCTAACTTGTATTCCATTTGAATTTAAATGTCAAATTCAATAAAATGGTGGGGAAATGTTCATATTATCAACTCTATTCGAGAATCCTGAAGTTGTTATTTACATTTTTTTTCTACCTTCTGAATAGATTAACCTCTCTAAACTGAGTAGTCACTACGTTGTTGTCCAGGCCTTGAACCCACACCCGAACCACCCAGACAGACGGTGCAATAGCCACGGTACCGCTACTAATCAGCTGATATACGAGATATATCCGGAAAGTTCGTATAAAAGAATTTTAGGAAGTCTGGAAGGGAAGAGGGGAGGCCAGCTGGCTGCTTTCCCCCTTCTAGTTCATTCAAATAATGCTCAGAAAGCCCTACGAAAGGTTCAATATAGATAATAAGGTTATATTCAAGGTTATATTCAACAGTCAGACAGGTGGCTGAAGAGCTTTCTTTGAGCAAAACAACTTTTACATTCAAGTTCACAGACGCCTAAAAGCACAAGTGGCACGAGTTTGGTCAGACTAGGCACGAGAGAGGCGGTGGATCCATCACAATGCCACAACTCATACTTCTATCTATAATAGTTCTGTGTGAGTTTTTGGCTGCAAAGTCGATTATGGTGACTGATTACCCCTCCTATTCATCGGATTTGGCAACGGGTGATTTCTTTTTATTCTCAAAAACAAAATTGGTGCTTTGGGGGCGGCATTTGGGGCAAATTGAGGCCATAAAAACATGAACGACGAGGCAGCTAAGAAGTCTTGGACCTGAGAACTTTGAAAGTGATATAAATTACGAGTGAATGCAAGTTTGATATTCAAGCGCAGACTAAAGTTTTTATTTGACAACATAACAACAACTTCACTCACACATGACTTGGGGATTATAAGTTTGGACTGGAATTAACAACACGTGCCAAAACGCCCCCTCAAGTTCAAACTTCCTCTGGTATGACACCTGCTTGGCTCGAACAGAAGTCCAATTTGTTCTTCGATAATGGTTTTGTTAGAAAATCCGCAACCATATTTTCTGTATTTATTTATTTATTTATTGTACAAACGGGCGAGCCCAATTACAAAGTAATTAAAAAAAAAAGATCGGAAGAAGCAATGATACAGTTAGTGAAAAAGAGAAGGGGTGTCTAATAAAAAGGTGAAGAATTTATGGCAGACTTGAAATCGTTGAAAGAGCTGGTGAAGATATCGAGGTCTTGATAGAGGGATGAGAGATGATTTGCTAGGCGTGGTATTCTGTGGAGTGGACGGTGTTGAAGATAGTTGTACGGGGAGAATGAGACGAAGAATGGGTGAGAGAGGCGCGTGGAGACTTGAGGAACCCTAAAGTTTAACCTAGACAGAAGGTCCGGCGAGGAGATCCTGTTGTGGAGCAGCTTGTACAGGAACGACATATCTGCCAGAAGTCGGCGCTTCCCCAACGTCTGAAGGCAGCATCTACCAAGGAGAGCGTCGTAGTCTATTTCATCCCCGGGAATACCAAGCTTGTAGGCTACGTAACGGAGAAATCGCCGCTGAACTCTTTCCAGGGTATACTTATGGGTGGCATAAAAGGGAGACCACACTTGAGAACTATACTCCAGCCTTGGTAGTACCAGGGACTTGTATAGAAGAACAATTGGCTCAACCTTAGTGAACTCTCTAGTGTTCCTCTTGATAAAACCCAGGGTTCTCATCGCACCAGCCGCAGCAACCACGCCATGCTTGTTAAAATTGAGCTGCTCATCACAGATGACTCATCAGGTGATGGTCGCTTCTATGGAAAGTTATAACTGAGCACTTAGCAGGGTTTAGAAATAGGTGGTTATCTGAACACCAAGCCTCCAAAAGACGAACAGACTCTTGCAGGGCATCACAATCCTCTGGTGAATTCACATGGCCAAAAAGCTTCATGTCGTCGGCAAACAGCAGGCACCTGACCCCTTGGGCGAAGAACCTGAACTACACTGTTAATTCCCAAAAGGAAATACAGAGGACCAAGATGACTTCCCTGAGGAATCCCAGACGTGGCACAAAAGGGACCCGATAGTGCGCCCTTGACCCGAACACAAAGCTGCCTCCCAGTCAAATAGCTGGCAATCCAATTCAGGAATGATCCATGCACCCCCAGCGATCCCAAAAGAGACAAAAGGTGCTTGTGAGAGAGCTTATCGAAAGCCTTGGCGAAGTCCGTCGAGATGGTATCAGTTTGTAGGCCTCGGTGAAAACCCTCCATCACAAAGTCTTGAAACACCAACAAGTTGCTGACGGTCGATTTTTTTTCTCGAATGAAGCCATGCTGTTCACTCGCCAAGAATGAAGAGAATTCAGCAGTCAGCCGATTTACGATCAACTTCTCCAGGGTCTTGGGTGCCGTTGATAACGAGCACACAGGGCGGTACTGCTTAACGCAACTCTTATCCCCGTTTTTAAATATAGGCGTCACAAAAGAGGTCTTCCATTTATCAGGGAAGACGCCGCTGGAGAGTGACAAATTGAAAAGGTATGTGAGGGGATAAGATAGAGCAGAAGAGCAGAGTTTGAGCAGCACCGGAGGAGCTGTAGCCAAATATTTCAAATTGATCAGGCCTTCTTGAAGATTTTGCTTATGAAATAGTTCCTGATGTCTATGTGCTTCGTTCTTGATCTGTAGGTAGGATTCTTGAGATGATCTTGCGCCCCCTGGCTATCGTTATACAGTACCATCGGCAGCTTCACAGGAAATCCTAGCTCTCGAAGGAACTTCTCCAAGTAAATCGCCTCTTTACGCCTTCGGATAGACACATCAGTTCAGCTTCTACGCTCGACAAAGCAACTGTCCTCTGCTTCTTCGACGTCCACGAAATAGCTGCACCTGACAGTGTAAAAATATATCCACTGAATGAATGGCGGTCAATCCTACAGTTTCCCCAATCAGCGTCTGTGTATCCTGTAAGCTCGTCTTTGTTTCTGGAGTACACTAGTTCGCGATCCATCGTCCCCTTCAGATATCGCAGAATGCGTTTGGCTGCTTTCCAGTGAATTTCGCTGTAACAACTATTAAATTGGCTGAGATAGATTACAGTATAATCTACGTCTGGTCGAGTACCAATGGCCAAATACATTAAGGACCCAATCAAACTTCTGAAAGGATATTTGTCCATTTCACTCGGTCTCGCTTCTGTTGGTTCAAACTTCACATTCACATCCGATATAGGATTCGCAGTTTCCATTTTAAACTTCTTCAAAATTTCATTAATGTATTTTCTTTGACTAATTTTCAATTTCCTTTTTTCGTAATCATAGTCAAATTCCAGACCTAAACAATAATGAATTTTTCCTAAGTCTTCCATTCTGAATTCATCCATCATCTTTTGCTTCAAAATCCTCAATTTTTCTTGATCTTGGAACGTGTTGTTAATTCCAGTCCAAACTTATAATCCCCAAGTCATGTGTGATTGAAGTTGTTGTTATGTTGTCAAATAAAAACTTAGGTCTGCGCTTGAATATCAAACTTGCATTCACTCGTAATTTATATCAGAAAGAGCCTTCAAACGAACGATGGCAGAAGTTTATTGAAAATTAAATTACCTGATTGATTGTAAAATAAAATTTGAATATAATTTTTACACCATTTTCCAGCGTAGGGGGAAAAACCATTTTCCTGTCAGACATCGTAATTTGAAATTATAACATCGTGCACCGTGAAAACAAATATTCTTTACGGATATGGTCGATTGAAGGTGGCATAAGAGTGGGGTATCAAAGTCAAAATTAAACAAAGAAGCGCAAGTGAAAATGACCCCCAGGACTCACTCCATATTCTCCTAATGTACCTGTAGTGCATCGTGAATGTTTACCTGTGTGAGTCGACCATCTTGTCATGACTTGCCGCCTATCGGAATCCGTCACCGAAACAGCGCGAGGTCTTGGTGGTTGAATTTCTCTATTGGCGTTTTTCCCACAGGCTCTGCAACAGAAATCAGCGGATTATTGTGACTGATGACAATTTTATATGTAGAAACTAGTGATCCCTAGGCGAAACTACTGTAATATATCATGTAAGACAGAAAGTAATTGGGGAAGCACTAGTAGGTTTTAAGGGATTCAAAGAGAATAACCATCAGAGTGATCCACTTCATCTACTGCAGCACTATTGCACTAGCAACTCTTTCAAAATCTAAATATAAAGGCCTGTTCAAGGAATAAAACGGAATTAGCTCAGTTGCTCCTGGAGGTCAGGATCATAGTTCGAGTTGTCAGGAGGTTGTGGATGGAACAGGTATCAATTCCAGTAAGAGCGCCTTATTTCCAGAGGTTCATTACCCACCCTGGCGCTCTAGCCGTCCTTGTGACAGTAAGGGCTTTCACCAGCGTGGATGAACCTCGGAACCAGGATTAAAATCAAATGGCGGATCAAGATTCGATTCTGACCGTCTCACGAAAAGATTTGAAACCGTGGATTAACCGAAGGTAACACGTTTTCAATATGGCGACAGCTTTCGATTCGAAGGTAATCCACGGATCATTGAGTTAAACCACCTGGAAGGGTGGTTTAAATCGAGATGGTACAAGTCGTGATAAGATCTAGATGATCCGTGATGATGCGCTCCTTTATCCTCGGTCGAGGATTAACTCTAGTTAATCCGCAGTGGTGAAGGTGTTATGAAGCATGTGGAAGATTAAAAAAATAATGACGGTTAATCTGTCGGGTGGCATTTAGCCTGTCCTCTGGTTCGCGTTGGCTCTCCCCATTGGCAGTTGCTAGGCCCGGGTAACCCCCATGGTGGGTGGGGCCCGGGGCTATCTGGGTCAGTGCCCGGCCAGCAGTGTGAGTAGTCAGGTCAAATTATTTTAATCATAAGTATCTAATTCATCCATAAATGTTGATTTCTCCACACTTTTTGTAAAAGTTAAGGAAATGAAGGATGATTTGAAGTTTTGAAGATGATTTGAAGTTTTAAAGGCGATTTATGGTCTCTTCCTCAATTCAAAAATCACCTCAGTCAAACCAAAATAACATTAACAATTACGTTTTTTTTAATTGAACAAATCTACTCGTGTTATCACCTAGCACAAATTTACTGACATGAGATTGATTAGTATTTACCTATTGAATAGAAAATCAAGTCAATGGAATGATCACCTAATTTATTGAAATTGCATAGTTTGAAAATTTTATAAAATGAAATAAGATCAAAAATGTCGTAGGTAGTATACATAACATACAACAATATAAAACTAAAATAAAAATATATAAACGAATGTACAAACGAACACTGCAAGCACAAGCTATTGAATTATGTAAGGAAACAAGATGGTCCTAAACAGTAATAAATGCCCACTGGTTAGTGATATTTATGGTTAAGATGAACCATTCCTGATTCCAGTTTTGATCCTAAACTAATAACAGCATAGATGACAATACAAAACATGATTGTGTGGAAGGTGAGTGGTGAACGATGACAGTTATTTCAGGACAAGAGACCAAAAACTAAGCACCTACTTAAACATCGAGTTTTGAAGTTAACCAATGTCACAGGGCGTTCCAGCACACCACTAAGGAGAAGACGAAATCAAGACGTGGAAATACCGGAAAAGCTCGGTTACATTTGGAAATCAAGACGTCAGGTGGAGCCAAGGCTATGATACCCAAGGGCGAACTTATGAAGGTTTATCCATACCCAGGAGAATGAATAAAACATAGTAATGAAGTGACACTGGTGTTTTTGCAAAGCAGCTGGTGGCTTCAGGCGGAGAGGAAATGTGTGCTCAAGTTGAGGCATTGCACCGATTTATCACAACTTCACCTTGAAAATCTGGGGATGACTGGAATTATTCTCAAACTTATGGAATGCGTTAAAGACAAGAAACGATATGGCGAATGTTGAATGAAGTGTCTTAAAGGGTCTCAGTCGGCCGCCGTTCGTTCAGTAGTATTTCCCTCAATTACCGCCGCTCAAACTTTAAAAGTTGTACCTAAATTTGAAATTTTCACGGATTTTCGAAATTTATTAGTGCAGCAGCCTAGAGAATGGGGTATTTCGGCGGGTCGGAAATTCAGGTTTTTGACCTCAAATTTGGATTCAGCACCCTTGAAAACCTATGTACTCCAACTTTTAGCCCAATGATACTATAACATGTGGTAGAAAAATTAATTAAAGAGATCACACGTTTGAAAAAGGCGGTCCGCTATAAATGCACACACACTAGGCAAAGACTACGCCGCGCGCCTGTGTGAGTAATATTTTATAGTATCCAAGACGTCCTCCAAGGGTTTCTGTGCATGGATACTTTTTTCAAAGACAGTTGGCTAGCTACGTCACGATTGGCTAGCTACGTCACACCATTCAAATCTTCAACTTTCCTTAGCTTCTATGATTTTTCAAAAACATTTTCTCGACGAACAGACCCGATTACCGTTATTCCTGAGCCTTACTCTTTTGAAAAAAAAAATAAATAAAAAAAATTGACTGAAATACCCCATTGAAAAACTAAAAGATTGTCGCCAAAATCAAACAATAATTGCCAGCAAAAAAATGGGAAACCCCGTTTAAATACAGTTAGGTTTTTCCAATTTTTCTTTGAGCACCGGTAATTGAGGGAAATACTAACCCGGAACGAGGAACTAACGGCGACCGACTGAGACCCCCTTAAAGGGATCTCATTTTCGCATTTCCTTCCTCCTTCCAGGTTAGTCTAGTCTCTTACACACTGGCGCTCAGTTTTCATCTACAGTATTCCCAGTTTTCTCAGGAAATAATCGTCCAATTTTCATGTTTTTTGTTTCATTCTTCTTATTTTTATAATCTCAACACCCATGCACTTGTTTAATTCCATAAGTAAATTTTTCAAAGACTTTCGAAATTTATTAGTGCGTCTACTACTACTACTAATAATTGCCAGAGGGGGAATTCACTGACTGACACCCCCTTAAAGTACCTACGTTAAAAGCCAGTTCCAATACAGCAAGTACGAGGCATGTCCAGAAAGTGTACTGAGGACTTACTTACCAACCAAATTTTCGCTTCACAATCAAGTTTATTTTGAAGAAATAAACGCTTCACACTCAATTCAAAAAATAGGGGGTTGTGGGTGCTTTTATCAGGAAATTTGATTACAGGTTGATAAGAACGCAAAACTGAACAGCGATCGCGTTTCGGTCAGCTAATTTACGATTCACCCTCGTGTTTCTGATTTATACTAAGTGCAAGTCTCAAAACCTCATAGGGAGCGAACGGTTTGTTCTACAGAGCTCTACATGGTCTCATTCGATTCTAAAAATTCAATGCTATTTTAAATTGACAAAAGTAATATCTTGATATCACTTGTTTTTGAGCTAGGGCCTTTTTCAAAATTTCAATCCTTAAAAGTTATTGACATCAACCAAAAGCTTCGTGCCACAACTAGACCTAAAGCTGGGTTCACATGAGCGCGGTCAATGCGGTTGTGCGAGGAGGCGGTTACGCGTTCGGCCATTTGATTGGCGGCGCCTCAGTTGCCTGAGTACTTTTGGAGTGGACTGTCGCGTTTCAAAAATTCTGATATTCGACGCGTAACCGCGCGCCCTTTGTTTACATTTTTTGTTATCACGACTTGTTATCACCACTTGTTCTAGCACGGGTATCAAATGGTGTGTTGAGATTTTTCTGGAAGCTTGATCCAAAATGAATCAAAGTTTTAGTGAAATTGTAATTGAATTAGTTAAGAAGAGAAGAGAGCTGTGGGATTTTAAGTTAGGGGTCGAAAAGTATTTTTTACTTTACTTATTTTTATAATTTTCGTTTATTTTCGTTCGTTTTATTTTGTTTTTTATAATTCGTTTGGTCTCTTGTAGACATTTGATGAATGCATCGTAATGAAATAAAACGTATACCTATCTAATAAATATTATCTGTGATTTATTTATGTAATGGATACTCAAATTGATGAGAATTTCAACCACTTGAGGTGATTTCCAAGATTTTTTTGCATAATTAGCACCTACAATGGAATTATAAATAATTACGCTTTTCATAGGAATATTCTACATAATAATTCACATTGATAACAATGATTACAAATAAAATAAAGCTATCAGAATTCCGATTTTTGGAGTTGGTAGGTAACGGTATCTATCTCGATTCAGTAGGATTCTTTTTATCTTTGATGCATTTAAAAATGAAATGGAACATCGTAGGAACAGAAAAAATGTACCTACTTGATGTACCCCCCAGTCACCCTTGATGAGGAGGTACATTGGTGATTTTATAGTGATTCATATAGTTCGGACAAGCTGAAATAAATCACAATGTGAAAATAAAAATGATAGGATTCAAACCAGCTAGGATTCAAAACATAATGGGATTTCAACTGAAGCGCGGGAAAATAGAAGTCGAAAAGCTGTCGCGCAACCGCGACCATGTGAGCCTCTAGACACCTGCCGCGTCCCGAACGCGTAACCGCCCCCTCGCACAACCGCGTTGACCGCGCTCATGTGAATCCAGCTTCAAATACCAAATTCCATTAAAATCGGTTCATGGTAACTAAGGAAAGTGCCGCTTACGGCGGACGGAGGGTCAAATTCTTATTCGATTTTTGGATTCTACGTACCGTGAAACGTAAATTAATAAATTTTGAAGGAGGGTTAAACATTTTGTCTTTCGGGTGATTCCAAAGGTTCATTATTGAAAATAATAAACCAAAAACGGATAATGTTTCATGTTGCTCATGAAAGTTAGTTATTCAGATTCGGATAGTCGTAGAATCAGTCACTGAAGTTTGGGTCATTAATTTTGGTACCCCATGTATATATTTTACGTACCTATGTCATATTTGAGAGAATCTTCAATCCGATTGTGTGGCCCGTTATTCACGGTTGCAACCTTGACGCAATTTTTCTTCTTTTCCCCGTTTTACAGCTATCCAACTGAGATTTCAAGCTTGAAACGTCATTTAACCCAGATTAAATGTTGAAAATAGTAAAATTCCAAGGCATAACTCATAAGTATCCCTCCGCCTCCACAGCTTGGCAAAACCACTAGTGCGAAACAGCCTTGAAGCACACCGAATATTGCTCTAATGAACAGCCAACTGGAAGAAGGATAAGGCGGAACCAAATTGAATTTTCTCGCCTACCTCTTCCAGAGAAACATGAAGCTCCAGGACCGCTCTGGACGTCTGGTATCTTCTAGCCAACGCTGAGGGTTTGGCCACAATGGCTGAATCCCGTTACCACTTGTAAAGTAGAAGAAGGCAAGTGGATTGTTAACATCACTTAACCTAAAACCTTGGAATCATCATTTCTACTTCAAGGAGTAAATTAGGGGGTGATATTACTCAACTAGAACGCTGCAGTTTTTCGAGAAAGTTACCTGGTTCATACAGAATATGATCTTAAATAATTACATCCCATGCAATCGAGATATCGTTTTAAAAAATATTTGTTCAACATGGTTATGTCATTTGGGTAGGGGTCGTCATTTCGAAAAATTGTCAGTTTCACACCGACAAAATTTCACAATTTGACAAAAAAGTGAATAGAATCTATTCTTTTTAGTATCTGATACTATACAACGTGGATATTGTGCTGGATGGATATTATACATTATGAGTTCATCGGGATTCCATAATGGGTCTAAAAGTTTCACAATTTCTTTCTAATGGTCCAAATCCAAAGCTCAATAGATATATCCATGTTCCTATGTATCTACCATTCTCTCCTACAAAAACAACTTCTTTTGTAACAAGGAACCCTCCTTTCAGAGTTACTAAAGATGAATAGGGTGTGCGCCTGGGTAGGAAAAACTGTTTATTGTTATTTTTAATCTAAGGTAGACCTCATTCTGAGAATTTTGGTACCAACCGTGACCTTCTAGCGTGAGTAAATCTTTTCCTATGAATTTTTAAAGTTTCGACCGTTTATGACGTCACAGTGGGCA
Organism: Apolygus lucorum; assembly: GCA_009739505.2. Classification (NCBI taxonomy): domain Eukaryota; kingdom Metazoa; phylum Arthropoda; class Insecta; order Hemiptera; family Miridae; genus Apolygus; species Apolygus lucorum. Next base: position 50,864,784 of record CM019181.2, on the reverse strand, counting down.
GAGGGGTCCCGCCCAGGCGAGAGGGGCGCGTGACGTCATAAACGGTCGACACTTTGAAAAATCATAGAAACAAATCTACTCACGGTAGAAGGTCGCGGTTGGTGCCAAAATTCTCAGGATGTAGTCTACTTTCGATTAAAAATCTAAAAAAAATCAAGGCGCACTCCCCATTAGGTACAGTTGCTTATAGACTATTATAAGTATACGAAATAAAAGCATGTGTCTGCATGATTTGAGCAGCCTACAGTGTTCAATAACCAACAACTATTTTGTTTCAAATCTACTCTGATTAAACAAGTAATCCACATCAAATTTTGTCAGTGATGGAATAAACGAGATAGTCAGGATTTCACTTACTGGAGGTATTTGAGAATAGTGTGGTGGATGTTTTCGGCAATATTGGTGTCTTCAGCTTGAAGCCAAAGGTTCCCAGCACCAGTAGCCGTCCACTGGCCAACCTCCATGTAGAAAAATGTGTCCACGTGTCCGCAACATCGAATTTTCTGAAGCTGGAAATCCAAAATCAATCGATTAATTGCTAAATACCTATTAATCTAAAAAGACATTTACTAGACTTTGATCTGTGTGAACCGTTAGGAAATCTTAGACACTCTGTTACCTAGTCAGGGAGGCTGCTTTGGCCGGCGTTTTACAACCCAGTGAGAACGCGTATCTTTGACTGGCTTCGGAGTTTTTTGTTATTGTTTCTTATTGACGGGGCGGGGGATCTGCTGACCTCGACGTTTGTCCAAATAGGCGGTGGCTCGACTCGTGTCTTGGGAGGGAGTAGTTTTGATGACCTAATCTTAATGAATTATTATTTCTCTGAGAAATGCTGAGGAGACCATTCGGGTCTGGTACGACTGCGCCACATTGTTGAATCATCAAAAATTAACTTCCCTCGACCAGGGATCGATCTCCTATCGTTCCGATTCTGAATCCGAGCTTCTACCACTGTGCTAAGGAAGTGAATGGACAGAAATTCGAAGAGGTAGCTGATCACAACATCTGTTATTTTGAATCAGGAAAATTATCATAATCTGACAATGAGGTTAATGGAGAATTTACCTCAATTTTTGATACTGGAATTTCAAGTAAAATCCTATAAAAGGGCCCTAGAATAAAGTTTAACACCAGGAATACCCAAGGAAAAAAATGGCTATTCAAGTGAAGCCTCTGTCAAAAAACACCGCCAAAATCAAGGAAGACTGAGGGATGGCGGCTACATCACGCAACTAAGTCACGTCAAGTTTGCCGCAGCAAAAACTCGGTTCGGGCGAAGACGAGAACAACGCCAAAACTGACTGACTCCACCTCTTTCCTCGTGTCAACTGAACTTCTTGGCTGATACATAGCTAAGTCCAAGAATGTAAGCAATAAGAAATAAAACAGCAATTCAAAAACTTCATCACCACGACTTTTGAAACAATTGTTGCGGACAGACAACACAGTCGCTCTTGAAGGACGGGAGTCTCTTCTGCTGGGACGTGGAGGCCAGAAGATGTGAAAGCACTGTGGAACTGCGAAGAAAGGGGATCGGCTCTGTGACAGGGCAATATAGGCTCGATGTGGGGTCATCATTCTTGATACATCGATAAACCAATTATAATCTTCCCTTTATTCGTTCATGTTTTTCGTTCGCTTGTTTGTTCATAACAAATTGGCCGCCCCCTCCCTTCCCAGTTCCACATTGCTTACACCTCTCAGTATCAGCTGGGCTTCAAGAGTCCGTTTCAACACAAGAAAAAAAAACAGCATGGCTTTAACTACTTCCTTACTACTTTACCAAAAACAATTTTTGTCTACTTAATGATGCGTAGACCACGTTAGATGGACAAAACAACAACAAACTATCAGGTGGGTTTAAGTTTAATCTAAAGTAACTTACCGAATACTCGAGACAGGTTTCAGGAAGCGTCTCATCTTTTTCACGTCTCACAAGGGTGACTGCCTGATCGGTGAGACACAGTCTACACGGACCAGTCATGTTGGTTTTGGATCCGAGCTGCTTAGAGTGAACAAACACTTCCCAGACGTGCTCTGCAAAACGTTACCAAAAATCAAAACAAGTCGAAAGTTCATTAAGTACCGATTGTATAGGTTTTGAAGGACGGCATTTCCCCCGTTTGATCACCATAATTTAACGGATGATAGAAGAATCTCAGATTTAAAAAAAAAACTGAGAAAGTGCTAGTTTTTTCTATTTGCACTGAAGATTAAATGGGGTAGTTGCATGTCGGAATTTTGTATTTTTGACGACAGATTCAAATTTAGCGCACTTGAAAACGATTCTGTAACAGTTTTCAGTTCAAAATTCCTTTTAGTTTTTGTATTCCTTTTATTTTTTTTCCTAACGGAAATACCGTCCTCACTTGTGTTGGTGGGAGAGATGACAACAACTCTGATGCCACCAGGCAAAAAGGATCTCTAGATAGAGGGCATTGAAATCACTACAATCGAGGACAGATTCAAGTCAGAAACATAGAAGAAAGATTTCCAAAATAATAATGATTATTAAAAAACAATAAAATATTTTTTCAGCTTCTGCTTATTTGAATTTCAGACGAACACAGACACAAACAAAAATCTTGTGTCTGGGTAACAGCGGTACAGGAATCCCGCGCCCCATCACAAATCTGAAGTCCCCCACCCTGACGAGTCCTACCCTTGTGAACGTTTTCCCACTTGAATCCAAAAGTCCCGTTCTACCATGGAACATGTTATAGCCCTAGAGAAACTACCCGAAAAACGTAATGCTGGGAGGGTGACAGGGTAGTGTCACGCGGGCTTTTTGAGGCGCAAAGCGCAGAGTTTTTCAATGAATTTTAGATAATGTAGCTAGGGATAATACAACTTTTGTATTATACATACCAACGACTAAAGGCTCTGCATTGAATTTGGCTGAAACATGTTCCATGTTTTTTATAATTTACGCCGCAGGCTCCAAGTAGATAGCATCTGGGGGTCCAGGGCTTGCAGAGTTTTAAAAGACTATTTTTTTAGGCAGCATTTCTGTGAGTTTTACTAACATATTTATTTATGTACTTCAATAGAGATTCACTACACAATCCATCAGCAGATACCTTGGTCAATTTTTTTTTCTATTTTGCAAACAGACAATTTTATGAAGAATCCAACACAGAATACAATTTTGGGTCGCTCGTTGATTATTATACAAAATAAATTGCCTTTTTTTCAACAATTTTCATAAACCATCTCCTTAGAGATTTTCCAGTTTACCCAGATAACTTTTTTTAACATGATTATCTTAGTAATTACGTCAAAGTAACTGACATTTAGGGAAAAAAATGTGGGATTTACAGGGAGGGATCGGGAGTTGGAGGTTCGTCTTCTCAGTACTATACGATACTGTAACAGTCCCGTACACTTCCGTCTCCCTTGTTACCAATTCAAGAGTATTTAGTAAACATAGTAAAACGTAGGAGAGTCTAGCCCCCAGAAAGTGTTGTCGGGTTTCAGCGCTACCTACCGCCACTTCAACTAACTACCATTTCTGATATCTTATCAGGTGATCACGCTCGCGACCGCATTACTGTCGCTCCTCTAACTTGCAGTTATCCCAAGATTATAAACTTGCAGTTATTTCCACTATAATAACGCATTCTGCTTGATTCGTCACTCCAAAACACAAAAATGCAATAACAAGTTCCTTTTCCTCGCAATTTAAAAAGGCAGGGAAGTAGAGCCGCCAAACTTTTAGAAATGAGCGGTAAAACCGAGGTAAGCCTACTTTTAAGAAATGCCGCTTGACCACGCTCACATCGAGCTGAAAAAGGATGGTAGTTCGCTGAAGTGGCGGTAGGTAGCACTGAAACCCGACAACACTTTCTGGAGGCTAGACTCTCGTGTAAAACGTGTGATGGCAACCGTTCTAAGATTTCTGCAGAGCATCACGTTCAGTGAGGTTAATTTAATACGATTTAAGGCTAAAGGGGACGACAGTTGTGCGAGTGAGAGGGTGAATACCAAACTTATATCTAGCTAATCTCTACAACCGGTCAACCGATTTTCATTTTTCAATACATTTTGGATTTGTCTCAACAAATCTAAACCAGCTGTCATGCAAAAATTTCAAAAAAATCCACCAAAAAAAAGTTGTCTTCTTATTTTGCCTATAAATATACTTTTGAGCGATTTTTCCCGCAAAAACGATTACAGCCGCCATTCTCAAAGATGTCAAGTAGCTCTCAAAATATCCCTCATAAATAAATATGGTAACAATCCGCCCGAAACAGAAAAATTTACAGTAACTATGTAGCGCAAATTTGAGGTTGAGGAGAGAGAGAGAAAAGGGTCGGCGGGTGACCACGCTATGGCGAGGGGAGGTCTGCTCGTCCGGGGGGGTCGGTTACCAAGAGGTGTTTCCATGGTTACTGAAACGCGTCTCCCACCACTTCACTGCCCGAGACATTTCCACGGACTCCGTTTGATTGACTTCCCGACTTGATTCCCAGTAGGAGCATAAAAAAGGCTGAAAAAAATTTGTTAGGGAGTTTGTAACTCAATAAAGAATGAAGGTACCTCATGTATTTCCATTCCATAATTAGGTACCTGAATCGTTCATGAAGATTTGCAACTCTTTTTTTTTTTTGAAAATTCACATGAAATAAAATAGGTTTTTAGTAGATTAGTACCTACCTTCCTAGTTTTTATTAGTGTTCAGAAGGACTCGATAATTTTCGCACCGACAGATTCCATTCGTGTTCATGATATTCTTTGTGATGCAACCGTAAAACTTTATTTTTGTAGCCCGTCTTTCTGAATGAAAATTTTTATTATAGGTAGACTTTGTAGCGGTCCGAATTTGGGAAATATGAAGGATCTTGCAGGTCGAGTTGTACATAAGAATGTGTAAAAAATTATCAAAGCACAAAGAATATGTTAGGTAGGTCATTAATTCCTGTTTAGTTATTGCTTATGCAGGAGCATAAAAAAGGCTCAAAAAAATTTGTCAGAGAGTTTGTGACTCAATAAAGAATGTAGGTAGGTAACTCACGTATTTCCATTCCATAATTAGGTAGGTACCTAAATTGTTTTTGAAGATCTGCAACTCTTTCTTTTTTAAATTCACATGAAATAAAATGTAGGGTTTTAGTAGATTAGTACCTACCTACCTAGATTTTATTAGTGTTCAGAAGGACTCAATCATTTTCGCACCGACAGATTCCATTTATGGTCATGATATTCGTCGTGATGCAACCGTAAATCTTATTTTTGTAGTCCGACAATCTGAGTGAAAATGTTTACTGTACGTAGAATTTGGGAAATATGAAGGATCTTGTAGGTCGAGTTTTACATACGAATGTGTAAAATTGTCTTAGCACAAACAATATTTTAGGTACCTAGGTCTGTTTAATAATTGCTTCCTAGTCTACCAAGGTAGCGGAAGCTTTGTTTTCACTTTTGAAGGTTGGAAAAACAGTTTTGTTAATTTAATTTAAATTTCCACTCGCTTTTCAGACCTTTCTGAACGATTTTGGTTCCGTGTCTGTCTGTCTGTCATGAAATCCTTGTCACAGCCATAACTTCAACAATTTTCACCCGATTTCGATGCAATTTTCAGGAATTGTGCGGGTTGGCGTGTAGATGGTCCCCTACGAAAATCATCATCCCCTGACTGTGGTAGCCACTGCGCATGCGCAATCGTATATTTCCTTGTTACAGTCATAACTTCCACATTTTCCATCCGATTTCAATGGAATTTTCAGGGATGTTACAGATTAGTAGGTCTATTTAGATGGTCCCCTATGAAAATCACCACCTTCGGACTGATAGCAGTCGCTGCGCATGCGCAAACGTGAATTTTCTTGTAACGGCCATAACTTCCACTTTTTCTACCCAATTTCGATGAAATTTTCAGGGATTATGCGGATCAGGTTGCAGATGGTCCCCGATGAGGGTAGTGAAGGGTACTTAGAGATTGATGTTTTGAGATTAACTACTATGCATAGGATCATCTATACAATCGGGTAATGGATACGAGGAAGCTATGTACCACACCCACTTGGCAGACTTTTTTTCTTTTGTTTTTTTTTTTGTGCTTGTAATTGTTGAATCCCATTTGTGAAGTGAAGTGTAGTTATATGGGATAAGTACCGAGTTTTCGAATGTTTAGTATCTATCTAGATTACTACTTACTATTTCCCTAATATTTGTAAATCCGGCTGCAGTGATGGGCATTGAGCACTACTAATCCGATTTTCTCTTTCTGTTTACATCCGTTTTACCTAAAAAGGCACAAGGCCTTCTCCGAAAACATGAGGTGGGGGTTTCATTGTATTGGTTACAATGCTAAATGAAAATTTACATTTTGGAGAACATTTTTTCAGCCTTGAAAAGTGTAAAAAATGTCTGCCAAGTGAGTGTGGCACATAGCTTCCCCGTATCCGTTTCCCGATTGTATAGATGATCCGATGCATAGTAGTTATTCTCAAAACATCAATCTCTAAGTAACTTGCACTACTCTCATAGGAGACCATCTTCACGCCAACCCGCACAAGCCTTGAAAATTTCATCGAAATCGGATGAGAAATGCCTAGAAGTTATAGCTGTGGCAAGGATTTCATGACAGACACCCGGACTAACAGACATGCAAGTCTATCTTGGTAGACTCTGAAGCATAAGTCCAAGAATCGGGTTGGCAGTTTACAAGAAACTAAAAAGTGGATGAATTTTTGTTTTTCAGTAAAGTAGTGATAATGAATAATTCGAGTTTTATATTCGGTAGATACCTACTAGGGAAGCGTGAAATCTACATAAATAGGAGCGAATTCACAATCGTATTCATGTTTGCCAATTCAGAAAATATCAAAACTAAAGTGTTGATCTAGCTTGTGTTCCTGGTGAAAAATTTATCAAAATACTAAAAACTAGGGAAGGCACAATACAACCTCCTGTTATATTGTCATTCAAAATATATATAGCCTATCTACGGCTATAGGTATCATTGAAGAGTGAGCAACGTAATAGAGAAGCTGAGATGAATGGTCGCTCGAAGTTCACGTGTGTCTGCGCGGTGGTTGGGCGGGCGGGCGGGATTAGCTCCTAGAAAATGTGGGGTTGCCCTACAAATTCCATCTAGTCTTGCCGGGCCACGTTTTTTAGTCCAATTTTTCGCTTTCGGCCTCTAATTTTCACACAAATTGTTTTGTGATAATTCCAACATATAGTAAGATAGTTTCCAAACACCGGATGTATTCAAATTTTTGAATTAAAAACATACTTCAATTATCAAATGAAACTTTGAAAAAATATTTTAAAAAAATTTTTTTGTTGGTAATATGTTAGATGATGGCTTGGAAGATTTTCTTGTTCTGATAACATTCATATGGTTAGATTTGAAAATAACGATTTTTCAAGCTTAGATAAACCGGATGAAAGTATGGGGCGACACTAGTGCCATCTCTCATTTCAGAATCATACTAGACCCCCGTCCCCTTTAGCCTTAATTCAACTTCCCAAACTCCGTCCAATCACTGAGAACTGTTTTGTGCGAGAGGAGCTCAGGTTGGTGATTCATTTGTAAATATCTTCCACATATTTACGCCGGAATTACTTCATTTCCTGATGGAAATTACAGCGACCTCTAGGACTTGGCAACCAACAAAGGAAATTAAGTGGAGACAAGACGAAGAGATGGAAAAACCATCGGAATTACGTTCTACGAGATCAAAACGATGCAAATTATTCCACCAAGGTTTATTATTTTTCTGTATAGATCACTCGTCTTCAAAGATTACAGCTTTGCCATTGTCACGTTTTTTTCTACCTACCAACCATAGGTACCTACTACATACCACCTTCACTTCTTCACAATTAAGTTTATTTGGAAGAAATAAAAGAACAACACTCGATTCAAAGAAATAGGGAGTTGGTGTTCCTTCATAAGGAAATTTGATTACTGTTTGCTGAGGAAGCAAAACTCGAGAAACGAGTAGAACTCGAAGAAACGAATAGCGATCGCATTTTGGTTGGCTAACATTTCAACGCAGATTGGACCTCTTTTGCGATTCACACTCGTGATTCTGATTTATCGTAAAAGTCCGACCCTTCAGTTCTCGTAGGGAGCGACCAGTTTGTTCTTCAGAGCCAAGGGTGGTTAAATTCTAAAAATTCAATACTACTGGTGAAACAATATCATTGTTTCGAGAGTTTTCGTGCTAGGGCACTCTTGAAAATTTCAACCCTTTAGAAGTGACTGACATCAACCAAAAGCTTCGGGGCCCAAATAGACCCCAAATGGAGCCGGTATACCAAGTTTCATCAAAATCGGTCCTTGGTTGCTAAGAAAAGTGACGCGTACTTACGGATTTTTTTATTCGATTTTCGGATTCTACATACTTTGAAACGTAAAACATTAAATTTTGAGAGGAGGTAAAAATTTTTCTTGCTCGATTTCATTGGTTCATTATTGAAACTAATAAACCAAAACGCGAGATCACAGTTTTTTTTTCTTCGAATTACAGATTTTGGGTTGAGATGTTTTCGCACCTGAGCGAACTGTTGAATTTTGCACACTTAACACTACTTTTCGAATAATCAACTAATGAAGTAACTAGGTACCATAAATGCGACTAACCGAAATTGGGTTTCACCACTCCGCCTTCTTCGATTTTTTCGCCTTGCTGAAGAGACAGAAGTGCTTGAAGCCAGTCTTCCATTTCCTCTTCGTTATCAAATACGATACAAAATTTGTCATTACGAGTGTACAGAGCGATGACCCATTTGTGACGAGTGTCCAACTTCTTATTGATGTTGAAACAGTTCTTCAAAGTGATAGTCCTGAGAAAAGAAAGTCAAAAATTAGGATCACTCGAAATTTTTCAACTTATTTTGACGGTGGCGTTCAACAAATATTGTGCCAACGGATTTTATCGTTCAATCAGCGACATTATTCAAGTATGATCATAATTAAAATGTAATGGAATAAACAAATATGCACCAATTTGTGAAGTAGGAAGTTATACTGTCTACTCAACATAGCAGACCCTTCAATGAAGCAGACAATTTACCTTTTTGGGTTACAGGTGGAAGTCTTCCACTTTTTCTCAGACTCGTAGTACTCCAGACGGGCAGAAGCTTCCGCTGAATCCCCTCGAAGAACGAAGTATTTTTTTCGCATCGTCTGGAAACACAAAAGAGGAACGTAAACCTTCAATTACACAGTCTCCGAATTGAATATTCGAATGAAACCAAAGCGGACCATAGTTGAAGATAATTATCTAGTCATAGCTTCTAGAGTTCCTGTGCTTCAAATGGGAGTTACCAACCCATTCATTTTAAATTTTCATCTTTATTAGTGAATCCACTGAAGATTCCCTATCTCTATAGATTCTGCAAGGGCACGCATGGTTAATTTAGAATTTACTTTTTAAATGGGGAATTCGCCTCAATTTTAGATTCTGGCATTTCAAGTCAAATCCTATAATAGGGCCCTAGAATAACGTTTAACACTAGGAATAACCAAGGGGAAAAAATTACCGTAGGAGAAAACGACTAAACAAGTGAACCTCTGTTACAAAACACCGCGAAAATCGAGGAATATTGTTGACGTCAAACGAAAAAAAAAAACGACGCGAAAACAACTCCGACAACAGACAGAGTTCTAGCACCGCCACACAAAACGATCCAGTGAAATGGCTACTCGAATAATGTGATTCAAATCTTGAAACTAAATAAGAGAAGATGAAGACTAATAATGCTTGATAAACTAGTAGGTAGAATCGTATTGTAAAAAAGTGAGTAATATTGTTTCTTTTGGTCACTTTTGTGTCTGGGTTCTTCCTGCCAGTTCGCGGCGCACTCTTGTGCGCACTACTCGTAAGCTAAAAGTTCGTGTATGTTCCGCTTCTGTGGTAAGCGCCACAGAACCTCCTTTGAAGTCAGATTGGTAGAATATCCGTTACGTTTCAAACATGGCTGCCTCTTACACATTGCCACCACATTTAAAATTTCCATCTTCCTTAAATTCTCTAAATTTTTTGGATGCGTTTTCGAGCAGCTCACTATGGTTTTATTCCATAAAAATAAACCCTCATTCGAAAAAAAAAATGTGAGGCGAATTCCCCATTGGATTCATGTCATCATAGTGCTGTCCGGGACAGTTCTCGAACAGTCTGGGCTTGCGCAGTAGGGCTTAACGCGTTCGTTGAGCAGGAACTGAGTTCGCTGTTCGCAGTGACTTTTCTATCCAGTTCCAGACTCGTTCAGAACACGATTCTGGTGATCGGAATTTTTTCTCGAACTACAGAGGAGCTCTCTGGTGAGGGTTATAAGAAACTTTTTAAAGGGGTGGTTGTATGCACTTCGAGGCTTTTAAGACATTTCTAGAATTCAGTGTCTCTGATTATTTGACCAAGTCAATTTATACATCCAACATTGCAAACACGGAGGTACCTTTTTTTAATTCAAATTTAAGTTAGGATCCCAGACGCTTTTGAACTATATTTCGGAGAAGGAAGGAATAACTTCAAGTAGATCAACTACAACTGTGTATTCAAGGAAAGAATTAAATCCAATATCAAAAACAAAGAAGCAATACGAAAATCCGCGCAAACCCCACAGTTCCTTTTCTAATTCCACTCGCGTCCTCGTCTCCCCAGTTTGTTTTTTTTTTAATTACGCCGTATACGAGGCTTTAGGGCCATTCGTGCTCGGGCAGCCCAATAAGTTCAGATTTCTTCCACCATACGGTGTCGTCATGCTTAAAACTGTTTCTTATGTCCTGCATAGCCGGACATGTGTCAAGGTGGGATGCCGTCATATCCTCTGTCTAGCATAAAGTGCAGAGCGGGCTATCGAAAACTCCTATTCTGCACAAGTGCTTCGCGAGGAAATCGTGCCCAGTTTGTATCCTGAAGCAGGCGACACTTTGCTTTCTGGGCAGGGATCTGGGTATTGGGTCGCTGATCAGCGGCTCCCAGCTTTTCCCTACAGCAGCTCTTTCATGCTCCTGGCGGACAGCAAGCCTTTTCTTGGTGTCGATGAGACGTTTGGCCGAGCTGTAGGGAAGAGCGACGCTTGGTTGGGGCATATTGGCACCTCTTTTGGCTAGGGCATCTGCCTTCTCATTACCCTCAATCCCGCAGTGCGAGGGGACCCACTGCAGCACCAGATGCAGTCCCCTCTCCAGCAACTGTTCAATCATTCGGCGGCATTCTATTACCATAGAGACATCTGAGGAACGAGTAAGTGCGAGAATGGCAGCTTGTGAATCCACAAAGATCACCACTCGACAGTCATCCCTTTGTCCGAGGATTGCTGCCGCCCGCTGGATTGCAAATACTTCTCCCTCGAAGTTTGTTGAAAGTCGACCTGCTGGTTCGGACAGTTCAAACTGGGAACAGTATACTCCTGCTCCGGCATTTCTGTTCGCGTCAGTTGCTGAGCCGTCGGTGAACACGTGGAGCCATTCATCTGGAGGGTACCAGAGGTTCAGTGTCTCCAGGAAAATCCCCTTTAGGACAGTAGGCGGGGTGTTTTGCTTGTCAACAGCTTCGGTCAGCACTAGTGATCCGCGAGCCAGTGTACAGGGGGCTAGCTCCAGTACGGTGGGGAGGCTCTGTCTTTCACTATCTCCCAGATCTTCGTAAAAAGGGAGTTCTTGGACTCTCGACCCCAGTTTGTGTGTTTGCCCGTCTAGCTTGCCGAGGTTCGGGTGATTTTTTTTTTTTTAGAAAATGAAAAGGTAGAGGAATTTGAAGAGCATGCATTTAATTTACATTTGAAACATCCATCATATAAATTTACTTTTATATAAAATTTTTAATTTTATCACAGTGAAGGAGAAGGTAAAGTAAACAACCATTTCAAGTTGGACGCCATTCTTTGCGTCGGAAGCTGTCTTCCAAAGGGAAGATCAGAATTTGTTCTGATGATTTCTCTCACGGCTTCCCATTGCCTCACCGCCCTGGGTTGTGACGAGGGGGTCGATGAGAGCCCCGGACGTATAAAAACTAACGCTGCCTGCGATTAGAATTGAACCCACGACCCCCGCAAATCGGTCCAAATTCCACCACCCAACAACGCTCGCCTCAGCGAACGTAGCTACACCGGACCCCAGACCCCAGTGAAGGAGAAGGTTACGCAATAACAGGTTAGGCACAACAGTTCCAAATCGTAGAAGCGTTCGGAGCGTAGAAAATCCGAAAACGTGGTTCGAAATTGAAGGCTGCCATTTTTCAGAATTCTTCCAGTTCTGATCAGGTTCTGGAACTGCACTACGAACGAACCTAATATTACATTATAACAATGAATCTACTTCCATGTGCAGCTAATCAGTGAGGCTTGTTGAACACTGAACTGAATACGCTACCTTACCACTAGAAAGGGGTCGTATCACCAAACTAGGCGAGCAAGGTTCGCCACTAGCTGCAGCTTTTAGTTTTGAACAGAAAATTGTATCAGTTGATATTTTAAAATGTGTGGCAAAGCAAGGCGTTCGTGGTGACGTCACCAGTGCAAATTACCTACCAAAAGTTCGCAAAGTTAACAAATGTTATTACTAACGAATGATTCAATATTTTCCACCACCAACACTAATAACGATTATTGACGAAGACTGACAATTTCAGACAGATAGGTAAGGCTTTTTCTCTCCCAGAAAGTTCGTTCCAGGGAAAGCATAAAATGTGTTTTCTTGGAGGTAACGTAGTACTTACTAACTTCAATGAACGAAACCCGACGTAAATCATAATAATCGTTGCAATGGAATGTCAGATTTTTATTCATGCAATCAACAAATAACAACAAGCAAGTAGAGTTGAGTTATTAGTTTGATGATTTCTCTTCAGGGTGCACACACACGATAAGGTACGCAGTACTTCACCCAAGTAATTTGCAACAAAAATAGCCTCTTGTAATTTTGTACCCAACTAAAAATCCGACTTTCTTAACTTGTAAGATTTTTTCGTGTTTTCTAACTTGCCTCAGTGAGACGGCCGTAACTCCTTCAATTTAATAATTAACTTCAAATTTGATTAGACCATTGGTACGAGCGATAAATTTCCTGTCTCCTCAGTGCCAAACCAGATTTGTTGCTCATAATAAATTGACAAAAAATCACCCAACAAAGCAAATTTAATGAAATTTAAAAAACAGTTTTATTCAAACGTTCATTCAGCGTGTGTTTACATGCGCCGGGATATTATCTTTCGAATTGCATATATAAGAAAACATGTTACGATGAAAAATAGAGGAGATTTCGTTTGAATGCTAAAAAAAATACAAACGAGATTTTCTCCTCCAATTTCCATCGTAAAATTTTTTTTAAAATGAGCATTCGAAAGATATAATCATGGCGTACATTTTAGACCAAGCGCATGTATGTAACCACACGCTGAATTAATAGGATTAATGAATGTTTGAAAAACCAATATTTTTCCAAAATTTCACAAAGTTTGATTGTAGAGTGATTTTTCGCCAATTTAATGTGATTTGTGCAACAAAATTGATGTGTGCAACAAAATTTGGTTTGGCACTAAAAGATATGAAATTTAACGCTCTTTCCAACGGTATAATCATGTTTGAAATTAGTTCTTTAATTGAGGGAGTTGAGACCGTTTTACTCAGACGAAGCCAAAAACACGAAACAAGTCGGATTTTTAGTTGAGTTGAAAATTTTTCCAAGTGGCACTTTATGCAAACTAGTAGCAGAATATGTGGGTGAAGTAGGTACTGCTCACCTTACCGTGTACACCCTGCATCATACGTTGAGAAGCGAAAGGAAACTTAACCTTCCGTTAGTGGCGTGTACGTGAGCATACATGTCTCTCTTCAGTCGCCTGTCAAGCTTCACCCAAGTGGTGGGTGGAGGGCGTCTCCTCTCCGATTCTTCTCTGGCAATGTGGGGAGTCCCTCAATGAGGAATTTCCTATTTTTGACCCCAAAATCGGATTCAGCACCTCAAAAAACCCCCTAAGGCAAACTTTCAGCCCGAACTTCCTGATTTACGAATAAACAAAACAGTGTAGAAAATACGAATGTTTAAAAAAACCCGGGAAAATGACGTCATCCTGGAATAGTTCATTTATGGCCGCTTGAAGCGCTGAGATCGAGAAATCTATAGTCCCCAGATGCAAAATTTCACGAAACAGTAAAGTTCGAAATCGAAAAACTGAAGAAAAAAATAGAAAAAGCAAGATGGGGAAAATTAGGTTTTCCCTGTTTTTGTTTGATAACTTTTCTCTTAGAAAACACGATTTTGTCGTCCCAATGGCCAACACTGGGAGGAGACGGCGATCCGAACAGCCAATCAGCGAGCGTTCCCGCTTCACGTCCGTTTTCCCGGTTAGTTTTGAAATCAAAAATTTTGATTGTCTCCCAAAAATAACAGGAGACTTATTTTCCGAAATCAGCCCGATTTTCATCTATCCCATACCGTAAAACCGTCAAACTTTACCCCACCAGGGGTAACTTTACTCCAAAAAGTGAGAATCTTCAATTGTGACGTAAACGTGGTAGGACTTAGATAAAAGTTAGCTATTGTGTTTTCGTTATTCTCCACATCCCAGAGAATCGATGCGGCTTGTGATGGCGCCTTTATCCATGTTATCAGCTGTTATCAGTCATAGTTTCCTGTTCAGCTGTTTTTGTCCTGTTTCTTGTGCTCCAAAATTTCTTCCATATCAGGTGTTTGGAGTGGATTTACCAGGCAAGCCCTCATCATATCACTTTCAATATCTTATTCTGAACAAAATACACTAATCAAATTCTCAAAAAAGTGTTTTCTTAGTTATGCCTTTGTTTACCAAAAATTTGATGGTAACTTTACTCCAAAAACCGGGTATCTTTACTCCACTATAAAGGTTGGGATGAAGGTAGCCTCACTCATATTTTTCTTATTTAATCTCGAAAAATATTTGAGTTTTATAATTTTTGCAGTGTTGAATGTAAGGTTTTTAGTGTATCTCATGTTGCAGAAGTAAGAGATGGGGAGAAGAAATGAGAAAAAGCTTGGTAGGCTGCCCCTACCGAAACTTTACAACAATGATATGAACATAAACGTGCTTTGGTCTCATAAGTTGTGATTTACAATACTATTTACTCGTGGGTTAACTTTGAAATTTACCATTGCAATTCATTCGAAAGTTATCGAATGTGAAACAGACTTTTTCTGTGATTTTGTTAAGTCATTCGTTTATCGTTTATTGTCCTTTAATATTTCTTTACTTGTAGAAAGTTTTGCTCGATTACCTACATAAGTCTGTCTATACTGGAAGACTGAAATTGTGATCTCTTAACCAAAAATATTGCATTTCATGCAAATTCGTTGAAATAAATGATCATTGGAATTTATATTTTTCTTAGGTACAACTTGTGTTTTTCAAGCTTAAAAGTTCAATTTTTCAGAATATATTTATAACGATATTATAAATACTTGAAATTATCAAGTATTTCTGGGGTAATGAATTCAATCCCGACTAGTAACATTGCACCACTGCCCGTTTCTGTAGCGATAACCGTGAGTTTTTCAGAGTGGAGTAAAGATAGACGCACTCGTAGGAAACTGCACTCCAACATTTAAACAATTAAATAGGGGGGTTACAATTATCTGATCAATGAGCTCGACCACTCAAAATGTTCAGGAAGCTCTGAAGATCAATTCACTTATTAAAAAAATCAATTTAACCCATTTTGAGTGGGGAGAAATTGTATTTGGAAATGTTTTGGAGTAAATCTTGGGGTAAAGTTTGACGGTTTTACGGTACCATTAACTATTCAGGAAAAATGCAAACAGAATTCGGTGAAATTCCTCATTGCCCTGAAGCCGCTGTTCTTTGAACCCCAATCGAGATAACGGTACGTTGTATTTGTCACATACATGCAACCCTTTGTGTAATTTTTTTCAAAAGTTGTTTTTTCACTTGGAACAAACTCAATTGGTATTTGTCACACACCAATATATTCAAGTTTCAAGCAATATATTCCAAGTAAACCCAACAAGTATGGGGTGAAAGTATTTGCACTCGTTGATGCTCAAGTGTTGTACACTTACAGTGTGGAAATTTACGCCGGACAGCAACCAGGAGGGACCTTCTGCGTCAGTAATAAACCAGCGGATGTGGATTTTTTGAAAAATTGGAGTCCTAAAGATTTATTTGATGAAGGTATCTGTCTAGTCAGTTTTTTCAAGCGTAGGTGGACTACTTTTCTAGTCCAAATTTGGGGTTTGGATTGTCTTCACGATTACTTTATGAATGTGAGTTCCTTCTTGAAAATGTGATTTACCTATTTTCCTCAGTCAGCTGTCAAAAGTTTCGAAGCTTATAATTACTCGTATCTAAGCATTTATCTCTGTCAGCTCTGCAATTTAATATAAGATTGAAATTTATTATACCTGAGACTGATTTTTCAAAAATATGTAGCTTAACAAGTTTAAAAAAAAATTAGTTAAGAAATGTTTTTTGAGACCACATATTTTTATTTGCATTTTTTCAAAATTCAAAAACATTAACTAAACAATTACGTGTCTTGTTTACACAACACTGACGGTTAAAAAAGGACTTTCTCTATTGGCATACGCCCAAAAAGTGTAGTGTATGTGAGACATACATGCCACCAATCGCGTAAGAATAGAGGTGCCACTAACGGAAGGTTAAGGACGTGTGATAAAATCTCCCTTTTTAGTCAATGCCTGAAATAATTTTCCGTGATATTGCTGCTCAGGGTTTTGTCCAGTTAGAACAAGTTTGAGGATCATATTTGAGAAACAAATAATAAGACTAGCAAAACAAATGCAGAATTTAAATTCAAAATCAATAGCTTCCACTAGAGGGAAATACGCAAAAATACTGAATATTGAATCCATGTTAAGATTATTACTAGTCTACACAAGTTCTAAGGGTGAATGAAAAGATGAAACGTTGAAATGAAGAAGAAATCGGGAAACAACCAAGGACTTCAACCTGAGACCTCTCGGTACAGCATTTGGTACCAGCAATCTCAATCCCTATATACAGGGTGTCACCCTAACTCGAGGACCAAACTTCAAGGATCGATTCTACAGCTAATTTGCAAACTTTTTTGTCTCCTGACATTTTTTTTAAACGCTTTAAAATTATACTTTTTTCACTTTTAAGATTTTGTTCGTGTTTTCGACCTTGAACCATTAAAACGGCCATAACTCCCTCAATTTACTGGATAAACTCAAATATGAGTATACTGTTGGAAAGAACGTTAAATTTCCTATCAGTTCATCAGGACACAAAAGCTTTTTAAGCCTTTAGTATAAGTGAATAAATTGGTCAAATATCAGAAATTTAAAACTTTCTCGAAAATCACCATTTTTCAGGCTGACTCATCTTATGTAATAAACAGCCGTATCGGCGGGCACTCAACGGAAAAAACTTGCCCAGAATCTCAGCTTTCCAACGGTCTATCAATTTTTCTTTTTAACATTCAAATTAGAAGAGTAAACGAAGTTTGAATGCCCGAAAACGTGTGTTTTACAAGCAAATCCAGTGTTTTAAGCGGTTTCTGGTCCCCCTCGACCTCAAGATGGCTTGACGATTTTGGTATCATTTCCTATGTAATTTTCTACGCTGAATCAAATAGTGATACTTCCGAATGGTTCCGACTGCTAGAAAGTGGATTTTTCGAAGAAAACCTTCGTTTTTCGTACATAAAATACGCATTGTTCTTAAATGTGGTAGTGAGCATGAAGTAACACCTTTGAACTCAATAAAAACACCGAATTTCTAGTTGATTGAAGTTTTTGTTGAGTTCAAAGGTGTTACTTCATGCTCACTACCACATTTAAGAATAATGCGTATTTTATGTACGAAAAACGAAGGTTTTTTTTCAAAAAATCCACTTTCTAGCAGTCGGAACCATTCGGAAGTATCACTATTAGATTCAGCGTAGAAAATTACATAGGAAATGATACCAAAATCGTCAAGCCATCTTGAGGTCGAGGGGGACCAGAAACCGCTTAAAACACTGGATTTGCTTGTAAAACACACGTTTTCGGGCATTCAAACTTCATTTACTCTTCTAATTTGAATGTTAAAAAGAAAAATTGATAGACCGTTGGAAAGCTGAGATTCTGGGCAAGTTTTTTCCGTTGAGTGCCCGCCGATACGGCTGTTTATTACATAAGATGAGTCAGCCTGAAAAATGGTGATTTTCGAGAAAGTTTTAAATTTCTGACTGACCAATTTATTCACTTATACGAAAGGCTTAAAAAGCTTTTGTGTCCTGATGAACTGATAGGAAATTTAACGTTCTTTCCAACGGTATACTCATTTTTGAGTTTATCCAGTAAATTGAGGGAGTTATGGCCATTTTAATGGCTCAAGGTCGAAAACACGAACAAAATCTTAAAAGTGAAAAAAGTATAATTTTAAAGCGGTTAAAAAAAAAATTTCCTTTCGGATAGATGCCTTAACTTTTTTTGAGTCAAGGTTTGAGACATGAAAACGTCCTCTAAAGAGAGAATTTTACGTAATTTTGGAAACCTCGCATTCTTTCAATCTCAAATTGAACTACGAGAACCCATACTTTTTCAAGATGCAAGAACAGTAAAAACTGAGCCAGAATTTCAGCTTTCCAACGGTATAATCAAAACATATTCTACCACCAAATTTAGGGGAGAAATTTGTGTTTGAACGCGGAAAAACGTGCATTTTTTCAACGAAATCGGCGCTCCGCCTAGTCGATCTGAGGGGTCGGACGATAGCAGTGGGTGGGCGGGCGCCGCAGTAGACCGCGAGGCCTCCGGAAACAGGAGGCCAGAGCGCTGATTTCGTTGAAAAAATGCACGTTTTTCCGCGATCAAACACAAATTTCTCCCCTAAATTTGGTGGTAGAATATGTTTTGATTATACCGTTGGAAAGCCGAAATTCTGGCTCAGTTTTTACTGTTCTTGCATCTTGAAAAAGTATGGGTTCTCGTAGTTCAATTTGAGATTGAAAAAATGCGAGGTTTCCAAAATTACGTAAAATTTTCTTTTTAGAGGACGTTTTCATGTCTCAAACCTTGACTCAAAAAAAGTTAAGGCATCTATCCAATAGAAAATTTAATGCTCTTTCCAACGGTATGCTCAAATTGTAATTTACACAACTAATTAACGGAGTTATGACCAATTTAATGACATAAGGTAAAAATCACGAAAAAAAAGTTTAAAGTTAAAATTACTCGAAAACGAAGGGTTTAAACAAAAATCGCTAAGGGACATTTTTTGTTGCAAATTAGTTGTAGAATCGACTGGTGCCGTATGGCAGACCAGTTAGGCTTACACCCTGTATAAGGAGGCGTATAAGGAGGCGAAAGAACCTAATCTCTGAAAATACTACTAGAATTTAATCGCTAATATGAAAGGATGATGTAAAACTCGTATTCTCATGGTTAACTAACACGTGAGAATGATTACCTTGAGCTTCTTCAGGTATCCTTGCTTGATGATTTCACCGATGTCCACTCGGGGCACCACATCCTAAACATGGTCTTGGTTTTCCACAAGACTGAAACATGAAAAACAACCACCGTTTTATAACATTTGGTTGACTTTATTCGAGATATATTAGTGTAATTATCATAAGAGAATATCGATAACGTGTCTCATTCAGACACGCGTCTTGTTAGTTGTATCATTTTTGATAAGGATGATAATAACTTTTCAGAATTCCAACAACAGATTTGGAGATTGACTATGTCGAACAACAACAAATAAACCGACTGAGGAACTTACGTAACACATTTACTACTCGATACCTTTGTATTTTTCAACATATTGCTCACGAAGGACTGAACTGTAGAGTTTCTACAAAATATGTAATTCTTCAACTCGCCAGAACATGTTGTTTAGCATTGCGTGCATTCCAGAGGTCGTCTCATAGGATGAAGAGTAGTTCATTAATATCAACCGGTGAACGATAAAACATTTTTATTTACCTTCCTACTGCACAAAACAATTTCCTCTAATGTAATTTAGTTAGTACGCTGAGGAAGTAACATGTAATTTGTAGCATTATGAGAGCCCAAAACTCGATATTTTTGATCGGAAATCGTCTACAAAAAACAATATTGTTATCACGGGCTTTGAAAACAGCGAGGAGAATTTGAGAGATGGCATAATGAAACTTTTCACTGAAATTCTCGGGGTTGGCGACCCACTTGATGTAACCCAGGTTTTCCGTTTGGGGAAAGGTCCAAAAAACCCTATCCTTGTAACAATGGCAACCACTTCTATGGTGTATCTTGTGCTGTCCAAAACAAAAGCATTGAAAAATACAGGTATAAATATTTCGAGAGATATGCACCCCGACCAAAGAAACGGGGTAAATAAAACCCTAAAATTACGGTGGGAAATTAGGAAAATCTGCCCAAGTCTACAAATGAAAATGTTTCGAGACATTCTCTAAATGGGAAATCAGAAATATGAATGGTCGTCGAAGGGCCCCGTCTGTGGTGAATTGGATGGAGCTGAGGAGCTCAAAAAAATCGTCGGAAGAGACATGGCTGAAATTATAAGGAATATAAACAACTTCAGAAAGCACCCTTCATGACTAGAAAAAATAACATCAAAGACAACGCAGGAGAAAACACAAGGAACGAGAGATACAATGAGGAATTTCACCATGTCGGAATTTCCTATTTTTGACCCCAAAATCGGATTCAGCACCTCGACAAACCTCCTAAGGCAAACTTTCAGCTCGGACTTCCTAATTTACGAATAAACAAAACAGTGTAGAAAGTAGGAATGTTTAAAAAAACCGGGAAAATGACGTCATCCTGGAATAGTTCATTTATGGCCGCTTGAAGCGCTGAGATCGAGAAATCTATAGTCCCCAGATGCAAAATTTCACGAAACAGTGAAGTTCGAAATCGAAAAACTGAAGAAAAAAATAGAAAAGGCAAGATGGGGAAAATTAGGTTTCCTCTGTTTTCGTTTGATAACTTTTCTCTTAGAAAACATGATTTCGTCGTCCCAATGGGCAACACTGGGAGGAGACGGCGATCTGAACAGCCCAATAAGCGAGCGTTCCCGCTGCACGTCCGTTTTCCCGGTTAGTTTTGAAATCGAAAATTTTGATTGTCTCCCAAAAATAACAGGAGACTTATTTTCCGAAATCAGCCCGATTTTCATCTATCCCACACTATTAACTATTCAGGAAAAATGCAAACAGAATTCGGGGAAATTCCTCATTATGTTAATGAAAGAAATAAACGCTGTCTGCTATAATGTGAATGGTCTATTTAACTGTTTGAAAGAATTAAACTTCTATTCAGGAGAGGCTAGCCTCCAGAAAGTGGTAGCGCTGAAACCCGACAATACTTTCTGGGGGCTAGACTCTCCTCTTCTATTCGTATTTGTATACCTTCGATATTATAAAGATAACAGTTTTGAAATTATATTCTAAAATATTTAGGTAATTCAATGTATCTAATATAACCTTAAATTGAATGTATAAAAATTTCAAGAAAAGAAAAATAATTAAGTAAAAAAAAGTAATAACTCCGTGATTTCCTGGAACAAAAAAAAAAATAAATAAAAATAATACTGAATACTACTACTTGAAATGAAAAGAGAATGTTTCGTTATTTTTTTTTTTTTTTTTTTTTTTTTTATCAGCTAACCAAGTCTCATGGTGAAAACCAAGACTTACTGTGCCAGTTTTCAAACATTGTTTGTACTATATATATCAAATAAAGCACGTTTTCATTTCATTCAAAACATTTTCAAAAAAACGTGGTTTTTTACCGACCTCAAAACTGACAAACCACCAAAAAGGGAAAAATAATAATCACAGCCAATTTAGATAATATTATGCGACATATTATGTCGCAAGTATGTGGGTAGGTCACTGCATTGAAGTCGCCGCGGTGCCCTTCTGTAGACACAAACGTACTTCTGTATCTTCTACTTGCCTACACATTATTTGTTTCTATATTCTGCATTCGTTATTCTAACGGTATCCCGATCAGTTTCTCTACTGTCTTGACTGTCTTTAAAGATAGGTCTAATCAAAAGTATCAACATACTTGTCACAACAATTCCCAGGGAGGTTTACACTTACTATCAAATATTCATATGACAGCAGTGATGTACCACATAAAAGTTTCGGAAGGATACTCTCAATCTGGGGGCGATGGTTTTCCATTCGCACAATTCCTAAAAATATCATCGAATTCGAATGAGAAATGTAGAAGTTGAGGCCGTTAGGAGGATTTTACGTTTTAAGACAGACAGAAATGAAACCAAAATTGTTCAAGAAGGTCTAAAAAGTAAAACGGTAGTGAAAATTTTGATTCTTGTGAACATTTTTTTAAACCTTTAAAAGTGAAAAAAAGTGCTTCCGCTACCTTGGTAGACTCGGAAGGAATATTATTTTGCTTTGTCAGAGTTTCATTTTCATGATTGAAATCCCCCCCACCCTCGCAATGCAGTGTAACTAACCGTAATATAAGTAGTAAAAAATTACCTACATAACGAAATTTGAGAGAATTCACTCAGGTGTCCTGCCGTTTAGGACACCTTGCACTTGGATGCAAGGAGCCCTACCGCACAGGACACCTGGCCCTCCCGCAAAACCCAATCTTCTATAAAAGGAATATTATTTTGCTTAGTCAGAGTTTCATTTTCATGATTGAAATCCCCCCCACCCTCGCAATGCAGTGTAACTAACCGTAATATAAGTAGTAAAAAATTACCTACATAACGAAATTTGAGAGAATTCACTCAGGTGTCCTGCCGTTTAGGACACCTTGCACTTGGATGCAAGGAGCCCTACCGCACAGGACACCTGGCCCTCCCGCAAAACCCAATCTTCTATAAAAGGAATATTATTTTACTTAGTCAGAGTTTCATTTTCATGATTGAAATCCCCCCCACCCTCGCAATGCAGTGTAACTAACCGTAATATAAGTAGTAAAAAATTACCTACATAACGAAATTTGAGAGAATTCACTCAGGTGTCCTGCCGTTTAGGACACCTTGCACTTGGATGCAAGGAGCCCTACCGCACAGGACACCTGGCCCTCCCGCAAAACCCAATCTTCTATAAAAGGAATATTATTTTGCTTAGTCAGAGTTTCATTTTCATGATTGAAATCCCCCCCACCCTCGCAATGCAGTGTAACTAACCGTAATATAAGTAGTAAAAAATTACCTACATAACGAAATTTGAGAGAATTCACTCAGGTGTCCTGCCGTTTAGGACACCTTGCACTTGGATGCAAGGAGCCCTACCGCACAGGACACCTGGCCCTCCCGCAAAACCCAATCTTCTATAAAAGGAATATTATTTTGCTTAGTCAGAGTTTCATTTTCATGATTGAAATCCCCCCCACCCTCGCAATGCAGTGTAACTAACCGTAATATAAGTAGTAAAAAATTACCTACATAACGAAATTTGAGAGAATTCACTCAGGTGTCCTGCCGTTTAGGACACCTTGCACTTGGATGCAAGGAGCCCTACCGCACAGGACACCTGGCCCTCCCGCAAAACCCAATCTTCTATAAAAGGAATATTATTTTGCTTAGTCAGAGTTTCATTTTCATGATTGAAATCCCCCCACCCTCGCAATGCAGTGTAACTAACTGTAATATAAGTAGTAAAAAATTACCTACATAACGAAATTTGAGAGAATTCACTCAGGTGTCCTGCCGTTTAGGACACCTTGCACTTGGATGCAAGGAGGACTACCACACAGAACACCTGGCCCTCCCGCAAAACCCAATCATCTATAAAAGTTATAAAATTCAAATTTCTATTGGATGACGTCGTACAAACCCTGGAACGTAAAACTCACAAGACGAGAAGACTAGAAAAAAAAATTCGGTGTATTTTTGGAGTGTATACTTTGTATTGTGTATACTTTGTATATTTGGAGTGTATGTGTATAGTATGAGAGGAATATGAAATGCAAAGAAAGATCTTTGATTCTTGTGAACATTTTTTTAAACCTTTAAAAGTGAAAAAAGTGCTTCCGCTACCTTGGTAGACTCGGAAGGAATATTATTTTGCTTTGTCAGAGTTTCATTTTCATGATTGAAATCCCCCCCACCCTCGCAATGCAGTGTAACTAACCGTAATATAAGTAGTAAAAAATTACCTACATAACGAAATTTGAGAGAATTCACTCAGGTGTCCTGCCGTTTAGGACACCTTGCACTTGGATGCAAGGTGCCCTACCGCACAGGACACCTGGCCCTCCCGCAAAACCCAATCTTCTATAAAAGGAATATTATTTTGCTTTGTCAGAGTTTCATTTTCATGATTGAAATCCCCCCCACCCTCGCAATGCAGTGTAACTAAGCGTAATATAAGTAGTAAAAAATTACCTACATAACGAAATTTGAGAGAATTCACTCAGGTGTCCTGCCGTTTAGGACACCTTGCACTTGGATGCAAGGAGCCCTACCGCACAGGACACCTGGCCCTCCCGCAAAACCCAATCTTCTATAAAAGGAATATTATTTTGCTTTGTCAGAGTTTCATTTTCATGATTGAAATCCCCCCCACCCTCGCAATGCAGTGTAACTAAGCGTAATATAAGTAGTAAAAAATTACCTACATAACGAAATTTGAGAGAATTCACTCAGGTGTCCTGCCGTTTAGGACACCTTGCACTTGGATGCAAGGAGCCCTACCGCACAGGACACCTGGCCCTCCCGCAAAAACCCAATCTTCTATAAAAGGAATATTATTTTGCTTTGTCAGAGTTTCATTTTCATGATTGAAATCCCCCCCACCCTCGCAATGCAGTGTAACTAAGCGTAATATAAGTAGTAAAAAATTACCTACATAACGAAATTTGAGAGAATTCACTCAGGTGTCCTGCCGTTTAGGACACCTTGCACTTGGATGCAAGGAGCCCTACCGCACAGGACACCTGGCCCTCCCGCAAAACCCAATCTTCTATAAAAGGAATATTATTTTGCTTTGTCAGAGTTTCATTTTCATGATTGAAATCCCCCCCACCCTCGCAATGCAGTGTAACTAACCGTAATATAAGTACTAAAAAACGCTGCAAATCATTGCTCAAAGGTTTATTATTTTCTGTATAGATCACCCTTCTGTATAGATCACTGGTTCTCCATCAATAGCACCTACCACCATCTGTATTCTCCATTGACCCGCCCTCTCAATTTTCAGCTTCCTGCGTTCAACAGAAGAGAAAATGGCCTTGGAGCTCACTCAGCTGATCAGTGACCACTCATGCGCCTTCAGCATTCTCCATTGACCCGCCCTCTCAAATTTCAGGTTCCTGCGTTCAACAGGAGAGGAAATGGCCTTGGAGCTCACTCAGCTGATCAGTGACCACTCAGGCGCCTTCAGCATTCTCCATTGACCCGCCCTCTCAAATTTCAGGTTCCTGCGTCCAACAGGAGAGGAAATGGCCTTGGAGCTCACTCAACTGATCAGTGACCACTCAGGCGCCTTCAGCATTCTCCATTGACCCGCCCTCTCAAATTTCAGGTTCCTGCGTCCAACAGGAGAGGAAATGGCCTTGGAGCTCACTCAGCTGATCAGTTACCACTCAGGCGCCTTCAGCAATCTCCATTGACCCTGCCTCTCAAATTTCAGGTTCCTGCGTTCAACAGGAGAGAAAATGGCCTTGGAGCTCACTCAGCTGATCAGTGACCACTCAGGCACCTTCAGCAATCTCCATTGACCCGCCCTCTAAAATTTCAGCTTCCTGCGTTCAACAGGAGAGGAAATGGCCTTGGAGCTCACTCAGCTGATCAGTGACCACTCAGGCGCCTTCAGCATTCTCCATTGACTTTTGATTATGGAAATTTGATTACTGGTTACGCAGAAGGCAAAACTGTATACAAATCGAAGAAATGAACAGCGATCGCATTTTAGTCAGAAAAAATTTCAACGGAGATTAGACCTCTTTTGCGATTCACACTCATGATGCTGTTTTATCGAAGGAAAACCTTCAAGTACTCGTAGGGACTGAACGGTTTGTCCTACAGAGCTCCGGGTGGTCTCAAAAATTTTTTTAAATTCAGTACTATTTAAAATTAGTGAAAATACGATACCTTTATTTCGAGAGTTTTCGAGCTAGGGCACTCTTGAAAATTTCAACCCTTAATTTTCACCCCTTAGAAGTGACCTACATCAACCAAAAGCTTCGCGGCACAACTAGACCCCAAATGGAGCCCATATACCAAATTTCATCGAAATCGGTCCATGGTAACTAAGAAAAGTGCCGCGTACGGCGTACGGCGGACGGACGGAAATTTTTTTATTCGATTTTCGGATTCTACGTACCTTGAAACGTAAAACATAAAATTTTGAGGGGGGGTTAAAATTTTTTTTTTCTTGCTCGATTCCAAAGGCTTATTATTGAAAATAATAAACCAAAATTACCTACATAACGAAATTTGAGAGAATTCACTCAGGTGTCCTGCCGTTTAGGACACCTTGCACTTGGATGCAAGGAGCCCTACCGCACAGGACACCTGGCCCTCCCGCAAAACCCAATCTTCTATAAAAGGAATATTATTTTGCTTTGTCAGAGTTTCATTTTCATGATTGAAATCCCCCCCACCCTCGCAATGCAGTGTAACTAACCGTAATATAAGTAGTAAAAAATTACCTACATAACGAAATTTGAGAGAATTCACTCAGGTGTCCTGCCGTTTAGGACACCTTGCACTTGGATGCAAGGAGCCCTACCGCACAGGACACCTGGCCCTCCCGCAAAACCCAATCTTCTATAAAAGTTATAAAATTCAAATTTCTATTGGATGACGTCGTACAAACCCTGGAACGTAAAACTCACAAGACGAGAAGACTAGAAAAAAAATTCGGTGTATTTTTGGAGTGTATACTTTGTATTGTGTATACTTTGTATATTTGGAGTGTATGTGTATAGTATGAGAGGAATATGAAATGCAAAGAAAGATCTTGTACTAACATTGATACGTTTTGAAAGGTGATACCTACACAGACAAGATATTTACCAACATCAGTTTTAATTCGTTTCATACTGCATTTTTTTTTTTTTTTTTTTTTTTTTTTTAAAGCATGGAGCATCTCTTAGCCATCACCTAACTGGGCAAAAATGTGACGAAACCGTGGAACGAAAGTAGCGCGGAATTTTGTAATTTTCACTTACAACCGACCTGTTTCTAGGGAAATGTATTGCCGTTAGTTCTCATCCCACGAAAATCGTTCGCCACTCCTTGAAAAGCCCTCAATTTATGCGTAAATTCTATACTGTCAAAACAGCTGTAAATATGGACGAAGCCGAGATATACCTCTGATTTAAAATAACTGTAAACTAGGGATGTCCGATACTTCAAAAGTATCGATATAATATCGTATCGATACGAAAGTATCAAAAAGTATCGATACGATCCTTTCAAAAAGTATCGATATTTTGAAGTATCGATACTTTTCGATACTTTCACAAAAATGGGTGAAATTGTCGTTTATGTTTCTCTCCATCACGAGGATACTAATTAATATAGAATGAACAAAACAATAAATCACTCATTTTTTTATTCAAAACTTGTTTTTGTTTAGGCACTTGTATTCGTATTGCACTTGTTTGGTTTAACATTTCGGTGGTCCTTCCTCTATTATGGAGGACAGCAGGTTATCATAGAGAGCTGGAGGTGGTGGTACATCATCTTTGTTCAATTTGTTGAAGTTTGATTTGTTCAGTTTCTCTATCTACGTAGAGATAGAGGTACTGTCAAGTAGGTACCTTCATGTCGTAGGTGTTGAAACAGATAAAATGTGAGATATAAAAAAGTGTTGCCTCCGATACTGGAAAAAAAGTATCAATACTACGATATATATCAGGGGAAAAAAGTATCGATACTTTTGGGACATCCCTACTGTAAACAACATTCGCGGTAAAAACCAACATCGATTTAGTGGAATCATTGATGTTTGTTGGCTGGCTTGGTTTTTACGAATGTAATCAAAGGATCTTGAAACCTAGGTGAGATTTTGTTATGAACGCGGGCTTTTAGCTGTGACCCGACGCTTTAGATGTTTTCGATTTCTTAATAATAAGAAATCGTTGTGATTGAGACTGCTTTACGAAATAGTGACAACAAATTCCTAGTAAAAGGAAACGGCAAACAAACAAAACACGGCTAAAGCATGTTCCATGTTTCTTTAATTTAGCCAAAGGCTCTAAGCAGTAACCTCCCGGGGGTCCAGGGGGCTTGCTGGGGCCGAATTTTTTTCTCCAAGTTACATAATAATATTATGTATTATTCGTATTATGAATCAGAAGTAAGTTTAAATGGATCAAAGTCTAAATTAAACGGGGAAATGTTTGAAAGAGAGAAAGAAGTATAAATCGAAAGCGAAAAAGTTTAAATTAAACCAGTGAAAGTTGAGTGGCGAAATGCTTTATTTCTGATTGGATGATTTACCTAAATCTGATATTTTCTATATTCGAAGATCCAGGAAACCCCAATTTCATGTTAAGGTAGGGTTGTCATTGGTCGTCCTGGGACAATACTTCGATCAAGGGCGTAGAATAAATAGTACTTTTTACTCTACCTTCTTGGGTATTAATTACTTATACAATCGCGATTAAAAATATAAAAGTCTATTTGTGTCGATCAATATCATATATGGCTTGATTGCCCATTACTGATGTCCATGAGGTTGTTGCGCAAAGATGGCAAAGTTTCTGGTCAGGTTATA
Organism: Apolygus lucorum; assembly: GCA_009739505.2. Taxonomy (NCBI): domain Eukaryota; kingdom Metazoa; phylum Arthropoda; class Insecta; order Hemiptera; family Miridae; genus Apolygus; species Apolygus lucorum. The sequence goes on along the minus strand of CM019181.2, from coordinate 50,836,137 downwards.
AACTCCTTATTCAGTATACCTGTACAGATACCTATAATATAGGTATCTGTACAGGTATACTGAATAAGGAGTTTATAACCTGACCTAAAACGACTGAATATTATGACACAATGAATATTATAACCTGACATATTATGTCACAATGAATAAGATGTTCAGTCGTTTTTGTACTACTCGGAAATGAAGTCTCAACAGTACAGAGGATTATTGAAGCTTTTAAAACTACCCGTGCTAGCATGGACACGTTGTCAGTATGTACCTTCTATAATAATACTAGTTCATTAAAAGATGTTTATCATTCACAAACTTGTACGTGTTTTTTTCGACTCGAAGAACCAACAATGTAGATTTATTGGACAAACAAGCTTTGTTTTCGTGGGACCCACGATATGTAATTCCATGACGCGAGAGGGGAACCACGTCAGAAGTCGGAGATTATCATCGATATAGGTACGTAAACAGAAACGCCCGACGCGTCACTTTCTTTCAAACGCCCGTTTGAATCCTTCATTAGGCGCCTCCAGTCCACACAGTCATTTACATAATGTACTCAATGGCCGAACTACCAAACAACGAAGATTAGCGGAAACCTCAGAGACAGTTTCAATTCATTGGGCAATGCCACCTGTTTTGCTGAAAAGAAAACATCTGGGGCGGAGTTTGACACTACTTTCTTCACCCATCCCACTGACACCCAACATCTGTTTTTACGGCAGCCTCCAACATTTTGCTTCCTCGCCGAAGACATAGAAACAAATTTGGACCCTCCACTATCGAAATTCTCACTATCATAAAGCCTTTCAGAACTTCCGCGTCACCTGTCTGCACAAGGCAAAACCATGAGAGAAAAGCGTACGAGTTAATGGCACTTCGGTGGAATGTGCGGACAGCCCCTTAAGGCCTTTACAGACCAAATGTTAGCGGAAAACATTGTTATTAACATAACATTGTAGATAACAAAAATGTTGGAAACAAAAAGTGATGATCTGGAAAACTAGTTACCAACATTGTTGGCAACAATGTCGTCAACTTTTTTGTTGCCAAAAATTCATCCATCTGCTTTTTTGGGTCTAGTTTTCTAACAATGTTATCCACAATATTGTTAACATTCAAAGTAATAACATTTGGGTGTGAACAAGTAGGTGTTCTCCAGTACTCGATGGACTATGGCTGACTTAGCAACTGCTGCAGCGTGCGTCGTAGTTTTGTGCTCGTCAGCTAGACGACACAGGAGAGTATGGGTACGGCCATACTTGGCGAAAAGAGAAAGCCGGGACGTTCTCGAGGATATCCGAAAAGATGAGACTCTCATGACGTTGAACAAGAGAAGCTGGACAGTTTCAAAGGATTCTCCCGGATGTCCTCCACTGACTTCGAATTCCTTCTGAATCGTGTGGGGTCTCGTATTCGACGGCAAGACACGAACTATAGGAAGGCCATCTCAGTGCAGGACAGGCTTGCCATCACCCTGCGATATTTGGCCACAGGAGACTCATTATTCCCACTTCACTACTTCCCTTGTCACTACTGCACATAATTAATCAAAGAAACCAAAATGTCCTCCACAGTTCGTCGTCAGTGCAACAGTGTGAATCACAGTCTACCCTTCTCCCACCAATTCAAAGGCTCAAAATCCTGTGAAACACAATGTTACCAGAAATCCCAGTTTGTTATCGCTCATGGCTCGATAACAAAACTCAGTGTTGACAACAGTGTTACTAACAATGTTGACGGAAAAAAATAACTTTGTTACCGAAAATGTTGCCAACAATGTTTTTGGTAACATTTCGAAGGAGGAATTGTTGTCAGCATTTTTCGTGCGCCGTAACAATGTTATTAACAATTCCACTTGCCCGATGTCGATAACATTGTCGTCAACAGTGTTGCCTCCGGTCTGAAAGAAATCTTACTGAAAAATGTTAATAACAATGTTTTCAACAATGTTATCGTCCGGTCTGTAGGCACCTTTATGAGTTGCATTACTGTAAGACGGTAGCATGAGAGCATTGGTGAACAGAAATTCCTTTGAACTTTCCGCTGGACAAAGCAAACCAAAAACATTCGGATCAATAGGAAACACAGCCGAGCAAAAGCCGAAATACGTCGGAGATACCTGTTAATGCTCTGATCGACGAAATCTTTTTCGAACCAACAGATTCTTTGTGTAACTCTTGGTGAGGAAGATCCAACTTGGCAGATGTTTTTTCTAGAGGTTCATTGTTGTTGTTAGTTATAATTTTAATGTTTACCGTATTCATTTACGGTCTCAGTACCCCAGACGAATAACAGTGAAAGAGAATCTTCACCTGAACGCTCGTCCTTCACTCAAGCTGCCCCCCCTCACCGTTCAGCAGCTTCCAGATCTAGAAAAATGGGTAGTTGCACGGTATTTTTGTTTAAAATATTTTCTGTCCAGTGAATCTCTATTAAAGCACTAATAAATGTGTAAAGCAAAACTCCCAGAAACGCTTTCTAAATAAATAGAATCTTTCAAAAACCAGGATTTTCGGATTCAAACGGGAAAACCTCCACACAACTAAACTCTGCGAGATGGAAGCAACTTCATAGTTATGATGGTCCACGTGCACAACACTTCTGTAGGAGAGCTACAGAAAAACAACAAAACACTGCAAATTATTACACAAAGGATTACTATTTCTATATAGATCATTCATCTGCAAAGATCAGGGCTTTGCCATTGCCACCAACCAACCATAGATACTACCTACTTAACACGTATCTACTTCACAATCAAGTTTTTCGGAAGAAACGCTGCAAATTATTACACAAAGGTTTACTATTTCTATATAGATCATTCATCTGCAAAGAACACGGCTTTGCCATTATCACCAACCATGGATACTACCTACCTAACACGTATCTACTTCACAATCAAGTTTATTGGAAGAAACGCTGCAAATTATTACACAAAGGTTTATAATTTTTCTGTAAATATCACTCGTCTGCAAAGAACACGGCTTTGCCATTGTTACCACCAACCAACATGAAGAAAAACATCGATCGCATTTGGCCAGCTAAAATTTGAACGGAGATTAAGCCTCTTTTGCGATTCACACTCGTGTTTCTGATTTACCCTCGTTCTCGTAGGAAGCGAACGGTTTGTCCTACAGGGCTCCGCGTGGTCTCTAAAATTGCATATTTAATATGCAATACTATCTTAAATTGATGGAAAAACAATACCTTTATATCGAAATTTTTTGAGTTAGGGCGTTTTCAAAATTTTAACCATTATTTCTCAACCCTTAGAAATGACCTGCATCAACCAAAAGCTTTGTGGCACAACTAGACCCCACATGGAGCCCACATACCAAATTTCATCAAAATCGATCAATCCTAACTGAGGAAAGTGCCGCATATGGACGGCCAAATTTTTATTCGATTTTTGGAGTCTAAGAACCTTGAAATGTAAACCAACACATTTTGAGGGGAATTTGAATCGACCAAGAAAAAAAGTTTAACCCCCCTCAAAATTATTTTCAATAATAAACCACAATAAACGCTTCACAGTCAGTTCGAAGAAACAGGAAGTTGAGGTTGTCCTAATTATTAGGAAATTTGATTACTGGTTGCTAAGGACGCAAAACTGAAAACAACTCGAAGAAACGAACAATGATCGCATTTTGGTCAGCTAAAATTTAAACGGAGATTAGACGTATTTTGCTATTCACACTCTTGTTTCTTGAGTTAACTTAAGTCCGACCTTGAAGTTATGGAGCGAACTGTTTGTCCTACAGAGCTCCAGGTGATCTAAAAAAAAACTCGATCCACGGTAACCAAGGAAAGTGCCGCGTATGGCCGGAAAATTGTGTACCTATTCAGTTTTCGGATTCTAGGAAGGTACCTTGAAACTTAAACCATCAAATTTTGAGGGGGTTAAAACAATTTTTTTCTTGGTCGATTCAAAGGTTCATTATTGAAATAATAAACCAAAATATGCTTAAAAAATAAAATTGAAGTGAATTTTAAATAAGCAGAGGCTGAAAAATATTTGTTATTGTTTTTTTTAATCATCACCATCATTTTGCATCCTTATTTCAATGCTTCTGACTTGATTCCGTCCTCGATTGCAGCGACATTAATGCGCTCTACCGAGAGATTTCCTTTTGCCAGGTGTTATGGATATACGGTAAAACTAAATTGAATTTCGAACCGAAAACTTGTAAGCACAGGAACGTTTCCAAGTGCGCTATATTTTAATCGGACGTCAAAAATAAGAAGTTCCATGCAACTACCCACTGCGAAGCAGGTTGTTCATATTAGTTCACATCCATATTGAGCATCCATAAACCCATCAACAATGCTGTCAAATGCAACCTTCCTGGATTCCTGCCACTTCTAGGTTCTGAGAAAAATTGCTGCCATTAGAGGTGTGTCGGTACAGCTGTACCGGGACTGTGGAACCGAGTATCAGGTTGGAACGGTTCCACGCAGTGACAAAAACTCGACCCTTATCGGTCCAGTTCCACGGACTGATAAGATATCTTGAAATGGCTCTGGACCGGGAAGAGAATCTTTTCCATCGGTCCAGTTCCATCCTCACCAATCAGAATGATCTGATCAATCATCTCATCAATCTGATCATTCTGATTGGTGAGGATGGAACTGGACCGGTAAGGATGGAACTGGACCGATAAGATATCATAGAGAATGGTTCAATGGCTCTGGACCGGGAAGGGTTTTGGACCGGTAAGCATGGATCTTGTTCTCAGTTCTGTTCCATGTTGTACCTGAAAGCGCCCTAACAACTTCCATGGACTGAGAATGGTTCATGGAATGGCTCTTGAGCGGGAAGTTATCTTCTGGACTGGTTAGCATGGATGTTGTCTCCAGTATTATTAATTTACTAGCTGAAAAGCCTACAAAAAGTAGGCAAAAACAATTCCTCCGACTCTCTCCTCCACCCACTCACTCCGACTCCTCCCGCCCCCAACTCCGCCCGCCCAACTCCTCCGACTCCTCCGCCTCCGACTCCTCCCGCCCCCAACCCCTCCAGCCTCCAACTCTCCCCACTCCCACGACCCCTTCAACCCCTCCGTGCATACGTACGTACGTACGTACGTACGGTTGGCGTTTTATATAATTAGATTATTGTCATGTTAAGTTCTTAAACTGCAACGTCATTATTCTTTCCTCTAATTGTTTGGTAACTATTATTTATAATAAATTGCCTCTTTTGTAACACTTGTTCAAATTCCTTCCTTTTAGCGAATTGTCAAGGAAAATGATGCTATTGTATTGCAAGTTGAGATCATAAGCATGGAAGAAGGACGATAGGGATTTGACTGCCTGCTTCATCCATGCCATGTGAGTGGGATTTGATCGCCTGTACCGGTAATGGAACTGTACCGGTAATTTGGAACAGTTACATCTTTGTCACCATAACCGTTGGAAACCGTTCCAGGGAAATACCTGGACCGACACACCCCTAGCTGCCACGTATTAGGGATGTCCGATACTTCAAAAGTATCGATATAATATCGTATCGATACATCTAGAAAGTATCAAAAAGTATCGATACGATACTTTAAGAAAGTATCGATATTTTGATGTATCGATGCTTTTACAAAAATGTGTGAAAATGCCTTATATGTTTCTCTCCATCAGTGTGACATCTCTCTATCGCGAGGATAATAATTAATGTAGAATGAAAAAAACAATAAATCACTCATTTTTTTATTTAGGCACTTGTTTTCGTATTGCACTTGGTTGGGTTAACATTTTGGTGGTACTTCCTAGATGATGGAGGACACCAGGTTATCATAATATGATTATGGTCTGTTCTGAGAGGCAGTCCTGAACAGTTCGGAGGGGCTTGGAGGAGCCCGAAGGAGTTTGGAGGAGCCCATTCACCTCTATCCCCTCCCCTTTCCGAACTGTTCCGGACTGCCTCACCGAACAGACCCATAGAGAGCTGGAGGTACATCATCTTTGTTTAGTTTGTTGAAGTGGTTGGTCTCCCAACAATCTACGTGGAGAAAGAGGTACCTACTAAAATTCGAGACTTTCATCTAATGTGAGAGATAAAAAATAGATAGCATTTTGATCTAATGTGAGAGGTAAAAAAGTATCGCCTCCGATACTGGAAAAAAAGTATCGATACTACGATATATATCAGGAAAAAAAGTATCGATATGTATCGATACTTTTTTTGAAAAGTATCGATACTTTTAAGTATCGATACTTTCGGGACATCCCTACCATGTATACAACAACTGAAAGCAGCAACCTGAAATAAAAGGAAAGACGACTGGAAAGCCCTGAAGGATGAAAAGCCAAGAAGGATCAAAAACATCAAGTTGAGCTCAACCAGTCGGCCCGAGAAGCCTGCTATGCATGGAGTACAAGAAAAACAAGAATGTTGTGTTCACAAGAATGTCTTTTAGCCTCCTACATCAGATTGGAATCCGTAGTTTTGCCTTTGTTTACAGGGTATCTTAGAATTAAATAACATTTTTGACAGGACAATAAGCAGAAAGGACATTTAATGTTGCATATCAGCATTTTAAGAGCTGAATACTCTGAAATACTGGTAAACAGTATCCATTGGGCTGAGGGTTCATAGTGGAAAACGTAGGTATCCCTAATTTAAATCACCAAAAAACCAGTAGAGATACTTCGTATTAGTCACTCAATCATCACTCACCTAAAAATAGCATAATATCGCGTGAAGGAATGGATTCTTGAGGTTAAACGTTGACAACGTCGTGAAACTCGAGTAGACTGGTACTTATTTTTCACTCTTTATTCACCTTGACGCGGGGACATTCCTGCTTTTTCCTTCGAGACGCACCGAAAACGAGGAAAAACAAACTGACGGTTCCTAATCTGGATGTGTGAATCTAATCTGGACGACCTCAGTCAAAAACGATAGGAGGTGTAGGAAGAGAGAGGGAAGGGGAGGGGGTACTGATAACGCACTACTGATAAGTGAGAGTCAAGAGAAGTCAAAATTCTCCACGAACGGCGATTGCGAAGCAAACTGAATTCCTTGTCACTGTCATATGGAAGACACAGAACACTGTAAATTTCGGGTGTGCACCTAATTCACATCAATATGATTATTGATAATGTGAAAAACTGACAAGTTACATAATCGAGGTTTCGGTGAATGGAAATAGACGTTCGACAAGTATAGTAAACGATTTACGATTAGTCCTCCGTCTAGAGCAGAACTAGAGCGGCGATGTAGACGAAAACGAGGTCAACTCCCGACTTCAATGAAAATAACTTGCCTATCTGGACTACAGATATAAATAACGCTTCAACCAAACGGAAAAACTCCTGTTTCATTGTTTTGTACAGTCGCACCTTCCGTGAAGGCCGTGAAATCGGCGGTGGAAAACGTAAACATCCTCGGAATGCAGCCTAATCGCTAGGGATGAAAAGTTGACGGAAAAAAAACAAAAACACCCTCTGTATCTCTTGGTTGGCTTCAAGTTTCAGTTGAAGACACATCCAAATACAGACAGTAGCACTTCAGTGGTCGTTAATGACGTTTAATAAGAGGATAAACACCAATTGTGCCATTAAAAACAATTTCCAAAAGGTACCATGTTATTACGCACTAGAGATTACGTACTTTTGCGTCATTCAGTTCACCCAAATAAAAGCCCCAAATTTCAAGGACAATGGAGAAAATGAATAACAAGACGTAATCTAACGAAACTTCGAAGTCTAATAAAATATGTGAAGGTTGTACTCACTTATAATCTTGGAAACTGCGATTTAGACGTGGAAACGTTGGCGACGTAAATAAGGTGCTGGAGGTGCTGGGGGGCGCACCATTGCAATCCTCACCTCGTGGAAATGCGACGATCAAAATCCGTCGAAAAAACTGCGTTTTCGTCCTATTAAACTCTGAAGAACACTCGCAATTCTGTCTAATTGGAGGTCTTGGGAGAACTCGAGAGAAATTTCACTATTAAGAGAGGTTTTGAGACGGTAAATCCGTGAACGAGGTATTTTGCGCAGTTACCTTTCACATCACGATCAACTGGTCAAAACAACGAAGTTTCTCATCCACTTTTCAATGCACTGAATCGAATCGTACACTCCCACGAAGGAATATTCAACGTCACAATACTCGGTCAAATAAGAGGTAATTATTTAGTCTACATCAAAACGAAACGACAAAAAGAAACAGACCGAGAGAAAAAATGTGCTTTCAAACTGGACCTAAAACGCGTTAACTTTAATTGCTTCCTAGAACTTCCACTGACATCAAAACTGCGTAAAACCATCGAAGATATTCCCGACTTGGATTTCCGGAACACTGAAATAGCACTTGATATCACTTTCCGCGGATTTAGACGAACAATATTCTAGGAAATACGTGTTGGGGTCCATCTTGGAAAAGGTCATGTGTGTGACTCGGGTCTGTGTACATGTCGGGACGTAAACAAGCAGTGCGCATGCGCCATTCGATACCATACCCCCGTTTTTCGGCCCACTTTTACGGCACGTCATGCATGATTCACCTTCCGTGCGTTTCATTCAATGATTTTTGATGATTGCAGGGAGGTTGAAGTGATCGAAATTGGCAAATTTAGGGAAATTTGAAGAGATAGGACGGGGTTTAGAGGGATTTGGGAGTTGTAAAGACGGATTGCGGGTTTGAATGCGACGGGTTTCCCGCCTTTGGGGCAGTAATGGTGGTCGAGTTTCGTTCATGATTCGGGCGCTCTCTCAAAATACCCATTTGAGGCTTCGAATTCCACGTACGTCAGGCGGGTTGGAGTGGGGGATCGCAAATTCCACGTCAAAATGCCCATTTCGAGGGTAATTTTTCGATGATTCTCACTGCGGGAACCGTTTTTATTCTCGATTTTCGCCGTATTTTCAGAGGCGAAGACGGTGCGTGGTGGCGTAGGTTTGAGCGATCCCCCCCAGCCAGCCCATCTCTGAATACTACGACGCAAAAGGTCCGGGTGGGGTGTAGACTGTAGAACTACAACTCGGATCGATCGCTTCTCGACTGCTATAGCCAGACGCAGAGCTCCTCGTCTCATTCATTGCGGAGGAACCGCCTTTGCAAACCCAGACAGACACACCCACGACTTTTCAAAACGCTGGTCCCGACGGCTAGACGGACCTCGTGCACTTGATGCCTTCCGTCTCGACTGAGGATACGTCCGGATTCCCGAATGGCAGAAGTGGAGGCAGACGTTGGAAACAAATAATATTGATAGGAAAATTTAGGTTTTCGTATAAAAATGAAGACTACAGGGGAAGAACGCACCATGTCCCATTTTGTAAACTTTTCAGGAAATCATTTTTTCCGGCAAAAACCCAATATTAGTTCGAATTTGGTCGATACAATTTTTTTTTAAAATGGGATTTGTATCTCAGTGTACTGTAGAATGCGGTGGTATAATCAAAACTACTGCAAAAAGTATTTTAAAACTCCATATTGCTATCCAAAGTTGCAAAGGTCCATCTGTACAGGGGAAGAACGCACCATGAACGTGTATTGCTGGTTTTATTCGTAGTATCCTGCCATAAGATTTCTCTCTTTATCAGGGCATAACGGTTTCGTGACATTTTAATAATATATATAATGATTGGGTATTTTCAAAAGTTCACTCACGAAGAAGAAGAATATTTTTTCAAAATATTTTAATAGAATAAAATCCAGGAAATTCATTTTTGTTCTTGCAAAAAAGGAGTAGGTATTACAAAAAAAACGCTGCAAATCATTGCTCAAAGGTTTATTATTTTCTGTATAGATCACCCTTCTGTGTAGATCACTGGTTCTCTATCAATAGCACCTACCACCATCTGTATTCTCCCTTGACCTTCCCTCTCAAATTCCAGCTTCCTGCGTTCAATAGGATTGAAAATGACTTCGGAGCTCACTCAGCTGATCAGTGATCTGAAGAGTGAAGAAGATCACCTCGAATGCTGAAGACGCCTGGAAGAACACTTCCATTCAATAGGATTGAAAATGGCTTCGGAGCTCACTCAGCTGATCAGTGATCTGAGGAGTGAAGAAGATCTCCTCGAATGCTGGAGACGCCTGGGAGAGCACTTCCATTCAATAGGATTGAAAATGGCTTTGGAGCTCACTCAGCTGATCAGTGATCTGAGGGGTGAAGAAGATCTCCTCGAATGCTGGAGACGCCTGGAAGAACACTTCCATTCAATAGGATTGAAAATGGCTTTGGAGCTCACTCAGCTGATCAGTGATCTGAGGTGTGAAGAAGATCTCCTCGAATGCTGGAGACCCCTGGAAGAGCACTTTCATTCAATAGGATTGAAAATGGCTTCGGAGCTCACTCAGCTGATCAGTGATCTGAAGAATGAAGAAGCTTATGAGCAATGATTTGCAGCGTTTTTTACCCACCAGCATTTTTTTTACCTACCAACTTTTTTTTACCTACCAGCTAGGTACTACCTACCAAACCATACTGGCTTCACACCTTCACAATCAAGTTTATTAGAATGAACTAAACGCTTCACACTCGATTGGAAAAATAGAAAGCTTCGTATGGAAATTTGATTACTGGTTACGCAGAAGGCAAAACTGTATACAAATCGAAGAAATGAACAGCGATCGCATTTTAGTCCGATAAAATTTGAATGGAGATTAGACCTCTTTTGCGATTCACACTCATGATTCTGTTTTATCGAGGGAAAACCTTCAAGTACTCGTAGGGACCGAACGATTTGTCCTACAGAGCTCCGGGTGGTCTCAAAAATTTTTAAAAATTCAATACTATTTAAAATAGGTGGAAAAACGATACCTCTATTTCGAGAGTTTTCGAGCTAGGGCACTCTTGAAAATGTTAACCCTTAATTTTCACCCCTTAGAAGTGACCTACATCAACCAATAGCTTCGCGGCACAACTAGACCCCAAATGGAGCCCATATACCTACCAAATTTGAACCAAATCGGTCCAGTGTTGCTAAGAAAAGTGCCGCGGACGGCGGACGGACATTGCAAATTTGGATTCTACGCACCTTGAAACGTAAAGTGACAAAGTTTGAGGGGGGGTTATAAAAATTTTTTGCGATACGATCACATAGGCTTATTATTAGAAATAATAAACCAAAATTAAGGACATTAACATTGATTTTGAAAAAGTTGTTCGTTTGATAAAATTTGAGGAAACTGATGTTTGTATTTTTTTAAATCAAGGAAAACCCTTTGTTCTGAAAAAATTACCAAAAAACTCTAGACACGTGTTTTCATTTTTTGATCTTCAACTTCTTGAAATAGGACTGAGCCACATCCCGCATCCTTCCAGTAGATTTTCTCTTCTTGGTGGTAACAAGATTAATCCCATCTTCCTCGCTTTCCTCTTCCATATTCACTTCCACGAAAACAAAACAGTTTTCGCCTACAAAAACAGTTTCACCGTTTTCAAGAAAACAAACACTAGTATCTATCTCAAATAAACTTATTGAAGGAATTAAGATTTATCGCCGCTAACAATCGAAAATAATACTGTGAAACCCAGGAAAACCGCATGAATTCGTGAATCACAGAGGTCCATCAGGTAGGGGAAGACGACCTGAATACTGGGGGAGGGTACCCGAAAGTTGGCACGTTCTTCCCCGGTTGCGCTCGGCTTGGTGCGTTCTTCCCCTGTACGGTGTTTCGTTTCTCGCATTTTTCTCTTATATTGGATCGTTTTTGCCCATTTTGGTTGTCACCATCGAGTCCGCCGTGAAAAAATCTATAAGGATCCGTCATAACCTATTTTTCGCAAAAAATCGACTTGGTGCGTTCTTCCCCTGTGGTCTTCAAATAATATTGATAGGAAAATTTTGGTTTTCGTGTAAAAATGTACGTACGAATAACTACTGGGTGTCCAGCGACCTGGAAAACCTGAGATACTCGGGGAATTTTATTCTACTAGAAAACTCAGGGAATTTCATTTTTCTCCCAAAATAACCTGGAAAAAGCGCCGAACAATTTTGTGGGAAGGTCCGGCACTGGGCCGTTTTTAGCCCCTCTGGGGCCCGGGGGCGAGCAATCTTTGGGGGCCCCCTCTGGAGGAGTCCCCCCCCCCTCCACATGCGTAATCCAATTCATTGATAGGTAAGGTAGGAAATGGTTAGAAAATCACAAGAACACTAGCTCAACAAACGTAAAATTATATTTTATAGTTATTTAAGTATGTGCCTTAATACAAAATAGAAAAAATAACAATGAAGAATAATTGAGTAAAATATAGTAAATTTCCATATTTTCCACGTGGTATGTTTATGTGCTGAATACTTGAATTTGAAAAATAAATCGGAGGCTTTTGTGAAAGACTAGGTAGACTAGGCAAAACAATAAAAACTATTTAAAAGAAGCCTTCCTTGCCTTCGCTTCAGCAAAATCTCGAATTAGGTCATTAAAATCCAACTGATGGGCTACATCATTTTCAATGGACAATGTGGCGAGTGCAGAGAGTCTGTACTGAGACATTGAATTTCTCAGGTAAGTCTTGATTAGTTTAAGTATGGAAAACGACCTCTCTCCACTCGCCACAGTCACAGGGATGGACAATAGAATTCGGAGTGTTACCCAAGTATTTGGGTAGAGGTTCTCAACTTTATGCGCTATTATGTAGTTAAGCATATTTTTTGGTGTTGGTTTTTGATTTTTCTCCTTCCAATTTACGGAGCGATGAAGGGTCTCGATTTCCATGCAGAGATTCATTCCATCGATATCATGAATGCTATTGTGAGTCAATCACTCCTCGAATTTCTTACATTTCTCCAGCAGTAGAGGGTGGTCGGGTATATTCTCAAGATCGAACAAAAATCCCCATGTATCCTTGAACTTATCGAGTTGCTCGAATCCCGACTCAATCTCGGTATTGACGAGATCGTCCAGAGGATTGAAAAACTCAAGTTCAAACAGTTTTTTATCATTGATCAAATTATCATAGTTTGTTTTATCATTGATAAAATAAATACAATTTCACTTTCGACGATGTGAAAGTAGGTAAAACTCTTTTTTTGACCGACTTGAAAATCGCCGAAGGCAGCAGAAAGACCCTTTTGGTTTATTATTTCCAATAATAAGCCTATGTGATCGTATCGCAAAAAATTTTATAACCCCCCCTCAAACTTTGTCACTTTACGTTTCAAGGTGCGTAGAATCCAAATTTGCAATGTCCGTCCGCCGTCCGCCGTTCGCCGTCCGGGCCATAAAAGGGCTTAGAATCGGTCTGAAAAACCCGTTCTTTCGCACATAGACTCCATTTGGGGTCTAGTTGGTCCTAACGTCGAACTATTCCGATCGCTCAATTCGTATAGAAGTTATGGGCAAATAATCAGCCAAAAAAGAGGTTTTTGCTTAAATATGCGTGGGGTGACATTTACAAAGTATTTTTCTTCATGTTGGATGGTTGGTGGCTTTATAGACGATTATATAGAAAAATAATAAACCATTAAAATAATAAACGTACGACAAATCAGAAACACGAGTGTGAATCGCAAAAGAGGCCTAATCTCCGTTCAAATTAAAGCTGACCGAAATGCCATCGATGTTTTTCTTCATGGTGGATGGTTGGTGGCTTTATAGACGATTATATAGAAAAATAATAAACCATTGTGTAATAATTTGCAGCGTTTTTTTTTTTTTTTTTTTTTTTTTCTTATTCTTATATTGGATGGATGGTGATTTTGTAGACGAGTGATCTATATAGAAAATAATAAACCATTGTGTAATAATTTGCAGCGTTTTTTTTTTTAAGAAGGTGCAATACAATCTCTGTGAGAAGGAAATTGTTCGGGTCGGGTGTCATTTTGGTTTATTATTTTCAGTAATGAACCTTTGGAATCGACCTAGAAAAATAAATTTTAACACCCCCTCAAAATTTGATGGTTTACGTTTCAAGGTACGTAGAATCCAAAAATCGAATAAAAATTTGGCCGTCCGTCCGCCGTACGCGGCACTTTCCCCACTTAGCATTGACCGATTTTGATGAAATTTATTATGTAGGCTCCATTGGGGGTCTAGTTGTGCCCCGAAGATTTTGGTTGATGTAGGTCACTTCTAAGGGTTCAAAAATGAATTTTGAAAACGCCCTAACTCAAAAAATGTCCTCATAAAGGTATTGTTTTTCCTTCAATTAAGGATTCTATAGAATTTTCAGAATTTTTTGAGACCACGCGGAGCTCTGTAGGCCAAACCGTTCGCTCCCTACGAGAATTTAAGGGTTTGACGTACGATAAATCAGAATCACGAGTGTTAATCGCAAAAGAGGCCTAATCTCCGTTCAAATTTTAGCTGGCCGAAATGCGATCGATGTTTTTCTTCACATTGGATGGTTGGTGGCTTTGCAGACGAGTGATCAATATAGAAAAATAATAAACCATTGTGTAATAATTTGCAGCGTTTTTTTGAGGAGTGCTCCCCCTTCCCACCTTGAAAATCCGGGGCCCCCCCCTGACCCGGGGCCCCGGGGCGACCGCCCCCATCGCCCCACCCTAAAAAAGCCTTTTTCGCTATGAAATCGATGATAGGTTGAAATAATATTCACGTAAGAAGTGCTGATGAGAAAAATGTCAACCCTAACGTCAAGCAATTTAGATGGGTTGCTAGAAAACGTATGTTTCGTAATAGCATTAGACCAAAGTTATAGTGGCAATTTTTTATGACGTCCCACAGTAAGACTTGGGCGTCCTTATGCGATCGATCTGGGGTGAAGGAGGACAACACTCAACAGAAAAAAAATAACCACAAATAACCACACAGTAATCCGTTTTAGACCATTCTGAATCCAAATCCGCGAAAAAACCATAGGTGTATGTCTGTGTGTGTGTGTGTGTGTGTGACAAAATCTTGTGTATTCTGCACAGGCCTTAGTTCTCAACCGATTTTCGTGGTTCTTTTTGGTTCAATGCGGGAAACTATCTAGTTGTGTACTACGTCGCCAAAATTTCGAAATATGCCTTTTAAGGGGGGGAGGGAAGGGAGGGGTTAAAGCTTTAAAAACGTGTTTGCGGGCATAATTTTGTAAACTCTACCCAGGCCTCAATTTCCAACCAATTTGTGTGTTTCTTTTGCTTCCTCACTACCGAAGGTAGGGAAGCTTTGTATTCGTGAAAGAAGTGAAAAAAAAAAATGTCCTCCAAAATCAAAATTTCCACTTGCTTTTTGCGTTTTAGAGCTTCCCGAACAATTTTGGTTCCGACTCTGTCTGTCTGTCTGTCTGTCTATCTGTCGGTCTGTCTGTCTGTCGGTCTGTCTGTCTGTCGGTCTGTCTGTGGTCAATCCTTGTCCCGGGCAAAACTATACTAACCTGTGGTCCGATTTTGATGAAATTTTCAGGAATTGTGCGGGTTAGGTCCTAGACGGTCCCCTATAAATTTCAGCACCTTCGGACCAATAGGAGCGAGTGCGCATGCGCAAACGTGAATTTCCTGGAACCTCGGTTTCTCGGTTTCTAATGAACCGATTTTGCTCAAATTTGGAGGTTAGTTAGGGACTAACTTCTAAGAGACACCCTATAAGTTTCAATCAAATTGATCAGCTGAGTGAGCTCCAAGGCCATTTCCTCTCCTGTTGAACGCAGGAACCTGAAATTTGAGAGGGCGGGTCAATGGAGAATGCTGAAGGTGCCTGAGTGGTCACTGATCAGCTGAGTGAGCTTAAATATTACAGTGGAAGAAAGATAAAGAGGGAGAGGGAGCAAAAACCTTTTCAAGGTATGTCACATTTTAGCCATTAGGCTCTAAGCGGAAATCATCCGGGGGTGCAGGGGGCGAAGCCTCCGCCGAGGCGCGCAGCGCCGAGTTTTCGCCAACTGATTCTATACGTCCCTGTTACAATGAGTGAGGAAGCTATACTGCCCACCCAACTTGGCAGACGTTTTTTTGTTCGACTGAAATAACTTCCAAGTTGTTCATGATTTCACCAGAGTATCAAAATTCGCAAGGAGAGGGGGCGAGTGGGGGGATAATTTTCACAAAATATCAGATTTTTCGATATTTTGGTTCCTTTACTGCCTACTAATTGTAACCAAGCTTTGAAATGGAGGGAAAATGCTCATTATACCTCCAGATTTTCATGAATTATTCTCTGTGCCTCCATGGAGCACAGTAAACCGCATATTTCGTGGGATTTTTTCGTGTTTCACCTTGAATACGGATGTGAACCTCGACGGACTGCCTACTAAAACTAATAGATGAAGGTTCAATGCGCGGTAAATTAAGATAGTTAGGTATAATCATCTCAGTGATGTATAAGGCGAAAACAAGAAAAAATCTTAAAAATTAAAGTGATCTCAAAAACAAGAGGTTTATGAAAATAGGTATATTCTTTACCTATTAGTTAAAGAGCGAATTTTCAAAGAAAATTTTAAATCTATGATTGAGAAAATCGACTTATAGTACCTACCATAGTACAAATGGTCGATTTTCTTTTCTTATTATTCTATCTTATCTATATACATAAAACGCCAACCGTACGTACGTACGTATAAAACGCCAACCGTACGTACAAACGTACGTATGTCGCCCGAACGTGGGGACATCCACATGACATCCTCTCCTGTTGAGCGCAGGAAGCTGAAATTTGAGAGGGCGGGTCAATGGAGAATGCTGAAGGCGCCTGAGTGATCACTGATCAGCTGAGTGAGCTCCAAGACCATTTTCTCTCCTGTTGAACGCAGGAAGCTGAAATTTGAGAGGCAGGGTCAATGGAGAATGCTGAAGGTGCCTGAGTGGTCACTGATCAGCTGAGTGAGCTCCAAGGCCATTTCCTCTCCTGTTGAACGCAGGAACCTGAAATTTGAGCGGGCGGGTCAATGGAGAATGCTGAAGGCGCCTGAGTGATCACTGATCAGCTGAGTGAGCTCCAAGGCCATTTCCTCTCCTGTTGAACGCAGGAAGCTGAAATTTGAGAGGAAGGGTCAATGGAGAATGCTGAAGGTGCCTGAGTGGTCACTGATCAGCTGAGTGAGCTCCAAGGCCATTTCCTCTCCTGTTGAACGCAGGAACCTGAAATTTGAGAGGGCGGGTCAATGGAAAATGCTGAAGGCGCCTGAGTGATCACTGATCAGCTGAGTGAGCTCCAAGGCCATTTTCTCTCCTGTTGAACGCAGGAAGCTGAAATTAGATAGGCAGGGTCAATGGAGAATGCTGAAGGTGCCTGAGTGGTCACTGATCAGCTGAGTGAGCTCCAAGGCCATTTCCTCTCCTGTTGAACGCAGGAACCTGAAATTTGAGAGGGCGGGTCAATGGAAAATGCTGAAGGCGCCTGAGTGATCACTGATCAGCTGAGTGAGCTCTAAGGCCATTTTCTCTCCTGTTGAACGCAGGAAGCTGAAATTTGAGAGGGCGGGTCAATGGAGAATGCTGAAGGCGCCTGAGTGATCACTGATCAGCTGAGTGAGCTCCAAGGCCATTTTCTCTCCTGTTGAACGCAGGAAGCTGAAGTTAGATAGGCTGGGTCAATGGAGAATGCTGAAGGTGCCTGAGTGGTCACTGATCAGCTGAGTGACCTCCAAGGCCATTTCCTCTCCTGTTGAACGCAGGAACCTGAAATTTGAGAGGGCGGGTCAATGGAGAATGCTGAAGGCGCCTGAGTGATCACTGATCAGCTGAGTGAGCTCCAAGGCCATTTTCTCTCCTGTTGAACGCAGGAAGCTGAAATTTGAGAGGGCGGGTCAATGGAGAATGCTGAAGGCGCCTGAGTGATCACTGATCAGCTGAGTGAGCTCCAAGGCCATTTCCCCTCCTGTTGAACGCAGGAAGCTGAAATTTGAGAGGGCGGGTCAATGGAGAATGCTGAAGGCGCCTGAGTGATCACTGATCAGCTGAGTGAGCTCCAAGGCCATTTTCTCTCCTGTTGAACGCAGGAAGCTGAAATTTGAGAGGGCGGGTCAATGGAGAATGCTGAAGGCGCCTGAGTGGTCACTGATCAGCTGAGCGAGCTCCAAGGCCATTATGAATAAGGAGGTATCTTAAATATTACAGTGGAAGAAAGATAAAGAGGGAGAGGGAGCAAAAACCTTTTCAAGGTATGTCACATTTTAGCCATTAGGCTCTAAGCGGAAATCATCCGGGGGTGCAAGGGGCGAAGCCCCCGCCGAAGCGCGCAGCGCCGAGTTTTACATATGTCCAATTTTAACACAGAATGTGTTTTTGCGATGACCTACCGAAGAAAAATCGTCACGAAAAAGCGAAAGAAAAAACCGTTACGCGAATTTTATAATGATATTCACGTGCAACCAAGCCATGGAATGCTGGGTCAATGTGGTCACGTGCAACCAAGTCAATGGAGAATGCTGAAGGCGCCTGAGTGGTCACTGATCAGCTGAGTGAGCTCCAAGGCCATTTCCTCTCCTGTTGAACGCAGGAACCTGAAATTTGAGAGGGCGGGTCAATGGAGAATGCTGAAGGCGCCTGAGTGATCACTGATCAGCTGAGTGAGCTCCAAGGCCATTTTCTCTCCTGTTGAACGCAGGAAGCTGAAATTTGAGAGGGCGGGTCAATGGAGAATGCTGAAGGCGCCTGAGTGATCACTGATCAGCTGAGTGAGCTCCAAGGCCATTTCCCCTCCTGTTGAACGCAGGAAGCTGAAATTTGAGAGGGCGGGTCAATGGAGAATGCTGAAGGCGCCTGAGTGATCACTGATCAGCTGAGTGAGCTCCAAGGCCATTTTCTCTCCTGTTGAACGCAGGAAGCTGAAATTTGAGACGGCGGGTCAATGGAGAATGCTGAAGGCGCCTGAGTGGTCACTGATCAGCTGAGCGAGCTCCAAGGCCATTATGAATAAGGAGGTATCTTAAATATTACAGTGGAAGAAAGATAAAGAGGGAGAGGGAGCAAAAACCTTTTCAAGGTATGTCACATTTTAGCCATTAGGCTCTAAGCGGAAATCATCCGGGGGTGCAAGGGGCGAAGCCCCCGCCGAAGCGCGCAGCGCCGAGTTTTACATATGTCCAATTTTAACACAGAATGTGTTTTTGCGATGACCTACCGAAGAAAAATCGTCACGAAAAAGCGACAGAAAAAACCGTTACGCGAATTTTATAATGATATTCACGTGCAACCAAGCCATGGAATGCTGGGTCAATGTGGTCACGTGCAACCAAGTCAATGGAGAATGCTGAAGGCGCCTGAGTGGTCACTGATCAGCTGAGTGAGCTCCAAGGCCATTTTCTCTCCTGTTGAACGCAGGAAGCTGAAATTTTAGAGGGCGGGTCAATGGAGAATGCTGAAGGCGCCTGAGTGGTCACTGATCAGTTGAGTGAGCTCCAAGGCCATTTCCTCTCCTGTTGAACGCAGGAACCTGAAATTTGAGAGGCAGGGTCAAAGGAGAATGCTGAAGGCGCCTGAGTGGTCACTGATCAGCTGAGTGAGCTCCAAGGCCATTTTCTCTCCTGTTGAACGCAGGAAGCTGAAATTTTAGAGGGCGGGTCAATGGAGAATGCTGAAGGCGCCTGAGTGGTCAGTGATCAGTTGAGTGAGCTCCAAGGCCATTTCCTCTCCTGTTGAACGCAGGAACCTGAAATTTGAGAGGCAGGGTCAAAGGAGAATGCTGAAGGCGCCTGAGTGGTCACTGATCAGTTGAGTGAGCTCCAAGGCCATTTCCTCTCCTGTTGAACGCAGGAACCTGAAATTTGAGAGGCAGGGTCAAAGGAGAATGCTGAAGGCGCCTGAGTGGTCACTGATCAGTTGAGTGAGCTCCAAGGCCATTTCCTCTCCTGTTGAACGCAGGAACCTGAAATTTTAGAGGCAGGGTCAAAGGAGAATGCTGAAGGCGCCTGAGTGGTCACTGATCAGCTGAGTGTGCTCCAAGGCCATTTCCTCTCCTGTTGAACGCAGGAACCTGAAATTTGAGAGGGCGGGTCAATGGAGAATGCTGAAGGCGCCTGAGTGGTCACTGATCAGCTGAGTGAGCTCCAAGGCCATTTTCTCTCCTGTTGAACGCAGGAAGCTGAAATTTTAGAGGGCGGGTCAATGGAGAATGCTGAAGGCGCCTGAGTGGTCACTGATCAGCTGAGTGTGCTCCAAGGCCAACGAATCGTTAATCAAACGTTGAAAGTCGTTCAGAAAACAATTAATTTACGTGTTCATTATTCAAATGTTTCAAGGTTTTCTGATGTCGTGGAAGGTTAGACTTATCAACCAATGAGTTACAAACGCTACATAACGTTTTTGGCCTACATTTAATATCTACTCCCCCACTTACATTTTCTTTATTTTCTTTTGAAGGAATGGTGGTTTGTTTTGTATGAGCTTTACTCCTAAGGTGTGTGGGATATCCTGCTTTTGTGGATGCGCACATTTATAGGGTTTTAGACCAAATTAAATGTCTAACAATTATTTATTTTATTATTGCCAAGGACTCCACATTTATTATTGTTGTTTTTTATTTAACGGATGACTAGTATCGCAAAAACACATTCTGTGTTCCTATGATTTCATACAGAGTATGGAAAAAGAAATAAACCGGGGGGTGCAGGGGGGCGGAGCCCCCCGCCGAGGCGCAAAGCGCCGAGTTTTTGCCTGCTTTTAGCAGGCTTTTCAGCTAGTCTTATCATAATTATTCTTATTCACACATTGATTATGATTTTGATTATACTCTTATGTGTTAATTAAAATTTAATCTCATTTTTAATCATAGAAACATATTTTTGTCATTAAAAATTTTAATCATATTCATGAAAAGATTTTGACCAACTCTGTCACCTCCTCGTTTCGTCCAATCCTTCAGATCGTCTTAACCTGAGCGCTGATTCTGTTGAAAAAATTATCGTTTTTCCACATTCAAACACAAATTTCTGTGATAAGCTGAAATTTCGGTGCATCTTTTAGGCCAACAAGTAAAATCTCGCGGGCTGGATTACAGAATCTATGAGCAGTTGAAAAAGTGAGATCTCCAAGATTTGACAAATTTTCCTTTTCAAGTCCAATTTTCACCGGTTTTTCCGATTTAAAAAGATGTTTCTTTAACCAAGGAGGTAGGAAATTTTACGCTCTTTCTAATGGTGTAATCAGATTTAAATTTCCATGACGATGTAAGGAGTTATTGCCGTTTTACTGAGATAAGGTCGAAAACACTAAAAATCTTAAAAGTGAAATGAATCGAAAATGAAGCCTCTAAAAAAAATTACCAAGAGACATTTTTCTGGAAATTAGCTGTAGAATCGATTCCTGGCATTTGACCGTTTTAAAATGTAACACCATGTATAGATCACTCGTCTGCAAAGAACTCGGCTTTGCCATTATCACCGCCTGCCAACCATAGATACTAGGTACCCACCTACCACGTACCTACAGCGATCGCATTTTGGTCAGCTAAAACTTGAACGGAGATTAAGCCTCTTTTGCGATTCACACTCGTGTTTCTGACTTTCGTGAGTCCAACCCTTTTCTCCAAGGGAGCGATTCCAAAGGTTGAGCGATTGAAGTTGAGCGATTGAAAATAATAATGCAAAAAACATCGGTACCAAGGTGAACAAAACCATAGATTAAAAAGAAAACTCGATGGGCATTCCAATTTGCCCATGTTTCGTTGTAGGAACTACTTTCACTAGTTTGTTATGGTAAATGCAGTGGCGTTAGGTGAGAATATTCGTCAGGCAAACAGCTTAGAGGAATAAACAATAATGAAAAACGCAGCAAATTATTACACAAAGGTTCATTATTTTTCTGTATAGATCAAGCGCCAGCAAAGAACACAGCTTTGCCATAGTCACTACCTACCATGTTTTCGCTTCAAAATCGAGTTTATTTAAATGAAATAAACGCCTCATACTCCGTTCGAAGAAACATAGAATTCCTTCATTACAAAATTTGATTACTGGTTGCTAAGGAAGCGTAAACCATGGCTTAGTATCCATGGCTCATTTTCCAATTTTCTCTGCTTTCAAGGCCACGAAACTGCTCCTCGATTGTTTGCCTTGGCTGATGCTGTTATAGTGGGGGGTGTAGCAATACTAGACCCCGCACTGGCCCCCCGCCTACCGGCTGATCGTAGCCTGATATCCAAAACAGTATCGCAAAAAAAAATTTTTTTTTTCAACTGTTTGCCTAGCATAGCCGCCCCACGCTAGTTCGATTATCATCCGCGATCGTTCTCTGGTAGTGTTGCGCGCTAGTATCCTAGGCAAAATTCGTACCCTATATTCCTTAATCTCCTATTTCATCGAACTTTCTTGGTTATGATATAGTCCCAAAATTTAATAAAAATTTTCCAAAATCGGCTAAATATTAAGTACTAGCAAATAATGGAAATATAGGAGAATCTCACACAAAAAAATAATTTATTCATATTGCATATTTTTAGTAAGGCAAACAGTGTTTGCTATGTTTGCCTGGAGGAGACGCCACTGGGTAAATGGAGGTTATAATCTTATAAAGAAAAATTTATGTAAAAATTTAGCGTTCCACAAAAGTGTTTTGAAAATTTGAGTTTCAAATTTGAGGTAGATACGTGAAAAACCATGAAAAACGAACAATTGAAATGATGTGTGTGCGATTTAAAATTAAACCAGCATCCTGTAATAGTTCAAGATGGACGTTTTTTAAAATTTACAATCGAATTGAGGGAGACATTTTATATTAGTACGCGGAAAAAGTGAATTTTTTGTAACGAAATAAACGTTCCTTCGGCTGAAAATCTACCAACGGTAGATCCAACTACCTTCGGTAGTGAGGAAGCAAAGGAAAAAGTTTTTTGATGTGGATACCTAGTCATATCAATACATTGTTATGTTTTCTCACATCATTGATATTTTGGCATTGTTTTGTGAGTGTTTCAACGTGAAAATATTATAGGTACTTACCTACAGATCTGATACACTGATAATGACCAAAAAGCTTCACATAGGAAATTATATTCTATAGGAAATTCCTATCAAAGCTTTTATTATGTGACGAATTGTTGGAGTACAATAGTAAACTATAGTAGTTGTGGGTTAGTATCCGATACTGACAAACAGGAGAAATATTTTGTTTTATCTAGCGCGGCGCTAAAGGGCTACCTGACCTTCAATACCTTCCGGTCGTGCGGATTTTGCATACTCATACTTACATTTTGGCCTCTGAACGTCGTACTGCAATGTTGTTGTTACTCCCTTCGATAATTCTGACAAAGTGTATTGGTAGTAGACAATGGTGTATGAAACGGTAGTTAGGAAACACAGGCAGTTTGACAACGGCGCAACTCAAAAACATAAATCCGATTTTCACCCGTTTCAATCCAACTCTCTGAAAAGATCTGACCTTTCGATTGAAAAACGCTGCAAATTATTACACAATAGTTTATTTTTTTTAATTTTTCTATATAGATCACTCGTCTGCAAAGCCACCAACCCATCCAACATGAAGAAAAACATCGATCGCATTTCGGTCAGCTTTAATTTGAACGGAGATTAGGCCTCTTTTGCGATTCACACTCGTGTTTCTGATTTATCGTACGTCCAAACTTCAAATTCTCGTTGTGAGCGAACGGTTTGTCCTACAGAGCTCCGGGTGGTCTCAAAAAACTCTAAAAATTCTATAGAATCTTAAATTGAAGGAAAAGCAATACCTTTATGGGTGATTCTCACAGAAAGCTCAAACCTAGTGTATCTCGAGGTTTTCTCCATACAAACTAGTCCTGTGGTTGCTTTTTTCTTTCCCCTTGTGTTCATCTCACCACTCCCTGCTATTCTCGCTGAAAAAACTATTTATTTTTGCGGTATGGATGCATTTTTTTGCGTCTTGAAAGACTCAATTCTCATTACCACCGCCTGTAACCATTTTGTTTTACTGATGAAAGTTCTCTCCCAAGCCTTGGGAAATGTCCTTATGTTGAAAAGATTCAGTGAAATTGGAAGCCTACCAACAAATCTCCACAGAAACAGCTTTTTTCTATTTTTAAGTTTACTTGGGGGTTCAACAAGTGATAATGAACTGTGTATCTGAAAAAAGTATCATTACCGCGCCGATATCAAAATTACCCCTCTCTGATCTCAAAAGAGGGAATTTCGCTCAACTGTTGCCATGGACAGTGGTGGCAGCACTTCACGAACCCGGGAAACCATACCCCCCCGCGCGCCCACGCAGTTACTCGGAGGACGGTGAAAAAGAAGGCCACGCGGCAGGTACGTATTTTTATTCCTGTCATTACCACCCTTTTATGGATCTGCTGATATGTTTCCAATTAATTTTTTTGAATCACATGTGCTTCTTCAATCGTTCTTGCCTACGAAAAATGGCGTTGAGTGAAAACTGTAATTATTAAGGATAAGCAATGACAAGCTCTCTAACCTCAAATTCTCATTACCGCACATCCATACCTTTCATTACCACCATTCTATGTTTGTTCGGTGGTAATGATGATATGGCCGCGGTAATGAGATAATCACCTTATGCAAGCCTAGTTCTATTGGTTTAATAATTCTTAAAATAATAAACGATTTCGCTCGAACTTTGTATTCACACGTTTCATGATGAGTAGATTTCAAAAATGCAAAGTTGAAAAAATGTCCGTTCGCCGTACCCCGTCCTCGCCACTTTGGGGTCTAGATTTGCTCGAAAAAATCAGAAATTTCGTACAGATGCTCCATTTGAAGTCTAGTTGTGCATATTACCTGGGCATTCCGATAGGTTAACATCCTGGGAAGTTATAGACGAAAATTAGGGTAAAAATTAGCGTTATTCGAGGTTTTTGAGTTGACTGGTCTATGGCGAGTCTTCCCCACGCAATTTTTGACGTATAATCGTCGATGGGACGCGGTCCCCGACCCGTAAAATCACGTTTTAGAGGAGAAATATTGGAAAAATTAGTGTGAAGTGCGGTATTTTTCGATTTTTAGGGAGATTTTTGTTGCTCTGAATTTAGTAGCGTACAATATAGAAGTACCTAGTTAGTTAGTTAGATCTTTGATACCTTCTCAATTTAGGAAGGTAATTACACAATCTTTAAAAATGATTTTAGGTATTTGAATTCTGATATTGTTATCTTCATATTGCCCTAAGCCCTTAGAATAAAAAAAATTATTATCGTTCCCTTAGGTAACCCTCAGAGATGACTCACCCTACACTTTACACAGCGGAACAATAATTTTCATACAATTTTTGTATGAAAAAAAGGGAGGCTGGTCGAAGGCGCAGAGAAGAGAGTATGGTCAAGAGTTTCTTAAAAAATATTTGCCTACTTACTATCCTACTTACTGTATTAATGAAACAAATCTGTGATGTAATTAAGTTAGTTACGTGACGAATATTAACAAAATTGTCAAGTTAATTAATATAAAGAGTTGAAGATTGATATACATTATGTTGTAGACTGATAAGAGTTTTTTGAATATCATTTGACTGAGTGTTTCAGTTTTTTTACAGTTCTTTACTTACTTGGAATACATTGATACTATTCTGATTTTCATTGATTTTAGTTTATTTATTCCCTCCCTATCAATCTATAGAAAAGAGAAATAGAGATTTTTCAATATAATCATCTTATCCAACCAACTGGACAAGCTCATTGCTTGAAAGGTAGAAACAGAATTGTGAAACTAATAAGATATTCTCAATACCAACTGCGCTTCTCATTACCATCACTTAGAAAAAAATTAGTTCTCATTACCGCCGCACTAAAAATTTTCAAATTTGAAATTTAATACTAAAAACTGTGAATTCAGCTCTATCTTGCGTTACAAATTCTTCTTTAAGTTCCCAGGAAACTTAATGAAATGTTTTTAAACAGAATTGTGAAACTAATACGATATTCTCAATACCAACGACTTAACAAAAATCAAGTTCTCATTACCGCCACACTATAAATTTTCAAAATTTAAATTTGAGACTAAAAACTGTGAATTGAGCTCTGTCTTGCATTACAAATTCTTCTTAACGTTCCCAGGAAACTTCATGAATTTTTTTGAATTTTTTGGAGACGGTTCACTTACTCAAAGTTTGAGCCTGGAAGATTGAGCTTTTTCTGAGAATCACCCTTATATCGAAATTTTTTGAGTTAGGGCGTTTTGAAAATTTCAAAATTGATTTTGGAACCCTTAGAAGTGACCTACATCAACCAAAATCTTCGGGGCACAACTAGACCCCAAATGGAGCCTACATACCAAATTTCATCAAAATCGGTCAATGCTAAATGGCAAAAGTGCCGCGTACGGCAGACGGCGGACGGACGGCCAAATTTTGGTTCATTATTTTCAATAATGAACCTTTGGAATCGACCAAGAAAAAAAAATTTTAACACCCCCTCAAAATTTGATGGTTTACGTTTCAAGGTACGTAGAATCCAAAAATCGAATAAAAATTTGGCCGTCCGTCCGCCGTACGCGGCACTTTTGCCATTTAGCATTGACCGATTTTGATGAAATTTGGTATGTAGGCTCCATTTGGGGTGTAGTTGTGCCCCAAAAAGCTTCTAAAATGTAGAAATTTGAACAGATTTTCAACACGTGTCGAATAGTAAGTGCCTAAATATCGTACACTGCCAAGTCACTGGTAATGAGAATTGTTATTGAGTAAAATGTATTTCGTTCTATTTCAATCAGAAAAAATAACTCATAAAATAAAATAATGTAAGAATCGCAAGTAATAATACAATTTCTATACCTTCTAACTTGCTGCACTAATTAGATGAAGTAGTAAACGAGAACCAATAAAACTACGCAGTCTTAATCAAAGGCGTAGGTAACGAGCTAATTATCTCAAATTTTGGTACCTAGTTTTCCTATGGGGATTTGTTTAAATTTTTCCTCTAAAGTGAACTCTTGGCCCTCCAAAAACATAAAAAAAAAACTAAAATAGTTTCTATAATGTTAAAATTTGAACAGAAAACGCGTATAGTATATTAGACGTTGCAAAGTAGAGGGTTAAACATAAACTTTTAATAGAAACAATTATATAAATTTAAAAACTGAGAATTGAGAATTATTTTCAACTTGCTGAAAAACCTGCTAAAAGCATGCAAATAAATTGTAGATATGTAAAAAAATTTTGATGTCGCGACCTGGAATCGAACCCGGGACCCCCACGTTCGGGCGACATACGTACGGTTGGGGTTTTATGTATACATAGATACTTGTCGATTTTTCAGAATGTTTTTTCCCCAGAATTTTCCTGTGGATTGGATTGCAATGAAACAGCAACTTTGGAACTAACTTCTATTCAAACTACCCTTCAAATTGTAGCGAAATCGAATGATTACGTCTCAAGAAATTCATATTTATAAATTATTTGACCTGCCCTCTTCGACAATGAAGGAAAAAAAAAATTAGTCAGATTTTCTATGAATCATGATTTTTAAGATCATATTAATAGTTTTTTGCGGTGAAAAATGTCAACAAGATCACGAATTCGTTCCCAATTTACATCATAATCATTCGAGCAACATGGAAAAGTGGGGTGAAAGCAGATGGAATGATAGCAACAATGTTATGAGTGGGGAAAGTCAACAATTATCTAGGAAAAGTGTTCCCTCCGGACGTTCGTTTGCAGAATATTGTAGAATAATATCCCTATATTAATGCTGATAAGTTTTTCAAATTTATTTGATTGGAAAAATTGATATTATTGGAATTTAATGCAAAAGGTCTTATTCACTCGCAAAGTATCGTCCTTCGTACAAATGTTTACTAGTTACTTTGGTAAAGCCGTTGGCAGTTTAATATTTTATTAATTAATGTATTTCCTGAACATTTTGGGTTTAATTTTAAGTGCCTCCTAAATATACTCCTGCTCAAAATTAGTGCAACACCATCTATTTCTTCGTTTTCCCCCTTATTTTTTCCTTTATCAAGTTTTTATCTATTTGCACACATTGTTTGCAAACGCAGAAGGAAAAAAGTAACCAAAAAAGGCACAAATTCGAGAAGAAATATGTTTTTAATGAATTATAGAAAAATGTACTTCTTGTGGTAAAATTATAAAAATTGAAAAAAAGGTTTGAATTATGCCAGTTTAGCTTTTCAATACTTGGTTTTACCTCCTCTAGGATGAGGGCTTGCAGCTGTCGACCGATGCCTCTAATCAAGTTTTGGATACCTTCCTCGGGATATTGTCCCATTCCTCTTTCACTGCTGTTTCCAGCTGCTGAAGATTGTCTGATGGTGGATCTCTGGCTCGAATTCTTCTTTTCAGCATATCCCAAACATGCTCTATCGGATTAATGTTTAGGCTCCTTGATGGCCAGTCCAGGATACAAAACTTAAAAGGGAAGAAGGAAAGAGATAAACGAAAAAATGGATGGTGGTGCGCTAATTTTGAGCAGGAGTGTATAAATGATTTGGAGGTTTTCTGTTACAAAAAGAGGCACTGAGGGATGCTTTCTTCATGACAAAAAAGAATAATTGATTTCACCAGGCGATAAAGAATACCTAATTATTAAATTATATCAATTGAGTGAAGGGAAGGACCATTGGTAGTTTCTCAAGGAGCATCACAGGTAGCGACGGTGTCGACGATTTCGTTCGCTCGTGGATGTTACAAACAATACTCCTTAGTATCCATCACTTACCGCGCCTTTTCACCGATACCTACTCTGTGAGCGCCTTTTCACCGATACCTACTCTGTGAGCGCCTTTTCACCGATACCTACGCTGTGAGCGCCTTTCCCCATTCAAAAACTCTGCAAATTATCGCATAACAGTTTACTATTGGTTTAATATTTTCAATAATGAACCTTTGGAATTGAGTATTGAAAACAGTTAACCCTCTCCCTTCCCACTCAAAATTTGATGTTTCAGTTTCAAGGTAAGCAGAATCAACATTTTCCCGACCAAGTTCCCTTGTTCCAATTTTGGATATACGCTCCATTTGGCGTTTAGTTGTGCCCAAGCTTTTGGTAATTGGCAGTCACTTCTAACACTGGTACTTAGAGAAGGCAGTTGGCAGTTGGTTCTCTCGTAACCCTTAGATACCTACGTACCTACTCTGATGATGACTTCATAACGTTTGCTGTCGTAAGTGAGCCAAATTTCAGCTGATCAAAGGAAATCTTTCCTCGTTTCTTCAAATAGAATTCCTTGTCAACCAGTTGCGTTTCCCTAACAACTACAAATCGAATTTCATATAAAAGGCACCCAAAACTTTGGGATGTAACGGTATTTGGCTGGTTGGGATGCTGTGTTCTTCACGGGAGATAATAAACCGATGTGTTGTAATTTGCAGCGTTTTTTCTGTGTAGATCACCCATCTGCCAAGAACTCGGCTTATTGATTGTGCCTACCAACAATAATTATTGCGCAGGGTTCACTAATATCTCATTCTAAACATCGTTATCGCTAAGTTGTAAGTGGCTTCAATACGAAATTTGATTCTTGGTTATTTAGAAAGCGCAAGTGATAGACAAGAAATTTCATTCAAAGAAACGAAAAAGAACCCATTTGATCAGCTTAAATTTGGCCCACTTCCGTCAGGGAATGTTCATGTGCGATTCACGTTCGTGTTTCTGACTCATCATTGGTCCAACATTGAATAACTGAGACAACAAAATCAATCTTGCGAGAGAAGTATCAATACCCAATGGTAGGAGGTGGTGGGGGGAGGTCCTCAGAGGCAAGGGATATGTTTGCCGAGAGCAAGAGGCAGGCAAGATTGTGAAATTATTATTTTTGGTAGAAATATTTTGGTTTATTATCTTCAACAATGAACCTTTGGAGTCAACCAAGAAAAAACGCTGCAAATTATTACACATTGGTTTATTATTTTCCTATATAGATCACTCGTCTACAAAATCACCAACCATCCAATGTGAAGAAAAAAAATGAAAAAAAAAATAAAATAAAAAATAAAAAAATAAATAAAAAATAATAAAAAAATATAAAAAAATAAAAATTAAAAATTAAAAAAAATGAAAATTACCAACCATCGATCGCATTTCGGTCAGCTCTAATTTGAACGGAGATTAGGCCTCTTTTGCGATTCACACTCGTGTTTTGATTTATTTATACATATATATTTCAATATAAATCCTTAAATTTTCGTAGGGA
Source organism: Apolygus lucorum (assembly GCA_009739505.2). Lineage (NCBI taxonomy): Eukaryota > Metazoa > Arthropoda > Insecta > Hemiptera > Miridae > Apolygus > Apolygus lucorum. The sequence continues at coordinate 50,806,219 of CM019181.2, read as the reverse complement.
GCGAACGGTTTGTCCTACAGAGCTCAGCATGGTCACAAAAAATTCAAAAAATTCTATAGAATCTTAAATTGAAGGAAAAACAATACCTTTATATCAAAATTTTTTGAGTTAGGGCGTTTTAAAATTTCAAAATTGATTTTGGAACCCCTTAGAAGTGACCTACATTAACCAAAATCTTCGGGGCACAACTAGACCCCAAATGGAGAAATTTTCAAAACGCCCTAGCTCAAAAACTCTCGATATGATTACTGTATTTCATAAGAATTGTACAATTAAAGAAATAAAAAATATGAATAACTATCAAGTGCTTTGAAGACAATTGAGCACGTGTTGACATGACGTAATCATTAGATGGGGAGGTCCGTTGAATGATTCTCATTGCACAGGCGAAGTTACGAAGACGGCAATTACAGGAGCCACCAGCGCAGCCGCCAACCCCTGCAAATCGTCAACTTCCGAGGGGAACCGCCTCTCCGATTTGATCCCATTTTATTACCAAATAGCGCAGAAAAAGCAAAATTACTTCGGTAAGGCGTTTCTGAAGAGAAGTAGGTTATGTGAGCGGGAACCAAGTTTTTCCTAGAAAGGAAATTGGTAGGCACCTATTCAGAGCTGTCATACAAACGAACTAAGGAAATCATAAACATGCACTTAGGTACCACAACTGCAGCTAATTCTTATTCAACAAAACTTCCTAAGGCAATCATTTTCTCTCGTGACTTCCTTGTGGCACAGTACTTTTCCTACGTTAAAAACGCTGCAAATAATTACACGATGGTTTATTATTTTGACATTATATGTCTTTACTATGGCACATAAATGAAAAATCGTCACGCGGGGAGCGTTATGAGGGGAGCGTTACGCGGAAATTTCTGATGATTTTCACGTACAACCAATCGTTCCTAGCGAAAACTAACTTCCTCATTTTCCACCCCACAAAAATCGTTCACCACTCATTGGAAAGCTCTCAATTTATTAAACATAAGACATAAAATGTCTCTCGTGGTTGCGTACTTGTACGAAAGCTGTATCCACCGTTTGTGTTTCAATAAAACATGAACAATGAATGTTTAGGCAATCTATGTTTTACGGCTCTCTTAAGTTCTTTTCCAACTAATACATTGAAAAATCCACAAATGTTGGTACACCATTACTACCGAGGTTTGGGATCATATTTACGAGCATTCGCTCATCCATTTGTTTGGGGTGAATTATCGGGCCCTCCAAAATGGGATTTTGACATTTTATGTCTTTACTATGGCACATAAATTAAAAATCGTCACGCGGGGAGCGTTATGAGGGGGAGCGTTACTTTCCATAGATCACTCGTCTGCAAAGCCACCAACCATCCAACATGAAGAAAAACATCGATCGTATTTCGGTCAGCTATAATTTGAACGGCGATGAGGCCTCTTTTGCGATTCACACTCGTGATTCTGATTTATCGTACGTCCAACCCTTAAATTCTCGTAGGGAGCGAACGCTTTGTCCTCAGGGCTCCGCGTGGTCTTAAAAAATTCTAAAAATTCTATAGAATCTTAAATTGAAGGAAAAACAAAACCTTTATATCAAAATGTTTTGAGTTAGGGCGTTTTCAAAATTCATTTTTGACCTTAGAAGTGACCTACATCAACCAAAATCTTAGGGGCACAACTAGACCCCAAATGGAGAATAAAATACCAAATTTCATTAAAATCGGTCAATGCTAAGTGGCAAAAGTGCCGCGTACGGCGGACGGACGGCCAAATTTTTATTCGATTTTTGGATTCTACGTACCTTGAAACGAAAACCATCAAATTTTGAGAGCGTGTTAAAAAAAATTTTTCTTGGTCGATTCCAAAGGTTCATTATTGAAAATAATAAACCAAAATGACTTCAAAGTTTGGGAAAAATTTAGCTTCCTCTCGGAGAATAAATAACATAGACGTGGACAATTTTGGTTTATTATTTTCAATAATGAAATTTCCAAGAAAAAAAAATTTAACACCCCCTCAAAATTTGATGGTTTACGTTTCAAGGTACGTAGAATCCAAAAATTGAATAAAAATTTGGCCGTCCGTCCTCCGTACGCCGTACGCGGCACTTTCCCCACTTAGAATTGACCGATTTTGATGAAATTTGGTATGTAGGCTCCATTTGGGGTCTAGTTGTGCCCCGAAGATTTTGGTTGATGTAGGTCACTTCTAAGGGTTCCAAAATGAATTTTAAAATTTAAAAACGCTCTAACTCAAAAAATTTTGATATAAAGGTATTGTTTTTCCTTCAATTTAAGATTCTATAGAATTTTTAGAATGTTTTGACACCACGCGGAGCTTTGAAGGACAAACCGTTCGCTCCCTACGAGAATGTTAAGTTTGGACGTACGATAAATCAGAAACACGAGTGTGAATCGCAAAAGAGGCCTAATCCCCGTTCAAATTTCCCCCCCGTTCTTCATGTTGGATGGTTGGTGGCTTTGCAGACGAGTGATCTATAGAAAAATAATAAACCATTTTGTAATAATTTGCAGCGTTTTTGAGGTTCTTTTAAGGATAATTATATACCTACATGAAGAATTCAGAGCAGGGAAATGCCAGAAAGAGGTTACTCAAAAATGAGTTCGAATCCTCCGAATCCGAAGTGGTTTACTGGGGCCAATTGAAGGCATGCATGGATTCAAAAGATTTCCCATGAACATCTTATTGATAACGGATCATTGAATAAACTGAATGCTACACTCAACTGGAAAACTTCTGGAAGAATTTATTGCGGTTCTTATTTAAAAGAAATCAAAAATCAAGCTATGAAATTTGATTTTGTCACGTTTCTTCGTGGAGGTGAGCACGTAATTGTATACCTACCTAAATGTTAATACACACATACTGATGCAAAAAAATCATCGTCGCCCCTCATCTAATTATCTTTTGAACGAAGAGAAAACGCATGCCAAGTTAGGTAGGGAGTAAATCTTACTAAACAATAAAGACTGAGAATTTCATTAAAATCGGGCCTTTTGGTTTATTATTTTTAATAATGAACCTTTGGAATCGACCAAGAAATCAAATTTAGTTGGTTTACGTTTCAAAGTACTAGTACAAAGTACAATCCAAAAATCGAATAAAAAATGTTCCGTCCGTCCGCCGTACGCGGCACTTTCCGTAGTTCCCATGTACCGATTTTGATTAAATTTGGTTTATGGACTCCATTTGGAGTTTAGTTGTGCCCTGAATCTTATGGTAGATGTCAGTCACTTATAAGGGTTGAAATTTTGAAAACCCCTAGCTCAAAAATATTTGATATAATAGTATTGTTTTTTTTTTTCAATTTAAAATAGTATTGAATTTTTTGAATCGAATGAGACCACCCAGAGCTTTGTAGGACCAATCATTCGGTCCCTATGAGAACTTAAGAGTTGGTTTCATGATAAATCAGAAACACGAGTGTGAATCGCAAAAGAGGCTTAATCTTCGTTCAACGTTTAGTAGGCCAAAATGATGTGAGCATTGTTCGTTTCTTCGAGTTGTCCTCAGTTTTTTGTCCTTAGCAACCAGTAATCCATTTTCCCAATTAAGGCAACCACAACTCTTCAGCCATGTTCTATGCAGACGAGTTATCTATGTAGAATTAATATACCTTTGTGTTATAATTTGCAGCGTTTTTTGTATTGTTTTGCTCGGGTCACGAAATGTGGGGATGTTTTTAATCTCGAACGCTATGGCTCCTACTGTCCGAATGCAACGAAATTTGAACACATCTAATAGGTACCCTAATTAGGAATTTTTAATACCAATTTTTGGTTATTAGTTGTAAATTGGTAAATCTGTAGAGGAAAAATGTGATACGTTTTTGCCAAACGTTGAGGCGTCGTGCGTTCTATGTTCTTTGAGTCGAAAGATTTTCATCAGAGCTTTCCAAAACGCTGCCGAATTGGAGGTATCTGATGATTGGAACGAAGTGAAACCCTGTCTTGTATGCACCTACCTGAGGTGTACTCATCTCCCGTTTCCCGTGAAAGCACATCATTGCCGTGTTCTGTCGTTCGTTGATTAATTTCAGCCTTCCGTTTCATGCCATAAAGCCTAAATTAGGCGGAACTGTGAACTGGAATTCCTTAGAATATTGACGTCCACAGGTAACTACTGCCTAAAAATGTCAAAAATCCACCAATCTTACTTCCTGAGAACTATTATTCACAAACTAACAATTTTGCCTTTCTTTCGAACTGAGCTAGCAAGGTAACGAAACTATTGTTTTCACTTTTGATGGATAAATAAAAATGTCCAAAGTAAACAATTCCACTCGCGTTTTACGTTTTTGAACTATTTTGGGTTCGTGTCTGTCCGTGCGTCCGCAAACTAAACGATTAGCCCTGTCAAAATGTGTTTTTCTCAGGAAAGTTTTGGGGGCTTCTAATTTCTCCGATTCCTTGTGTGTTTGGGGGTGCTGAATATAAATCTGAGGCTTCCACTAAAATTTCGAGCCGCAACAATGAAAAAAAAAAAATAAATAAAAATTGTTAAGTAATGCATGCATTCCAGGGGACGTCCCATTGGATAAGCTGTAGATCAATGTAAACCAGTTGGTAAGCGATAAAACTGTTCACTCGATGTAATTTATTTATTAGGTACTTTAGGCAAGAAATAGTGGTCTCCCCCCTCACCCTTATCCACCATAACGTTTCTAGCGGCATGGGAGCATCGAATTTGAAGAGCTTTCGAAAATCCATGATCTACGATACCCAACATACAAAGTCGAGTTCACCCCCCCCCCCCCCTACATCCTCCAATGGTGCCAGTGTCGTCGTATTTCCAAAGCGGAAATACGTCGTAACGTTGAACTTTCATCTATTAGGTTTGGTAGGCAGTCCGTGAAAGTTCACATCCGTATTCAAGGTGAAACACAGAAGAAAAACGTCTGCCAAGTTGGGTGGGCAGTATAGCTTCCTCACTCATTGTAACATGGACGTATAGAATCAGTTGGCGAAAAAATTATGATTCAAAGAGTTATTGAATACCAAAATATTGGCGATAATATGCGGGATAGGGTTGCAGGTATTAATGTTTATAATATTTTTATAATTTTTATAAGGTATTATAGTTTATAATATTTTGTATTTTCAACGTAGAATTTTATTTAGCGGTCCACCGTTTAGGACCTAAACCACACAATCCCTGAAAATTTCATCGAAATTGGTTGAATAGTTGCGGAGTTTTGGTTGTAACAATAAATTTAAAGTTCACGCATGCGCAGCGGCTATTGCTTGACCAATTTGATTGAAACTTATAGGGTGTCTCTTAGAAGTTAGTCCCTAACTAACCTCCAAATTTGAGCAAAATCGGTTCATTAGAAACCGAGAAACCGAGGTTCCAGGAAATTCACGTTTGCGCATGCGCACTCGCTCCTATTGGTCCGAAGGTGCTGAAATTGATAGGGGACCGTCTAGTACCTAACCCGCACAATCCCTGAAAATTTCATTAAAATCGGACCACAGGTTAGTATAGTTTTGCCCGGGACAAGGATTGACCACAGTCAGACCGACAGACAGACAGACACGGAACCAAAATTGTTCGGGAAGCTCTAAAACGCAAAAACGTCTGCCAAGTTGGGTGGGCAGTATAGCCTCCTCACTCATTGTAACATGGACGTAAAGAATCAGTTGGCGAAAACTCGGCGCTGCGCGCCTCGGCGGGGGCTTCGCCCCCTGCACCCCCGGATGATTTCCGCTTAGAGCCTAATGGCTAAAATGTGACATACCTTGAAAAGGTTTTTGCTCCCTCTCCCTCTTTATCTTTCTTCCACTGTAATATTTAAGCTCACTCAGCTGATCAGTGACCACTCAGGCACCTTCAGCATTCTCCATTGACCCGCCCTTTCAAATTTCAGGTTCCTGCGTTCAACAGGAGAGGAAATGGCCTTGGAGCTCACTCAGCTGATCAGTGACCACTCAGGCACCTTCAGCATTCTCCATTGACCCTGCCTCTCAAATTTCAGCTTCCTGCGTTCAACAGGAGAGAAAATGGCCTTGTAGCTCACTCAGCTGATCAGTGATCACTCAGGCGCCTTCAGCATTCTCCATTGACCCGCCCTCTCAAATTTCAGGTTCCTGCGTTCAACAGGAGAGGAAATGGCCTTGGAGCTCACTCAGCTGATCAGTGACCACTCAGGCACCTTCAGCATTCTCCATTGACCCTGCCTCTCAAATTTCAGCTTTCTGCGTTCAACAGGAGAGAAAATGGCCTTGGAGCTCACTCAGCTGATCAGTGATCACTCAGGCGCCTTCAGCATTCTCCATTGCATGCGCAGCGGCTATTGCTTGACCAATTTGATTGAAACTTATAGGGTGTCTCTTAGAAATTAGTCCCTAACTAACCTTCAAATTTGAGCAAAATCGGTTCATTAGAAACCGAGAAACCGAGGTTCCAGGAAATTCACGTTTGCGCATGCGCACTCGCTCCTATTGGTCCGAAGGTGCTGAAATTTATAGGGGACCGTCTAGGACCTAACCCGCACAATCCCTGAAAATTTCATCAAAATCGGACCACAGGTTAGTATAGTTTTGCCCGGGACAAGGATTGACCACAGACAGACCGACAGACAGACAGACCGACAGACAGACAGACACGGAACCAAAATTGTTCGGGATGCTCTAAAACGCAAAAAGCAAGTGGAAATTTTGATTTTGGAGGACATTTTTTTTTTTCACTTCTTTCACGAATACAAAGCTTCCCTACCTTCGGTAGTGAGGAAGCAAAAGCAAGTGGAAATTTTGATTTTGGAGGACATTTTTTTTTCACTTCTTTCACGAATACAAAGCTTCCCTACCTTCGGTAGTGAGGAAGCAAAAAAACACGAAATATGCAGTTCATGGTGTCCTGGCACCTTATTAGTTCCATGGTGGTAAAGAAAATAATTTATGAAAATCCGAAGGTGTAATGAGAATTTTTCCTCAATTTCAAAGCTTGGATAGAATTAGTAAGCAGTAAAGGCGCCGAAATATCTAAAAATCGGATATTACGTGAATATTATCCCCCTCGCCCGCACCCAATGCTAATTTTTTTATATTTTTGAGTCGAACAAAAAAAGAAACAAGGTAAAATTCGAAATTCCTGAGACGTAGTGCACAACTAGATCGATTTCCGCGTCGAATAAAAAAAGAACCACGAAAATCGGTTGGAAATTGAGGTCTGGGCAGATGTCACAAGATTTTGTCACACACACAGACTTTCACTTATGGTTTTGGATTTGGATTCAGAATGGTCTAAAACGGATTACTGTGAGGTTATTTTTTTTCTGTTGAGTGTTGTCCAACTTTACCACAGATCGACCGCATAAGGATGTCCAAGTCTTACTGTGGGACGTCCTAAAATGGCGATAAAAGTTTTTGGTGGTTTTTGCCTATCACTCAAAAACGATCAACTTTTAGCTGAAACTATTGCTCTGACGATCACTGGCTAGACGTACGTAGCTCAAAGGATCCTAACTTGGCCACAGAGATTCTTCTTGCTGCTCAGGGAGGTTGACCGCTGTAGCCCTTGGGCATCTCGCAAGGTTGAGAGCAACAGCGGTCAACAGAGATTCAAAGAGAGTGGATCTCCCGAAGGAGCCAAACTAGGGATGATGAAAAGACGCTGCAAATTATTACAAAATGGTTTATTATTTTTCTATAGATCACTCGTCTGCAAAGCCACCAACCATCCAACATGAAGAAAAACATCGATCGCATTTCGGTCAGCTATAATTTGAACGGAGATTCGGCCTCTTTTGCGATTCACACTCGTGTTTCTGATGTATCGTATGTAAAACCCTTAAATTCTCGTAGGTTTGTTCTACAGAGCTCCGGGTGGTCTCAAAAAATTCTATAGAATCTTAAATTGAAGGAAAAAACAATACCTTTATATCGAAATTTTTTGAGTTAGGGCGTTTTCAAAATTTCAAAATTGATTTTGGAACCCTTAGAACTGACCTACATCAACCAAAATCTTCGGGGAACAACTAGACCCCAAATGGAGCCTACATACCAAATTTCATCAAAATCGGTCAATGCTAAGTGGGGAAAGTGCCGCGTACGGCGTATGGCGGACGGACGGCCAAATTTTGGTTTATTATTTTCAATAATAAACCTTTGGAATCGACCAAGAAAAAAAAAATTTTAACACCCCCTCAAAATTTGATGGTTTACGTTTCAAGGTACGTAGAATCCAAAAATCGAATAAAAATTTGGCCGTCCGTCCGCCATACGCCGTACGCGGCACTTTCCCCACTTAGCATTGACCGATTTTGATGAAATTTGGTATGTAGGCTCCATTTGGGGTCTAGTTGTGCCCCGAAGCTTTTGGTTCATGTAGGTCACTTCTAAGGGTTCCAAAATCAATTTTGAAATTTTGAAAACGCCCCAACTCAAAAAATTTCGATATAAAGGTATTGTTTTTCCTTCAATTTAGGATTCTATAGAATTTTTAAAAATTTTTGAGACCACGCGGAGCTCTGTAGAACAAACCGTTCGCTCCCTACGAAAATTTAAGTGTTTAAATTGATATATATATATATAAATTGAAACACGAGTGTGAATCGCAAAAGAGGCCTAATCTCCGTTCAAATTAGAGCTGACCAAAATGCGATCGATAGTTGGTGATTTGGATTTTTTTTTTGTTTTTTTTTTTTTTTGATTTTTTTTCATATTGGATGGTTGGTGATTTTGAAAGACGAGTGATCTATATAGAAAAAATAATAAACCATTGTGTAATAATTAGCAGCGTTTTTATTCGATTTTTGGATTCTACGTACCTTGAAACGTAAACCATCAAATTTTGAGGGGGTGTTAAAAAAAAAAAAATGTCTTGGTCGATTCCAAAGGTTTATTATTGAAAATAATAAACCAAAAGAATCGATTCTTTTAAAGAAAACTATCAATATTTTTAGATTACTTTTTCTCCTTGAGTTTTTTCGGTTTACCTTGAGGTACCTATGGCAAAAAAGAATCGATTGTTCAAAAGAAATATTTTTAAAAGAAAACTATCAATATTTTAAAATTATTTTTTCCCCTTTAGTTTTTTCAGTTTACGTTGAGAAGAGATTCAAAGAGAGTGCATCTACTGGGGGAACCAAAACAAAACCTGCTAGATGTAGTGATAACCTCTGAAATGCGAGCAACAGCCATCCAGGAATTATCTCTTATCATGCCCAGCATTCAAGTCTAGTTGTTTGGATTTCATATTGCTTCCGAGTCCACGAAGGTAGCGGAAGCTGTGTTTCCACTTTTCAAGGTTGAAAAAAAAGTTCTCCAAAATCAAATTTTCCACTCGCGTTTTACATTTCAGACCTTCCTGAACAATTTTGGTTCCGTGACTGTCATGAAATCCTTGCCACAGCCATAACTTAATTTTCAGGGATTGTGCGGGTAGGCGTGTAGATGGTCCCCTATGAAAATCATCACCATCGGACTGATAGATAGAAGATAGATAGATAGAAAATTTGTTCATTTGGCATACAATATTCAATAATAATTTACATCGCAGAAAACATTATTTATGGCACGGACCACAGGTCGTCTGCCCGGAGAGTTCAACACCCAAAAACGTCGTAAGGAATCATCTCGATCATTGTTACAAAACTCCTTATTAATTATAACTACTTAACAATTTATTTTTATTAATTATTATCATTTTATTTTTATTTTACTGCAATATTTTTCAATCATTTCCCACTTACCTATTCGTTTTATTATTTAATTTATTTTATTTACTTAATAATTGGGTCTGCTCGGAGAGGCTGTCCGGAACCAGTTCGGAACCAAGCCGGAACTGAAAAGGGAAGAGAATAGAGGCGAATGGGCATAGATAGAACATAACATTAACGACAAAACATAAAACAGACCATAACTTCCACATAGCTCAGCCAACAATATTGAAATTTTGAACCAAAAACGCACGGTAACTCAAAGCCTCCCTAAGAAACCCGTACAATTTGTGCCAATCCGTAATAATCCGTGGTAATTTTTCCCGAAATGCCGAACACCGGACTGATAGTAGCCGCTGCGCATGCGCAAACGTGGAATCCCTGCCACAGCCATAACTTCTACAATTTGAGAATTGTGAATTTGAATCGAGTGAGCTCGATTTCGATGAAAATTTCAGGGATAGTGCGAGTATGTGTTTAGATGGTCCCCTATGAAAATGATTTCCCCCTGACTGATAGTAGCCACTGCGCATGCGCAAACGTGTATTTGCCATAACTTCTACAGTTTCCAACAATATTCAGAGATTTTGCGGGTTGACATGAAGAGTCGTGGAGGGTGGTGGAAGGTACTTAGATTGATGTTTTGAGATCAACTACTATGCATCGTATTATCTGTACAATCGGGTTATGGATACGAGGAAGCTATGTGCTACACCCACTTGGCAGACGTTTTTTATATTATCGTATTTTACCTTTCAGTTAAACCTTTTTCATTTTGAATTGAACCTCTTTGCTTCCGAGTCTACCAAGGTAAGCATTGATTTCACTTTTAACGTTGAAAAAAAATCTTCAAAATCAAAATTTCCACTCGCGTTTTACGGTTTAGGCCTTCCTGGACAATTTTGTTTCCGTACCTGTGTGTTCCGTTTTGTAGGTGTCTGCCATGAAAGCCTTGTAAAGGGCATAGTTATTCGAAGTTATTGTCCGATTTTGATGAAATATTCAGGGATTGTACGGGACGTCGTGTAGACGGTCCCCTATGATAATCATGACCCCCGGACTGACGGTAATACTGTGCATGCGCAATCGTAAAATCCAAAATTGTCTGCATTTTCCATCCGAGTTCGATAAAATTTTCAGGAATTGAGCAGGGGCCCTTTTCCAATTCACTAAACGCACCTTTTTCTCGTTTGTTGATATTTGAATCAACTCAGTGGCTTCGAAGCCACTTTTCTTAGCGACTGGTCGGGAGCAGTCGCTTCATTTATCAACCAAGTTGTTTCAGTTATCAACCAAGTTGATAATAAAAATCTTCCAGTTTTCGAGGATTTTACTTGTTTTTTCCACGTGTAGTTGGTCCCCTTAAAGGGTAGTAAAGGTTTCTCGTTTGTTGATATTTGAATCAACTCAGTGGCTTCGAAGCCACTTTTCTTAGCGACTGGTCGGGAGCAGTCGCTTCATTTATCAACCAAGTTGTTTCAGTTATCAACCAAGTTGATAATAAAAATCTTCCAGTTTTCGAGGATTTTACTTGTTTTTTCCACGTGTAGTTGGTCCCCTTAAAGGGTAGTAAAGGTTTCTCGTTTGTTGATATTTGAATCAACTCAGTGGCTTCGAAGCCACTTTTCTTAGCGACTGGTCGGGAGCAGTCGCTTCATTTATCAACCAAGTTGTTTCAGTTATCAACCAAGTTGATAATAAAAATCTTCCAGTTTTCGAGGATTTTACTTGTTTTTTCCACGTGTAGTTGGTCCCCTTAAAGGGTAGTGCAAGGTTCTTGGAGATGTCCTGAGATTAACTACTATGCGTCGGATCATCCATACAACCGGGATACGAGGAAGCTATCTGCCACACCCACTAGGCAGAATTATTGCTTCCGAGTCTACCAAGGTAGCGGAAGCTTTGTTTTCACTTTTCAAGGACGAAAAAAAAAGTTCTCCAAAATGAAAATTTTCACTCGCATTTTGCGTTTTAGACCTTTCTGAACAATTTTGGTACAGTGTCTGTGTGTCTGTCTGTCTGTGTGTCTGTCCGTCTGTCATGAATTCCTTGTAACGCGCATAACTATACGAAGTTATTGTCCGATTTCGATGAAATTTTCAGGGATTGTGCGGGTTGGTGTGTAGACGGTCCCTTATGAAAATCATCATCCTCGGACTGATAGAAGCGACTGCGCATGCGCAAACGTGAATTTCTTGTAACGGCCATAACTTCTACATTTTCCATCCGATTTCAATGACATTTTCAGGGATGTTACAAACTAGTATTTAGATGGTCCCCTATGAAAATCACCACCTTCGGACTGATAGTAGCCACTGCGCATGCGCAAACGTGAATTTCCTTGTAACGGCCATAACTTCTACATTTTCCATCCGATTTCAATGAAATTTTCAAGGATGTTACAGATTAACTTGTTTTGATGTTTAGAGATTAACTACTGTGTATCGGATCATCTATACAATCAGGTTATTTTTCAATGTTCCGTCACGAAATTTTGGTGATAAACCTCAGATTCGGATTCAGCACCCCACAAAACATAAGGAATCGAAAAAATCAAAAGCATCCAAAACTTTCCTATGAGGATCCGTTTTGAATACATTTTGACTTAACTAGATGTTACTGTCTGATTCCGATGAAATTTTCAGGGATTATACGAGTTGGGATGCAGATGGTCCCCAATAAAATTCATCACCTCGGTTTATAACAGCCACTGTGAAGAGCGTCGTACACTCTTGTAACAAGCGTAACTGCTGCAGCTTCCATCGGATTTTAACGGAATTAATGAATTACAGAGGATTCACAGAGGAATCGTCAAAGGTTGGCTGCTGTGTAGATGGACGGGTTGCGACGGAGCTGCAGGGTGTCCCGATTGGAGAGGATCCGTAATGAAACCATTAGGGAAACAATCGATCAGCCAGAGACTGTAGTTGCACGTCTGGAAAGAAAAACCCTGAAATGGTATGGGCACCTCAGGCGGATGCCCGAGTCGAGATGGCCGAAGAAAATCTTGAGCTGGTCGCCGAGGGGACGTCGAAAGAAAGGCCGTCCTAGAGTTACATGGAGAGGAGGTGTTGTTGGCTCTATGCGAAGGCTGTCTGTGGACGACGACCAGTGGCAAGATAGAAGATCTTGGAGTCAGGCGATAAGGGGCAACCCCTGACAAGGGGAAAGGCCTTCAAAAGTAAGTAAGTAATGAATTACACGTTCACTTGTTTTTATGGAAGTATAACTTAATTATACTCAATGACAACATGAACCGCATGGCATACCGTCAGCATGAGTTCTGTGCTTAAAACATCGTATTAGTCCAAAACAACCGATGCGGTGAAGTTATCAAAATAAAGTAACAAGATGGATTACATGACGCTAAGATAACCAATTGAAGGTTCCAAATCAATTGAATACACGGACGGAGCCTTGTACCTTCGTACACTCTTAAACTTCAAAATAAATAATTCTCTCAACACAAACTACAAATATTTTTGTTAAAAATTTTTAAAAACGCTGCCGTGTCTAGCCGCCAGTGGTATTTGTTCATGATGGTACATGATTTATTGTAGACTGATTTCTGGGAGACATCCTCGGATCGTTAAGTAGGTTACCTATGTAGATAAGTGAGTGAGATACAATTTAAAACAAAAACCAAATCGAGTTAGTAGAAATCGACAGTGAAAGAAGAAGAAAGCCCCTTTTGGCAGGATCAGAGGGACGGATCCAGAGCACGTCGCCTACGCGTAATTCGGCATTGAAATGACATCAGCAGTCGGCACCCCTCGCCAAGTCCAATGTCAAGCTCGATGGACAATGAATGGGTTTCCTGCGGCGTGCAGCCACATGGACATGACGGGGGTTGAAGAATAAGAGATTTTTAAAGAGGAAAGTGCGGACTTTCGAATTAGGCGAGGCGACGTAAGGGAGGGGAGAGGGAGAGAATGAATTGTGAAGGGATCACCCGCTAAGCTTCAGTCAGTTGGGAGGACGCAGGCTGGGCGAGATGTTGTGGGTGAGTCTTAATCCTAATAATAGGATAGGATATAGATAGGTACCTCTATGGATGTAGTGCAAAAGGTATCCCCTTCTTCCAGTTACTAAACTATGAATGGACGTGCCTACAACAATACACCAAAAAAGGTTCCTTCAAAGAGTAGGTAATCAATTTCCTGAAAAGTACGAGATAAAATATTGATTCCTAGATTTTTTCGAGCAAATTTTGGATCTTGAGCCGAAAAAAAAAAAAGACTGCTATAACCAATATACAAAGGAAAAAACATCGACCTCGATAACATTAACATCGATAGTAAATCTGCAAGAAGAGACAATTCATTTTCGCAACATTTACATAATAATGTTAACCCTAGTAACCTATTAACTTTAATTTATGTTTTTCTAGCATTTCAATGAGGATTTGCAAGAATTACGAGAGCAATCTCCGTATTAGGGAATCATCATTGATTTAACTTCCGAAAAACTGGGGATTTAACGCTATTTTAGAGAAATTGGTAGTTTCCAAATCGGTAGTTTCCAAAGAACCAATTGGTTTTCCATATTACTATCATAATTTAATTAAGATTTACTATCGCACTTTGAATTAATTTTTTGCAAACCTTTCACAAAATGAATTAAACTTTCGCTAATTGAATTAGACCTTGAGCAAATCTGTTTTTTAGTCAACAGAAAATAGTCAACTTCAACAAACTGTATAATTGTAAACTCAAATCATGCAAGTGATGAAACGAACACTATAAGTGAAAATCTAATACATAAAATCCCAACTTGACGTGTATGTCAGCTAGTTTAAACATAATCCAACACCAAATCAAAAGGTTAACTTTTTAAAATTAATAACAAAATATAATTTGCAATATACTTAATTTATAGGTATTTGACAAGACTTCTAAATCTTTTGTCTTGGATCAGTGGTCCTTTCTGATGTTACCTAATGATCTTTTTTCACATACGCAGATCTAATTTTATTTGCCTGACGTTTAATACAACTTTTGGAAAGTTTAATTAAATTTGCGAGAAATCTAATACAATTTCCGAAATGTTAAAATCAATTTGCGAAAGGTTTAATTCAAAGTACGAGTGCTATACAATAAAATGTTACATTTCAGCAATCATTTTTTTTAAATTGTTTATATTAGAATGGCAATAGCTACATTAGTTTTCTGACTTGACAAAAGTCAACACGATCAAGAAGTTTTTCAGATAATGTAATAAATTTTTCGTTCTCTTACAAATGAAATAATGATCTGATAAAATTAAAAACTAATCGGCTTAGTTCGAGACCCCAACTTTTCTCCGAATTTCTACAAGCGGGGAATTTCTACAAGGGACAAGGAATTGACACGGACAGTCAAAGAACCAAAGTTGTTCAAAAACCTCTAAAACACAAAATGCGAGTAGAAATTTTGATTTTGGTGCACCCACATTTTTTTGACCTTTTTCAAACGTAGGTATTCATTCGGAAGGGATTGTAGTCCCAATGAATACCAGATTAAGTTTATATTATTCCAGACGTACATGCAATTGGTCCTTCATCCTTCTAGAGTGAGGAAGCAAAATTGAAGGAAACCCAACTATCAACATAAAATCTTCTACAGGTAGGTACTTTGTCGGTCAAAATATGAATTTGTGATTCACTTCGTGTTTTCGTTGCGGTTAAGGGCTGATCATCCGAACCTTATAATTGTCTTTATCGTTGACGTTTTGATGATCATCATGGTAATTTCATAACTTCCACAAAATGATCATTCGTTTCACTTGGGTGGATGGTATGTGCAACACCCACTTGGCTAATAAAAATTATATTGATGTATTCAACCCCTTATAACCCTCATGAGGGCCTAAAGTTACTTTTACCCTCTCAATCGAATCTAATTCGAACTAGAAAATAGAGAATAGAGAACACATTTGGAGTGGGGGTTAAACAGTTCTTTTGTTGTGGTTGATTTCTTCGTAAATATTAAACCAACACACTCTTATGTTGAAATTTGTCGATCCGAGGCGATTTTAAGATTGCAATTTCTAAATTTTTATTTCTAAGAAATTATAAAAAATAATACCAAGTTTTGAGTAGGTATCATCTGCCAACCCCCCCCCCCCCCCCCCCCCCCCCCCCCCACCCCTCAGATAGGACCTATAAAACTAATTTCAGTAATTTCAACGCGAAACGTTCATGGTAGGATGGGAAAAGTACTTCTTACCATGGACGGCTAGATTTCCAATTCAACATAGATAATTTTAACCCTAGGATGACACACCGGGGTCATTCGTGACCCCACGATTTACTTTTAAAAAAAATTTTCTTCGAACAGGGATATTTTGTAAATAAAGTTGGAACTCCTTCTGAGCCCCTTTGTCAGTAGTTAAGGTCAGTTACTCGCTAGAGTTCGTGCAGTTAACTTGCAAACGTGCAATGGGCCACATCTGACACCAGTGTGCTATAATCGGTTGACTTTTTTTGTGTGGGGGACTATTTGACCCTAGTGTGACTTTCTATTCATTCTTTTGCCTTTTAAATTTTGGGGTCAGAATTGACCCCAGTGTGCCGTTTATGTATGCGAAAAATAGGTGTGCCAAGATTTATACATACGTATATTGATTTCTAAACTTCTTGTTTTTCCATTTACCGTGAGGAGCCGTGAGTGAGCCCCTACTTTGAGCCAAAGCAAGTATACTATAAACATTTACAATAATACAGGAGTGATAATACAATTTTTTAGAAAAGCAGAGAAATAAAAGTGCTGGTGAAAGTCGTCAGTCAAACTCAAAAAAGGGCCATCTTTGAGCTGATCTATTATCGAAACTATTCCATAGAATTAAATGATTTTTTAAATATTTGATTCCAAATATTGTCAACTTGGAATGCTGATAGTGGAATCTATTTACAAAAAAACCTTCAACAAAATATAATTTCAATTTTTAGAAATTTCATTTATTTCCATATTTTTATTGACTTTTTACGAAACTGTATTCAAAACCAAAATTTGTTCCTGGTTTAAACTGTTTTTTTTTTTGTATATATTTCAACAAACAGGCTATCAATAGATTTTTACAACCTAAAAATAAATTTAAATTTCTGTCTTAATTTAAAATTAGAGGAATTTAAATTTTAGGGTCAGAATTGACCCCAGTGTGGCGTTTATGTATGCGAAAAATAAGTGTGCCATCTGTAGAAACTCGGATTAAATGTGTATAAGCTAGTTTATTGCATTTAAAGCCATTACAATAAATCATCAAAATTACGTCAATGTCACAAACTAATAATCTTCCTAAAAGTGTCTTCGCGTTGCTACGCAATACCAATACTCATCAGCTGTACTGTAGTTGAGCAGTACCTACTAACTTCATCATGATGCTACATCTTCTCCCCTCCTAAGAGAAGCTTCGATTACTAGCCCCTCGTCACTCTCTTGCGCAGCTGATCGGCGTGTTTTCTCTTCTGTATCCCTTCAACTTCAACGATGTACGAGAGAAGTCCTGTCTTCTTCCGGATGATCCCTTCGATGAACGAATTCCTATGTGGATCCTTCACCCATACGGTTTCCCCCTCTTCAAAGTCTCGTGCTCTCGATTTCTTGTCGTGATTTATCTTTTGGACGACCAGCGAGTTATCAATAGTAGATTCTACACTTGGTTTCAACAGATCCAATCTACTACGAATGGCACGTTCATAAAAAAGTTCGGCTGGAGAACGCCCAGTGGTTTTCTGTGGTGTGATCCTATATGCAAACAAGAACTTTTGAAGTCGCAAGTTGGCATCTTTTATTGACCCCAGGGATTTCATTCTGGATTTGAAAGTCCTAACCTCTCTCTCAGCCAACCCGTTCGTTTTCGGGTGGTATGGTGCAGACGTAATATGAGTAATATTATTGTCTTCGCAGAATGTCTTGAACTCAAAACCTGTGAACTGGGCCCCGTTGTCACTCACTATCGTACGTGGCAAGCCACATCTAGCGAAGACTTCGCGTAGAATTTGAATTGTTTTGGACGCTGTGATTTTATCCATTGGGAATATCTCCAACCATTTCGTCGATGCGTCAACTAGTATGATCCAGTATTTGCCCTGGAATGGTCCGCAGAAGTCAATGTGAATACGAGACCATGGCTCCCGAGGCACTGACCATGAATAGAGAGGGACCTCCTGTTCGTTGGTCCGATGCTGTTGACAATCCCCGCACAGTTTCACATGATTCTCAATGTCACTGTCCATCTTTGGCCACCACACGTGACATCGCGCCACTGATCGCATACCCGTAATTCCAGGATGACCCTCATGGAGTACCCCCATCACAGATTGGCGTAGAGCCGTCGGAATTATCAGTCTTCCGTGCCAAAGAAGGAGTTTGTCTTCGTACGAAAGCTCTAAACGTTTCTCAAAAAAAGTGTGTAATTGCTGTTCCAATATGTTCTCCTTGCTAAGTGGCCAGCCATCCTGTACATATCTTACCACCTTTGACAGCAAAGGGTTCTCCATGATGAGCCTCCTTAACTGTCCCTTGGAGATCGCGATGTCTTCCAGTCTAATATGGAGCAGTTTATTTCCATATTCCGTACCGTCTGCTTCTGCTTCCGAAGGCTGTGCAGTTTGAATAGGAAGTCTGGATAGCGCATCGGCAGTTACATTGTCTTTTCCCTGTTGGTATTGGATCTCGTAGTCGAAGGCTGACAATGTAAGTGCCCATCTGGTGAGGCGGTTGGCGGCTAGCTTAGGAATTTCATTTTTCTCGCCTAGTAGGTGAATCAACGGTTTGTGGTCCGTTCGGATTATGAAGTGCCTTCCTACTAAATATTGTTTGAATTTTGACACTCCGAATATTATAGCCAGAGTCTCCTTGTCAAGTGAAGAGTATTTCTTCTCCGCTGGTGTTAATGTTCTAGACGCGTAATATACAGGTTTCTCAACATTGTCTGTATACCTATGAAAAAGTACAGCCCCAATGCCCACATCGCTAGCATCTGTTGAAAGTACAAGAGGTACATTTGCGTCGTAGTGTGCTAAGCAATCCGAGTTCAAGAGTGTTTTCTTCACGTTCATTATGATACTATCTTCACGCTTTGTCCATTTCCAGTTAGCTCCCTTCCGCAAAAGCTGATGCAATGGAGCACACACCGACTGCAGATTGGGTACAAATTTGCTGTAGTAGTTTATTGCCCCTAATATGGACCGCAACTCTTTAGCATTCGTAGGATGAGGCATTTGTATGATTGCTTCCAAATGCTCGGAAGTTGGCTTGATACCATTCTCATCAACCAAATGGCCTAAGTAATTAATCTGGTTTTGGAACCACTTACATTTTTCCATCTGAGTCCTGAGGCCAGTTGTCTTGAGTCGATGTAGAACTTCTCGAACTCTCGATAAGTGCTCTTCAACAGTGGATCCCGTAATAATGATATCGTCGATGTAATTTGCTACTCCTGGAATCCCAGCTAGTACGGCCTCAATCGTCCTCTGAAACAAACCAGGTGCAAACGACACGCCAAAAGGTAGTCTCTTGTAACGAAAAAAACCCTTATGCGACGATATCACCAAGTATTTCCGAGATTCCTCCTCTACTTCCATTTGAAGATAGGCATCCCTTAAATCGATAATCGAAAATTGTTTACCACCATTCAACTTGGTTGCCAACTCTTCGAATGTGGGTATTTGATGGTAGTCCGTATGAATACATGGATTGATTGTGACTTTGAAATCCCCGCATAATCTTAATTTTCCATTGGGTTTCATGGCAATTACCAATGGGGAGGCCCACTCGATCGGTGTTTCAGTGGCATTAACCTCTTCTAAAATGCCAGCATCAACCAATCTCTGCAATTCTTTTTCAACGGCTCCTTTCAACGCGAATGGAACACGTCTTGGGCGGAAAACTTTCGGGACTGCATTGGCTTTCAAATGAATTACCGCTTTATGGTTCTTTATCGTCCCCGTGCCCTCTTTAAAAACTTCTGCAAATTCTCTAGCAATTTGTTGCAAATGCTCCTTAGTCTGGTCCTCTGTGTATGTCCTGCGAATCATGGCACCCGGAGGCAGTTCTATTCCAAATGCCAGGATCCAGTCCATCCCAAAAAGCGGTGTATCACTGAGTTTTGTTACGATAACTGGGAGGTTTAGCTGCTTGCCAAACCCGTGAACACCTATCCGGGCTTCCCCCAGTGTTTCAATCTTGTGTCCCGTGTAGGCTGTGAGGCTAGTTGTTTTTACCAAGCGGGGGGAACCAATAGTATTCCAAACTGTCTCATTGATCACGGATTTGGACGCCCCTGAGTCAAACAGCATCTCGACCATAACTCCATTAAGCTTTACCTTAACGTAGGCTTCACTACCCTTCTTGATTCTCCTAATGGAATCGACAAAAACCTCTTCTTCATCAACTGACTCAACCCCTGATGAATACTGCTCCCGAAGCTGGTTCGTTCGTCCAAGTTGTTTTTTTTATCGAGACGTCTCCTGATTTGATGCACACCCTGGTAAAATGATCTGTCTTCTTGCAGTACTTACACTGAAACCCTTTTGCTGGACATTTATTCGAGTCAGCGTGTATTGTGTCCCCGCACTTGAAGCAGTGCTTCCCTCTAACTAATATAACATGCCTTTTTCCCTTGTTGTGCTGGATATTAGGATTATCTACAAGTTTGTTACTGTGTGTTACACTAATTGCATTGGTAACGAAAGCTTTGTTCCTAGTGCTAGAAGTTTGTTGAATTATATCTTGCTGAAATTTCGCATTCTCCAGAATTTGTGTAAACGTTTCTATGTCCTCAAATCCACTCTTGACGGATGGGTGTTTGCGTAATATCTCTTGCTGCCAGCTCGTGTTATTAATTCCGAAAACGAATTGATCTCGGATTCGTTCACGGAGTGTATCGCCAAATTGACATTTATGTGCATGGGCTCGCAGACGTGCAATGTACTCAACAACTGTCTCGGACTCTGCCCTAGTAACTTGAGTGAATTTGAGGCGCTCACAAAGAGACATATCTTTTCTTCCGTAATTCTTCTCTAAAACTGCTACGAGATCGTCAAAGGTTACCGCCTCCAACTCTTTAGGATAGAAATGGTCAATAAGTACCCTAAACGGCCTAGCAATTATTTTGGCTAAGAGGTAGTCCCTCTTGTGATCATCTACTCGCACCCGAGATGCACGGAGAGCATAGCCGAAACGGTAGTACCAATACTCCCACTCTTCATTATCTGCATTAAAATTTTCCACATCAAAATCCTTGAATTGAATGGATTTCTTATTAGTAGAGTCATCTCTGTCACTATCGCTATCATCATCAAACGTTTTCTTACCTCTGCTCTTCTTCCTCGTCGCCATTCTGTAGAAACTCGGATTAAATGTGTATAAGCTAGTTTATTGCATTTAAAGCCATTACAATAAATCATCAAAATTACGTCAATGTCACAAACTAATAATCTTCCTAAAAGTGTCTTCGCGTTGCTACGCAATACCAATACTCATCAGCTGTACTGTAGTTGAGCAGTACCTACTAACTTCATCATGATGCTACACCATCCTAGGGTTAATTGTCTCCAATAACATCGTCCCCTCAGAGGGAAACCCCTCAACCCCAACACTCCAATCGATTCAAATTGCGGTCAAGTTAGGTCAAAGTCAAAGTCGGTACCTAACTAAAAGAATCTCTATAATCTGAATTAAAACCTTTAAATCCTTTTTATCGTAGACATGTATGGGTCGGTCTAGCATGGATGGCTGGGTCATTGAACAAGGTAGTTTACCTACTAAAATAAACCCGAGTGGCCTGCAACGGTATAAAGAAATGTTTACTTGAAAATCTACCTTCCTTATGAATGAAATCAACAAACAAAAACGCTGCAAATTATTACACAATGGTTTATTATTTTTCTATATAGATCACTCGTCTACGAAATCACCAACCATCCAATATGAAGAAAAAAATCAAAATTACCAACCATCGATTGCATTTCGGTCAGCTCTAATTTGAACGGAGATTAGGCCTCTTTTGCGATTCACACTCGTGTTTTGATTTATATATATATATTTCAATATAAACCCTTAAATTTTCGTACGGAGCGAACGGTTTGTCCTACAGAGCTCCGCGTGGTCTCAATAAATTCTATAGAATCTTAAATTGAAGGAAAAACAATACCTTTATATCGGAATTTTTTGAGTTAGGGCGTTTTCAAAATTTCAAAATTGATTTTGGAAACTTAGAAGTGACCTACATCAACCAAAAGCTTCGGGGCACAACTAGACCCCAAATGGAGCCTACATACCAAATTTCATCAAAATCGGTCAATGCTAAGTGGCAAAAGTGCCGCGTACGGCGTACGGCGGACGGACGGCCAAATTTTTATTCGATTTTTGGATTCTACGTACCTTGAAACGTAAACCATCAAATTTTGAGGGGATGTTAAAATTTTTTTTTCTTGGTCGATTCCAAAGGTTCATTATTGAAAATAATAAACCAAAATCAACCTCAAACATCAAACCCAAAATCTGCGCATGTTGAAAATTGTGGTGTGGCGCACCTACTCTTTCAGTGCGGTAGGTAGGTGCTACACGCTTCTTACTCATAGTTCTTGATAACCACCACGTGTATCATCGTACCAAATTTCATTAAATTCGGATAGAAACTATAAAAGTTAAGGTTGTTACAAGGATTTATCATTAGAGGCTCTGTCAATCAGGAGGCGTGAAATGTCTCAGGGGTTTTCATATGCATTTCAACCCGAACAATCCCTGAAATTTTCATCAGAATTGAACTGTGATTTGCAAACTCAAACAAACACGAACCAAAATTGTTCAGAAAGGTCTAAAATGTAAAACGCGAATGGAAATTTTGATTTTCGAGAACTTTTTCTTCATTGTGGAAAAGTTAAAATTTTGCTTCCGCTACCTTGATAGACCCAGAAGCGAATTGCTCGATTTTGCTACTCAATGATCAGATTTGGTTAATTCGCAAATTACCAACCATTCGGTTAATGACGTGAATAATTAAGTCAACCTTCGTTTCTACTGAAGTGAAAGTTGCAATTTTTATATTAGCAATAACAACTTCCATTTGAAGAAGTTAACTACCTACGTACATTATGTCTTGTTAAAACGAGTGTCATAATGAGCGTAAAAACTTCCCAATTAATTTGAATTCCAGTGAAATCAGAGGAAACCAATTCTGTTTTTCAAATGGAAAATGGTAGAAACAAACCTCTTCAGGTCGTAAATTGGGAATGAGGAGTTCGAAATCATTATTTTCGAAGTCGGTTCCCACCCGAAAACAGAGGTTGCGTGAAAGCAGACATCGAAAGTTCTGTCACGATCGGAGGGAATTCAGAGATGAGATAATCCTGGGATTATCGGATGTCAAAGTTGTGAGATTTTATCAATACTATTAGGAGTGTGAGAATAGGACGTGTCCATGACTGCTCTTATAACAGTGGAATCCAAGTCACAAGGAAATACTTCTCAAGATCATCGTCACGATAGCTGCCTTTGTAAGTTATTCGTCAATTCAGACCATCCAAACGAGAATCATGCAATCGTGAAGGCGAAATAATGAATAACTATTAAAATTAATTAATAGCGATCGTTAATTCAACATTAGTACGATTAATCTTGTTCTCAAGGTGTTTACATACGAGATACAGACACGTAAAAGGTAAAGAGCATAATTATTTCAATATCATCATCGCACTTTCTACACAGTTAAACCTTTTCGCAAGACTAATAAATAAGTACCTACAAAAATGAGAATAAAATAAAATAATAATACAAGTAAATTAAATTAACAATTAGGCAGGTAGTTAATTAAATTTGGGGCAAAGCAAGAACAGTAGATGGAATTGAATTTTAGATGAAGAAATTCCATTCATGAAGTATGAATGACGAGCGAATTTCCGAATTTTTTAATTTAAAACTTCAAGAATACTCAACTGGTCTCTCCGGACTTATTATTTTGGTTCTTACTGAACTATACAGCCATACTGCATACATTAGGTATGTTTTTCTCGTCCTTCCCAACTCGTAGAGGATATAATTTTGTTATTACGTTTTGGAATACAACAAATATCAACAGCTTCTCAAAATTCTGGTTCTTAGTGAACTATATTGCTACACTGCGTACGCTAGTTATGTTTTTGAATTGGGCCATTTTAATTTCTGGAATGATATTACTGTGAGTAAGACGGTAATTCCCACAAAAAACTTCAAAACTACGTTTTTTTACCCTATTTTAGAATTTTGACCCTTGGCAGACGTTTTTGAATGTTTTGGGTTGGCTTCGATGTCACTGTAACATTGACGGGGGTCGGTAACCTACGCCTACCTACCTCCAAACTAAATTATCATTTATTCTCAAGATGATAAATTTGAAACATGAACAATATGAGGTTTTTCAACCATTTACCAGAGCCAGTGCGCGAGCTTCGTGGAAGAAAGTTTGATGAACGAGTTAAGGCTATCCTCCTAGATGCGGAACTTTATGAGTCTTCGGAGTTTTTTTCGGTTGTTATTTGAATTTTGTATCTATATGTATAAATGATGTTTTGACTCGCTGACGGAGGAATATTTTTGTCAAGTACTCCAGTCATGCGTATTTATTTCATTAATTTAGTATTCTACCTTAAGTTGCCGTGATATTGTCTGTGATAGTGAAACCATTGTGTGATATTAGGAATGGAGTATGTAGGTGCATTTTTAGTTTTAATGTTATTTGTTGAGTGTTTATTATGTTTCATATATTCATTGTTTTTTGAAGTCATTTATAAGTTAGTATTATCGTAGTTATAGCACTCAAAGTCCCACTAAATGTACCTGCCTACCTGTTCCTACTCGCACGTTGTTGTATTGGTTGTTTTTTTTTCACGTCAAATCTCCTATTTTATTTTTGTTATTCGACTATTGTATTACCACCATGTGGCTGCTACAATAAAAACTCATTCAATAAGTGACTCAACAGGACTAGTCGCAATAGAATTCAAATGTGGATATGATGGGTCAACATCTTTTCACCAAATCGGGTCAGTAATGGTAGTAACACGATCCCAGAAACTGTAGACGGAATCTACCCACCCAAGTTCTGCACAAGACAAGGAATTGACTATAGGCGGCCATGGAACCTACTTCCTAATGAGGTTGTTGAATCTGAACAAGTGAACACCGTAGCGAAAACCTATTACATATCCATATCCTAATAGATATACAGGGTGTCCCATGTTAAGGACTGGAAAACTTCGGGAGTCGATTCTACAACCAATTTTAGTAAGAAAGTGTCTCTTAGCAATTTTTCGTTAGACGCTTGATTTCCAAGTTATTTTAATTTTAAGATTTTTTTCGTGTTTTCTACCTTAAGCCATAAAAATGACCATAACTCGCTTAATTTACGAGCAATTCAAAATCTGATTACACCGTTAGATAGGGCGTTAAATTTACCATCTTTCTAGTGGTTATACAAAAAAATTGTAAGGTCGTGATGAGTGAAAAATCAACTCGTAAAGTCATTTTTGTAAAATTGTCAAAATTTCTTACTTTTTCTTTTGATTGTTAAGGTTTTACTTCCAAATGATTTTTCACGTACCTCTACATCAAAAACTGCGCAAAGATCTCAGCATTCTAATGGTATAATTTGTTTTAATTTTACTCCGGTAATTAGGGGTGAAAAATACGTTTGAATGCTAAAAAAACGTGGTTGCGCTCATGGAAATCAAGGTTTTCTGGTTCGTTGGGCCTCGGGCAGGTTCCACGAATTAGGGGTGGAATTCTACGTCATTTTCAACGCTATTAGTCTGATTCCATCACCGTTGGTATGTGAAAGCTCAGTATTAAATTTTGGTAGGTCCGAATTTTTTTTAAATTTACTTGGTATTTATGCACGAATTGAATGTTCAATTCTTCAAACTTTCTCGATTGTATGAAAAAAGAGATATCTCTTAAAGAATAGCGTGTCCATGTGGAATAAAAAATAAAGATCACTTAATAGAGGCGATACGTCCACTTTAGAGGGTAGCACTGGGCTTAGTGCCTGTCTTTTGCAAACGTTAGGTGGCTCGGGGCGTCCATCGAACAAAGAACTTTCAGCATTCAGGCGGAGGGGGAA
Organism: Apolygus lucorum; assembly: GCA_009739505.2. NCBI lineage: Eukaryota > Metazoa > Arthropoda > Insecta > Hemiptera > Miridae > Apolygus > Apolygus lucorum. The sequence goes on along the minus strand of CM019181.2, from coordinate 50,780,485 downwards.
TGAGCTAGGCTTAAGTTTGTCTTCTAGGGATGAAAAACAGCACTTCCACTACCCAAAACTGTTCCTAACTCAAACATATTGTTTAGTAATGCATGCATTCCAGGGGACGTCCCATTGGATAAGCATTAGATAAGTTTAACCAGCTGGTAAGCGATAAAACTGTTTCACTCGATGTAATTTATTTATTATTTTAGATAAGAAATAGTGACCCCCCCTCCCCCCTCACCATTATCCACTAAAACATTTATAGCGGCATGGGAGCCTCGAATCTGAAGAGCATTTTGAAATCCATGATCTACGACACCCAACATGCGAATTCGAGTTCACCTCCCCCCCCCCCCCCTTCCACTCACCAATGGTGCCCGTCTGGCACCAAAGCGGTAATAAGTCTTAACATTGAAGTTTCATCTATTAGTTTTAATAGGCAGTCCGTCGAGGTTAACGTCCGTATTCAAGGTGAAACACAAAAAAAAACCACGAAATATGCGGTTTATGGTGTCCTGGCACCATGGTGGCACCACTATTAGTTCCATGGTGGCACAGAGAATAATTCATGAAAATCCAGAGGTATAATGAGAATTTTTCCTCAATTTCAAAGGTTGGGTACAATTAGTAAGCAGTAAAGGAATCGAAATATTGAAAAATCGGATATTTTGTGAATATTATACCCCCACCCATCCCCTCCCCTTGCAAATTTTGGTACTCTGGTAAAATCATGTACTACTCGGAAGTTAGTATGAGTCAAAAAAAGAAACACGCAAATCGGTTGGAAATTGAGGCCTGGGCAGATTTTACAAGATTACCCCCGCAAACGCACGTTTTCTAAGCTTTAATCCCCCTTTCCCCCCCCCCTTAAAAAGCAAAATTCAAAACTCCGACGCCGTAGTGAACAACTAGATAGTTTTTCGCGTCGAAGAAGAAAAGAACCACGAAAATCGGTTGAGAACTAAGGCCTGGGCAGACGACACAAGATTATGCCCAAAAACGCACGTTTTTTGAGCATTAACCCCCCTTTCCCCCCCTTAAAAGGCAAAATTCGAAATTCCGGCGACGTAGTGCACAACTAGATAGTTTTCCGCGTCGAACAAAAAAAGAACCAGGAAAATCGGTTGAGAACTAAGGGCTGTGCAGACGACACAAGATTTTGTTACACACACACACACACACATACACCTATGGTTTTGGTTTATTATTTTCAATAATGAACCTTTGGAATCGACCAAGAAAAAAAAATGTTTAACACCCCCTCAAAATTTGATGGTTTACGTTTCAAGGTACGTAGAATCCAAAAATCGAATAAAAATTTGGCCGTCCGTCCGCCGTACGCCGTACGCCGTCCGCCGTCCGCCGTACGCGGCACTTTTGCCACTTAGCATTGACCGATTTTGATGAAATTTGGTATGTAGGCTCCATTTGGGGTCTAGTTGTGCCCCGAAGCTTTGGTTGATGTAGGTCAGTTCTAAGGGTTCCAAAATCAATTTTGAAATTTTGAAAACGCCCTAACTCAAAAAATTTTGATATAAAGGTATTGTTTTTCCTTCAATTTAAGATTCTATAGAATTTTTAGAATTTTTTGAGACCACGCGGAGCTCTGTAGGACAAACCGTTCGCTCCCTACGAAAATTTAAGGGTTTATATTGAAATATATATATATATAAATCAAAACACGAGTGTGAATCGCAAAAGAGGCCTAATCTCCGTTCAAATTTTAGCTGACCAAAATGCGATCGATGGTTGGTGATTTTGATTTTTTCTTTTTTTTCTTTTTTTCCTCATATTGGATGGTTGGTGATTTTGTAGACGAGTGAGCTACCTATATAAAAATAATAAACCATTTTGTAATAATTTGCAGCGTTTTTTTCGCGGATTTGGATTCAGAATGGTCTAAAACGGATTACTGTGTGGTTATTTTTTTTTCTGTTGAGTGTTGTCCAACTTCACTCCAGATCGATCGCATGAGGACGCCCAAGTCTTACTGTGGGACGTCCTAAAAATGACATTTTTGGACTTGTACCCCTCTTCTAGGATATGAGCGATATGATCGGTTGAGTTTATTTCGGTGGTTTCATCTATACTGCTCCATCAATTAGATTTGTAGTCTAGCTAAGGCGATAGTTATATCATGGGAAAGACCAAAACCAGATCGGAAGCTCCTTATGCAATCAATTAAGTAGGTGGTGCGTACCTACTACTTCCTCGACTTAGGAATCCGGCACTACTAAATTGGGCTGCCCGAAAGTTGATTTCTTGTATGACGAGGTAGCGAAGTATAATTAATACCTCCTATTATGATCGGAACTGAGTCTAGAAGCCAGATTGAGTGACTACTGGTCATTGACTTTTTGAAGAACTAGAAGATCCTTCCAAAATTTTACCTACCTATTTAATAGATAACCTATACAGGGTGTCACCCTAACTCGAGGACCAAACTTCAAGGATCGATTCTACAACTAATTTGCAAACTTTTTTGTCTCCTGACATTTTTTTTAAACGCTTTAAAATTATACTTTTTTCACTTTTAAGATTTTGTTCGTGTTTTCGACCTTGCGCCATTAAAACGGCCATAACTCCCTCAATTTACTGGATAAACTCAAATATGAGTATACCGTTGGAAAGAACGTTAAATTTCCTATCAGTTCATCAGGACACAAAAGCTTTTTAAGCCTTTCGTATAAGTAAGTGAATAAATTGGTCAAAGTCAGAAATTTAAAACTTTCTCGAAAATCACCATTTTTCAGACTGACTCATCTTATGTAATAAACAGCCGTATCGGCGGGCACTCAACGGAAAAAACTTGCCCAGAATCTCAGCTTTCCAACGGTCTATCAATTTTTCTTATTAACATTCAAATTAGAAGAGTAAATGAAGTTTGAATGCCCGAAAACGTGTGTTTTACAAGCAAACCAGTGTTTTAAGCGGTTTCTGGTCCCCCTCGACCTCAAGATGGCTTGACGATTTTGGTATCATTTCCTATGTAATTTTCTATGCTGAATCAAATAGTGATACTTCCGTATGGTTCCGACTGCTAGAAAGTGGATTTGTTGAAGAAAACCTTCGTTTTTCGTACATAAAATACGCATTATTCTTAAATGTGGTAGTGAGCATGAAGTAACACCTTTGAACTCAATAAAAACACCGAATTTCTAGTTGATTGAAGTTTTTGTTGAGTTCAAAGGTGTTACTTCATGCTCACTACCACATTTAAGAATAATGCGTATTTTATGTACGAAAAACGAAGGTTTTCTTCAAAAAATCCACTTTTTAGCAGTCGGAACCATTCGGAAGTATCACTATTTGATTCAGCGTAGAAAATTACATAGGAAATGATACCAAAATCGTCAAGCCATCTTGAGGTCGAGGGGGACCAGAAACCGCTTAAAACACTGGATTTGCTTGTAAAACACACGTTTTCGGGCATTCAAACTTCATTTACTCTTCTAATTTGAATGTTAAAAAGAAAAATTGATAGACCGTTGGAAAGCTGAGATTCTGGGCAAGTTTTTTCCGTTGAGTGCCCGCCGATACGGCTGTTTATTACATAAGATGAGTCAGCCTGAAAAATGGTGATTTTCGAGAACGTTTTAAATTTCTGACTTTGACCAATTTATTCACTTATACGAAAGGCTTAAAAAGCTTTTGTGTCCTGATGAACTGATAGGAAATTTAACGTTCTTTCCAACGGTATACTCATATTTGAGTTTATCCAGTAAATTGAGGGAGTTATGGCCGTTTTAATGGCTCAAGGTCGAAAACACGAACAAAATCTTAAAAGTGAAAAAAGTATAATTTTAAAGCGTTTTAAAAAAAAATGTCATGAGACAAAAAAGTTTGCAAATTAGTTGTAGAATCGATCCTTGAAGTTTGGTCCTCGAGTTAGGGTGACACCCTGTATACAGGGTGTCCCATGTTAAGGACCGAAAAACTTCGGGAGTCGATTCTACAACTAATTTTAGTAAGAAAGTGTCTCCTAGCAATTTTCCGTTAGACGCTTGATTTCCGAGTTATTTTAATTTAATTTTTTCGTGTTTTCGACCTTAAGCCATAAAAATGACCATAACTCGCTTAATTTACGAGCAATTCAAAATCTGATTACACCGTTAGATAGGGCGTTAAATTTACCGTTTTACGTTAAATTTAATTTTATTGATTTTTTAGGGAGTTTAATTTAGTTTCTAGGACGTTGTAAGACTTGGGCATCCTTGAATATGCGATTAATCTGGGTGAAAGGTGGACAACACTCAACGGAAAAAAAATAACCAGATACTAATCCGTTTTAGTCCCTTCAAAACCCAAATCCACGGAAGAAAATCCATCAGTCTGTGTCTCTTGTGTTTGTCCAGGCCTTATTCTCCAACCGATTCGCGTGGTTCCTCCATTGTTCAACGCTAAAATTTATCTAGCGCTGTGGACTACGTCATCCACATTAAATTTTGCCTTGCAGGACGGGGGGAGTAGAAACTATTAAAATTTGTTTTTTTTAAGCATAATCTTGTGTATTTCGCCCAAACGTCAATTTCCCACTGATTTGAGTGTTTCTTTTTTGTTCGACGTGGAAATCTATCTAGTTTTGCACTACGTCGCTGGAATTTTGAGATTAGAGTAAACGGAGGAGGAACGAGGGATTTAGTGAAAGTAAGGCTCATTATGACAGCACGTTGAGCGCGCTACCTACCCCTCAATTTCAACCGATTCGCGTGTTTCTTTTTTTCGACTCAGACTAACACTACCGAACTGACTAACACTACCGAACTGACTAACATTAAGTCGCCAGAGTACTGAAATTCTCATTCGGAAGAGGCAAGTGGAGGGATAATATTCACAAAATTGCGATTTTTCGATATTTTGGTTCATTTAGGACTTATTAATGGTACCCAAGCTTTGAATCTTTATGAATAAACCTTCTTATTTTCATGAACTATAAATTTTTACACCGTAGAACAAATTAGTGGTGCCACTGGTGTGTTTCACCTTGAAAGTCTACTCCTACGGACTACCTACCGAAACTACCGATGAAAGTTGTAGTAGGTTACTGATTGTAAGGTAGGAAAGTAGGTACTGGTTGTACTGAAACCGTTGAAGAGGGGGGGGGGGGGGATTGAACTCGAAATCACACGTTGGTTATCTTTGATTATAGATTTTAAGAAGCTGTTTCAATTACTTAAGAATATTTTTGGAGACAAAATTATAAATATCTTCCGTTTTCAATCTGTTTTATTTTTCCGACACCTCCCAATCTAATAAATTCTCGTTTTATACACCTCGAATCATGATTATTCTCATTTAAAACCAAATTAATCATTTGGGAACGAATAAAAATCGTCCATGAAAAAAAAGTGACATCCCTGAAATAAAGAAATATTGTCCACGAAAGAAGGGAACAACACCAAAAATCGAAGAAATTTGACAAAATTATTCCCCCCACTCCTTCCTCACTAGCGAAAAGAATAATTTCGGTCCATGAGCTGTAGAAGCATTAGTACGGGAATATTTTCCCCAAATATGATTTACATTAAACGTGTTGTCATGGAGATATAGCTATTTTTGGACTTGTACCCCTCTTCTAGGATATGAGCGATATTTTTGCACAAGAAAATTGGACCTACTTACAAAAATCACAATGCTTACTGAATCAAAGTGTATACCAACTGGGTTACCAATCCACCAACGTACCACAAAGACATTGTACGAGGTTATGTTGAGGCTTACTTCCGATATTATACAAGTTTTCGAAATTTTCATGCGGATTGACTGTTATGTGAAAAAAAAACTCACAAATTCTAATAATTCACACAGGGGAGCATATTATTTCATTAATTAATACTTCTCAGAATAAAGGAATTATCTAAATGTGCTCGATACACTCCTGTACTTAAGTATGTGGAATAACTTCCCTGCGTTAGTTAATCCTTAATCATGCAAATGTGTTCAGATTATAGTGACGAAGAGATTCAGGCTTATGTTACCTATTTTGGATAATAATATAACTAAACTCTTTAAAAGTAAGTAAACACGATATCTCCGAAATGAGTGTTAAGCAACACTGATGCTCGAAACTTGAAAGCTATTACAGATATTGCGATGCGTTCGGATGACTGCTCTGATAAGCATCGAATCTCTTCGGTATGTCCACCCAACTTTCTTCATTTCTCTATGCAAATGCGAGGTTACAGCCAGCGGGTGATACAAAGATATGTGGTCAATTCCGAGACCCCGAATAACCAGATTGTCTCCGTTTTACTTTTTTGCTCTGATTTCGAAACGTTCGTTCGATTAGGGTCATTTTATGACTGGTTTGTTTCTCTGGTTGGTTTCATACCGTAATTTCATAATTTTCGCGGGAAAAAGACCTGTCAATATCAGGAATTTTGCACACCGGTCTCAGTTGGCAGGTAGAGAAGGATCCAGAAATGTTTTGGTGACTAGGTACTGTACCAAAATTAATTTATGGAGTTTTTCCTGCAACAAAAGCAGGATTTAGCAAAAGAAGACTTTTCAGTAATCTGAAGGTATATCAGACCTGGTAAGCAAAAATTGTGTGTAACTTGTCGACGTACTCTACACTGTAACGATAATAACTGTTGTTTCTCAGCTTTGGTACATTCTGTAATTTCCGCATGGAGAAGTTCTGACAATGTCAGGCCTCACAAGATGACGCCGCACAGAAATTAGATTTCCCAGTAGGCAGGAATTCAGATATGTTTTGGTGACTACTACCATAACTAATTTATCGAGTTTTTCTTATAACAGAATCTAGTGACTATAAATATATACTCGTGTCTACGTCACACTCCTTTTATTTGCCTTTACTTACATCATAGAGAGGTGGAGACAAATCTAAACGAACTACTGCATTTACTCAGTAATAACTCCAAATGATGAGATATAATCGACGTTTTTTGAAAATAAATTCAAATTGATCAAATATTCAACTTAAGAGTGGTTTGGGTCCATTTCTAAAAATTACAAACTTTCAAACTGCAGTAAAAAGAAAAAAAAAGTAACACCTTCCAACAAAAGCAAGCGACACGATGAAGTAGGTTCCCGAGTGACACGTTGAAATCAAAAACAAATCCGGAGCATTTCCTACGTATACATCATACTTGTCCTAAGAGGGCTAATCGTTGTACTATTTACCCCAGGTCCTACTTTAAATACACTATTTCCCAAGTCATGCAATTTCTTACAACAGGAGGAAGTGGTTTTTGCTTCCGAGTCTACCAAGGTAGCGGAAGCTGTGTTTTCACTTTTCAAGGACGAAAAAAAAGTTCTCCAAAATCAAAATTTTCACTCGCGTTTTAGACCTTTCTGAACAATTTTGGTTCCGTGTCTGTCTGTCTGTCTGTGTGTCTGTCCGTCTGTCATGAATTCCTTGTAACGCGCATAACTATACGAAGTTATTGTCCGATTTCTATGAAATTTTCAGGGATTGTGCGGGTTGGTGTGTAGACGGTCCCCTATGAAAATCATCATCCTCGGACTGATAGAAGCGACTGCGCATGCGCAAACGTGAATTCCTTGTACCGGCCATAACTTCTACATTTTCCATCCGATTTCAATGAAATTTTCAGTGATGTTACAGATTAGTATTTAGATGGCCCCCTATGAAAATCATCACCCCCGGACTGATAGTAGCCGCTGCGCATGCGCAAACGTGAAATCGTTGCCACAGCCATATCTTCTACAATTCTTACCCGATTTCGATGAAATTATCAGGGATTGTGAAAATAGGCATGTAGATGGCCCCCTATGAAAATCATAAACCCCGGACTGAAAGTAGCCGCTGCGCATGCGCAAACGTGAATTCCTTGTAACAGCCGTAACTTCCACATTTTCTACCCGATTTCGATGACATTCTTAGGGATTACGCGGATTAGGTTGTAGATGGTCCCCAATGAAAATCAAGGCCTTAGAATTTACCGAAGCCTCTGCGCATGCTCATACGTAACATCCTTGTAACAGCCATAACATTTTTCATCCGAATTTGATTAAATTTTCTAGGATTGTCCAGATTAGCTTGTAGATGGTCCCCTATGGTGGTCCCTATCGGTGTTTTGAGATTAACTACTATGCATCGGATCATCTATATAATCGGGTTATGGATACGAGGAAGCTATGTGCCACAACCACTTGGCAGACTTTTTTTGCTAATTTTACCTCAGTATGTTATTTAGGAGTTATGTTGTTTCTTCTTTTCCCATCCACATTCCAAAGAAGGAGGATGTAACAAATCTAGATGTCTAACACCTCCAAACAATTCAGATTTTAGCATGGAACTATGCTTTAGCCTTGGACTCACTTGCCGAAAAATGTCACACGAATATGTCACGCGGAATGGGTAACGCGGATGGGTGACGAAATTTTCTTATGATTTTCACGTACAACCGAGCCGTTGGTAGGGAAATGGAACTTCCGCAATTGTAATCACACAGTAAACGTTCACCATTCGTTGGAAAGCTCCTGATTTATGTCGCATTTGTATATTGAGTGTTATATTAATGTGTTAGGTGTTTATCCAATAATGCGATATTATAAATAGTTAGTAAACAATCTTATGTGTCGCTAGCCTGGTTCATTACCAGGGAAGTTAGAAAATACCACAGTTCGTATCCATCGTAAAGCATAGTTCCATGTTTCTCGAATTTTAGCCGTAGGCTCTAAGTGAAAAGCATCCGGGGGTCCAGGGGGCTTGCCCCCTGGCGAGGCGCACAGCGCCGAGTTTTTTTTTTTTTTTTTTTAAATGGAAAGCTCTTACAGAGATTTTTCCTTTTAACGAACAAAATGAAACGAGACACCTAGGAAAAATAAAAAGTATCTACTAAGCCACAATTTCTGGCATTGCTCTGGGACTATCAAATTAACTCATACACCGAAAATTTTGGAAAGTCGGACGCCACCTTAATTTTCATGTGATATTACCTAATGATTTCGATAATCAGATCCGTATCGTCACGAAACATATTCGTTTAATTCAATAGTAGGTACCAACCTAATTTTAAGTGGGTCTAATACGTGGTACGTATTTACCCAATCTATTTAATCCATTTTTCTAAATGTTTAAATTGTTTTGTCAACAGTAGGCAATGTATTTATTTCCCCATTTTATAATTCAACTTTCACTTTTTTACAACAACCTACCTCGGCATGGTTTAATAAATTAGGAACTATAATTAAGCATTTTAGTTATGTATGTCCTGGCATGTTGAATCGATGACCTTCAATAACTTATATCTTCTTAATTAACCCATTTCAAGCCAAGGGTAGAAATAACTGAATAATGAGGAGAGAAGGATGAACTGTTTTACAGAATGCCAGCCGAAATAAAGCATAATTTTTTTCGGGAGCAAAAATACACGATATTTTCCAGGAATAGCAGTCGGACGAAAATCCAACCTGAAATGGTTGTTTACTTTACTTTTACCTACTCGATATTGTACGAATTTTACTTTTTAATGGGATTTGAGAGGCTTCAGTTTTCCAAATCGATATGATTTATCCAGTTCATGGTTTTGGTAGAATGTAAAAGTCTATTTATGGACCGGGATATGTTTCAACTCATGGCCCAGAAAGCTCACTCCAGAATCGAATTTGAGCCACCATACTCATGAATTCGCACAATAGGCCTCCCTTTCAAAAAATTTCTAAAATTGCATTGAGCTCCCGAACATCAAAAAAAAACTTGTTATGAAAAGTTTAGGAACAGCATGATCTAGAGAAAATTCTCCTGCAAAGATTTACCACTATTTTCAATATTTAAAAAAATCGAAGTTTCCTTTGTTATTATGGGAAAAATTTTTTTCCGCAGTTCTTCCTTTATAAAAGTAATGTTCGTTCTACACTCCTTCCTAATCAATTTACCACTTACCATCAATTTACATTTATACCATCAAACAAGTTTGGATCTATTAAAACGAGCGTTTCTGAATAATTTTGAAAGATTGGATAAAGAAAGAAGCAAAAGTATACTTTCTTCATTAACTGATAAGATCTGCTGTTCTCAAATGTTTTAGCCTGAAGATGCTGGCAAGTTGTCCCAGCGAAACTGTAGCTAAAGAATATACAACAGAAAATCAACGTTTCCCTTTTTATTCACAAAAAGGAACCAGAGTCGTTTCGACTACCAACATCACTTACCAACCCACTTTCATTGACTTTTTCGTTGAAAGGGTACCATTAGAGTTTTGAACCCTTCCTGGCCTTTTGCTTCGAGAGAATTTCCCCTCTCGAAGAGCTCAACTATTTAGACTGTCGGCGAGCTTCAAGGCTCGGCCAGGGGGTCGCGTGCCGTCAAATCCGAGCGAGGGGCGTCCGATGATCTCGCGAGCGGCGTCTCCAGCTGTTCTCACGTCACGTCACCCGTCCGGACAGTCGGACGCGCGCGTCGAGAGAAAGTGGCCAGCGAGGGACGGACAACTGGAGATCTCAGTGCCGGTCCTGCTCTCAAGGTCGAGGGAGTCCCAGGAGAAAGAGAGAGCACTTTCCTCACCATTTGGGGGCAGCGGGTCCTCACCTGGTGATTTACCCCGTCCTCGCCCGCCAGTCCTCTGCATTACACTGCCTACCTCTTAGCTCACCGCATCAACCCACTTCAAACAAGACAGACAGACACGGAACCAAAATTGTTCAGAAAGGTCTAAAACGCAAAACGCGAGTGAAAATTTTGATTTTGGAGAACTTTTTTTTTCGTCCTTGAAAAGTGAAAGCAAAGCTTCCGCTACCTTGGTAGACTCGGAAGCAAAAGCATTTTACGCATTTTTTATTGCTTCCGAGTCTACCAAGGTAGCGGAAACTGTTTTCACTTTTCAAGGACGAAAAAAAAAGTTCTCCAAAATCAAAATTTTTACTCGCGTTTTGCGTTTTAGACCTTTCTGAACAATTTTGGTTCAGTGTCTGTCTGTGTGTCTGTCATGAAATCCTTGTAACGCGCATAACTATACAAAGTTATTGTCCGATTTCAATGAAATTTTCAGGGATTGTGCGGGTTGGTGTGAAATGAAAATCATCATCCTCGGACTGATAGAAGCGACTGCGCATGCGCAAACGTGAATTCCTTGTAACGGCCATAACTTCTACATTTTCCATCCGATTTCAATGAAATTTTCAGGGATGTTACAGACTAGTACTTAGATGGTTCCCTATGAAAATCATCACCCCCGGACTGATAGTAGCCGATGCGCATGCGCGAACGTGAATTGCTTGTAACAGCCATAACTTCCACAATTTCTACCCGATTTCGATGACATTTTCAGGGATTACGCGGATTAGGTTGTAGATGGTCCGCAATGAAAATCAAGGCCTTAAAATGTACTGTAGCCCCTGCGCATGCGCAAACGTAAAATCCTTGTAACAGCCGTAACAGTCGCGTGTGACGTAAGGATCTCAAATCCCATTCAATCATCCCCTTTTTAGATCAGTGCGCAATGCTGTGGACTCCCCCCCAGGAGTCCCAGGTTCGATTCCCAGTCTTGCATTGAAATTTTTTGATCCAATCACTACCGCACTTACATTTTTTGTCCGAATTTGATGAAATTTTCTAGGATTGTCCAAATTAGCGTGTAGATGGTCCCCTATGAGGGCAGTGAAAGGTACTTAGAGATTGGTGTTTTCAGATTAACTACTATGCATCGGATCATCTATATAATCGGGTTATGGATACGAGGAAGCTATGTGCCACACCCACTTTTTTTTTTTTTTTAAGGGGGGTCTCAGTCGGTCGCCGTTCGTTCCTCGTAAGTATTTCCTTAAGTTGCAGGGGCTCAACTTTAAAAGTTGTACCTAAATTTGAATCGTTCAAGGATTTTCGAAATTCATTAGTGCATCATTCCAGGGAATTGAAAAACTAAAAGATTGCCATTGGAATCATCAAAATCGAACAATAATTGCCGTTTGGTGTTTCCCCTTTTGGTTTATTATTTTGAATAATGAACCTTTGGAATCGACCAAGAAAAAAAATTGTTTAACACCCCCTCAAATTTTGATGGTTTACGTTTCAAGGTACGTAGAATCCAAAAATCGAATAAAAATTTGGCCATCCGTCCGCCATCCGCGGCACGAACTCTGTAGGACAAACCGTTCGCTCCCTACGAGAATTTAAGGGTGGAAGTACGATAAATCAGAAACACGAGTGTGAATCGCATAAGAGGCCTAATCTCCGTCCATTAAAATGTTAGCTGAACGAAATGCGATCGATGTTTTTCTTCATGTTGGATGGTTGGTGGCTTTGCAGACGAGTGATCAATATAGAAAAATAATAAACCATTGTGTAATAATTTGCAGCGTTTTGATACTCAGGTGATAGAGAGCAATTCGGAAAATTTCTGATTCAAACAAAAAAGAAACACGCAAATTGGTTGGAAATTGAGATTTTACCCGCAAACGCACGTTTTTGATGCATTAACCCCCCCCCTAAAAGGCAAAATTCGAAATTCCGGCGACGTAGTGCCAAACTAGACAGTTTTCTGCGTCGAACAAAATAAAGAACCACAAAAATCGTTTGGAAATTGAGGCCTGGGCAGAGTACACAAGATTTCGTCACACACACACATACGCACACACACACACACACACAGACATACACCTATGGGGTTTTTTCGCGGATTTGGATTCAGAATAGTCTAAAACGGATTAGTTTGTGGTTATTTTTTGTTCTGTTGAGTGTCGGCCAACTTTACCGCAGATCAATCGCATAAGGACGCCCAAGTATTACTGTGGGACGTCCTAAAAAGTAGTGTTACCTGGGTACCTATAAATTCAGTAGAAAAATAACTAAATAAAATATTAATAAATCCATATTAGGCAGTGAAGTATCTACCTGAAATTAGTAGTCTAACCTACCAACGTCATAATGAATTGTTCCAGGTTATATGTTTTGGAGTTGCACTGACTGGTTCCATGGGGCACGAGTTCCCGAGGACTAGCAGAATACGATTTCCATATGAAGGACCTCCACCACCAATGCTAGGAGACGTGAGTACTAGAACCACATGACTTTGGACATAATCCTGTGGTTTTCGTCATTCAATAACGTTATGATTAGAGCTCGGAAAATATGCACGAAAATGTCCCGAAAATATGCACCGGAAACTGGAAAAATATGCAAAATATGCATTTGCCCTTAAAACTGCATACGACTTTGGAATTTCAGTACTTTAAGAAAGGATGTTCCGTATTATTACATTTTTTTAGCCCTTTTTTCTCCTAGAAAAAAGTTATGAAGCATCAGGTAAAGTAAACAAGCAATTCAAAAAATCAGTTATACATTTTTTATTTACTTTTATACATTTATACGAACTAGGTATGAAATGTAAAAATGAACTACATATAATATTGGACAACAATTACACGCTCCAAATTATCGGATGTAAAACAGTGTCTCCTGTCACTTAAAATTTCTTGCAATGCAGAAAACGATCTCTCTACATCGCAAGATACAATAGGCAAAAATTTATAAGTGGAAATCTCTTTTGAAGAGTAGGGAGGGTCCCATGAGCTGTCTCCTCCTTTGAGAATTCACCTGCTGGGGTGATGTGAGTGAGGGAACAAAACATTCCAACATTCGATTTCGAATATTGTCAACTTCCAGCACTGACTTTAAAAAAAATCCAGAATACGCAAAAAACTGGTAAAATATGCTGCAAAATATGCAAAAATCCCCAAAATGACCAAAAAATGCAATAATCCCCAAAATGACCGAAATACGCAAAAATATGCTATTTCAATTTCAATTTAAACCACCGCATACCCTTCAGAAACCTTCAAAACGTTCAAATACGAAGATATACCGCATAGTAAAAGATATGCAAAATATGCAAATTCCGAGCTCTAGTCATGATAGTAAGAGTCCGATAACCACCGAAAGCATTTACTCACTATTCTTAGGTAGCTCTGCAAAGGTAACTTGGTGGAGCCACCTATTTGTCATTAAAGTATTCAGCAATAATTTTATTGATGCTAGCAAAATGGACCAATGGACCAACCCTCAAGAACCTCAATAAAGATGCTAGCAACTGCCTACCAGTTCTCTCCTAATCTTCTACGTAACACAAACTTGTTTATTCCCACTTTGCAGCTGTACACGGGACCACGGATATTCCCCGCCGAAAGTCAAAGTCACCCTGTTTTCCACGAGTCATCTAGTAGCTTCGACTACAAACACACACCATTCAACACCAACTCCCAGGTGAGTGTTAGAGAGTAATTTATACCTTTCTGAACTAATTCGCAAATCTATCAAAAAAATAAAAATATTTAACAGCACTTTTTTTTTAGAGTACCTATAGGCTAAAAACTCCAGCTTCTAAATCCTCTCAAATTTTGAAGTAGATAAAACTAACGATGGTGGATCTGTAGATGTTGCCGATCTGGTCCACGTATATAGCATTTCCGAATTGAGTTAAACTTTTTCCATTTAGGTTTAGTTCTTTTCCATTTAGGTTTAAACCTTTTCCACTTGGGTTTAGACCTTTTCCACCTAGATTTAAACCTTTTCCATTTGGATTTAGGCCTTTTTCATTTAGATTTAAACCTTTTCCATTTGGATTTAAACTCCATCAAAACGTCAGTAGTTAGCCCCATCATAGTAAGTAAGTGCCTACCTACTAATGTTTTATGAGGCTAAAAGTAAAAAAAAGGAAACGGTAAGAGAAAATACGCATTTTTGAAAGCTTGTTATGAATCGGAAATCTCGGTAATGGATAAGGAGCCGAAGGCGTTTGGTTGAGAAGGAATTTGTTAGTTTCGCTCATGTTTGCTGAGATGGAATTAACCCCAGCAAATTGAAAGGTGGGAACTGATTTTAGTCATTAAAACTAAGAGCTACTGGCTGGCTCCACTGTCGCGTGATTCATGATTAAGGAACACAACATAGCATTGTGGGGAAAGAAGTTTGCATTGAGAAGGAATTGACGAATAGGTACCTTCTCAACCAAACGCCTTCGGCTCCTTATCCATTACCGATATTTCAACTTCGAATGTTAACGCTAAATGTCCCCGATTTTAGATTGATTTTCGTTTCCGAGTCTACCAAAATAGCGAAAGCAACGTTTTCACTTTTCAAGGTTAAAACTTGAACCTTCCTGAACAATTAGTAGGATATCATGATATCTTTGAAAAGGGCAAAACTATACGAAGTTATCGTCCGATTTCGATGAGATTTTCAGGGATTGTGCGGGTTGGCGTGTAGATGGCCCCCAACGAAGGTAGTGGAAGTTACTTAGAGATAAGTAGATGTTTGAGAGCAGCTAGGTAGGTTCTACTAAAGCACAAAGGCGCTATGTCCATCCACCTTCCACATTTATTTATTTTTTTTTTTTCAGAAAAACTCAAATTCAACAAACTATTATTGAGTTTTCTTGACGATAATAGCTTGAAAATTTATTGAGGAAATTAAAGAGTTTAGAGTACCTAATAAGCAAGTTAAGGAAAGTTAAGTATTAGGAATTGTGCACAGGTGATCATTCCTTTTGCGTTTTTCTCATAATTTTGGACTTCTCTCTCTTTGGACTTTTTTTGGACGTTTCTCTTTTGCGTTTGGACATAGCTCCTTTATGTTCTAAGGTATCGATATGTTCATCGGATCATCTATACAATCTCGCACTCACTCTTCTCCAGACCTAGATATTTCATTTTGATTCATCGTTTGAGATCCTGACTTTATTCTGAGCAGGAACATAGAAATTTCCGCTCAAGTTTCAGGTAGGTACGTTTTAGGCTTCCTGAACAACTTTGGTTGTCTATCATGAAATCCTTGTAACTGGCAAAACTATACAAAGTTATAGTCCGATTTCGATGAAATTTTCAGGTATTATGCGGATTGGGGTGTAGATTGTCAGTGTCGCCATAAATTTATACTTGTTCATGCGTTGAAAAAATTAACATCGAAATGGGATATTTTTAATGAATTGTGGCCTCACAGTTATGTTTGGACATTAGTTAGAAGCGTGAAGAAAAATCATCACTGCCTGTTTAGTCCCGTTCTAAAATAGTGTTTGAAGAATCTGTACCCTGTTTTCCCATAGTTTCTCTCCCACCTCCTCAGTGGGATGAGGAAAGAAAAGTGATTAGTTCCATACCCTCAATCTGGAGCATGCTTTCCATGACTTTTCATGGAGGTTGTTGGAAATGGAGAATTCCTTGCCGAGATCACAAAAATCATTCTATACTCGTACGTAGGGTATTTGGGGGCGCTGCTTGTGTGCTCTGCTCCAATTTCTGTTACTTTGTTGTTTAGGTGGGCATGTTTTCCAGCAGTAACCCACTTCTCCATGTGAACGAGGCATAACTGTCTCTGTACTACCTGTCAGTTATGATGTCAGACCGTACCCGTTATTAGAGTATTTTTGTACTTGCCGTTTCGTTTCACACGTTTCTACTCCCACACGCAAAAAGTTCCTTGACGCCAAAAGCCAACTTTCGGCGTTTGAAAAAATTCGCTGTCTACGCGAGGGTGCGCTACGTGAGGATAATCTCAGAGTAGATGGAGTGGTTTTTCTTCTTCCATGGTTGAACAGAAAAGACTATTTGTTTGTACCTACCACTACCTATCCACTTCGTAATTAATATTGAAGTTATTTTAATTCAATTCTCATTATTGTTTCTTTTACTATGGGTTCCAATTTTTCTCCAATACGTCTTACTATCATTTGTTAGGCAGGTACTATCATTCTTTTTTATTCATTTTACTGGTATCTATATATGTTACAACCGGGTAAAGACAAAATAAACACGACAACTCTTCTCAAATTCGCACACAAAAATTTCACTTAAACCAAAAATTGAGAGCCAAAACAATAAAACCGGGAAAGTAACAACAAATCGTCCTTATTCAGGTCTACCAAAACCAGGACTGCAACATGCCCTCGGTAAAATCGGTAAATTACCGTCAAAACCCTCAACAATATGTATGCAGTTGATTATTGATAACTATTAAATAATATCTATAATAAAAAATCTATAATAATAAAAAATGATTAGGTAATCAATTTAAAAACAAATAATATCTATAACGTAGTAGGGATTTCTTATAATATTTATAAGAAATCGAAAAATATTATTGTTGAATCCTCAAGTCAGATTTGGTATATCATGGGGTTTGACAAGAACTTCCTCTTCTACCATGGAAATTTCTGAAATGGGGTGCTTTTTCACTAGCAGAAACCTTAAATAATCATCGAATACTTGCTCAAGTTCCTTCTCAGTGGAGGAACTCTGCCAGATGGACTCACCTCATGGACTCCATCCATTCTTCCATAACTTTTATCATGATACTAGGAACGTGAAAAAGAAAAAATTAATCCTATCTGAAAGGGGAACAAAATTTGAAATAAACAAGGAGTAAAAATCCGCCAAAGTAACCTTGCCAACTTAACTTATAAGCATCACGTTAACGTCACTACAGGAGTTCACCTTTCACGATTTCACGGAGATCTGAAAAAAATGACGTGGAAAGTTAGCATCTACGAGTGCTCGCGCTAGCTGCTCTTTTTCACGTTTCGCGTTTTGTCAGCACGGGAAGTACAAAAATACTCTATTGGTAGACAATCTGCTAGGTCCTGTACTTAGAACTACCAATCAGTGGAGACAGTAGATACCTGTGCAGATTGACGTGGTCCTAAATCAAAATGTATTTGGGCGCCATTCCATTCCATCTTGGCCCCCAAATTGACAGAATCTGCTAGGCCATGCCAAGCAATGTGCGGTTATCCCCACAAATTCAGTCTACTCTTCCCAGGACCACATTTTTGGGTTTCGTTTTTCGCTTTCGGCCTCTAATTTTCACACAAATTGATCCGTGATAATTCCAAAATACACTAGAATAGTTTCAAAACACGGGGTGTATTCAAATTTTTCTATTAAAAACATACTTCAATTATTAATTAAAACATTAAAAAATGTTTTTTGTAACTCATGTTCAATGATGGCTTGAATGAATTAATGGCCTTAATGAGTCATTACAAACGCCCCTATTGAATGAGTTTAGAGATCTCCTCGTTTGTTAGCAAATTCTGCCAAAATGAGATCAAAAGACTATAAACGTTCGAATAGCGGGTGTGACACATAGTTTCATTGTACCTATTCATAACACTATTGTACAGATGATCCGATTCATGGGAGATAATCGAAACTTCAATCCCCAAGCATCCTCAGAATATGAGTGGAATCTGACAAGAAAATCATTCAAACGATAAGGCAAAGATGAAATCTATAGGAGACGATACTGAGTCTTAAACGAACAGTCCCTGAAAATGTCATCAAATGTAACTCGTTCTGCTTGTTACAAGGATTTCACGTTTGCAGAGGCCGCTATCCATCCGGGGACCATGAAGTTCATATACGCGATTCACTATCGAGTTTCTAACCGTTTAAAGGCAAGTAATCAGAACATCGTAAGATGATCGTGATCGTGAAGCGCTTCCAATTTTTCCTACCTATGAAAATTTATCTTCTGAATTACAATAATTCGGTATAGGGTGTAGTGCAGATGTGAAGCTGATTAGAAGTAAAGCTTAGCAACTATTATTCGGGACAGAATACAAAAATAATAAAAAGTTGAGTGCTTGGTGGATTGTGAAAAGTTGTTTCTCGTTCCGATTTCTAGATTTTTATAATCTTGATTTATGTTCTGAATTGTGGGAGCACGACATGTATATCGAAAGTTTTCAAGCAAGGGCATTTTGAACAAGTTTTTCCACGTTTTTAACAATACACAACTAGACGTCAAATGGAGCCGATATACCAAATTTTATCAAAGTTGCTTCATGGAAACTAGGCAAAGTGGCGTACGGTTCTACGAGATGAATTTTCCGATAATTTGAAATTTAAACAGGTATTTACTGAGAAATGGGCATCAAGAAACGTCGAATCAAGAAGAATCCAAACAGCGGGATCATGAATGTCGTAGAACTAGAGGAATCAACAGGTTCTACAAGTACAAAATTCAAGAAAAACCGAAAGAAACCCAGGATTTCATTTCAATAAAACTTTGATTTGAAAAACAATGGGGTATTTCACTCAATTTTTAAAAATTTTTTCTCAAAAGAGTATGGCTCAGGAATAACGGTAATGAGGTCTGTTCGTCGAGAAAATGTTTTTAAAAAATCAGAGAAGCTAAAGAAAGTTGAAGATTTGAATGGTGTGACGTAGCTAGCCAACTGTCTTTGAAAAAAGTACCCATGCACAGAGAAGAGATTGGAATGTTCTCACTGGTAGCAGGTTCGAATTGAGGCTCCAGAACGTTGATCTTCCTCTTCTTTTCCGTCATATTTAAAACGAAAGAAAGAAAAGAAATCATGGGCGATACACTAGCTGAAAATATGATAAGTCGAAACCACAAATGAAGTGAACAGAAAACAACCGATTACAGACGGCAGACGTAGGTAACGCTATCCGATGAGAATCTCTTGGATACTACGAAATACTACTCACACATAGGCGCGGTGTAGTGTGTGTGCGTTCATGGAGGCCTGCCTTTTTTTCAAACATGTGATCTCTTTAATTCATTTTTCTACCACATGTTATAGTATCATTGGGCTAAAAGTTGGAGTATTGAGGTTTTCAAGGGTGCTGAATCCAAATTTGAGGGCAAAAAGCTGAATTTGCGACCCACCGAAATATCCCATTGATCGATAGTTACAATCAATAATCGGCCAACCCTACTAGAGCACTAAGCTTGGTAATACTTTCCGCTTATTTCATTTCAGAAATCACACAATGCTGGTCATTTCCCCGACTCAGGGCGGTACGAAACCGGGAAGGGAAAACCCTTCATCAACCAACACAGGTCTCCGCCCTCCAGACCAAGGGATGGTCAGTTCCACGAGACGCAGCCTCCGCCATTCGCCACACCCTCCATCCCTCAAGGAACCAAAGTCAAAGGAATACTCAACGCTCCTCCTCCTCCACCGACGCCATCGCTCTCTTCTTTGATCGAGGGTGAATCTGAAAGGTAAGGTTGAAAACAAAGGAAAGTCTTGAGTTCAACCACAAAAATTTTTTTTTTCGATTTTTGGTTTATAATTTTTTATTAAACTAGACAGTTTTGTGAACATTTCAAAAAAAAATATCTCAAAATTCTAAGTAGAAATGTGTTTTTCAGCCTCTCAAACATAGATCAATATCCTCCCGGAGCGTAGGATGGTTAGTCACCTTCTTTGATTGTCGTCGTTTATTCATGTTGAGGACGTGCGATTTAGGTCGCTTTTTGTACACTCGCGTACTTCAAGGCATTTTTCGAGAAAAAAAAAAAAAAAAAAATACGGACACTTATAACTGGAAATCTTAGGTAACACGATGGTAAAAACCACAGAAAAATTGACTAAGACAAACAACACAACACCAACAGTAAAATAAACAAAACCTATATCTTTGTAACCTACTACATCTTCTTCCTCTCCTTTTCGAAACATGGATAGTATAAAATGAAAGTAGCTGACCTTAGAAAGAAGAAGAATAATTACACAAGAGTAATGGAAGAGTTGCACAAAGCGCGAACTCGCTTGGTAACACTGCTGACATGACTTCAGAAAATCAGCTGTTCTGAAAAATGATGTTTTTCGACTTCCATGTACCTAATTCTATAGGTACATGAGGTACTGGAGGTATCCACTTGATTTTTTTTTTTTTTGCTTCCGAGTCTACCAAGGTAGCGGAAGCTTTGTTTTCACTTTTCAAGGGCGAAAAAAAAAAGTTCTCCAAAATCAAAATTTTCACTCGCGTTTTGCGTTTTAGACCTTTCTGAACAATTTTGGTTCAGTGTCTGTGTGTCTGTCTGTCTGTCATGAATTCCTTGTAACGCGCATAACTATACGAAGTTATTGTCCGATTTCAATGAAATTTTCAGGGATTGTGCGGGTTGGTGTGTAGACGGTCCCCAATGAAAATCATCATCCCCGAACTGATAGAAGCGACTGCGCATGCGCAAACGTGAATTCCTTGTAACGGCCATAACTTCCACATTTTCCATCCGATTTCAATGAAATTTTCAGGAATGTTACAGATTACTATTTAGATGGTCCCCTATGAAAATCATCACCTTCGGATTGATAGTAGCCACTGCGCATGCGCAAACGTGAGTTCCCTTGTAACGGCCATAACTTCCACTTTTTCTACCCGATTTCGATGAAATTTTCAGGGATTACGCGGATTAGGTTGTAGATGGTCCCCAATGAAAATCAAGGCCTTAAAATTTACAGTAGCCTCTGCGCACGCGCAATCGTAAAATCCTTGTAACAGCCGTAACAGTTGCGTCTGAGGTGAGAATCTCAAAGCCATTAAGCTAACCCCTTTGTAGATCAGTGAGCAAGGTACTGGACTCAAACCCAGGGGTCCCAGGTTCGACTCTCAGTCTTGCTAAGAAATTTTTTGATTCCAATCACTACCGCACTTACATTTTTCGTCCGAATTTCATGAAATTTTCTAGGATTGTCCAGATTAGCGTGTAGATGGTCCCCTATGAGGGTAGTGAAAGGTACTTAGAGATTGGTGTTTTCAGATTAACTACTATGCATCAGATCATCTATATAATCGGGTTATGGATACGAGGAAGCTATGTGCCACACCCACTTGGCAGACGTTTTTTTGTTTCTTACCGTAACCGATTCAGATGTTCACAGTAGTTTAGTACAGATGTTTAGAATATTTTGTGAAAGTTTGAAAATAATTGACTTGATAGTTTTTGAATCATAATCAAATGAAGACGTGAGGTGCCCTCCTGGCTCATTTTGCGGTCGAACCCCCTTAAGTGAAGTCCCTCACACACTGTAGCTGTACACGGACGACTTCGCATGTCTCTGGATGGCAACCAAGAACCAAATTTCGTTATGAATATGGGGCACCCACAACACCCAGATAAATGTTTCACTGGTAGATACTTTCTGTCACAATTTACTTGACATGAAAATATGGTAGGTACTGATAATGAAAAAGCCGTGTTTTTTGTAAGGTAGATCTACGGTGCTTTGGACAACTGACAAAAATCGGTAGAACCGATGAAAAATCCGAACTAGTGTAAACGTAGCCTAGAGCAAGCCTTGCATTAGAAGCTTGGGAACACATCGGTCCTTGATGGGATCGGTGTAGCTTGTATTTGAATCAGCAGGTTGGCAGGAAGCTTTAGTACTTCTACTGAAGCCGGCCGTGCGGGGAGTCAAATTTTTAAGGAATATACTTATACAGGGTGTCACACGAGTTGTCCCCCCCCCCCCCTTCTAAAATCCATCTTCAGATTTAACAGGAATTTTTCGAAACGGCGGGCTCACTGGACGGGTTGTGCGCAACCAGAAAAATCTTTTGAGTGTTCTAAAATTCATGAGATTTTGCGTAGAATCCAAATCTGCAATAAAACGAAGGGGTTCCCATTTGACACAACAAACAAAAAAAAAGGATTTTATATTTATATTATTTTGTGGGGGGGGGGGGGGGGAATTTGTGAGACTACATTATTATGTCACAAAAATTAAAACTGGAAGAAGTGTGGATAAAGAACCAGAGAATAATGAGAGCAAAATTACCTTAATTGAGGCGTAACATTATGAACAGTCAAATAATAAACCACAAATGAAATGAGGACAACCGGTAAGTAATATCCAGACAAAGATAATTTCATCAGATCTTGAATGGTTTTTCTCGATTTCTCGAGTTTCTCCACTTCCATGTTCTTATTGTGGGTACACTAACTTCGACCAAGTTCATGAATCACTCTGTAACAACCTCCTCTTGTGGGGTAAATGTGGACTAAATGTCCCCGATTTTGGTAAGAGTCGTTTCCATTAAAAGAAATTACTTTTGGGGGCAAAATTCAATTCCGATTTTCTCTGGTACGGCTAGACCAATTTTCATTCTATAGAACTTTTTGTGAATGTTATCATCAAATTTGATTTGCATATTCGATTTCATTTTTTTATTTTTCTATTGTAGTCAAAATTTGAACATTTTTTTAAATACTCAACAGGTTTCTAATATCTAGACATTACATTGTCCGATGTAATTACAAAAATACCAGTTATCTAAATTGCTCATGGATGTTGATGGAAAAAAAATACTTATTTAATCTTTGTGTTACAGGCATAGATTCGCAGGTCACAGGGATCCCAACCATAGTGAAAGGCGTCCTTCAAATGGCCAAAGACATCAAAGTAACGATGGTCACCCACCTAACCACTATGAGAAGCACCCTGTCAATGACAGGCATCCCGTCAACAACCGACACTCAGGACACGCAGGGCTGGTGAGAGACGAAAAGCCTTTCGACCCATCTGCTGAGAGGCAGCGGCCATCTCACGACAGGCCTCCGAAAGGTGGCGAGCAGTACCTCAACCGAGAGAGATACCCCAGCCACTCGGAGAAACCGTTAGTGTATAACAAAGAAAAAGGTAAAATCCCCTTCGTCAGCAATAAGAAACCGTTGTTTAGTCCCACATTTACACATGAAAAGCCAATTCAGAACTCACCTCCTAGAGCACCTGCGCCCCCACAAGTTGACGACTACTCAAGCGCTCCATCATCAGATGAAGACAGCGACTATTTCCGTAACAAACTAAAAGAGGAGTACTACTCTAGTATGCAGAACACTCAATTTGCTGACTATCCCGTGCAAACAAGAATGCAAAACCCTAAGAAGACGCAACCAAACACAGTGAAATCAAGACCTGGTTTCGAATTCAACGATACACCATTCAATTTTGATATTCCAAATTACGGCGCGACAGCTGACCCAGGAAGTCCGTTCCCTGCTGGGTCGAGCGTGTTTCCTCAAAGCGAAGAATTCGGGGACTTCTTTGACACCAGCCTGCCAGAGTGGATGAATGAGTTCAAAGGCCCACCAAGCGACACGAGTCACCACGGAGGAAGCGGAGCGCCAAAACAACAAAAACTGACTACTCAAGAAACCAAGCGACAGCCATATAAACACTCTGAAGAACCCAGTTATTTTGACCACCACAGTTATGAGGAGAAATACGTGAACAAGAGGAATCCTGTGCAGAGTCAGAAGAATAAGAATAATTTCGATGATGGAGAGGACTACGAGAAAAATTACTACCAGAAAAACCAAGGTAGCTCTTACGGTGATTCTCGTACTCAGTCGGACCCGTACTATGACGGCCAGGAATCCTCAGAATTCGATTTTGGTTCTTCCCCGGAGTTCAACATGCAGGATTTCAACAAAGGCTCGTTCAATTTCGGATCGGGAACCACCAAACCAGCTGGAACAGAATGGATTCCGATCAACGCGCCCAATGGAGCAATCCCCGCCAAGTCCTACGATATCCCCGCTCCGGATTTGAGCCGCGAGTTTTTCCAAAGTCAAAGTCAATACGACAGCGACGAGTACAACAGCCATCCCACCAGGAGACCGAGCTCTCGGGCGGAGAAGTCTAGAGAGCACTCTACCTCCAACGTGGTTTACGGCGCTAGGGAGAAGAAGAGACAAAACGAAGGAGTCGTCTCCGCTTCTGTCATGGTGAAACAATAAAACCCAACTTTCGATATAAAACTTATTAGACTGCAAAAAGTACACCAAAAACATAATTTATTTTGAAGGACATCAAAAATTACAACAAAATAATAGCTCCTATTTTCTCATACATCACACATTAAATATTATTAATTATTTAATATAAATATTTAATGATAATTTAATAAATTAAAACATTCAATATTATTAAGCCTTTTATATTTAATGATGAATTTCAGTCTCAAAAGGCCAGTGATGTACTTAAATACAATACAAACGAACTACATTGCAACAATGCTGACTCCTAAACGTATTTGGAATCAGATTTTCTCCTTCTGCATTTTCACAATAGGGTATTTCCTGATTCTACAATGAGGAATTTCACCATGTCGGAATTTCCTATTTTTTACCCCAAAATCGGATTCAGCACCTCGAAAAACCCCCTAAGGCAAACTTTCAGCCCGAACTTCCTAATTTACGAATAAACAAAACAGTGTAGAAAATACGAATGTTTAAAAAAAACCGGGAAAATGACGTCATGCTGGAATAGTTCATTTATGGCCGCTTGAAGCGCTGAGATCGAGAAATCTATAGTCCCCAGATGCAAAATTTCACGAAACAGTAAAGTTCGAAATCGAAAAACTGAAGAAATAAAATAGAAAAGTGAGATGGGGAAAATTAGGTTTCCCCTGTTTTTGTTTGATAATTTTTCTCTTAGAAAACACGATTTCGTCGTCCCAATGGGCAACACTGGGGAGGAGACGGCGATCCAAACAGCCCAATCAGCGAGTGTTCCCACTGCACGTCTGTTTTCCCAGTTAGTTTTGAAATTAAAAATTTTTATTGTCTCCCAAAAATAACAAGAGACTTATTTTCCGAAATCAGCCCGATTTTCATCTATCCCACACCATTAACTATTCAGGAAAAAATGCAAACAGAAATCGGTGGAAATTCCTCATTGCGGCACTGATTTGCCATCAAATTCCTCAATGTTAAGGGGGTCTCAATCGGTCGCTGTTCTTTCCTCGTTGCAGGTTAGTCTAATATCTTACGAACCGGCGCTCAGTAGCCCCTTCCCAATACCCGTCTGAAGGAGTAACATTACCAGCCTTCTCACAGCGAGTCAGTTTTCATCTACAGTTTGTCCGGAAATAATAATCCAATTTTCAAGTTTCTTGTGGCATTCTTCTTATTTTTATAATTTCTACACTACAGCACTTGTTCAATTCCAAAAGTAAAATTCCATAGGTAAAAAGTTGTTCCTAAACTCGAAATTTTCAAGGATTTTCGAAATTCATTAGTGCGTCTACCTAGGGAATTGAAAAACAAAAAGATTGCCGCAGGAGTCATCAGAATCTACCAATTATTGCCAGAGAAAAGCGGGAAACCCCGTTTATTCACAGACTGAGACCCCCCCTTGACTTTGAACTCCCATCCCGCATTTTCTCTAGCTTTTGATGTTATTTGATACTACAAATTGTTTTCCCGAGTCAAGAAATATCTTGTGTGGACGGGGATTCATTCATTTCAAATTAGTTTCTCCCAGGATTCTTCTGAAGGTTCCAATGTATGTCATGATATGAACAAATTTACGTCATCACTCTTGAAATGAATTAATATATTTTTAGGGAAAAGACAATCTATGAGCGTCACCCGTGAGAAAACCACGAGGAATATTATTTGGCGCAGTAACCAAGATTTACATTACAGATGTAACTTCTATCAGTTCATAATCCGCAGCTGTGAAGACTACAGGGGAAGAACGCACCATGTCCCATTTTGGTAAACTTTTCAGGAAATAATTTTTTTCCGGCAAAAACCCAATATTAGTTCGAATTTGGTCGATACAATGTTTAAAAAAATGGAATTTGTATCTCAGCGTACTGTAGAATGCGGTGGTACAATCAAAACTACTGCAAAAAGTATTTTAAAACTCCATATTGCTATCCAAAGTTGCAAAGGTCCATCTGTACAGGGGAAGAACGCACCATGAACGTGTATTGCTGGTTTTATTCGTAGTATCCTGCCTCAAGATTTCTCTCTTTATCAGGGCATAACGGTTTCGTCACATTTTAATAATATATATAATGATTTGGTATTTTCAAAAGTTCACTCACGAAGAAATTTTGCAAAATATTTTAATAGAATAAAATCCAGGAAATTCATTTTTGTTTCACCGTTTTCAAGAAAACAAACACTAGTCTCATATAAACTTATTGGTATGAAGAAAATAATAATGATCGCCGCTAACAATCGAAAATAATACTGTGAAACCCAGGAAAACCGCATGAATACGTGAATCACAGAGATCCATCAGGTAGGGGAATACGACCTGGGGGAGGGAGCCCGAAAGTTGGCACGTTCTTCCCCGGTTGCGCTTGGCTTGGTGCGTTCTTCCCCTGTACGGTGTTTCGTTTCTCGCATTTTCCTCCTATATTGGATCGTTTTTGCCCATTTTGGTTGTCACCATCGAGTCCGCCGTGAAAAAATCTATAAGAAACCGTCATAACCTATTTGTGGCAAAAAATCGACTTGGTGCGTTCTTCCCCTGTGGTCTTCAAATGTTAGCTGACCGAAATGCGATCGATGTTTTTCTTCATGTTGGATGGTTGGTGGCTTTGCAGGAGAGTGATCTATATAGAAAAATAATAAACCATTGTGTAATAATTTGCAGCGTTTTGATACTCAGGTGATAGAGTGCAATTTGGAAAATTTCTCGCAAAAAATCGACTTGGTGCGTTCTTCCCCTGTGGTCTTCAAGTGATAACTGTTATCAGCCAAGTTCATAGGTGAGTTCCTCACCTCCATCTTATACCTCATTGTAACTCATTGGCTAATCTTCCGTCCTACAAAAAATAGCGCCCTCACACCCTATTGTCAATACTCAACTTCTTAAGATACACGGGTACCGCTCATTTAGCTGTATTATTTTTTAAAAACGGCGTCGAAATAAACTGAATGTGAATTTCTTGAAATTTAACATGTTCAAATGCCAAAGTACCTATAATGTAGTATTATAATTTTGTATAACACCTAAACCGTCAACGGTTAGGTGCACTAGCTAGATAAAGTAGCTATAATTTGTATTTAGAGACTCGTAAAATGATACGAAAGGTACATGTAAGTCAAGCTATAAAATCTCCCCAAAGGAAAATAGTAATACGAAATGGCAAGAAACAGAGCTATAATGTTTTAGGCTCCGCCAGACTGACTTGCAAAGTTCTATTACAAAGTTGTAAATAATTTGTAAATAAACTGCTCAGAGAGGATATTTTAGTGAAATAAAAAAATTCTAAATATTTGAGGATACCTTCTTTTATTTAACCTCGCTCATTCGGAGTTTTGTAAGGGAAGCTGATGTAATCGAAAATATCTCTCTCGGAGTCGATTTCCACAGGTTTTCCAGGTAGTCCTAAAAACAATGGAGTTGCTTCAGACGACGTAGTTACAGTTAGTGAGAGTTCATGAATTCAAGCGAACAAAGGAGGCTACAAAATAAATCCAAAATCCCGAACGGGCTCCAAATCATGTTTCCCAAGCTTCCATCCATAAATATAAAGAGGCTTGATCATGACAAAAATTATGGCCAATAATCGGATCATGTATAGAAAATTATCATTGTTTGGAACGTAAATCCTGGATTATTTCAGGATTAATCAGAAAACTTATTGTTTGCCTAAAAGTTTTATTTGAGTAGAGAAGGGGCTCGGAGGTGGTGAACCTAAATTGATTGAACGAGTCAAATTCTAAGGCCCAATTTCACCAAAAATTCGAAACGAGTTAAAACCAAAAGAGGCGAGAGATAATCGACGTTAAGCAATCAACGTCTTTCACCAGAGAAATTTACGAGTTTAAACTCCATCTCGAGGGGTTCAAGTTTAAACAGTCGAAAGTTGGTCGAATAAACTAGATAATCTCCGTTAACTACAAATTCAATATGGCTGCGCATTGATTTGTGATTTTTTTCGAAATGAATTTGGCATTGCCAATTATTTCTGACTCGTCTGGCGATGACGATCACGACTAGTTGACACTCGCCTCGAGTTCCCGTTGGAAAATAAGTTCAAAATGTTAATTTAAAATGAATTTTATTTCAGACTGAATGCCTTTCTTATTGGTGCAAACGGATTTGATTGCCTTTTTCATTGAGGGCAAATTTCTGGTTTCCTACAGATTAGGCAGTGATCTACTACAGACATTACCACAGGTCGGCAACGGAAATGCATCCATCTTGCCTAAAAAGAAGAGAAGGTTCATCTAATCGTCACTAGATAGCGCTCGGGCCATTCCACCACTTTCTTTCCCTAGATGTTCCTGTCACAGGCATTTTCTTACACCTACTCATTGTCGTAAGAAAGTACAATGCGATCTAGTAGGTACATGTCGCCAGCCTGAGCTACCATAGTTTGCGCTTCGAAATTCAATCTAGTTTTCTCGAAGTGTCGAGTCCGTCTGAGACATAAATAATGTCCTCAACCAACCAACGAATGAATGAATGAATGAATGAATGAATGTCTTTTGTTTTTGCCGCCATACAAAAATTGTATATGACAAGTCGTCAGGAGCGCGTCTATATATTAAATAAATATCAAAATTTGTCATTAAATAAATAACAGGTTAAATAAATATAGGAACAATGTCGTTAACAACAATCGTCAGTCAGACTACAACAATACAAAAGATAAATAAAAATAAAAAAACGGGACAGGAAAGACGATTAAGAGAATAAATAATTTGAAATGGATAACGACAAGAAACGACGAACAGCACAACTACTAAAAATTAGGAACATTGGTTAACAAAACAAAAATTCACAGCCAACAACGCACAGCACAAATTACGTCTCCTGCATCCACAGTTCCGGCGAGCACTCCTCCGCTGCATACGGCGACAGGGAGATTAGGGCGTACTTGATACATGATTCAAAGGAGCCAGGAGAGAGGAGGCAGATCCTTTCAGGGAGTTGATTAAAAGTCCTGACTCCGAAGAAATCAGGATCCCTTTTCTGGGTCAGGGCCAGACGGTATCGAGGAAGGCTGAAAAGGTCCCTGTTCCTAGTCTGATACTTGGGATCCAAGCTTGGGAATGTCGGGTGCTTCCCTTTTCACTCGCAGGAGCGATGCCAGGACGTACAGTGCTGGAAGGGTTAGGATTTTTTGATCCTTGAACAGGGGTCGGCAGTGGGCATCGGGAGCTGTTCCTGCCAGAATCCTCACTGCTGCCTTTTGGAGTCTGAATATGGGTAGTGCGTTACTAGCGCTGCTCCCCCATAACAGCACTCCATACCGAAGGCGCGATTCAAACATGCCCAAATACGCTTTACGCAAGACTGGCCTTGAGACTGCAAATGAAAGCCGCCTCAGCAGGGAAACCATCTTTGCAAGGCTCTTTGCGAGTGCACTCGTGTGAGCCTTCCACGAGATGCGCTCGTCAACCCTCAAGCCAAGGAGCGCGACAGAACTGGAATCATTTCCACGAGCATCAAATCTCAGCGATTGAGTTTTGTGTTCGTTGAGGACTAAGAAGTTAGAAGAGCACCAATGAGCCACTGCAGACTTGACATGCGAGGAACATGTGTCATATTCCTCCAGACAGTGAGCCCTTATCAGTGCAGTTATGTCGTCGGCATACATAATGATCTGCAGCCCCCCGCTCCAAATCCCATCATGGCGCTCAAGTACAGCATGCGGAAGGTCATTAGTAAAAATGATGAAAAACAGGGGACCCAAAATTGATCCCTGCCTGACACCAGAGGGTAGTGCTTATAGCTCTGAGTAGTTGCCATCAAACTGAATGGATTGCTGCCAACCAAAGAGGAAACTCTCAAAGAATGCGAGTGCAGCATTATCGAAGCCTTGGACATGTCAAAGAGCAAAGTGCCCACTGATTCACCATGATCGATTCCCCTGAGGCAGCCAGAAATCAGCTCAACCTTGAAGTACAAACTCCTTCTCCGTTATCGATGTGATTATTACAGGTTTCCCTAATTAGCCAAGCACGGATAAGTACTTATTTTTTCAGACCATCTACCCTTTCAAAATACACAATAGTTTTCCTAATACCTATAATTTTCACAGATTGCACGAATGCTATGAGAGTAGATCGTAATCGAGTGCTTTGCTAGAATTCTACGAATGATATCTCTTGGTAACTGACCCAATCTTTTGGGTAAGGAAACACGATCAAACAATCAAGGAAGCCTCGGCATATCGTCGAATGTTCCCCGCATTGGAAGATACGGAACAGCTCTCGCTAGAGACATCCGGCTGATCAGAGCTGTAGGTACTCAATGGGAGATACTCGTATTTCAACCAATAATTGAATCGATGAGAATAAGAACAGTACAAGTCCATTTTTGATGATTGTTGAAAAATGGCTTTTTGTAGGTTGTAACCAGTAGAACAACGCATTGAGCACAAGAGCAGTGTGCTAACCACACTCGAAAGTATAATATCTGATAAATTGATCAACCCTTAAACACACTGAGAGTGATTCATACAAGAACCAAACCTTTGACACCTGATATCTCGATAAGCTGATTGGGGACATGTACTGTTGTCATTCTCACTGCTTCAATTTCATAAAATAATTCTCACCTGTTGATCCCATCGGTCTTAAACAATATTCGTTCAACGTGAATCCGTTGGCAAGTGCGTGCGTTCTCATATCTTTGTTAAACATGTCACTTCCGGTGAAATAAAGTGTTGCACAGTGGTACTGATCATGAGGTGTGAGTCGTATATCAATCCTCCTTGCCACAGTTTGAACCTTACAAACACCCTGAAAATAATAAATTGTGCTATAACTAATAACCAAATGTATTTTAATAAATCTATAGGTGTATGTTGTTGATTGTACGGAAGCAACGATAACTTTACTAACCATAAACTTGACGTCACCAAGCGATAAAGTGTCTGTGATCAACTTGTGAGTTTCCAAACACGTAACAACTTTCTTCAATAGTTTCGAGGCGAGTTCCTTGGATTTGTTGACAGATGTGAAGCTGGGATGCGTGATGAGCACGTCAATGTCACCACTCTCTGCTTTTCCTCTCCTGAAGAATATTACAAGAACGGTAATATTATACTCGGTTCATCTTTACCAAAATGGGAGAATATCTTGTAGTAGCATTCCCTAATTCTCAGTTCACTAAAGGTGCGATTTCCCTGGCGCGTCTGCAGCGGGCAGCCGCGGCTCGCGACCAGACGCTCCCCACTGCTTCAGTGTTTTTAGATGAGACCGATTTCCCTGGCGCGGCCGCGGCCGGCGGCTCGTCTCGGCTCGTCTCTCTACATGGGCCATTCTGGGCGGCTACATGACAGCCGCCGCGGCTGCGACCCGACTGGTCTAGTGAGCAGTCCAGCTGCGCTGCCTTCGCGGCTAGGGTATGCAAACCCGCAATGTTTTTACATTTTACTGTGAGTAAAGTAAGTAAAGAGGGGGGTAGTTCTTCACAAAAATGCTATCGTTTTGAAGCTAAAGATTATCTATTCCTCGAAAAACAAGGGTGAATATTCAGTTTAATTTCAAAAGGTACTGTATCCAGCACAATGGCGGTCTCTTATCCGTTTTGTTTCAAAAAGTGCTTTATTCACTTCGTTTGTTTTCAAAAAGTACTATATCCACTTCGTTTGATTCCAAAAAGTACTAAACGCCACGTTTTGTATCTAAAAGTACTATATTCATAAACCTGATATTTCAAATCTCGTTCAAAATTATTTTAAACTTTGAACTAACTGACCTTTCTTTCCAAAATATTTATTATAATTTAGATATAATATATCTAAATCATAATAAATATTTTTGGAAAGAAAGGTCAATTAGTTCAAAGTTTAAAATAATTTTGAACGAGATTTATATATTATATAAAGAATAACATCATTGGTTTACAGCACGTTTTTCATGTCGTTATGGTTTTTTGCGTTTTTCTCACGTTTAACCAAAATTGATATAGTACCTACTTTTTGGAATCAGACTCCTCATATCTACTTCGCATCCATAACCCGATTGTTATAGATGATCCGATGCATAATATTTATTCTCAAAAATTCAATCATTCAAATTTATAGGGAACCAACCTGAGTTTCAACCCCACAATCCCTGAAAGTACCATCGAAATCGATCAGAAACTATGGACCATAATATGGTCGTACGATCATATTATGATCGTATATCATATTATGATCGTTATTTTTCACCATCTAGTGTCCCGAACCCACAACTCCTGAAAAGGTCGTCGAATTCGGATGGATAATGTGAATTCGGACAGTAACTTCATGTAGTTTGGCTTGTTACAAGGATTTAGGGACCAACTTACAGACAGACACGGAACCAAAGAAGAAGACAGACACAGAAAACAAAATTATTCAGGAAGAAACGTAAAATTTGAGTGGAAATTTTGATTTTGAGGACTTTTTTATCCTAGAAAAGTGAAAACAATAATTCCTCTACATGGGTAGACTCAGAAGCAATACTCTGCCAAACTGGCACATAGCTTCCTCATCACTGACATGCATGGGGGCTTTAAATTCATATGGGATCATCTAGGATCTACCCCTCCTACTCGATCGAAATCAGAACAAAACTGCAGAAATAGGTAGGTTCTGGAACTCCGGCTCCACTCGATTTCATTCTAACCAACGAAACGATGAGGTCAAACCATTTGAAGTTCAACAGCAAGAAAGATCTGAAAAGTTGTTCATAATTTCTCAGTGGATGAGAATATTGTAAAATCCCTCTTCTATTCTTGCCAAAAACATGGGTGAGTGAGGCTTCCTATCCATCAACAATAGTTCCTCCTCTGCCAGTGAATAGGCCACAACAATAATCTCGCGCAACATTATCGAAACTGGGGGGGAAAAAAACGGCCGCGCCGCTGAGAAAACGTTGTTTTACAGCGCGGCGCGGCCGGCGGATGAGTAGGTACATGACAAAATCGCCGGCCGCCTGCCGCAGACGCGCCAGGGAAATCGCACCTTAACGAACGATGAGAGAAAATCTTCCTTAAAGGAAGATGAGAGAAAACCTCAACATCCTCGACGACGAAGTGAACTACGAGTCATCAAATGAAGAATTTACGTTTTTTAAGAGCCTCCATATTAAGGTACCTAAAAGAAAGAGCTTCCCAAATCACGGATCTAGCATAACATATTCATTTCCCACACGTGAGCACTCTCGTAAGGTCTATTTGTCCCAAGTGGCTTTAAATTCAATTTTCAAGGGTAAAAAGGATCAAAACCCAGATTTTGGAATTCGATTTTCGGATTCTACGTACCTTGAAACGTAAAACATCAAATTTTGAGGGGGTTAACTGTTAACATTTTTTTTTCTTGCTTGATTCCAAAGGCTTATAATTGAAAATAATAAACCAAAAATGCCTTCAACTCTTCGAGATGGAGAGATATGTTGGAGGCCTTGAGCACTACTTTGAGGCTCCCATTCTATCTGGACAAGATAGATTCGAAGCAAGATGCTGGGAAGCAGAGATGGGCGAATTCTTATTCATAAATACGATTATGAATACAAATCATATCTGCGACTTTATGAATATGAATACGAATACAATCGCATTCACACTTTAAATACGATTTTCCCCAGTATTCGTATTTTGAATACGATTTTATGATTTTTTCTATAATTACCCCAAAAACCGAATTTTTTTAACGATTTTCCCTGAAAATCCTACTTTTTTAATGATTTTTTCCCGAACTCTGGACATATTTATAACCTAACATTGTTAAAATAATCAATCGAAATTCGAAACGCTCACAAATTCTTATAGGATTTGTCACGCAGAATCGAATGAGACTAACCCCAGGTCGCCACGACCAACCGAATTGAAAGTACGACGAAATTTCCGCAGAAAATCGTATTTTTTAAACGATTAGCACTGAAAGGAAATCATTTAAAAAATATGATTTTTACAACAAATGCACCCCATAACAGGGCGAATAGGAGGTGTTTTCGAGTGGGTTTGAATGCCATAACCTGAAGACGCAGACGGGTATCTTACGAGATCAAACTCCACCCGTGGATCTCAAAGATTTTCTCACCTGCCTGCCAAAAAATAGTAAACTGATAAGACCAGAGAAAAAATACAATGAATTTACCTGTAACTGCCACAAATTGTGATCAAATAGTCCGGATCCAAATTTGATAGCTCTTTCCGGATAACAGTTTCAATCTCTTCTATCTCACTTCGTGGGATCTTCTGCTCGAAATCAGTAACGTACCTTCAAATGACAATGAGACCCAAGTAAGGACACTAGAATCCAGAAGCACTACATATGAGTTTAATTCTAAGGTTAAAGTGCGCATACGTGTACAGCAGTAGTAAGCAACTAAGTGTCAAGAAAACTTCCCTAATATTTCAGTCGAATTTTCTTCTAACTCACGACATTGTCTTCCTCAATCAGCAAGACCGGATGACTGGAACTTTTTTTAATAAAATGAAACATTCGCTGAACTTTTTTTCTTAATTATTACATTTAAAAATTTCGTCAATTTGTAACATTTGCTGATCAAATTTGTAGCTTAGCCCCCTGGATTTTATTTAAAATCATCTAGATTGGGCTGTATAACTGATTTAACACGCTCAGAGCTGGTTACCGAGTAAAAGTAATCCTCCCACCCTGATTTTTTTTTGTTTGCTAAACAGACTCAAAAGCATTCAAGTAAGACATTACGAAGGAAGTTTTGCCAAACTTGCCATTTTTTGAGGCATGACGAACATCCATATCAACACAACCAATGGGGGTGCGCCTGATTTTTTTTTTTTAATTTTTAATTTAAAGTCGATCTCATCTTGAGAATTTTGACACCAGCCGTTTTCATTTTGGATGAGTAGATCTTGGTCTACGATTTTTCAAAGTTTCGAATGTTTATGACGTCACGCGCCAAGGTGGGACCCCCCCCCCCCGCCCACTGTGACGTCATAAACATTCGAAACTTTGAAAAATCATAGAAAAAGATCTTCTCGCGCTAGAAGGTCGCGGTTGGTATCAAAATTCTCAGAATGAGGTCTAGTTTAGATTAAAAATAACAATAAACAGTTTTTCCGACCCATGCGCACACCCCATTCCCGGGGCTCAGTTGAATATCAACATCAAAGCATTCTGTTAGGTAAAGCCTAAATATAGACTCACTTCAAACCGATCAGTTGATGATGAGTTAGTTTGTCTTTATTTTTCTCCAAGTCTTCAATAGTTTTGATGCCAGTTTTGACGAGTTCTTGGGCTTTGGCTGGTCCGATTCCAGTAACTCTCGTCAATTCGTTAATTGCCTTACTGGTGTCATCATTTCGAATCTACAAAATCACAATCGTACGTCACTGTCAAATCATTGCAACAACTTTGTTTTGTTACGTTCCTTAGTAAGACTTGGGCGTCCCTAGCGTATAATATGGGGTGACGTTGGACAACACTCAAAAGGAAAAAAAATAACCACCAGCTAGTCCGTTTTAGATCATTTTTAATCCAAATCTGCGAAAAAAAACCATAGGTGTATGTCTGTGTGTCATAAAATCTTGTGTAGGTACTCTGCCATGCCTTAGTTCTCAACTGATTTGCGTGGTTCTTTTTTTGTTCGATTCAGAAATCTTTCACACTATTTCAACAGAGTATCAAAATTAGCATAATGAGGGTGGGAGTGGGGGATAATATTTAGACAAAAAATATCCGATTTTTCAATTTTTCAGTTCCTTTATAGTTTAATGATTGTACCTGACTTTGAAATGGAGGGAAAATTCGCTATATACCTCTGGATTTTCATGAATTATTCTCTGTACCACGTTGGAACCACCATAAAACGCATATTTCGTGGGTTTCTGTGTTTCACCTTCATTATGGATACGAACTTCTAAGGACTGTCTACCAAAATTAATTGACGAAAGTTCAACGTTACGGCGCACAGTGGGGCCAAATGGTCAATAATAAAATAAAAACCTTTTTAATAAAAAAATGGACCGACCTCAAAAATGATGTCCGTTAACACCAAAAAGGGAAAAATAATCTCAGCGAAAACATACTTATGTAGTACCTAGGTTGTTGAATATAGATACCTATCTAGTCAACAGATGGTATGTTGGAATACCAACACTTATTTGTAGTGTGATTCACACTTATTGT
Organism: Apolygus lucorum; assembly: GCA_009739505.2. Taxonomy (NCBI): domain Eukaryota; kingdom Metazoa; phylum Arthropoda; class Insecta; order Hemiptera; family Miridae; genus Apolygus; species Apolygus lucorum. The sequence goes on along the minus strand of CM019181.2, from coordinate 50,743,915 downwards.
CACACTCATATCCTCCATCATATGATAGCAGTGACATACTACCGTATGCGTAGGTAGGTACGCATTGAAGTCGCCGGCGTGCCCATCTGTAGTCACAAACTAAGCACCTTCCTTCGATGATCTGGTTAGCATTGCAAGAGAATGTACCATTGAGTTAAAAAGTGTCCCCAAACTATCAGGTACCTTGTAAATCTCTTCTGCCATATGAGTATGATAGTAAGTGTGAACCTCCCTAGGAATAGTTGTGACGAGTATTTTGAGACTTCATTATTATATGAGACTGTTTATTATATTGGAGGACATATTGTAATGTAGCTACATACCTTCAGAAGCGTTGTTACCTAATTAACGTTCAAAACTTCCCACATTCTTGAACGAACTGAATTTTCATTCATGCTCGGTGTGGAAGCATGTTTGTAGTATTGGAGGTATGTATATTTGCGAAAAAGAGTAATATGTTGGTAAGTAGAAGATCTAGAAGACGTTTGTGTCTACAGATGGGCACGACGGCGACTTCAATGCGTACCTACCTACGCATACGGTAGTATGTCACTGCTATCATATGATGGAGGATATGAGTGTGACAATAAGTGTGAATCACACTACAAATAAGTGTTGGTATTCCAACATACCATCTGTTGACTAGATAGGTATCTATATTCAACAACCTAGGTACTACATAAGTATGTTTTCGCTGAGATTATTTTTCCCTTTTTGGTGTTAACGGACATCATTTTTGAGGTCGGTCCATTTTTTTATTAAAAAGGTTTTTATTTTATTATTTTTCCATTTTATATTATTTTTTATTTTTCACTTTTTAGTGGTCCTCAATATAAATTTGAAATTAATTTACCCGCAGTTTTTCGATCAGTTTTCGGAACGTAGATCTATTTCCTAGATCGATCTCCTATACCATTAGATACCCAACTTTATTATAAATGACGAGGGAGCTATGTGCTACAGCCACTTGGTAGAATACCCTCTCATCACCTAGTTTTACTATATACCTCATATTTGGTACGGCACTATGCAGTTCTGACGATCTCCTTTACTATTACCTACCCTACCTGGATGACACGCGGAGTCGTGAAGCGTTCCACATTTTTTTTTTTTTTTTAGACCCCTTCAGATCAATTATAAGATCAGAGGGGCGGCAAATCTCCCAATGCTGTCCCAACGACCTATTCTGGTATACCGATGGATCCAAAATGGGGAATGGAACAGGAATTGGAATTTACGGGGCTAATCCCAGATGGAGCCACTCAGCTCCTCTAGGAGAGTATGCCTCAGTATTTCAGGCTGAAGTACTCGCAATTAGGGTCTGCGCTGGGGAAAGTCTACGGAGAGGACACCGTGGTGTACACATCCGCATTCTTTCGGACAGCCAGGCTGCGATCAAGGCTTTAGCCGCTTCCTCCATTAACTCAAAGTTAGTGTGGGACTGCTTCCAGACCCTCTGCCTCCTGTCGCAACATAACAGGGTTTCTCTGGAGTGGGTGGCAGGACATAGCGGAGTAATGGGAAATGAGAAAGCAGATGCGCTGGCTAGAAGGGGCTCACTAACCCCATTCATTGGTCCAGAGCCAGCCATTGGCATTTCCAAATCCTCCTTTAGGGCGACCATAAACCGGTGGGTCACTAATGAAACCACTAGTAGATGGTCAAACCTTAGAGGACACGCTCTAAGTAAGCGCATGGTGGCCAAACCCAACCCCAGCGCCACAGAAGAGCTGCTGCGGCTAAGCCGCAAGGAAGTCAGGATAGTGGTAGGCCTGGTAACGGGCTTTACTCCACTCCGATTCCATCTCAACCGCATTGGGGTAAATCAGAATACAACCCTCTGCAGGCTGTGTGGAGAGGCCGAAGAAAAAGCCTCCCACATAATATTCGATTGCGAAACGCTATCAAATCGCAGATTTCACCTCCTCGGGTCATCTACACCCATGGAGGCTTTTCCCTGCACAAACCTAGCCAAACCGCTACTGGCCCTTACCAAAGGGCTAGGACTCTTTGACTAGGAACAGAATCCGCGGAATAGCACAATAAGCCACCAGGCTTCAGCGCTTTGGGCTCCCATCACCCTGATCCGCGGATTCATCTACAATCTACAATCTACAATCTACCTACGCATACGGTAGTATGTCACTGCTATCATATGATGGAGGATATGAGTGTGACAATAAGTGTGAATCACACTACAAATAAGTGTTGGTATTCCAACATACCATCTGTTGACTAGATAGGTATCTATATTCAACAACCTAGGTACTACATAAGTATGTTTTCGCTGAGATTATTTTTCCCTTTTTGGTGTTAACGGACATCATTTTGAGGTCGGTCCATTTTTTTATTAAAAAGGTTTTTATTTTATTATTTTTCCATTTTATATTATTTTTTATTTTTCACTTTTTAGTGGTCCTCAATATAAATTTGAAATTAATTTACCCGCAGTTTTTCGATCAGTTTTCGGAACGTAGATCTATTTCCTAGATCGATCTCCTATACCATTAGATACCCAACTTTATTATAAATGACGAGGGAGCTATGTGCTACAGCCACTTGGTAGAATACCCTCTCATCACCTAGTTTTACTATATACCTCATATTTGGTACGGCACTATGCAGTTCTGACGATCTCCTTTACTATTACCTACCCAATCATGTTATTAGTGATGAGGAAGCTATGTGCTATACCCACTTGGTTGAATACCCTTTCATCACCAAATTGTACTATATACCTCATATTTGGTACGGCACTATTCAATTCCGACAATCTTCTATACCATGAGATACCCAACTATATTATAAATGACGATGGAGCTATGTGCTACTCCCACTTGGTAGAATACTCACTCATCACCCAACTGAACTATATCTCTCTGTATCTTACTATACTATGGTAGGGCACTATGCAGTTCAGACGATCTCCTTTACTATTACCCACCCTATCATGTTATTAGTGATGAGGGAGCTATGTGCTACAGCCACTTGGTTGAATACCTAACTAACAGTACTATGATTATCCTTCATATTTGGTAGGAAAACTCACATACTCGAGCATTCATAAACACGTTTAATATGGCTCATGCAGGTTCTGAGCGAATAACCCACTATAATTTCCCCGTTTCCCATCCCCCGCAGCACCTTTTAGTTATCGGAACCCCCTCGTATAGTATATCATTTCAAAGCTTACAATCAGACCTTCAATTTGACTATACACAAGTGGTCCTCCATCGACTCAGTCGGAAGTCACAGGGCAAGAAGAGTGAATGCGGACCAATATTCCCGAAAACGGGAACCACGTTTTTCAACTACTTTCACAAATTTTCGATACTTTTAACAGAGCAAAATGAAATCTGTTTGAAATGGGACCACCACGGATACTGGTAGAACTAATTTCAAAAAGAATCAGACAGATTGGTACCAAAATAAAGAAATGCAAGGTGTTCAGACATACAAAAAAAAAAAAAAAAAAAAAAAAAAAAAAAAAAAAAATCGTCGTCCCACGACAACCCGAATTGAGTACCTCCTCTTTCGCGCGCCTTCGGCGCGTTGAAGTCGGTCAAAAAGCGGAAAAAAGTCATTATCTTTTGAACATATTACTGTATCGTCTTGGGAATGGTTTCATTCGATTCCGAATACGAAAATACATTAGAAAAATATGTTTTCTGACGTTTAAATTTATTATTTTAGTACTAAATCTTGAATTTTGAAAAAAATAATGTTACTCAAAGTGGAAAAGCGGGTGAAAAAAAACAGAAAAAGCGGTTTTACAGGCGATGGGTGTGTGTTATTTTGTTTTTTTCTTCGTTTTAGAGGTTATAGGATACGATAAAGATGATTGAATTGAGGTTTCTTTATAAATGTATGTAAATATATATATGTAAATATATAAACAACATTAAGAAATAAACAAATAACAAGGGGGACTCACAGTAGTACGTTTCGGATGATCCGTTTTCAACTGACGCTTCTTTCCTCTCGCAGCAAGGGTATCTGCTCCGATGAGGTGAGGTGCAAAGGGGGGGCATGATGAGGGGATATTAATATTGGGATGGTTCTAGTGCGTTTAGTATAGAGGTGAGAGAATATTGGGTATATGAGAAAGGTAGTGATGATGAGAGGATGGAAATTAGAGTTAAATGATAGGGAAAAAAATGTAATAAAATAAATTGGGAAATTGAAAGGAAATTCAAACTAAGAGAGGAAACTTGTTAAAAAAAAGGAAATGCCCCCGCCCGCCTATTTATAGACGTTGATGCCCGGCGGGCGGAAGGCACCCAGCACCCATTGATAAGCCTGCTCCCTGAATCGCACGTCCATATCAGTAGCTGTCTTGGGCAAACTCTCCAGGACCCTCACCCGGTAGCACTCATCAAAAGTGGCTAGTCCATGTGACTCAGCATGTCGCACAGGGGGCTGATCGAGTCTCCGGTTCATTGCGGACCTGTGGTTATTCACTCGTTGGTTGAGTTGAGTGGAGGTTTTGCCAATGTAGAATGCCTCACAGTGCTGGCATTCCAAACGATAGATCACCTTTGCCGTTTGACAAACAGCTGGCAGCCCTCTGGTTCGGTAAGTGAACGGTGTGTTTGGTGATGTGAAATCTGATCCTGGCACCACCAATGGACACAGTTTGCAACGCCGGTTCCCACAGCCAGTCAGGCCAGGTGCTCCACCAGAAACCACGCCTCTTGACATCACCTTATGGCTAAGCTTATTCTCAATGCTAGGCGCGCCCCTATAAGTTGCAAAAAAAGTTCGAGGGAAAAGGTCCCGTACTTCTGAGCTTTCAAATAAAATTCTGTGGCATTCACGTAGGAAGGAATTCACTCTCTGAATTCCAGGGAAGAAAGTAGTGACGAAGAAAGGTCCCGGATGCTGCTCTCTAGGCTCTGGTGGACGATACTGCGTTGTTGCTGGAACTATTCTATCTCTCACTAAACTTAGCGGGTACTGCCGTTCCAGTAAGCGTGTTTCCAGCTGTGAAAGATACCCCGCAAGATCCCTGGCATTGCTACAGATCCGATGACCTCTTATGGACAACGATCTTGGGATAGCTCGCTTGACATGGGGCGCATGGCAACTTTGATAGTGGAGATAAAGTTGAGCATTAGTCTCCTTCCTGTGCACCTTAGTGTGGAATTCGTTGTTTGAGAGGGTTACTTCGACATCCAAAATGTAGCTGTTGTTGGTGAGCAGCTATGTGTGAATGAAACTGAATACAAAGAGTTGAGCTCGTCAATAAACTTAGTGAGCTCAACCTCACCATGCATCCAGAGAACGAAGATGTCATCAATATAACGACGCCACAGAAAGGGCTTCTTTAGACGAGCTGTACTCCGTCGGGAGAGAAAGTTCTGTTCCAAACATGCCATGAACAGGTTGGCATATGATGGGGCTGCTTTGGTTCCCATGGCTGTTCCCCGTTTTTGCAGGTAAATTTCTCCGTCAAACTCGAAGTAGTTCATTCGTAGTATGAATTCCGCAATTCTCAGTAGGAAGCCTGTAGAAGGTGAATGGGGTTGCGGTCTCTCTTCCAAAAAGTGCTCCAAAGCAGCTAGACCTTCGTCGTGGGGAATTGAGCTGTAGAGTGAACTCACATCAATGGTGACCATCAAAGGTTGGTGAAAGGGGTCTACAGGCAGAGTCACTCCCCTCAGAACCTCCAAGAAGTGATATGTAAATATATAAACACATATATATATATATATGTAAACACACACACACACACATATATATATGTAAATATATATATGTAAACATATATATGTTCACATATATATGTAAATATATATTTACATATATATGTAAATATATATGTGTAAATCTATGTTTATATATTTAATTCTGACAAAATTTTGAGTGATAAAAACCTCTGAAAATTGGATAGTAAGCGATCGAATATTGGAACGAATCCAAATTAAACGTTTGCTAAACCCGATTAAGAGATTTTCAACTGACCACACTACTGCGAATGACAATCCAAAGAACCTGGTTTGTTCAAACAGAATCTTGTTGACTCTTAGCAGAAATATTTTACGATAACGTCGCTATTTACATCATTCTGTTTTCCAATAAAAAAATAAAACAAAAAATGTCTGCAAAATGGGTGTGGCACATAGCTTCCCAGTATCCATAACCCGATTGTATAGATGATCCGACCATTGTAGCCTTAACTTGACTCCGTTACTCTGTGATTGTAGCTAACAGCCCACATAGGGGACCTTCTACATGCCAACATTCACAATCCCTGGAAATTTTATCGATTTCGCGAGGAAAATGTAGAAGTTATAACCTTTAGAAGGGTTTTACTCTGAAGCTGTGGTGACGGCAGAGACGGCGTTCTTTAATCACATTTTAACCCACTACATCTAAATTCGGTGAAATACGGCTATGAAATTTTTACAGCTCTAAAGTTGTATTTCGCTATAAAAACCCAAATCTGGAGCTAATGTTCAAGCTAAAATGTTATGAAAAAATGATTAGTATTTTTTAGAGATACTACATATATGTATCGAACATTATATAATTTTATTTTAATTTTTTGAAACACATAGAACGTGTTAGGAAATTTTCAAATTCCACTCTCAAATGCTTAAAATCTCGAAATATCAGGTTTGAACCCCCATTTAGCAGTGAAAACAAATTTTAAACATTGAAGGTCCTTCACACCCTGATTCTACAGGTAATAGACTTTGAGAAAACCACATTACATTTCTTTTTAGTCACTTTGCAAAAATGGAGTTTTTTCCACTCCGGCCCCACTGTGCGGCGTATTACCGCTTTGGTGCCAGACTGTCACCAGTGGAGTTGGGGGGGTGAACTCGAATTCGCATGTAAGTAGTAAGTAAAGTAAAGTAAGCAACCATTTCAGGTTGAATTTTCGTCCGACTGCCATTCTTGGCGTCGCGGACGTCATCAGCTGTCTCCCTAAGGGGAGATCAGAATTTGTTCTGATGATTTCGCTCATGGCTTCCCAAACATCACCGCCCTGGGTTGGAACGAGAGATTGCCGATCGTCTAATAGACAGAAAACTTTCTGCGACGACCAGACTCGAACGCGCGTCCCCGCTAGACGGTTCTCATCTTATCACCACAGTCGGGTACACTGTCCACTAGACCACCGACGCCCACGAATTCGCATGTTGGGTGTTGTAGATCATGGATTTTAAAATACTGTTCAAATTCGTTCGTGTTCAAATGGCGAGGGGGGGGGGTTCCACTATTTCTTACTATACTAACTATACTAAAAAAATACTAATTAAATTACATTGAATGAAACAGTTTTGTGCAGTAGGAAGGTAAATAAAAATGCATGAGTTATCGCTTTCCTACTGGTTTAAATGGGGTATTTCAGTCAATTTTTTTTATTTTTTATTTCAAAAGAGTAAGGCTCAGGAATAACGGTAATCGGGTCTGTTCGTCGAGAAAATGTTTTTAAAAAATCAGAGAAGCTAAGGAAAGTTGAAGATTTGAATGGTGTGACGTAGCTAGCCAATCGTGACGTAGCTAGCCAAATGTCTTTGAAAAAGTATCCATGCACAGAAATCCTTGGAGGACGTCTTGGATACTACAAAACATTACTCACACACGCGCGGCATAGTCCTTGCCTAGTGTGTGTGCATTTATAGCGGCCCGCCTTTTCCAAACGTGTGATCTCTTTAATTAATTTTTCTACCACATGTTATAGTATCATTGGGCTTAAAGTTGTAGTACATAGGTTTTCAAGGGTGCTGAATCCAAATTTGAGGTCAAAAACCTGAATTTCCGACCCACCGAAATACCCCATTGGCCTAATGTTTATACAATAGACGTCCCCCGAAATGCATGAATTACACAACAATTTGTTTTTCCTTCTGTTTGATCCACTAGAGATATTAGAGTGTGTTTGTACTCCCCATGAAATACTTTCCAATACGAGAAAGACTTCTCGTAACGTGGGAGGACAACTATTTTCATGACATGTTTATTTTGTGAATTAAAAAAACCTCCAAAGAAATTATGGAGTATGAGCCAAATGGTTAGCACCGATGCTTGCTCCCTCTGGCTGCTTGTTTCCACGTTTTCGTAAAACTAGAAGTACAAAAACACTCTATTAAGATTCCGAATACCACAACACGACTCATTTCATACGTACGTTATCCAATTTCCTGAGCTTGCCAGTTTGAAGGAATTCGTCTATTTTGTCAGCTATCTTGGCCCCAATGCCGTTAAGTTTCCTCGCTTCGTCACCACTTTTTATTCGGGTTGGGTGAGTTGCAAGAACATTTGCAGCCTTTCGGTACGCACTGTGTTTGTGTATATTTCTGCTTACATTTTTCTCGAAATCAGCCAACTCTACAACAGGAAAAACAACCAACAATAATTTCCTTCAGCCAACAATGAAGTAGATATCTCACTAAACTGTATTCAGAAGATAAGTTCCTTAACTAATAGTTAAGGAATAACAATCAGGTCTGTACGGCTAAAAAAAACGTTGAAAGGAAACTAAGGGAGGTACAGAAATGGGAATTTGACAAAAGGAAGGCCATGAGGTCGCATGGTAGTGACGTAGCTGGCTACGAAGCAAAGGAATTGTCACCCACGGAGGGATGACAGACAAACACGACCAGGGCGAGAGAGCAGTCTTTCCCAAGAAAAGATTCGCTACTGACGTCACGTCTCTCAATCACATTTTCTGTCCAGACACTCAAGTGTCTAATCCCAAGTTTCCGTCTGAATACATGTCTGATTTCTCCCTTTCCACTAGTATCTTGAGCTCCGACTTAAAAAAATCATACAAGTAAGGCTTAAAAATAAGACGTCTGAAGCATCCAAATGAATGGATGCTACTGCACTTACCTAGTGTAGATGGTCACAACATGAGTGACCTCTTTATTCAGTTTTTAACCATAATATTAGCTAGACGGTATGAGTCGAGAAGGCCTCAACTTCCACTGGGCAGCGCCCCACCAGTGAGGCGGTAAAAGTAGTTTCTTGTAAGTACAATAGAGTGCACTGATGAATGATTTACCACAGCAAGTAATATTACAGTGTGATTGATAACTTTCAACATTCAATATGACTTCTATCTGATATAATTTGAAGAGCATTTTGGAATTCATGATCTACAATACCCAACATGCGAATTCGAGTCCCCTCCCCCCACAACCGCCACTAATGGTGCCAGTCTGGCACCAAAGCGATGATACTTCGTAAAGTTGAACTTTTCATCTATTTGTTTTGGTAGGCAGTCCGTCATATTCAAGTTGAAACACACACAAAAAAAAACCACGAAGTAAGCGGTTTATGGTGTCTTGGCACCTTGGTGGCACCACTATTAGTTCCATGGTGGTACAGAGAATAATTCATGAAAATCCGGAGGTTTGATGAGAATTTTTTCTCAATTTCAAAGCGTGGATACAATTAATAAGCTAGGTATATAAAGGAACCGAAATATTGGAAAATTGGATATTTTGTGAATATTACCCCCCCAATCGTCCCCTCCCCTTGCGGATTTTGATACTCTAGTGAAATAATGAGCAATTTGGAAGATTTCTGAGTCGAACAAAAAAGAAACTCGCAAATTGGTTGGGAATTGAGGCCTGGGCAGTGTTTACAAGATTATGCCCGAATACGCTCGTTTTTTGAGCATTAACCCCCCCCCCCCTTAAAAGGCAAAATTCGAAATTCAGGCGACGTAGTGCACAACTAGATATTCATAGTTTGTTGCCTTCTTGTAGACAAGGTTATTGGTGAGGGGAGGACAAATTGCGGCACTCACCTAACCTAGTATTTTATTCCCAGACTACCTGAACATGTGGCCCCTTAAAAAAGTCTTTGTTTTTAAGTCTACATTAAGGTCTTTATTTTTTAAAAGTCTTTACCCTCATATTATACAAGCTATCATATAGATAGATACACAAGCACATAAGTAAGTACCTATAATTCACCCTAATAGCATACCACTCTAAACTAAACCTAGTTGAACAAATCTAACTACTTAACTACTAAATTGCAGGCCCCAGCACTTCCAAGGCATATTTTAAAGCTAAAGGACTTGGGATTTCCCCTCCTTTTTTAAGAACTGGACCATTTTTGGGAAAACAAAAATCAACAGGACAGGATCTGGAAGTCAGAACCTAAATATCAACCTCATCCCATCAAACTTATAGTAAGTACCTACCCTCAACCATATAACAAGTGCAACAACTGTCCTACTTTACAACCCTCTAATGACCCCAATATCACTTACAGACTAATTAACCTAGTACCTAGTCTTACTTATCCATACTTGTTTATACATCCTCCTAAACCGCACCCGTTGTTGACAGTGTCCTGAAGATGCCCCCTGGGGCGAAAGCTAGCTCGACATGAAAAATAAACAACATAAGCACATACTGAGGACTCGCCGCAATTTGTCCTCCCCTCACCAATAACCTTGTCCACAACTAGATAGTTTTCCGCGACGAACAAAAAAAGAACCACGGAAATCAGTTGAGAACTAAGGCCTGTGCAGACGACACAAGATTTTGTTTAACACACACATACACCTATGGTTTTTTCTCGCGGATTTGGATTCAGAATAGTCTAAAACGGATTACTGTGTGGTTATTTTCTTTTGTGTGTTGAATGTTGTCCTCCTTCACCCCAGATCGATCGCATAAAGACGCCCAAGTCTTACTGTGGGACGTCCTAAAAAGGACACAAAAAACCCAGAGTCCTTTCGCCCACCTACAGAAGAAAATTTAAAATGTTGGCACTCGTAAAATGTCGATGGGATATCTCTAAGGTAATTTTAATCAGAACACTCTATTGGACAGTTGAGAAACTACTTTACCACCAGCGCCCCTAGCAGGAGTTGGGGTCTCCTCGACAGATACCGTCTTGTATAATATTACATCAGACCTACCGTCTTGTATAATATTACATCAGAAATAGGCTGAAATAGATATGAGTGACTTGCGTCTCGCCGCCGAAAGACGAGCAGCCGCTGCTGCGGCCTAGCGGCATTTGTGAAAAGTAGGTACGCTGTTTTACCTCGTTTTTAACGCTCATTCCAAAATTTGAAAGTTCTACTTTCCTGCCTCATTAAATTGTGAGGAGAAGAAACATGTAATTGAATTTGTGTGTTTTGGAGCGACGAATCAAGCAGAATGGATTATTGTAGTGGAGATTTCCGCTTGCGGAACTTTTTACGAACGTATTGTTCGGAAAATGTTGCACTAGACTGCCGTAATTATTCGATTCGCACAAATTTCAAACCTCCACGATTCTATTATAAGTACCTACCTAAGTACAAGGTATGTAAATTTCGATAGACCTTTGAAAATCCAAGACATTTTATCAGTGTTTTATTGTTTTGCTACCAGTACCAAAATTAAGTTCTGTGACAACTTCCATCTGACATAAATTGTATAGGTATTGATTTCATTAATTGAAAATAGAAAATATTGGATAAGTAATGTAGTTACAACAAATTAGCAACAATAACATAATTATTTTTCACGCAACTTAAAACCCGACTTTTTAACATTCATGCTTTATGATACGACTACAGCGAATACCATAATTCATTAAGTAAGTTGAAATTTGAGGATACCTTTGAAAATAGCACTAAATTTCCTTTCTCTCTGATGTTAATCACAACTTTTTTTAATAGTCAAACTATGTTCCTGTACCTACTTAGAATTTTCACGAGAATGAAAAATTCCTATTTTTATCCCTATCCGGCTGTTTCTGGGGTTTATTTGTGTGTTCTTTTACAGACGAGCTGTAAATCAAGAAGCTGCGAATCAAAAAATTGCAACCGTTCTGGACGAAATTTTCCTAGCAATACGTTCGTAAAAAAGTTACCTACGCAGAGGGTAATCTTCACGATAATAATCCATTCTGCTTGATTCGTCACTCATAAATTCAATAACAGTTTTCTTCCCCTTACAATAAATGTAATACGGCAGGAAAGCAGAACCGTCAAATTTTTAAATGAATAATAATGTTGGAATGAGCGGTAAAAACGAGGTACAGCGTACTTTTCACAAATGCCGATAGACCGCAGCAGTGGCTGCTCGTCTTTCGGCGGCGAGACGCAAGTGATATGAGTGTAGTAATGGATCCAAATTTGTCTGGAGTCCAAAATGCAATATTTCAGACTCATAGCTAACATTGATATACCTGAACGTCAACGATTCTAAAAAGGAGATACACGAAGTTGCTGCTTACCAATCAAAAATTCACAGAAATCGTGGTTGACATTATCGGCAGACGGAGCCTTTCTTTTACTCATAGTTGTGAAGCTCCCGCCTACAACAAAGAGTGGAGGTGACTTCTGTGAGAATCAAGTAAGTACCTGAAAATGAAGAAAATTAAGAGAGAATTTCTACCTTCAAGTCAGAATGGGGTATTTCAGTCAATTTTTTTAATTTTTTTTTCAAAAGGGTATGGCTCAGGAATAACGGTAATCGGGGCCTGAAATTCCGACCCACCGAAATACCCCATTGCTACATTCTTGTTGGTGAGATTTTCTTGCTTTTATCAAAAGATTCCGTCTCAAAAAACGCTGCAAATTATTACACAATGGTTTATTATTTTTCTATACAGGGTGTAAACGTTAAGGGCGCACCATCGGCTAGGGATTTCTGTGAACTTCACCCCAGATCGATCGCATAAGGACGCCCAAGCCTTACTGTGAGACGTCCTAAAAACAAAGCTTCCGCTACATTGGTAGACTCGGAATCAAGAATCGGAAAAACTATGTCTTCAATTATTCAAATGATTTATTCTGAATGTACTCGTTTAGTAGAACTAAGAATCATAGAAAATGAAAGGAAACAATAATAGATACTAAATAGGCAAATTGAAATCTAAGTAAGATCTCTCAATAAACACAATATAAACATCTCATGATGCAAATAAAATAGGTAACCAAAATCAGACTAGTAGAGAAATTTACGCGGTGCGGGTTAACATTAATTTATTAGCTGCAGGCCTTATGAACACTTCCAGCAAATTTTCGAAAAAAATTAAGCAATTTCAGTGGCATTATAAATTTTAATAACAAAAAGTACAAAAGTCTAGTTTTTATAAAAATCTATACTTTAAACTATAATATAAAAATCTATATTTTATATTACAGTTGACCAATTTTTCTACATTTGGAACACCTATGCTTGAAAAAAAAAAAATTAAATTATACCACATTTTTGGTGATTGGGTATGATAACTTGAACTGTGATACAACCAAAATAGGATAGGAAACAATGAAATAAAGTTCGTAGGGAGGATATTTTTAAAAATTCACCAAAAAACAACCACTTGGGTGGTTTGCATAAATGAGGAATTTCACCATGTCGGAATTTCCTATTTTTGACCCCAAAATCGGATTCAGCACCTCTAAAAACCCCCTAAGGCAAACTTTCAGCCCGAACTTCCTAATTTACGAATAAATAAAACAGTGTAGAAAATACGATTGTTTAAAAAAACCGGGAAAATGACGTCATGCTGGAATAGTTCATTTATGGCCGCTTGAAGCGCTGAGATCGAGAAATCCATAGTCCCCAGATGCAAAATTTCATGAAACAGTAAAGTTCGAAATCGAAAAACTGAAGAAAAAAAATAAAAAGCGAGATGGGGAAAATTAGGTTTCCTCTGTTTTTGTTTGATAACTTTTCTCTTAGAAAACACGATTTTGTCGTCCCAATGGGCAACACTGGGAGGAGGCGGCGATCCAAACAGCCCAATCAGCGAGCGTTCCCGCTAGACGTCTGTTTTCCCGGTTAGTTTTGAAATTAAAAATTTTGACTGTCTCCCAAAAATAACAGGAGACTTGTTTTCCGAAATCAGCCCGATTTTCATCTATCCCACACCATTAACTAATCAGGAAAAATGCAAACAGAAATCGGTGAAATTCCTCATTCTCATATTGGGCACTTCCCCGTGTTTTGGAAACAGCCTACATTTTGCGTAGGAGGACACATTCAATCTATTATGGCTAGTTATACGGAATAAATCAAAGCCTACTAAGTCAAATTTTCACGAGAGAGTATTTCCTGAGTATTCCCGGTTTTCCAGGTGGCTGGACACCCTGATTCTGTAACATTTTTCAAGGAGGTTAAGATAATAACCATGGGAAGGATCTGAGAAAAGTTTAATGGAGTAGCTTTATTGGCAAATGCCAACCCCGTGATTTTTAGAATGCATGCCCAATAGTGGGTTTGGGATCTGAAATGATACCCAGTTCCAGTTAGGTATAGACGTATTCAACTAGTGACTTTGGTGCAATATTAAACGGAGGCTTGCTAGTTGTAAGCCTGAAATGTTCTGTTTTATATTCCAGTAGGAAAGTTGAGAAGAATAGTTTTAAATGAAAGGGATTCCCTTTCATCTAAAACTATTCTTCTCAACTTTCCTTTAAGGGAATGATTTCAGCCTGTGAGCCAAGACAGAATCTTCGCTCTTGTACAGGGTGCGGCAGCCTAAACTCCTTTTTTGAAATGCGTGCTATGCAGGCTGTGAGGGTCAGAGAGGGATGGGCGTGGTCTCAGTTGACAGGTGGGGTCCTAAAGTTTTGTACCCCTCCAAGGTTAGTTGTCACTATGCGTTGGAACGATGAGCAACGGGCTTTCGCCCTTGAGACCTACTTTTCAAATGGGCAGTCAATCGTTGCTACCCAACGCGCGTTCCGAAATCGTTTTAATGTCGCGCCTTTGGGCCCTGTTCCTGACTGAAAATTAATTCTCGCGTGGGTCAACAACTTCCGACAAACAGCTAGTGCATCACGACGCAGACCTGATCCTCCCCGACCTGTGAGATCACCCAAGAACATTGAAGCAGTGAGAGCCTCCATCATGCAATCGCCACGGCTTTCAGCACGCAAACATGCGGCTGCTCTTGGAATTTCTGACCGTTCAGTAAGGCGAATTCTTCATCTGGACCTTCACTACCATCCATACAAGTTGGCGATTGTGCAGGAACTAACCCCACGAGACTTCAACTCTAGGAGGGACGCGTGTGAGGCCCTTCTGGGAAATGTTCCAGAGGACGCTGTGGTGTTTTTTAGCGATGAGGCCCACTTCCATTTAAATGGAACAGTAAATAAACAAAATATGCATTACTGGGCTGACGTCAATCCACGTGAGATGCATCAAAGGCATTTGCATTCTCCTAAAACCACGGTGTGGTGCGCAATTTCACCAGCTGGAATTATTTGTCCCTATTTCTTGGAAGAAAATGGGGTTACTGTAACAGTGAATGGAGATCGATATGTTAACATGTTGGAGGAATTTTTTTTACCTCAACTTGATGAGTTGGACTTGGGAGATGTGTGGTTCCAACAAGATGGAGCCACAGCTCACACATCAAGGGCATCAATGGCGGTTCTGAGAGAGCACTTCCCGGGATGCCTCATCTCGTTGAGGGGTGATTTGCAGTGGCCCGCCCGCTCCCCTGATTTGGCCCCCCTATGATTATTTTTTGTGGGGTTACTTGAAATCCCTTGTGTATGCCAACAACCCCACAACAACTGAAAGCCAACATCCAAGCAGAAATTGCCAACATACCCACCGACATGCTGGTGAGGGTTATGGCAGACTCAAGAAATCGGTACCTTCAGTGTATAGACAATGGGGGGGGGGGGGGTCACCTACGTGATATGATTTTTAAAACCACGTAAAACCAAACTTTAAATATAAACAAACATTGTGCTTTGAAAAAATTAAATTTTCTGATCTATAAAATGTGTTTTACTGTGTCTTGAAAAAAGGAGTTTAGGCTGCCGCACCCTGTACTCTCAGCGAAGCTTGAGGAAAAATAACTTGTATCGACCGCGAGTGCTTAAAGTACAGCTCTAGCTAAGCTGGATATGTGACAATTCTCGATGGTCTCTACAAACCTGCTAGGTACAATAAAATAAACATTAGGTACGAACGGCCGGCTTACCTACTAATCGTAGTATCCCTTCCAAGTAACTTCCTAGCTGCGCCTTAGGTGAATCCAAAAAGGGAGGCTAAGGAAATCTGAATCATTGGTGATCAAAATGAACTAAATTAGTAGAAATACTTTGGGAATATTGTTTTTAGAGGCTGTATGTAACTAATGAGTAAATTCGATGAGGAAAAAAAACACTTGTTTATCTTTATCTTCTTCTTCTTCTTCTTCTTTCCGCTCCTCAGGTCATGGAAAAGCCTAGCGTGGTCACTAATATTTGTAGTTTTCTTTAATCTCTGGAATGTCGGGATCCAATGGGTTCAGTGTACAGATGGGAGTCTAGTCGTAACACAACATGACAAGAAACTAGCGAAGGTATCGTGGACCAAGTATCCAGGGATACGGAGGGACAGACCTTGCATCAAAACATTGCTCATTCTGTTCATGGAGGTTTTACACGTCATGGGGAAGAAATAACATGGAAGTAGACATGGAGTAATCAGCTGTGTCTTCAGATCAAACAGCTGTTTTTCGTGGCAACATTGTTTCATTCTCTGTATCTTGGGAAGTGGGCAGGGCACTTTTGTTTGAAGGCTACAAATTTCTTGGGTTTGTGCGAGTTCTGTTTCCAAAAACCATCTTATTCGAGGGTTGAAATGGCTGGAAAAATCGAGCAAGCAGCCCTCAGAGGGTTGCCAGAGGAAAAAATTGGTAAGTCATTGATGTTCTTTGTTCGAAGTAGATATATGCCAATTCAAACTGGGAAAATCGATTGTGTAGGTCTGATGGTCCACACCTTTCAACGTTGTAGCAAATCATAGAGAAATATCTCCTTTCTCATCGTGATAAAGTTGATTTATGAAGCCTTCTGGAATGAATATTTTTGATCTTATGTCTCACGGGAAATTGGTGAGGTAGGTATCGTAGGGTGTACCTCTGTGTGTACTTAATCAGGTTTCCATTGGCATGTGACCTCTAGGATAGAGTCCTGCCTCAAGACTCCTCTTTTAAAGATTTCTGAAGTCATCCAGAATGCTGCTGTTCCGATCAGCGTGTGGAAAGATGTTTCCTTCCCAATCATGTTGACTTCGACTTGAGGAATCAATGAAATGCTAGTGGGAGAATAGAAATCCTTCATTATTTAGGTCCCGGGAGACTGATTTGATATCATAGTTGATAGTGCCTGTTTTTTTCATGATATATTCAGATTAGTCAGTAAACCAGTTCTATGTACGTTTCAGACATGTTGGCAGCCACCAGCGTTCTTCAACATCAGGCTTCTGAAATACGCCAGCAACGAGTGAACTGGCAGTCTTACCTACAGTATGTACATATCGCATTAGCTTTCATATATTTTTTTTTTATAACAAGTTCCAGTTTTCTTTATCTCACTTAGGTGAAAAAGTTACTTACTCATAAAATGGAGCTGTTCCGCATCGTCATATTATGACGATCAAGATAATATCGTGATATTATACAGGGTGTTTCACGAAAAGGTTACACCCCCCTTCATTTCCGCAAAATACAACGTAAAAAATTCCGACCAACGCTATTCTTCATGATTTTTTGTGAGGATCTCAGGAAAAATACTTTTGCGCAAAAAAGTTGCGCGCAATCGTGCGCAATTGACACTAACTTCATTTTTTCAAATGGAACCCCCCTTTTTTATTACAGATTCGGATTCTACGTCAAATTTTATGAGAAATTCATACCCACATCGATTTTTTTATTGCGCGGAACCTGGCTTTTTGAACGCTCTAAGTTGCGCAACTCCACAATTGCGCAAAAATTAGGTTTTGGAGAACCCTTAGTGTGGCACATGTTTTTTCATCATTTTTTAACGCTCAATCACATGGTGACATCCGTTTTTCAATTGGACTGAAATTTTTCAAAATAGCGGCCAAAAATTCGGTTGTTTTTAGTGAAAAAATTTAAATCGTTATGAGTTTTTAGGTAATTTTATTCAGTTCAAGCATGATCATGCTGTCAGTTTTTATTTTTAACTCCACCGTAGACGGCCCCAAGCCCGTGGTTCAAAAGGAGGTGAGAAAATAAAAAATAAACATGATTTCGACCTCAAAACTGATGTTTTCGTGAAAGAAATGTTAATTTTTCTTCTTAAATCTTGGTTTTTCTCCAAACGGATGTCACCATGTGATTCAGCGTCAAAAAATGATGAAAAAACATGTGACCACACTAAGGGTTCTCCAAAACCTAATTTTTGCGCAATTGTGGAGTTGCGCAACTTAGAGCGTTCAAAAAGCCAGGTTGCGCGCAATAAAACAAATCGATGTGGGTAAGAATTTTTCATGAATTTTGACGTAGAATCCGAATCTGTATTAAAAAAGGGGGGTTCCGTTTGAAAAAATGGAGTTAGTGTCAATTGCGCATGATTGCGCGAAACTTTTTTGCGCAAAAGTTTTTTTCTCGAGATCCTCACAAAAAATCATGAAGAATAGCGTTGGTCGGAATTTTTTACGTTGTATTTTGCGGAAATGAAGGGGGGGTGTAACATTTTCGTGAAACACCCTGTATATTATACAGGTACTGACTTACGACAAGGATCTCGTTTGTGGTTTGAAATTTTCAAAAGTTGTCCACTAGGTGTAGGTAATCCACAAACTTTGGCCAAGGAAACCATTGCTGAGGTTTCAAAAATAATTTTGTCAAGATCAGCTCTTTCAAAAGATTGTTGGGATTTGTTTTAAATTGGAAAATTAATCGAGATCAAATTAATTTTTCCCTTACTGATAAAAGTAGTCTTTTCCACTTCAATATTTATCCTTAACGAGCAATAATACCTACTTACGGTAGTTAGGTAAGTCTTGTCTATACCTAATTTACGAAAAATTTCTGCACAGTACATTTTCAGATTCCATTGAAGATTTGACACAATTTTGTTTACCGGGATCAAGATGAACTTGATCGAGGGTTTGGAGTTGACATCTTGCACGGAATAATATCGCTCTCACATCGTTTTCAATCAAGATTACGAAATTCCTTAACCCGTCGAATGGTGGGACACAAGGCCAAATACAGGACTGTCTCGCAAAAAAGGGGACGTATTGTCACCCTAAAGCCAAATTCAACACTGTACTCACAAGAAATGACACTTCACGCGCTAATGATACTTTGTGTATTATTGTATTTCAGAGCTCAAACATCTCCTCTATATTACATTAATTGGTAAATATTTCGCCGAAAGATTTTTGGTGTACACTTCATCAACCATCTCACTCAGCTGTGCCAAGTTTCACCCCGTGAACATATCCACTGTGCACCCAACATATCAAATTTATATTCGTTCCTTCTTCGTGGGACTAGTTACAAGAGATTACGCTGCTCGCGTGTTTTGCCAGGAAAGGTGTTCAACAATGGAGCGGAAGTGGCTCTTTATACATATACAGGGTGTCTACCATTTGGAATGACCAAACTTCAAGGATCGATTCTACAACTCATTTGCAACAAAAAATGTCTCATAGCAATTTTTTCTTAACCCACTCAAAATTCTTTTTTTTCCACTTTAAAGTTTTTATTCGTATTTTCGACCCTGCAGCACTAAAATGGTCATAACTCCCTTATTTCTCATGCTACTTCAAATCTGAGTATACCGTTGGATAGAGCGTTACATTTCCTATCCGTTTAGAGGGAAACCCAGTTTCTTAAAGCCATTTGTAAAAGTAAAAAAATAAATCAAAGTCAATATTTATAATTTTTTTCGAAAATCGCCATTTTTCAGGCTAACGATTCCCCCGTAAAAAACGCTGCAAATTATTACACAATGGTTTATTATTTTTCTATATAGATCACTCGTCTACAAAGCCACCAACCATCAAACATGAAGAAAAACATTGATCGCATTTCGGTCGGCTAACACTTGAAAGGCGATTAGGCCACTTTTGCGATTCACACTCGTGTTTCTGATTTATCGTACGTCCAAACTTTAAATTCTCGTAGTGAGCGAACGGTTTGACCTACAGAGCTCCGCGTGGTCTCAAAAAATTCTAAAAATTCTACAGAATCTTAAATTGAAGGAAAAACAATACCTTTATATCAAAATTTTTGAGTTAGGGCGTTTTCAAAATTTCAAAATTCATTTTGGAACCCTTAGAAGTGACCTACATCAACCAAAATCTTCGGGGCACAACTAGGCCCCAAATGGAGCCTACATACCAAATTTCATCAAAATTGGTCAATGCTAAGGGGCAAAAGTGCTGCGTACGGCGGACGGACGGCCAAATTTTTATTCGATTTTTGGATTCTACGTACCTTGAAACGTAAACCATCAAATTTTGAGGGGGTGTTAAAATTTTTTTTTCTTGGTCGATTCCAAAGGTTCATTATTGAAAATAATAAACCAAAATACCGCTATCGTGCACTCAACGGGAAAAACTACCCCAAGATCTCACCTTTCCAACGGTATGTCAGTTTCAAGGTTTAAGAGGAAAGTTTCTTTGAAAAAATTTAGTTTTATGCGAAAAAACGTGCTTTATTAGGCGTATTCCGCTAGAGAGCCGACCAAGTATTATTGCCTTCACTTTTCAAGGATTGCAATAAAAAGTCCATCAAATTACATTTCTACTCGTATTTTACGTTTTGGACCTTCCTGAACAATTTTGGTACCGTGTCTGTCCATCTGACAGTCGGTCTGTCTGTCTGAAAGTCCTTGCAGATGGCAAAAGCAATACGAAGCTACTGTCCGATTTCGATGTAATTTTCGGCGATGTTCTCCATAAAAATCAAAGTCAAAGCATTAAATTTTCAAAATCAAATTCAATAATTTTAATTTTTTTTAAATAGAAATTACCATTTTTTGGTTCATTACTTTCAATAACAAGCCTCTGGAATCGAGCAAGAAAAAAAAGTTAACCCCCTCTAAAAATTGTTTTATTGTTTGCCCCTAATAAGTAGCGCTATCGCAGGGCCACTCAACGGCCAACACAACCCCCGGATCACATCTTTTCTACGTTAAGAATCAGTTTTTCGTTTAGTTAGAATAAACATCAAGAAATTGACTTTTTGTAGCAGAAGAATAACTTGAAGAGTTTCATTGACAATAATACTTTTTTTTTTTTCAATTATTGACTTTCCACTCCGATAATGAGTGTCCTTCATTGTACCTACCAACACTTTCTACCAACGTTACAATGACCATTTTTTTTCTGCTAATTGTTCTTTAATTATATTTGAGTTCCATTTTTAAAATCAAAATGAACGGGTTTTCCGTTGAGTGGGCCGCGGTAGCGCTACTTATTCCAGGTAAACAATAAACCTAAAAAATGGTAATTTCTAAAAAAATTAAAATTTTTGAATTTGATATTGGAAATTCAATGCTTTGGTTTGATTTTTATGGAGAACATCGCCGAAAATTACATAGAAATCTGACAGTAGCTTCGTATTGCTTTTGCCATGTACAAGGACTTTCAGACAGACAGACCGACTGCCAGATGGACAGACACGGTACCAAAATTGTTCAGGAAGGTCCAAAACGTAAAATACGAGTAGAAATGTAATTTGGTGGACTTTTTATTGCAATCCTTGAAAAGTGAAGGCAATAATACTTGGTCGACTCTCTAGCGGAATACGCCTAAAGAAGCACGTTTTTTCGCATAAAACTCAATTTTTTCAAAGAAACTTTCCTCTTAAACCTTGAAACTGACATACCGTTGGAAAGGTGAGATCTTGGGGTAGTTTTTTCCGTTGAGTGCACCACGATAGCGGTATTTTTTACGGGGGAATCGTTAGCCTGAAAAATGGCGATTTTCAAAAAAAAAATTATAAATGTTGACTTTGATTTATTTTTTTACTTTCACAAATGACTTTAAGAAACTGGGTTTCCCACTAAATGGATAGGAAATTTAACGCTCTGTCCAACGGTGTACTCAGATTTGAAGTAGCATGAGAAATAAGGGAGTTATGACCATTTTAGTGCTGCAAAGTCGAAAATACGAATAAAAACTTGATAGTGGAAAAAAAAAAGAATTTTGGGTGGGTTAAGAAAAAATTGCTAAGAGACATTTTTTGTTGCAAATTAGTTGTAGAATCGATCCTTGAAGTTTGGTCCATCCAAATGGTAGACACCCTGTATAGTACAGATCGTACTGATGCATCACCTTCTGACTGTTTTGTTGTGCTCTAGTGTACCAAGATTTCATGATAATCTTCCAACGCTGTAAACATCCAACTGCTGATAGTTGTAGATTTCTTCAACAGCCTTCACCTGTTTATGCCTACCATGATTTATAAACACCCCTAATTTCTTATATTTGGGTACACTTCGACAAAAAATTACATACCACCCAAAAATTACTCATGAGTTGGACCCAGCTTACGTTCATGGAATTTTGTCTTCATAGCGTTTAGAAACGACCAGTTTTCAGTGTTTTTCAAAATTCTATAAATCCAATCCACCCAGTCTTAGCACTTGTGTAAAAAAATATTGTTTTTTGTTGTCTTTTATGTTTGTGTTCGCAATTCCATGTAAAAACACTTTCATCCTACAAGTTATGACATGTACATAATATGATTGTGATCGCTGCCACTTGGCAACCCTGCTGCCAGTAAATTACCAATTTCCGGTTTTCCGAATTATAATTCCTACTGGTTACTGTGTCATTCTCCAAAGTAGCCAACCGATGTTGCAAGTTTACATAATTCCAAACCAATATTGGAATTATTTGTTTGGGATTATTTTTTTTTTTTCAATAATTTAATTTGACGATTATATCTCGAACGATGTTGAGGTTGGAGTAAAGACGAATAGAATGCGGTAAGTAGACGAATAGAAAATTCCTTAAGGGGGTCTCAGTCGGTCGCCGTTCGTTCCTCGTTTCGGGTTAGTATTTCCCTAAATTACCGGCGCTCAAACTTTAAAAATTGTACCTAAATTTGAAATTTTTAAGGATTTTTGAAATTTATTAGTGCATCAGCCTAGGGAATTGAAAAACTAAAATATTGTCGCTGAAATTATCAAAATGAAACAATAATTGCCGGCGAAAAATGGGAAAAACCGTTTATTCAGTTAGGTAGCACATTAGGGCACATAGCTGGACACCTGGTCAAAATTCGTGGTGGGAAGGATCCAAAGTACCGTCTAATCAAGAAGTAGAACAATAATTAGTTTGGTTATCTTGTATATTTATTTAGAGGAAATTGCTCCCAAGTGGGAAGCAGTTTTTTCTGCAGAGGTTATTGCAGTTTTGAGTTTCAATTTCTCACTACCACATGACTAGGGAAGTTGCAGAATAGGAGTATTCTCCACAGGTAGACCACTCCGAGACTTAATTATGCACTTGATAATTAAAACTTAATTCAGGCTATTTTTCTCCAAGTCCTCATTGTTTTAAGAATGCCAAATGAACGTTCTTGGACAGATATGGTTCCGGATTCGGCTCAAGGTTTAGATGAGAAAAACGCTGCAAATTATTACACAACGGTTTATTATTTTTATATAGATCACTCTTCTACAAAATCACCAACCATCCAATATGAAGAGAGAAAAAAAAAAAAAAAAAAATCAAAAAAAAATCGAAATCACCAACCATCGATCGCATTTCGGTCAGCTCTAATTTGAACGGAGATTAGGCCTCTTTTGGGATTCACACTCGTGT
Organism: Apolygus lucorum; assembly: GCA_009739505.2. Taxonomy (NCBI): domain Eukaryota; kingdom Metazoa; phylum Arthropoda; class Insecta; order Hemiptera; family Miridae; genus Apolygus; species Apolygus lucorum. The sequence goes on along the minus strand of CM019181.2, from coordinate 50,720,399 downwards.
TTTGATTTATATACATATGTGACCGTCCATGGGAAAAGGGACCTTAAGTTAGATTTTGTGAAAATGGAGTTATTGGTATTTTCGAATAGTAGAAGAGTAGCTGAACACGATGGTGTTTTCAAAATTTTTCTACGATTTTTTTCTCAAAAAGTTATGAGTTTTCGAAGTTTGAGTTTCGAAAAACACAGTTTCGAGAAAACAAGCCTCAAAGTTTACCAACATTTTTCAAGTGTTCAAATGTGAATATTCGCCGTTCTAACAGGAATTTTGAGTCAATTTTTTTTTCATCCATTAGGTACTAATTCACAACCAATATCTGAACATTTTCTACGATTTTTTTTCAAAAAGTTATGAGTTTTCGAAGTTTGAGTTTCGAAAAACACAGTTTCGAGAAAACAAGCCTCAAAGTTTACCAACATTTTTCAAGTGTTCAAATGTGAATATTCGCCGTTCTAACAGGAATTTTGAGCCAATTTTTTTTTCATCCATTAGGTACTCTTTCACAACCAATATCTGAACATTTTTGGGCCATTAGTCTTGCGACCGGTTGGCAGTGACGCAGGTTCATCCCCACTTACTTACCTCTTCCTAGCAGAAATTTCGTACCTATCAGTTTATTTCTCTCAAGTTCTAAATTAAACAAGCAAAAATCGTTATCTGGCCAAATCATAGAAAAACAAGAGATAATATCTCTTGGAAACTGTTGGAAACACTGCTTTGGGAAAAGGGACCTTAAGTTATCCCCTCCTCCGCTCCATATGAATTATGGAGCGGGGGGGTGGTTAACTTAAGGTCCCTTTTGTTGAGATTGAGCTTCTCTCGATTTTTTCCATTTTTCGATTATTTAATCGATATAACATTGCAAACGGCCTGTATCCCCATAAAGAGGGATAGTTGCTGCATCAGAATCGATCAAAACCCAAAAATCGATTTTTTTGTCATTTTTTCTTAAAACTGCTTTCCTGAACATTTTGCCATTTTAACTTAAGGTCCCTTTTCCCATGGACGGTCACATATATATATTTCAATATAAACCCTTAAATTTTCGTAGGGAGCGAACGGTTTGTCCTACAGAGCTCCGCGTGGTCTCAAAAAATTCTAAAAATTCTATAGAATCTTAAATTGAAGGAAAAACAATACCTTTATATCGAAATTTTTTGAGTTAGGGCGTTTTCAAAATTTCAAAATTGATTTTGGAACCCTTAGGAGTGACCTACATCAACCAAAAGCTTCGGGGCACAACTAGACCCCAAATGGAGCCTACATACCAAATTTCATCAAAATCGGTCAATGCTAAGTGGCAAAAGTGCCGCGTACGGCGGACGGACGGCCAAATTTTTATTCGATTTTTGGATTCTACGTACCTTGAAACGTAAACCATCAAATTTTGAGGGGATGTTAAAATTTTTTTCTTGGTCGATTCCAAAGGTTCATTATTGAAAATAATAAACAAAATCACTCCAGAAAGCTTATTTCTATTGGGAATAAAAATCATGTACTACCTTATGAATAACTGTGTAGTTGGTTTTCAATACACCATTGAAAAGCATTTTCTGTTATCTTACAAATCCCTTGAGAATTATTCTGAATGAGCGTTTGATCCTACAGGGGGCAGATGATTACTCAAGAAGATTTCAATTTCATCACTGCGTTTGATCGTGCGGATCAGGAAACCCGAGCCAAACTCATCAACGAGCATAGAGGTCTTTTGGCGAAGACATTTTTGAATTTACTCGAGCACGTTTCCAAGGACCTTACGATTCAATACGTTTTGGTCATGATCGATGACATGTTGCAGGTAAGGAGATGTATGTAGTTGAGATATCTTGTAGTTGAGTCGTAGTAAGCTGTAACTAACGACATAGTTGTCGCGAAAATGGCCGTATACGGTGAGATACACAAACTTTGGCCGAATCCGTCAGTCTAAAGGAGACTCCTCTAGCTAGATATGAAGAAGTTGGCCAGTACCTGAGTCAGAGTCACATAAACTAGAATACTCACACACACTGTAGGTCTTCTAATGACTTTTGTAAACATCTATAGCTTTTCCAAGCCAAATGAAACCTTTTCCAAACCAAATGAAACCTTTTCCAAACCAAATGAAACCTTTTCCAAGTCAAATGAAACTTTTTCCAAGTCAAATGAAACCTTTTCCAAACCAAATGGAACTTTTTCCAAGTCAAATGAAACCTTTTCCAAACCAAATGTAACTTTTTCCAAGTCAAATGAAACCTTTTCCAAGTCAATTGAAACCTTTTCCAAACCAAATGGAACTTTTTCCAAACCAAATGGAACTTTTTCCAAATCAAATGAAACCTTTTCCAAGTCAAATGAAACCTTTTCTAAACCAAATGGAACTTTTTCCAAGCCAAATGAACCCTTTTCCAAGTCAAATGAAACCTTTTCCAAATCAAATGAAACCTTTTCCAAACCAAATGAAACTTTTTCCAAGTCAAATGAAACTGTTTCCAAGTCAAATGAAACTTTTTCCAAGTCAAATGAAACCTTTTCCAAACCAAATGAAACCTTTTCCAAACCAAATGAAACCTTTTCCAAACCAAATGAAACCTTTTCCAAACCAAATGAAACCTTTTCCAAACCAAATGAACCCTTTTCCAAGTCAAATGAAACCTTTTCCAAACCAAATGAAACCTTTTCCAAGTCAAATGAAACCTTTTCCAAACCAAATGAAACCTTTTCCAAACCAAATGAAACCTTTTCCAAACCAAATGAACCCTTTTCCAAGTCAAATGAAACCTTTTCCAAATCAAATGAAACCTTTTCCAAACCAAATGAAACTTTTTCCAAGTCAAATGAAACTTTTTCCAAGTCAAATGAAACTTTTTCCAAGTCAAATGAAACCTTTTCCAAACCAAATGAAACCTATTCCAAACCAAATGAAACCTTTTCCAAACCAAATGAAACCTTTTCCAAACCAAATTGAACTTTTTCCAAACCAAATGGAACTTTTTCCAAGTCAAATGAAACCTTTTCCAAACCAAATGAAACCTTTTCCAAGTCAAATGAAACCTTTTCCAAACCAAATGGAACTTTTTCCATGCCAAATGAAACCTTTTCCAAGTCAAATGAAACCTTTTCCAAACCAAATGAAACTTTTTCCAAGCCAAATGAACCCTTTTCCAAGTCAAATGAAACCTTTTCCAAACCAAATGAAACCTTTTCCAAGTCAAATGAAACCTTTTCCAAACCAATTGAAACCTTTTCCAAACCAAATGAAACTTTTTCCAAGTCAAATGAAACTTTTTCCAAATCAAATGAAACTTTTTCCAAACATAGTGTATTTTTGTCGTTAGTCGTTAATCGTTAGTCACAAAAAAGACATCGGACGTATGTATTGGTGACTCCCCTTAATTATCTGTTTCTCCGTGTGGGCGTGGCGATAGGTAGGTACCCACTCACATTCAACAGCCAGAAATTTCTCATACTTAATTGTTTCCTATTGTACTAAGGTGAGATCTACTTCGATAATTCTATGCCTAAAATTCATTGAATTTTCATTTTGGCAACTTCTTTGTACGATAGGTACAATTGCATCGATCTGAAATTTGCAGAGTATCTACCTATCTAGGGAACTCATTTCACTCATTTTCTCAATAGGTTTCATTTGACTTGGAAAAAGTTTCATTTGGTTTGGAAAAGGTTTCATTTGACTATGAAAAGGTTTCATTTGGCTTGGAAATGCTATATATCCCAGTCTGGCCTGCATTGCGTACCTACTCAATTTTGGCATGCTTTACTTTTTAAAGGCATCATTGTTGAAAATCGCTTAGGTCTCTCCTACCAACACAGTAGGTAATGAAGTTGTTGACGTTTTCAGGAAGATCGCAGCAGAGTGGAAATTTTCCGAGAACATTCGACCAGAAAGAAGGAACCAGTGTGTGGACAGTTCCTGAACCTTCTGAACGGCTCCGACGGGTTCATAGTTAACATGACTGCCACAATCATCGCCAAAATCGCATGCTGGAGCCCCGATTTGATGGATCGAGCTGATCTCAACTTCTATTTGACTTGGCTTAAGGACCAACTGAAAGTAAATGTAAGTTTACCTTCCTAAATGTGAGATAGATTACGTTCTTCTCCTACTCGCTTTCTTCATAGGGTGAGATATTCACGTGTCAACTCCGCGCAGGCCAACTTGGAGGAGCGCCTCGCCAGAGATTGTATACTGAATCAACCAGGGATCTAAAACTGCGAATAGTTGTGGATATTATTGAAGCAACACCAGGAAAATTGAGTTGAAATATGTAATCAGATGACAACCAGGAGTCAATCCTGAATCCTTTTTCTGTCTAGGTGAACTCTATGATGCAAAGATCAGGCCATCCCTATCTCATCCATTCGCTATGATGTTCTCAACTTAATTAGCGAATTTTCAAGGAAAATTAAGCTATTGCAATGGCATCAAAATTTTTAGAATGGACTTTTTCGAAATTTTTTTGAAGAACATGAATATGGACTCCTAAGTTCTTCAAAGCATACCCAGTGCATACAGTATGTTGGTATGGTACAGAGTTGTAAAGTAATGATTACTTTGAGTAATGATTACTTTTCAAAATTACTTTTCTTATAAGAAATGGAATGAGTCAAGTGATTATGATTATGTACACATAAAACCAATAACTGGGATTTTAAGAGATACCTTAATCCAAAGTAATTGCCATTCCCATTACCCATTCCTGTAATGGGAATGGAATTTTCAATTACTTTTTCCAATTCCTAGTAATGGTAATGGTTTTTCCAATTCCCCATTACTCGTAGTTGGAAAAGTAATGGGTCCTTCCAATTACCCATTGCAGGAAGAGTAATGGGTAATGGGGAAACCAATTCCCCATTACCACCATTCAATCAGTAAGTTGACCATCCTCCAATTCATAAGGGACCATCCTCCAATTCATAGGGGACCATCTTCCAATTCATAGGGGACCACCCTCCAATTCATAGGGGCCATCCTCCGATTCATAGGGAAACATCATCCAATTCATAGGGGACCACCCTCCAATTCATAGGGGACCACCCTCCAATTCATAGAGGGCCATCCCACCATCAAATTCATTGGGGACCATCCTCCAATTCATAAGGGACCATCTTCCAATTCATAGGGGACCACCCTCCAATTCATAGGGGCCATCCTCCGATTCATAGGGAAACATCATCCAATTCATAGGGGACCATCATCCAATTCATAGGGGACCACCATCCAATTCATAGGGGACCATCCTCCAATTTATAAGGAACCATCTTCCAATTCATAGGGGACCACCCTCCAATTCATAGGAGGCCATCCCACCATCCATTTCGTTGGGGACCATCCTCCTAATCAAGGGGGACCATTCCCAAATTCCTGGGGGACCACCCTCCCAATTCATAGGGGGCCATCCCACCATCCATTTCGTTGGGGACCATCCTTCAATTCATAGGGGACCACCCTCCCGAATCATAGGGGACCGTCCCACCATTCAATGATCCCCGACTATTAGGATGGTGGGATGGCCCCCTATGAATTGGAGGGTGGTCCCCTATGAATTGGAAGATGGTCCCCTATGAATTGGAAGATGGTCCCCTATGAATTGGGAGATGGTCTCTTATGAATTGGAGGATGGTCCCTTATGAATTGGAGGATGGTCAACTTACTGATTGAATGGTGGTAATGGGGAATTGGTTTCCCCATTACCCATTACTCTTCCTGTAATGGGTAATTGGAAGGACCCATTACTTTTCCAACTACGAGTAATGGGGAATTGGAAAAACCATTACCATTACTAGGAATTGGAAAAAGTAATTGAAAATTCCATTCCCATTACAGGAATGGGTAATGGGAATGGCAATTACTTTGTTCCGAATGTAATTGGAATTGGTAATGGGAATTGCAATTCCTATTTTAACAACTCTGGTTTGGTATACTGAAAATCGAAAAAAAAAACAACAATAGCCGTGTGGGTACTCTATGAGTTCGTAGAGACGAGTAGAACATGAACATGGACTCCTAAGATCTTCAAAGCATACCCAGTGCATACAGTATGTTGGTATGGTATACTGCCGTGCTAAGCCAGAAATTCGTTACGTGAAAATTTTTGCCAAATTGAGTTATTGGTATCCGGAGGTTTTGGGGGTTGATTTCTATAGATTTTCCGAGTTTTCGAGTCGTATCTCTACTAGAAATGCCTCGAACAAGCCTCCCGATTTTCGCGTCAAGGCGTGTTAACTTGATTCTGCTAAGAAACTAGTCGTAGAGCAATTCTAAAGAAGGAAACTCGTATATTGACACTGATACGGGAATCGGCCTTAGTATTTCTGCAATACGACTTATTTCTATCTGAATCGGCATGATACGACTTCTTGCCTCTGAAAACTCAGCATTTAGTGGCGACTTTAGTAACCTTTCCTCGGGATATTTATGTTTTAAATAACGTTGAAAATGTTTCAGTTAATTACAAGAAGGAGAAATGAAAATGATGAATACTCATTCAGATACTGGAATAAACGTTAATTTATTGATTCATCTATTTATTGATTTTTTCTTACGCTCTGAACACAGATATGAATTACGATTGACTTTGAACTAGAAGGATGACAAAATAGTTAAGGTGAAATGGTTTTTTGATTTAAAGATAATTATGAAGTTTCAGGAATTAAAATGTGCTTAGCATTCCAAAGTCTCATGGTTGCGTATTCAGAACAGAATAGTCGTAACTTCGGGTTTACGAGAGCGTAAACTCGTATCAATCATAGTTTACGACTTTTAGTGCTAACAAAATGGAAATACGACTTCAAGCCTTAGTCTGGCTTGAATGTAAGTGAGATAGGAATGGAAAAATGAAATCGATTCGGCTACTAATTTCCTTTAAGAAAAACGTTTCCTTGTGGTAAAAGGAGGAAAAATAATCCGTCGTTTTTGATAAAGTTAGGGCGTTTTTCCGAAAGTTGGATGAAGACAAGATACGACTTTCTGGCTTAGAAAGGCAGTATGAAAATCGAAAAAAAAAACCAACAATAGTCGTGTGGGTACTCTATGAGTTCGTCGAGACGAGTAAAACATGAATATGGTGACCATTATTTTAGTAATAGAGTACTCGTAAATTATCACTGCCAAAGATACAACCTTACGATGGTGCAGTCTCGACTAATTATTTTAATTTATCATCATTATGGTTGTTCCTGGACCCATCCTCTCAAAGACCTGCTTATACGGACCTGTTTGCTCCGGACACCGTTTTTGGTTATTCCGACTCAACGCGGACCATCTGGGTGTACCATCATATGACCGAACTTGTCTGGAAAGCCTACTTACTCTTGTTGACCTTTAAAATACGTTTTAATTTTTGTTTAAAAATGTTCAGCAGTTCCACCTACAGAGAACCTAAACTGGCTCCAGTTCGTCTGCTGTTAACTGTAAGTCGGGCAAGGCAAATAAGAAATGGGTGCATGAAAAGAGCGATTTCATATTCATATACAAGGTGTTCACGGTAGGGTGCGCTGTAATTCACCCACGAAATCGACAACCAATTTGTGCAACAAAAAGTGCCTCCTAGGATTTTTCTTTTGAAAAGTCTATAATATTCGGAATTTTTACGATGAAAATTGGTGGAGAAAATTTCGTTTGAATGCTAAAATGGCAGGCTTTTTTTTAAAAGGAAATGAGTGTTCCGGCAGGAGACTCCGGGGTTGGACCGGAGAGTGCGGCGGAGCTGTAGATCCCCCCCACCCCGCAAGTAATCAGTAGCCAGTTTGGTTTTAAAAACGCTGCAAATTATTACACAATGGTTTATTATTTTTCTATATAGATCGCTCGTCTACAAAATCACCAACCATCCAATATGTAAAAAAAATCGAAAAAAAATCAAAAAAAAAAAAATCCAAATCACCAACCATCGATCGCATTTCGGTCAGCTCTAATTTGAACGGAGATTAGGCCTCTTTTGCGATTCACACTGGTGTTTTGATTTATATATGTATATATATATATATATTTCAATTTAAACCCTTAAATTTTCGTAGGGAGCGAACGGTTTGTCCTACAGAGCTCCGCGTGGTCTCAAAAAATTCTAAAAATTCTATAGAATCCTAAATTGAAGGAAAAACAATACCTTTATATCAACATTTTTTGAGTTAGGGCGTTTTCAAAATTGATTTTGGAACCCTTAGAAGTGACCTACATCAACCAAAAGCTTCGGGGCACAACTAGACCCCAAATGGAGCCTACATACCAAATTTCATCAAAATCGGTCAATGCTAAGTGGCAAAAGTGCCGCGGACGGCGGACGGACGGCCAAATTTTTATTCGATTTTTGGATTCTACGTACCTTGAAACGTAAACCATCAAATTTTGAGGGGGTGTTAAAATTTTTTTCTTCTTGGTCGATTCCAAATTCATTATTGAAAATAATTGAAATTTTTTCCCCACCAATTTTCATCGTAAAATTGTTTAAAATATGCATTTATACACAGGGTGTCGCACGAGTTGTTATGTTAATTGCTAACTCTACCCCACTCTAGCCACCTGAACTAATTAAAATTGCGTCGTAACTCATTAGGATAGAAAAAAAGCGATTTTCTATTAAGAACCACCTAATTTTCGGCCGCCGTTTCGAAAAATGCCAGTTAAATCCAAAAATACATCACACTTGGGGTCTACCTTCATCTCAATTTTGGCACAATCCAGGTGTTGCGCAAGTTTGCGCTCTCACTGGACGAGTTGTGCGCAACCAAAAAAAATCGGTTGAGGGGTCTAAAACTCGTGAAATTTTGCGTAGAATCCAAATGTGCAATACAAAATAGGGGTGCTCATTTTGAGATGACAATGTTATTGGGGATTGCGCACGCGCGCAATGCGCACCGTGGTCATATTTGAGATCATTGGGAAAAACGCTGCAAATTATTACACAATGGTTTATTATTTTTCTATATGTATTGATCACTCGTCTGCAAAGCCACCACCCATCAAACATGAAGAAAAACATCGATCGCATTTCGGTCGGCTAACACTTGAAAGGCGATTAGGCCACTTTTGCGATTCACACTCGTGTTTCTGATTTATCGTACGTCCAAACTTTAAATTCTCGTAGTGAGCGAACGGTTTGTCCTACAGAGCTCCGGGTGGTCTCTAAAAATTCTAAAAATTCTACAGAATCTTAAATTGAAGGAAAAACAATACCTTCATATCAAAATTTTTGAGTTAGGGCGTTTTCAAAATTTCAAAATTCATTTTGGAACCCTTAGAAGTGACCTACATCAACCAAAATCTTCGGGGCACAACTAGGCCCCAAATGGAGCCTACATACCAAATTTCATCAAAATCGGTCAATGCTAAGGGGCAAAAGTGCCGCGTACGGCGGACGGCGTACGGCGGACGGCGGACGGACGGCAAAATTAATAAACCAAAATCATAAAAATAAAAAGCTTTTTTTACCACTATCCCGACGATTTTAGCAGGGGGGGGGGGGGGGAATAACTCGTGCGACACCCTGTATATCACATACCATTCGAAAGATGACATTCTGGCGCATTTGTTAGGCTACGCGCTTGCAATCACAGGATGGATTACGGAGACTTGATAAACGTTTGTAAAAACAAGCCTTTTTCAAAATCGCATAAAGATTGCTTTGTATTGATTTTTCGCCAGTTTAATGAGAGCAACAAAATTTGGTTTGGCACTAGAAAGATAGGGAATTCAAAAGCCCTAACATTACGGTATAATCAAATTTTTCGTTTTCAGTTTAGGGAGATAGGGCCGTTTCAATAAAACTAGGCCTAAAACACGAAAAAGTCGAATTTTAGTTGTTAAAAAAAACCCCTTAGAGGGACTTTCAGTTGCAAATTAGCTGTAGATTACGTGGGTGAAGTATCGTGAACACCTTGTATTTCATGAAAACCTCAATCAATCAATCAATATATTTTTATTTGCCAGAAACACATAGTGCATCAGCAATTGTCAATGGATGCACAGAACAACAATAATGAAATCTCTTTTTGTCGAAAAAGGAAGGAAAGTTTTTTCCTGCCAAGAAAATAAAAATGTAAAAGCCCTGTGTAGGAGGAAACACCGCAGCACGTGATGAGGGGCCGGGGAGAATCCCAGCCCCGCCCACCACGGTGGCATCCCAAATCCAGCGGAGAATCACTGTTTACCTGAGCTGGTATCTCCTTGTGTCTGACGAGATTCTCTAAAGAACAGGGGTTCAAGCTCAGACCAAAGCGTTCACTTGTGAAGGATTTTAGTTGGTTAAGCTAAATGCTAGCTTCTGAAGTGTTTATTCGTTTCGCAAAATGGAAACAGGTTAGCACTTTAGAGATTCACTGTCTAAACGTTTCGTTGCAACAAGAGGTGAACGATCCCATTCACGACCCCAAATAAATCTAATTCGATCTTTATTTTTATAGGCCAGGGAGGGAAAAGGGCATCATGGGGCTTCTTCTGACACCCCGACTATTGACGTAGGTATTTCTTTAAATGCCGCATTTTCATTTGCTAGTTTGTCTTGCTTCACGCTGTTGTGTTTTTACATAATTTCACATGCAGGCTTCTGGAAGGTCGTTGAAATCGCCAAATCGCTTCTGATGGAGGCAGTTGTCGCTGGGCTAGGATAATTCCGTCTGACTTTGGTTTTATTTTTCGTATAAAACCTGGTAAGTTCTGGCAGGTCGAATAAATTTCGAAGGAACATGATTTTCGGGGAGTTTTGTGTGTTAGAAATTTCTAGGTCCACAGATTTCAGGTGCCTTATTTCATTGCACAGGGTGGAGCGCAAAAGAAAAAAAAAATAGAAAAAAATACAATAGAATAGAAATAGAATAGAAGCGCAATAGAAAAAAAACACAAATTAATGAAAAATTACCTAATTTTAAATTGTTTTTCCTTGTATTTGGTATTGGAAATTTAAATTTATATATTTGAACACCGTGTCTAGCAAATGGGACTCTGTTTACACTGAAGAAGCCTACTAGAGAACCGAGGGGGGGGGGGGGGGTGCTGTCCACCTGTGGACTTGAAGAAATTCATCTACTGCGCCCTTCGTCCAACCTCAAGGTCTCATGCCAAAACGCTGATTTCGTTAAGAAAATTCACGTATTTCCGCAAAAAACAAATGTTTACCCTAAATTCGATAGTACGATTTTTTAAAAAATTGAAAAGCTGAGATTATTATGGTGTGTCTCTTTTACTACTATGTAATAATGTCTTAAAAGGGTCAAAAATAAAATTTTGGAAAATTTTTTTAAAAATTTTTCTGAGTTTTTTTTACGCATCAAATCTGCTCAAAATATTTTTGTTTGGCATTAGGGTAGAGAGATGTAAAATTTAACGTTCTTTCCAAAGGTGCCCTCATTTTTACGTTTACGTGGTAAATTAAGATAGTTATGACCATTTTATTGATGTACGGTCCAAAACACAAAAAGATCTTCGAAATTAAAAGACTAACGAAAACACGGAGTTCAAACAAATGTAAGAAGAATTTTTTTGTTAGATATTTGTTGAAGAATCGATCCCTCGTAGGTTGGACTCATTAAGTGTGTTCACCGTGTATGTTTACAGCAGAGATGGGCGAATTCTTATTCATAAATACGATTATGAATACAAATCGTATCTTCGACTTAATGAGTATGAATACAAATACAGGTATGAATATGAATACAATCGTATTCACACTTTAAATACGATTTTCCCCCCGTATTCGTATTTTGAATACGATTTTATAATTTTTTCTATGATTACCCCAAAAATCGAATTTTTTAAAACGATTTTCGCTGAAAATTTTCTCCCTCTCTGGACATATTTATAACCTAACATTGTCAAAATAATCAATCAAAATTCGAAACGCTCACAAATTCTTATAGGATTTTTCACGCAGAATCGAATGAAACCAACCCCAGGTCGCTACGACCAACCGAATAGAAACTACGACATTTCCGTTGAAAATCGTATTTTTTAAAACAATTAGCACTGGAAATCATTCAAAGATTATGATTTTTACCAGATATTTCGTCGTACTTTCTATTCAGTCGGTCTCATTCGATTCTGCGTGAAAAATCCTATAAGAATTGGTGAGCGTTTCGATTTTTTAGGACGTCCCACAGTAAGACTTGGGCGTCCTTATGCGATCGATCTGGGGTAAAGTTGGACAACACTCAACAGAAAAAAAAATAACCACACAGTAATCCGTTTTAGACCATTCTGAATCCAAATCCGCGAAAAAAAACCATAGGTGTATGTCTGTGTGTGTGACAAAATCTTGTGTCGTCTGCACAGACCTTAGTTCTCTACCGATTTTCCTGGTTCTTTTTTTTTCGACGCGGAAAACTATCTAGTTGTGCACTACCGCGCCGGAATTTTGAATTTTGCCTTTTAAGGGGAGGAAAGGGGGGGTTAATGCTTAAAAAACGTGCGTTTGCGGGCGTAATCTTGTAAACTCTGCCCAGGCCTCAATTTTCAACCGATTTGCGTGTTTCTTTTTTTGTTTGACTCAAATAACTTTCGAGTTGTACACGATTTCACCCGAGTACCAAAATTCGGAAGGGGAGGGGGCAAGTGGGGGATAATATTCACAAAACATCCGATTTTTCAATATTTCGGTTCCTTTACTGCTTACTAATTGTACCCAACCTTTGAAATTGAGGAAAAATTCTCTTTATACCTCCGGATTTTCATGAATTATTCTCTGTACCACCATGGAACTAATAGTGGTGCCACCATGGTGCCAGGACACCATAAACCGCATATTTCGTGGTTTTTTTTTTTTTTTTTTTTTTTTTGTGTTTCACCTTGAATACGGATGTGAACCTCGACGGACCGCCTACTAAAACTAATTGATGAAAGTTCAATGTTACGACGTATTTCCGAATTGGTGTCAGACCGGCACCATTGGAGGAGGGGGGGGGGGGGGGGTAAACTCGAATTTGCATGTTGGGTATCGTAGATCATGGATTTTAAAATGCTCTTCAGATTCGAGGCTCCCATGCCGCTAGAAATGTTACGGTTGATAATGGTGAGGGGGGGGTCACTATTTCTTGCCTAAAGTAATAAATAATTTACATCGAGTGAAACAGTTTTATCGCTTACCAACTGGTTAAACTGATCTAATGCTTATCCAATGGGACGTCCCCTGGAATGCATGCATTACTAAACAATATGTTTATTAATTATTTTGGCAAGTTTAGGGAATAAATACGTCCGAAATTGCGGTAAAAATCATAATTTTTTATGATTTTCAGTGCAAATTGAAAAAAAAAACGATTTTTAGCGGAAATGTCGTAGTTTTTATACGGTAGGTCGTAGCGACCTGGGGTTGGTCTCATTCGATTCTGCGTGAATTTGTGAGCGTTTCGAATTTTGATTGATTAATTTGACAATGTTAGGTTATAAATATGTCCAGAGTTCGGGAGAAAATTATTTTAAAAAAGTATGATTTTCAAGAAAAATCGTTCAAAAAAATTCGATTTTTAGGGAAACCATAGAAAAAATTATAAAGTCGTATTCAAAATACGAATACGGGGGAAAATCGTATTTAAAGTGTGAATACGATTGTATTCGTATTCATATTCATACCTGTATTCGTATTCATAATCATACGAGGTGTGTAAATAAAGTAATGAGACTGATCTTTTTTCAATTTTTTATAAAAAAGAATATTATAATGCAAAGAATATTATAATGCAATACTGTCTCCTTCAAAATAGTTCACTTGGGAAGCCACACAGCGCTGGAGACGGTTCTTCCAATCATCATAGCATTGCTGGAACTCCGATACTGGAATAGCCTTCAGCTGGTCGGTTACAGCTTTTTGAATGTTAGCAAGTGTCCCAAAATGAGTTCCCTTGAGGTGATTTTTCAATCTCGGGAAGAGAAAAAAGTCACAGGGACTCAAATCTGGCCTGTGCCAGATTGAACCAGAAAATGAACTGGACGTTGCATCACGACAATGCACCATGTCACACTGCAATCTCAATAATGCAGTTTTTAGCCAGTAAAAACATTCCTGTAGCTCCTCAGCCTCCTTATTCGCCAGATTTGAGTCCCTGTGACTTTTTTCTCTTCCCGAGATAGAAAAATCACCTCAAGAGAACTCATTTTGGGACACTTGCGAACATTCAAAAAGCTGTAACCGACCAGCTGAAGGCTATTCCAGTATCGGAGTTCCAGCAATGCTATGATGATTGGAAGAACCGTCTCCACCGCTGTGTGGCTTCCCAAGGGAACTATTTTGAAGGAGACAGTATTGCATTATAATATTCTTTGAATAAAAAATTGAAAAAAGATCAGTCTCATTACTTTATTTACACACCTCGTAAAGTCGCAGATATGATTTGTATCCAAAATCGTATTTATGAATAATAATTCGCCCATCTCTAGTTTACAGTACTTGGTGTTTGGTACACTACTTGGGGTACTTGGTGTTTGGCATTGTCATTGACACTGTAATCAACTCCTGTCATGGTTTTGCGTATGTTTTATTGTCCATCGTAATAAAAGAGGTACATCTTCCCAATAAGGTTAGGTTTCTGACCGCGAATATCTTGGTGATTGGTTTCGGGAATCCTTTATCGTCTTTAAATGTCTGTCCAGCGTGTCCTCAACATGTCAATGTCCTCATCAGTATTTTACATAAGTCCGAAGGCGTAGGAAGCTTCAATGAGGCACAACGCCTCCTCCATGTGCACTGTGCTGTATGAATGTCATGCATGAAAGTGATAGATCTCATAATATAATCATTCCATCAATATTAACTACACTTTAAAGCACCAGCCACATATTTTGCCAAGACATACTTGGAGAACTCCCAATCTAGATTTTGGTGTAGAAAAAGTTATGTGTCACCTGCTTTTGTATTTTGTTATGTGTTTATTCTAACGAACAAATCTATCCACGATCTTTTGATCCTTCCATCCTGTTCCATTGATTTCAGAACAACGACTACATGCAGTCAGTCGCCCGGTGCTTGCAGATGATGTTGAGAATAGATGAATTCAGAGCAGCTTTTATTTCTGTTGACGGTATCTCCACGCTGATGAGTGTTCTCTCTGGACGCGTTAACTTCCAGATCCAGTATCAGCTCATATTCTGCATCTGGGTCCTCACTTTCAACCCCAAACTCGCTGAGCGAATGAACAAGTAAGTGTTTATACTTTCCAAATAATACCTCAATTAATGCATATAACGTTCAACGCTAGACTTCTAATGGTTTTTGAGACTTTCACCCTCTCGGTTTGCCACACTCACTATCACACGTTGATGGTATCAACTACTGTGTTACGATTGAAAGAAAGCGGCTGGCTTGGTGAGGTGTCCATGTGTATTACAGTCCCAAAAACGTCGTCCTTCTATCTGTCACTCGCGCCAGGGGAAAATGAGACCGAGGGTGTTGACTACCGACTGATGACGAAGTGGAAGGTGTGTTTATTACAGACCGTTCGTGGTAGAGGTGTGTAAGACAAGGTCATTTGGCGGATTCGAATCCCAAACGGTCACTCATTACAGAGACCAGGTCTTTTGAATCCGTTCACCCGTTCACTCACAAGACAAACAACCAACCAGTCAGAAGTCACAAAAACGAGCGAGTCTGTGAACCGAACGAGTCGAAACGTTGGGATCCAGGTTGTGACTCGAAAAAACGCTGAATCGAAAAACCGAACGAGTCGGAATAGGTTACAATGAGTAGGCGATTTGAATGAATCGAATGAGCTAAAAGACGAAAACAAATGAAAGATCGATTCGAATCGTATGAATCTAGTCTTTGAGTGTGTTTTGTCTTTTCAGTCCTTAGTCAATTCTTCACTTGGATGATGGAAGGTTTTGCTTAGAAAACCACTTCCATCTACTTCTTTCTGTTGATACTTCCTTGTCATTTTCACACATTAATGATCCATGTACAAACATGCTTGTATATAAATAAACATTATACATTCATATTGCGGGCAATTAATTTATTTTGTTGGCCTTCTGCCGTTGTTCTCGTAATTTAACCCGAAAACTCGATTGGTGGGTTGATGAACGAATGACCGAGTTCATTTTGATAACCTGTTCAGTTCTGACAGAGTCATTTTGCAGATAAGGTCTTTTCAATACGTTCACTCCTGACCGACACACCTCTAGTTCGTGGTCGGCCAGGGTTTAGGGTTTGACCTCTGGGCAGTGGTTCCCAATGGGGTATTTCAGTCAATTTTTTTAAATTTTGTTTTCAACAGAGTATGGCTCAGGAATAGTGGTAATCGAGTCTGTTCGTCGAGAATTTTTTTTTTTTAAATCAGAGAAGCTAAGGAAAGTTGAAGATTTGAATGGTGTGACGTAGCTAGCCAATCGTGACGTAGCTAGCCAACTGACTTTGAAAAAAGTATCCATGCACAGAGAAGAGATGAAACCCTTGGAGGACCTCTTGGATACTACAAAATACTACTCACACACACGCGCACGCGGCATAAGTGTGTGTGCGTTAAGGGAGGCCCGCCTTTTTTTCAAACGTGTGATCTCTTTATTAATTTTTCTACCACATGTTATAGTATCATTGGGCTTAAAGTTGGAGTATAATATACTCCTATATTATAGGTTTTCAAGGGTGCTGAATCCAAATTTGAGGTCAAAAACCTGAATGTCCGACCCACCGAAATACCCCATTATATACAGAATACCTACTTTTGAGATGAACCACACTTTAAGGATCAGCTCTACAACTAATTTTCAACAAAAATCCCTCTTAGCAATTTACATAACCCCTTATTTCTCTTACAAATTCCGTTCCAATTTTAGCTCACCAAGATGCGATCGATGTTCATTTATGAAACTCCCTATTTCTTAGAAATAAATTTGATTGTGAAGTAGGTAGTTAGTGACGATGCCAAAGACTAGTGATCTGTATAGAAAAATAATAAGCCTTTGTGAAATTATTCGCAGCGTTTTGACTTTTAATAACTTACAAAAAATGGTTTAAAAATTCAGCTTTGTTTGAGATTGGGAGGCTTGGGGTTGGTTTCTCCAGCCGGAACTCACCTCATTATGACTCGAGTTTCTCAATACCCGAATTACGAAGGTCTCAGGTACGGAGGCTACGGCCCTTTCCCAACCTGACACACCTACCTATAATTTTGGAACAGGTAATCGTCCATGTAAGGAGGTATACCCTTCGGGAAATTGGCCGCCCGCTTTCTTTCAATCGTAACACAGTATCAACAGTGCTGTATTGGTGTTTGGTGCGCACTTTCGTTGAGGTGAGAACTCGGTCTCGAGTAGTGCTAACGTTCGTAAACAATAATTGTTTACAATTATTGTGATCGCGGGCCATTGAACTGCCGCGTCGGCACTGGCCGAATAGGAATATCCTCGTTACGATGAACTCCGATGCTACGTGTACTATAGAGGAATACTCCCAACTGGTGGTAAGGCGTATTGGTAACATTTAACAGAGTATTACTCAATTTTGCCTCAATAAAGACAATAAAATAGGAAAGCAGGAGGCGGCTCAAATTACGGCTTATGTTAAGCAAATAGTCTCTAGTGCACATGACATTGCGCTGCATTTGAACTTGACACAAGGGAAGTATGAAGAGGCCAAAAAAGGAAGGGACCTTATTTGTACCACGCTAGAATCCAATACGTTGAACATTTTGGATCTGGTGTCCAAAGGTGTTGAACATAAGACTGAGCGGCCAACTTTTGCAACCATTTTGAAGTCGAAAGTGATGGAAAAGCCGCTTCTAACAGATAATAGTGTTGTTGTGTTCCCGGTTGACAAGAACAGCACAAAAAACCGGAGGAAATTCAAGCCGATTTGAGTAATGTTTGGAATCCAGTTTCTGAGGGGATTAAAATAGCTCACACTAGAAAATTGGGTAATAAAGGTCTTTTAATCCGTACTGCTGGAAAACAGGATCTTAATGCCATATTGGACTGCCCAAAATTTAGTGAAATCGGTCTACATGTCTCAAAACCACGGAAGCGATTGCCGAGGCTTGCGCTCTATGGGGTGCAATCAAGTCTGACAGAGGAAAACATCAGGGAAAGTTTGGTGAAACTAAACAATCTTGATGCCGAAGAAGTTAGAGATCAGATGAATTTCATATTCAAATTCGGCAGAAGAGAGCAGTAACTGCTCAACTGTTGACCACTAACCATGTGATTGAGGTTTCGCCTGACCTTCGCAAGAGGTTACTCGAAAGACGAAGAATCTTCCTTGGATGGAGCTGTTGCCATGTCGAGGACTTTATTCGTGTTTCAAGATGCTTCAAGTGTAACGGTTTCGGCCATGTGGAGAAATTTTGTAAAATTGAACATCAAAATTGTGGTCATTGTGCTGGTAATCATGATTTCAAGGAGTGCTCTAAGAAAAACGAAACACCGTGCTGCGTTAACTGTAAGAAGTTTGGAATCCCGCATGATCATCAGGCTAGCGACCGTACTTGCCCTAGCTATCTTAATGCACTTTCTGGTCTAGTGAACAAAATTGATTATGGAATTTTGTAAATAACCTCACAGGTACCCCACTGCTAAACTTTTTTCCGAATTCAATTGTATTATCGATAAAAAATGTATTTCGGCTTCAGTCTTGCATTCTTGCTTACAAAACGGGCATTAGGTCTGAGCATGCATGTAACATTGCCTTTAGCTGAACTGCTTAGGCTTCCAATATATCTTTGCCTCGTTGCCGTACTGAATTTTATCGAAGAAATTCTTACATTACCGCGGTGAACTTTTTTTATCAGCACAAAATTGATATAACTAATTTCCATAGTATATTGGGATTTAAAAATATTTATCGGTTATTTTATCGAGGGTGTTGTAGACGGTAGGTGCCTACGTTTAGTTTTTAAATTATTATTTTATAGGGAGTATGGACATACGATTATTATAATATTTTTATTGGGTGTATAAATTTAAACTTAAATGCTTTTGTTAATTTCATTTCAACATTTTGACTAAAATTGTAATTTACCGAGACTCCACCAGGGGACACAAGTTCGTAGGAACTTAGCCTTGGTGGGCAAGGTGTGTAATTGATTTATTATTTCTATTTCATTTTATGTCCTTGTATAACTGTCCTATTATTTGTATATGTTTTGTATTTGCCAAATAAATAAATAAATAACTTTTCCTCTGCCTCATAAAATTAAAATCTCGCGTTTATTTACAGGTTCAGCGTCATTCCGATTCTGGCCGACATACTCAGTGATTCCGTGAAAGAAAAAGTCACCAGGATTATTTTGGCTGCTTTTAGAGTAAGTTTTCATATTTGTTGTGGGAATTTTTTAGTTTTTTTCGAATGTTATGTCTTATGTTGGGGGTTCGGTACCCTGAGTAACCCACAAGCGTCATATGACGACTTGTTTTACATAAATGACGATTACATCACCTTAAGTCATCAAAAACACTTATTATTGTATATCATTCGATACAAAGTGAATAAAACTCAATGAATAATGACTCACTGACTTAATATGTTATTACTTGGTACAATAAAAAGTTTCATAAAAAATTGATCGAGGAGGAAATTACGTATCTGAAAAGCATAGCACTTATTTAATTGCATTAAGATGGATGCTCTCTGAGGTTCCAGAAGTTTGCCTTTTTGGTTTATTATTTTCAATAACGAACCTTTGGAATCGACCAAGGAAAAACATTTAACCCTTCCCCCTCAAAATTTGTTGATTTACGTTTCAAGGTACGTAGAATCCAAAAATCGAATAAAAAACGCTGCAAATTATTACACAATGGTTTATTATTTTTCTATATAGATCACTCGTCTGCAAAGCCACCAACCATCCAACATGAAGAAAAACATCGATCGCATTTTGGTCAGCTAAAATTTGAACGGAGATTAGGCCTCTTTTGCGATTCACACTCGTGTTTCTGATTTATCGTACGTAAAACACTTAAATTCTCGTAGGGAGCGAACGGTTTGTCCTACAGAGCTCCGCGTGGTCTCAAAAAATTCTATAGAATCTTAAATTGAAGAAAAAACAATACCTTTACATAAAATTTTTTTGAGTTAGGGCGTTTTCAAAATTTCAAAATTTATTTTTCAACCCTTAGAAGTGACCTACATCACCCAACATCTTCGGGCCACAACTAGACCCCAAATGGAGCCTACATACCAAATTTCATCAAAATCGGTCAATGCTAAGTGGCAAAAGTGCCGCGTACGGCGGACGGGCGACCAAATTGTTATTCGATTTTTGGATTCTACGTACCTTGAAACGTAAACCATCAAATTTTGAGGGTGTTTTAAAAAAAATTTCTTGGTCGATTCCAAAGGTTCATTATTGAAAAAATAATAAACCAAAAATGTTCCGTCCGTCCGCCGTACGCGGCACTTTCCTCAGTTAGCATTGACCGATTTTGATGAAATTTGGTGTGTAGGCTCCATTTGAGGTCTAGTTGTGCCCCGAAGCTTTTGTTTGATGTAGGTCACTTCTAAGGTTTCAAATTTTCAAAACGCTCTAGCTCAAAAACCTTCAGTATAAAGGTTTCCTTCAATTTATTATAGTATTGAATTTTTAGAATGGAATGAGACCAACCAGAGCTCTGTAGGTCCCTATAAGAATTTAAGGGTTGGATTTACGATTAATCAGAAACACGAGTGTGGAACTTCTCAACCGTTCAAACTTTAGTTGACCAAAATGAAATCGTTGTTCGTTTCTTCGAGTTGTACTCAGTTTCGCGTTCTTAGCAACCAGTAATCACATTTCATAATGATTATGTCAACCTCAACGCCCTATTTCTTCATATAGAATATGAAGCGTTTATTTCTTCAAATTTAACTTAATTGTTAAGCAAAAATAATAAATTTGGTAGGTAGTGGCAATGACAAAGCTGTGTTCTTTGCAGGCGAGTGATCTATACAGAAAAATAATAAACCTTTGTGTAATAATTTGCAGCGTTTTTAATTGAAAAAACTTCGTCAATTGATGAACAATTAAGTTCAATAAATTCCTTCTATATGCTAATTATACATTTCAGTGCTAAAGAGAAGTAATACAACAAAACTAGCTATGAAAAATTCGCTTTATCTGCTTACCACATAGATATGAAAAATTATAAGCCAAAAACCTTGAACAAAATGAAAAAGCAACAAGTCACCAACAAAAAAAAAAGTAAAGTATTCTGTCCATTAGCACTATTGTTGTTCCCCGCGCCTTCAAGAACAATATCTTTCAGAAAATGCGTTTGAAGGTTTTCTTCCTCCATGAACGCTGCTCACCATCCTCACTAGCTTCTCTTTTTCCCGCTTACTTACTTTTTTTTAGTTAGGTACTATTCTTCCCCCTCACTTTTCAATGGTAATACGGAGTGTTGAAGATGAAGGTGATGAGCCTCTAGTAAGTCTGCAATCTTGTTGGGTTCCAGACCCGCTCCCAGCAACTGATGCATGAAGTACGATCAGAATTCAGGAATTTCGCTGGGGTGTGTTGGTCACACTGCCTCCCGTCCGTTTGTTTATTGCCCTGTATATTTTTATGATAGTTTATTTAGTCATGTATTGACCTATTTCGTGGTTTTGTCTTTCCAAATCGTACCTACCCCTGTTCGTTTCAACGCTTTTTCCTAATTTTGATCTGGTTGTTTCGTTCTGTGTCAGTTGTTTCTGGAGCTACAAAATTAAAACTCCCCAATCATCGGGAACAAAGTTTCTTCGTCGTCAAGCCCGAGAAATCGTGTTCAATAAAGCGGGTAATAACAGGAGCGGGTCTGGAGCCCAACCTGATTGCAGACTCACTCTAGTTATATTCCAGGAGGTTACTTGCGTTGACAAGCTGTAGCTTCTGGAATATTAATCTGACATACTTCTGGTTGATGTTAAAATGTTCTAACTGGTATATACCTTAAATTAAAAATTTTTTTTTTTTTCGAAAACCCGAGATAGATTGTAATGCTTGCCTTGCCACCTTCCTTTTATTTATTCATCTTCAAAAATGTCTCTGTTATAGAACTTGATTGAAAAACCCGAAGACTCCGCGATCTCTAAGGAGCATTGTATCGCAATGGTGCAGAGTAAGGTCCTGAAGCAGCTCAGCATTTTGGAGCAGAGGAAATTCGACGATGAGGACATAGTGGAAGATGTCCAGTTTTTGAATGAAAAGCTCCTGGCATCAGTTCAAGATTTGAGGTGAACAAACTTGAGTTTTTTGTTGTTTTTTTTTCGGCTGACAGGTGAGAAAATGTTTAAGAATTTTTGGATTTGTCGATAGATTAACGTTGATAACGTTGGTCGCAACATAACTAGAACGAAGAATCACAGTTTGAGAGAAATAAGATGGTGCATGTTGCCATCACTCCATGGCAGCAAAGCTAACTAGTGGTCAGTATATTCCTTCACTCACACATTTGTTGAGATTATTGAATAGATTTCTTCTTATTCCAGTTCCTTTGACGAGTACGCCACAGAGGTGAAAACTGGACGCCTCGAATGGAGCCCTGTGCACAGGTCAGCTCAGTTCTGGCGTGAAAACGCCGCTCGCCTCAACGAGAAGAATTACGAGCTCCTGAGGATCCTCATCCATCTCCTTGAGACGAGCAGAGATGCTCTCGTGCTCTCAGTCGCTTCTTACGACATTGGCGAATATGTCAGGCACTACCCTAGAGGCAAACTGTAAGTGCAGACTTGTACAACTACATTTCATCTCTTCTTTGTTTTTACTTCCTCTTACACTACCCATATTTAGAGGTTTACTGGAAGATTAAATGAAAAGAGTTCAATTTTCTTTGTCGTCGCCTTCAAGTTTCATTAGAGTTTTCGCCACGTCTTTTGTGATGACCGTCCGCGTGTAAAGGTGGGTTTACACGCTCAAGCCATTTGCACAAACCGGCTTGCACAAGCCAGTTTGCGCAAACTGAACTGAACAACGCGGTCGCGTTCACAGTTGTGCTTGTGAAATTGTGTGGGATTCAGTCAGTGGACTTCGTCGATTAGTGCGCTTTAATTAAAGTTGATTAATTAAAAATTTTAAAATTATTTTTAAAAAACCAATCACAAATTTCGACATAATTTTTAATATGGATGAGGAGGAGCTTATCCTGTGTACGAGGGTGGCTTGCTTGATAAAGAAAAAATTGGGCTCAAAGAGTTCCAAAGGTCGGAAATGGAGCAAGGATTGGTTGCTCAGGAGGGACAGCCTTTCCCATACCAATTTAATAGTGGAATTGAGAGGGGAACCAAATGATTTCCGGAATTATTTGAGAATGAACGAGACTTGTACAGCTCAATGAATTCACAGAGAAATTCTCTTTCTTTCTGCATCGCAAGAAACAATCAACCAATGCAGCTTGAACGAGCGCTAGATGCTCCCGAGTGATATGGGGTTGGAATAATGTGATTCACACACTTGAAGAGAAGGAATGCGCTGGCGCGAGATCGTGGGTAGGCTTGAACTGCGTTCACTCCACTCATGCCAAGCTCCAACCTCAAGCCGAATTTCTGTCTGAGACAGACTTCGCACAAGCCAAATTTTTTGGCTTGCGCAAGCCAAATGGCTTGCGCAAACAGCGTTCACATGCAACGATATAACTGTGCAAACTGGCTTGTTCAAGCCGATTTGCGCAAATGGCATGAGCGTGTAAACCGGCCTTAATATCCATGCAACCGTCTGAAAATGGTAACTGCGCATGCGTGACGACTTGTATGGCGAGCTCGGTCGTCTTGGTCGCCAAATGCCGGCTTTTGGCGGCGTCGAGGACGACGGCTTTCTTGACGACTGTACCCTCCATAACCTCACACTTTTATAACCAGTTTCAGTTTAGATCGGATGAAGCAGGATTTTGTGTTGTGTTTGAGGTTCGACTCCCGTGTTTTGGTTCTCGATTTTAGCTTTTATTTGTAGAAGTTTTCTTTTTCCCGGGAATTATCAAGTTTTTCATCTCTCGAAACAAACTACTCGTCACCAGAATTCTGTTATCTTTGCATCAAGATCAAGTGAATCCAACGTATACTATTGTTAACTCTGTGCGAATTTTACATTGTTTGAATGCCAATGAAAACTGAATATACGTACATAGGTACATGGTAGATCTATACTTCCGTTTTTTGGAATAGTCTGCACTTCCTGGTAGGTAGAAACGAAGTACCTACCTACTCTAAATTATCTATAGATAGTGGATAAGTTGTTAGACAAACAAGGAACCAGTAGAAAGGTAGCTACTGCAAAATCGGTAGGTAGTAGGTATTATAGACCCAAAAAAATGCAGTAAGAGCTATGGAAAAGCTAGTTGTGTTCACTACTTTCTAAAGGTGAAAACGATCAAAATCATCAGTAAGTAGGTTTTTATATCGTTTTTATATCTATATAGGGTCAGAAAGGGATGTAAATAGGTATAAGTATTAATAAATTTATTGCTTTTTCAAAACGGCAAATATTCTTATTTTTGATCTGAAAAATTCATTTCGAGACCCCCCGGAGTCTGAATCAGCTGTTAGTCATTGGCCATTTTCTAGTGACTTCACAGGTCGGTAGCTCTTTAGCGTCACTTCCAGAGTCCACACCTTATTTTGTGACGACTCGAAATCCACCAAAAAAGTTAGCATCTGCGTCTGCTGGCCCCATCTGTCTCTAGTCTAGGGTTGGGTATCGTTATAAAAGTATCGATATTTTGTATCGATACTGTATCGTATCCGAGTATTGATATCCCAAGTATCGTTGGGCATGAGTATCGATATTTTAAAATATCGAGTATCGATACCCATCCCTACTCTAGTCGTCACAATCTCAAGTCGTTGTGCCTGACGTGGCGAAAACTCTCTATTGAATTATCCAGAATGGTTATCCGAATTAGTTGAGTAACGATTATTTATTTTCATAATATTTCAGAGTAATCGAGTCTCTTGGTGGAAAGCAGCTGGTGATGCAACTCCTTTCTCATGAAGATCCTAATGTCCGATATGAAGCTCTTCTCGCCGTTCAGAAGCTCATGGTTCATAACTGGTATGGACACTGTTTTCTTTTTTTGCGATTTAGACAATTGCAACGTAGATTAGGTTTATTTTCCAAGTGGTTAGGGGGAACCTACACTCTTCTGGTGAAAATCATCCACTACTCACCACCACTATACCAGTTTGAGGTTCCTCTCCCCAAGGACCTCATTGTTCCTCGCCGAAAAAAAACTCAAGTCATGAGTGCATCAATCATTGCACATATTTCCATCCAACACCAACGAAGTCTGAGATAGTCGACCGGGGAACTCCCTCCCCACCATCGAAGTGTGCCGTATAATTCCGAAGCGTAGGTACTACTAAAGTAATGAACTGATGATGACCTAACCGTCGAAATCGTTTAACTTGAAACTCATTACTTTCGTGGAAATAGACTACGTTCTACTTGCACCCGTTTTTATTGAAATGGGTTTCCACAACCTCAACGAGAGTAATTTAATACGTACAAAACACTGTCCAGTGCGATTGTAACTCATGACTTACAGAGTTTTGCTGGCATTCATTTGAAAGAAAGCTATTTTTGTTCAGTCCATTACGGATTTGACAAGCTAGCTGTTAACATGAGACATGGTTGGGTTACTATGCAGTGAGGTGACGGCAAGGTGGCTTGGGTCGTTAGGGCTTCGTTGTTTGGCGGTGGACTTTGGACCGACCTCTGCGGGGATCGTGGGTTCAAGGCTCATCGCCGGCAGCCTGGGGTTTTTCGGCGGCCGGGGCACTCATCGCCCCCTCGTCCCAACCCAGGGCGGTGAGGCAATGGGAAGCCATGAGTGAAATCATCAGAACAAATTCTGATCTTCCCTTTGGAAGACAGCTGATGACGTCCGCTATGCCAGGAATCGCAATCGGACGAAAATTTAACCTGAAATGGTTGTTTACTTACTATGGAGTGAGGAATCGAGGAATTGGATTTTCCTCTTGATTTGGCTCTTGGTCACTTCACGTCAGTTGATCTATTATGATGAAAATCCCTCCTCAATTAAAGACCCAAAGTGAAGGGGTTTTGACGGAGTTTCCCAAGCAATTTTGGCCGGGATCCTTACCAAAATGGCAGACTCTAATTGGTGCTCCAGTAGGGCATTGACAGAATATGTGTCCTGCTATCTAGACAAACTGTTGAATCATCAAAAATTAACTTCCCTCAACCGAGGATCGATCTCCTATCGTCCGACTAAACTATATTTACACTTCTGAGTCGGAGCTCGTTACCACTGAGCTAAGGAAGCGAATGGACAGAAATGCGAAGAGGTCGCTGATCACAACATCTCCCCCCCCCCCCCCATTAGGAAATCTCAGGTACTCCGTTACCTAGTCAGGGAGGTGAGGGGCAGCTTTGGCCGCATTTTCCAACCCAGTGAGAACGCGCTATTTTTGACTGGCTTCGGAGTTTTTGTTGCGGCAGGGGATCTGCTGACCTCAATGTTTGTCCGAATAGGTGGTGGCTCGACTCGTGTCTTGAGAGGGAGTTGTTTTGATGACCCAATCTTTTAATGAATTAATGTTTCTCTGAGAAATGCTAAGGAGACAATTCGTGTCCGGTATGACTGCGCCACAATGTTGAATCATCAAAAATTCTTCCCTCGACTGGGGATCGATCTCCTATCGTCCGACTAAACTATATTCACACTTCTGAGTCGGAGCTCGTTACCACTGAGCTAAGGAAGCGAATGGACAGAAATGCGAAGAGGTCGCTGATCACAACAAAACAACATTTGACTGTTCTGGCATTACCCATTTTCACCCTACTTATGAATTATTATCCTCAAGGCATTTTTAATTTGTTGTTTGAAATTTTACGTAAGGCTCTGATAGGGTTAACTTATCTGAACATCTCAGTTTGCCAGGAAACATTTCAGGTCACGACCAACGTAATATTATCAGTTGTGCCGTCTAATTCATTTTTCTCACTAAGCAGAAGGGCTCAATTCGTTAACTTCATTTTCAGGAATGATCTGGCGATGAAGTTTGATAATGATATTAATAAACAGTAGATGATCGAATATCAAGAAAAACTGCCTTGATTTTAGTTGAAGAGTCGTATCGGTTCCGGGCAGGAAGGTAAGGTCGTGTGAGAGTGCAATTAGAAGTGTTGAGCGCTAAAGCAGAGTAGCTGCTGGATGTTATTTACAAATATATTTCACCAACTTCTTCGACCCGACTTTGAAAATAATCCCAATTCTTCCTGCTCAAGGAGTTAGTAACGCATTGGACGAACTTTGAAAAATCTTATATTGTAGGATTACTCTTTTCGACGATTCAAGGTGCTCGTCCACTTGGTCGACAGCGCGGCGCGACGCTAAACTCTTTTTTAGAAATATAATGGGGAATGAATGGACCAAGTGGACGAAGGACGAAGCGAAAAATTGTCAACTTCGGCCATTTTCGTCAGTACTCGTGCGACTTCGGTCCATGTTTTAGAATTGCTGTGATAATCATTCATCAGTTCATCCACCTCCCCCTCACAAGGGAAGGCTCAGGTACTTCCTTCTTCGATTTTGTTTAAAATTTTACTGGTTATATAGGACCAAAATAAGTCGACACGTATTCCGCCGATCCATTAACCCTTAATTTCCCACTTTTCAGGAAATCCTTGTTTTAATTTATTTTGTTCGTAATTCGAAGTATTTCGGTCATCAATGACACAAAAAATATTTGGAAAAATTCTATGAGCAACAGGTTGCTCATAATCAACGAAATAAAAAGGGTATCTTACCGGATTCTCCAGGAGGGGGGGGGGGGGGGGTACTGCATCGGATTCCTGAAAGATACTTCAGGAATGGGGTGTGCAAATTCCATTTTTCTTTGAAAAACAAAGATTTCGTCAAAAACATTATATTACTTTATCATTACAAGCAATTCCTTTCCAACATCGTCTCAACTACATCCTAAGAGAATAATAATTACTGGGAAACTAATTTTCTGGAACTTAGATACCAATTCTCACACCAACTGGTAACCATAGTAAGTATGTAAGTACCTCAGTCTTCAATCAATTTTCATTCAAATTTGCAATACAACTCAAACTACAATCCGGTGTAATCATATTTCATAGAGTAAAGTACTGAAGGCACTAATTTATCTCGAGCATCCAATCAGTTCACTATAGAAATCTAATACAATGACTGAAAATACTAATCAGACCAGCTCGAATTTCCAAAAAAATCAGTAATACTTAATTGAGAAATTATTTTGAATCTCATCACATTTTAGAGTAAGTACTGAAGCACCAATTTCTTGTATCCAAAAAGTTCCCTATAAATATCAAACGAATGCCTAATAGAAAATACTAGGTGACTTGCTTTAATTTTCAAAAAAATCGCTAAAAATGAGGGAATTATTCAAATTTTTTTCAAGTGCCTTTCTATAGATTAATAAAAAAACAATTTCTTACTTGGTGGGTTTCTTTGAATAAAATGAAAAAAACTTTAGGAGCAATAAACTTCACGAACGATATAATGAAAAAACTTCGAGAACTCAAATCGTTTCAATCTCCTGTTGCAAATATGTTAGTCGTCATTGTGGTGCTGTGGTTCAATGTGGTATTGCACGAAGCAATTCCTGTTTGGTTTGAGGCAAAGTCCTAAGTGGCGAAACGGGCATTTGCCTTTAGCATTGGTGGCTGGAAAGTGTTCGATTTTATCATAGCTCGCCAGGTTGAATTTTGTTCATCTGGTCGTTTTGGAGTTTCAGGGCCTCGATTTTTGCAGCAATCCATCAGCCTCTAGTTTGAATTTCTTGAGCCCCATTTTTCTTGTGGGTTGCCTGTAAAGTATTCATCTTCCTCCTCTTCTAGTAAATCCTCTTCTTGGTGTTCAAATCCTTTGAGGATTTACTTGACTCCCTCAAATATCTCGTGCTATCTAACTTTGCCTGGAAAAGGAATAAAAGATAATATTATGGTCATTATGGTCTTTGTGGAAAATTTGGTCCATTTTCACTCAAGATTCACCGGTATGCGGATTGTGATTACGATTTGATAAGACAGTCATTTTAAAAAAACACCAGTTTTGTGTGAAGAATGTGGTCAATCGACCCTAGTTATTTCGATTGTCATCACACTCCCACTCCTGAAGTATCTTGTCGGAATAAAGACGTGTGAGAACCCCTCTCCTGAAGTATCATGTAAGAAACCATTGGACCCCTCTTTCCTGTTGGATCTTACGAGACACCTCAGAAAAACTGAACTTACACCGGTTTAGCCCTCGAACTAAGACAAAATTGTTAATCCTGCATCATCTTGAGTACTTTCTACATATGATTCAAAAAGAAATATATCACAAAAATTCATACAATATGAGTTACGTTGCCAAGAAACTTGCCTTTCTCGTTGGTGCGTCCATGCTCGGGGTGGGATTACTGTAGTCTCAATATTATCACTTTTATCGATGTTGAAGCGATCGAACCTTTTGCAATCGATTCTTGAGATGTCAAGGTAGCCAACATAATCACACTCGTGTTAGAAATTTATTTTTACAGTGTTGGAGAACGCTCCAAAGATTTTCTTCCTGTAGATACTTCAGGACATTAAGGGCCTCAGGATCAGAAGCCTGGAAAAATTATTTTAGACCGAAAAATGGTATTTACGAAACAGGTGGTGCTCCCACGTATCCATGCCTATTGCAATCAAACTTTTAGGAGTCTTTCTTAATATAAACAGGGCAAAATTTAATTTCTGAACAGTCAGCCCTTTGTGGTTTTGTCAAAAGAAGAGAATCGTCAAGCCCCACCCCCCATAACTACCACTCCATTCAATAAGGCATGAAAATAATGTATTCTATTGGAATAATCGGCATTTTATTCTTGACTTCCAGGGATGTTTTGCGGGAAAAAACCATACACGTCACGCTAATATTAATATATAGAAAGACTTCTGAAAATTAGATTGCGATAGCCATGGATACATGAGAGCACTAGCTGTTTCGTAAACAAAATAATTTTTCCGGACTCCAGATCCTGAGGCTCAATTCGTGTCGACATATTTTAGTACTAGAATAACCAGATTTATGTATCTGTTCGACATCGATGTTTAGTATCTAATCGATGTATCGATGTCAGCCATCGAATCAAGTAGAGTCGAAACTTCAAGCATATCTGTCTTACGAGCAGGTAGCTCCTCTGTTAGCGTCAATAAACCTCGTTCAGTATTTCAGTCTGTGTCTTCATTAAAACTGTTCCCGACACAAAAACAAGTAAAATTTTAAACAAAATCGATGAGGGAAGTACCCTAGCCTTCATTTTTGAACGACACTTTCCTTCAGCACAACTACTATTACGATCGATCAGGTATTCTTAGGGGAAGTCTTCCTCGATTTTGGGAGCACGCGAGTTGTGATTGGTTCATTCATTAAGTAAACACGATTTTTCAAGGTTTTCCCCAAACTTTCATTAACGCCCTGTATAATTTGCTATGTATGTCAGTGTGATCTATTCTGTTAGCTTTCAGAGCAGCTTCTCTGGCGAATCACTGTAAACTAAGCCTGATTTTACTTACGTGTGTACCTAGGTTTTCCGCATAATAGTAGGTGGTTTTCCAGTGACGTCATAGACTATCGATGTGCTTCAAATAATCGAACGTCCGCCATCATAGACTCGTAACAATTCTAAGACAAGTTAACCTTGGTATAGAACTGCCTCCTGAGGATTAGATGTTCATTTATCGTAGGGATCGGTAAGTTCATCTTAACCCTTTTCTACACGCAGGGCAGAACTGCGTCCCACCCTGGTTCCATTTTCAGAATAACAAAAATAAGAGATGGGGTTCCGGGTATTCTCCTTCTACTTTCCTTTACGCCGAAATGACGCCAAATATTTGTTTTCGGGCTTCATTAGTTTTCAACCCACAAAGTCGGGAGGTTCCCTTTGAGCAATCCGTACAGCCCGCGTGTAGAACCGTAAGTATTTTACTGCTGTTCTAGGATTCGTCAAAACCGTCCATACTACGAGTTTTTTGCTATTTTTTCATTGTTGAGGTTTTCACTAACATTTTAGGTCACAGCGATATCAACCAAATGCATTTTTTCGGGTTCTTCAAGAACTTTCCGAGGCAAATGATTACTCAGACATACTAGAACAACTTTGTGGTCAATACTTATGAAAACTCCAATTCCTACATTTTTGAGTTAAGATTAATAAAAAGGGTTATTCCTTATTTTCGTAATAGTGCTGGTTTGAGGGAAATTCGGATAAATAAGAATTTTCTGTTGTTCGTCATAGTAACGAGAATTTTCGGAGAAAAATAATTATGAGGCTCATATTTTGTGATAGTGTTTTAGACTTCCATGGAACAAGTAGGTATCTGGTCGATTTATAAATGATAAAATGCTCTTTCATATGATTTTTTTTTTAAATTTCGTTATAGTCACAGTGCACTTCTGTTAGTATTTGATCCTTTTGTCAGAGACAAAAAGCTCTGTTCCTCTTATGCTTCAATTTATTGTCAATTATTACTTTTCCCGTAGTCCTTCAGGATCTGAGATCATTTTGCTTCCTAGTCTACCAAGGTAGCGGAAGCTTTGTTTTCACTTTTCAAGGACGAAAAAAAAAAGTTCTCCAAAATCAAAATTTTCACTCGCGTTTTGCGTTTTAGACCTTTCTGAACAATTTTGGTTCCGTGTCTGTGTGTCTGTGTGTCTGTCTGTCTGTCTGTCTGTCTGTCTGTCTGTCTGTCTGTCTGTCATGAATTCCTTGTAACGCGCATAACTATACGAAGATATTGTCCGATTTCTATGAAATTTTCAGGGATTGTGCGGGTTGGTGTGTAGATGGTCCCCTATAAAAATCATCCTCCTCGGACTGATAGAAGCGACTGCGCATGCGCAAACGTGAATTCCTTGTAACAGCCATAACTTCCACATTTTTCATCCGATTTCAATGAAATTTTCAGGGATGTTACAGATTAGGATTTTGATGGTCCCCTATGAAAATCATTACCTTCGGACTGATAGTAGCCACTGCGCATGCGCAAACGGTAATTTCTTTGTAACAGCCATAACTTCCACATTTTCTACCCGATTTTGATGAAATCTTCAGGTATTATGCAGATTAGGTTGTAGACGGTCCCCTATGAAAATCATCATCCTCGGACTGATATAAGCGACTGCGCATGCGCAAACGTGAATTCCTTGTAACGGCCATAACTTCTACATTTTCCATCCAATTTCAATGAAATTTTCAGGGATCTTACAGATTAGTATTTAGATGGTCCCCTATGAAAATCATTACCTTCGGATAAATAGTGACCACTGCGCATGCGCAAACAAGAATTTCATTGTAACGGCCATAACTTCCACACTTTCTACCCGATTTCGATGAAATTTCCAGGGATTGTGCGGATTAGGTTGTAGATGGTCCCTAATGAAGATACCCCCGGACCCCCGGACTGATAGTAGCCGCTGCGCATGCGCATATGTAAAATAGCCATAACATTTTTCATCCAAATTTGATGAAATTTTCTAGGATTGTCCAGATTAGCGTGTAGATGATCCCCTATGAGGGTAGTGAAAGGTACTTAGAGATTGGTGTTTTCAGATTAACTACTATGCATCGGATCATCTATATAATCGGGTTATGGATACGAGGAAGCTATGTGCCACACCGACTTGGCAGACGTTTTTTTTCTGGGTTACACTAGAATTTTAACCTTTTTAATTTTTTTTCTTTCAAAAGAGTATGGCTCAGGAATAACAGTAATCTGTTTGTCGAGAAAATGTTTTTTAAAAATCAGAAAAGCTAAGGAAGGTTGAAGATTTGAATGGTGTGACGTAGCTAGCCAATCGTGACACGCCAATTGTGACAAAACTGTCTTTGAAAAAAGTATCCATGCACAGAGAAGAGATTGGAATGTTCTCACTGGTAGCAGGTTCAAATTGAGGCTCCAGAACGTTGATCTTCCTCTTCTTTTCCGTCATATTTAAAACGAAAGAAAGAAAAAAAAATCATGGGCGATACACTGGCTGAAAATATGATAAGTCGAAACCACAAACGAAGCAAACAGAAAACAACCAATTACAGACGGCAAACGTAGGTAACGCTAATGATTGAACCATAAAGTAACGCTATCCGATGAGAATCTCTTGGATACTACAAAATACTACTCACACAGGCGCGCGGTGTAGTGTTTGTGCGTTCATGGAGGCCCGCCTTTTTTTCAAACGTGTGATCTCTTTAATTCATTTTTCTACCACATGTTATAGTATCATTGGGCTAAAAGTTGGAGTATATAGGTTTTCAGGGGTGCTGAATCCAAATTTGAGGTCAAAAACTTCCGGCCCACCAAATTCGGAAATTCGGGTTTTTGACCTCAAATTTGGATTCAGCACCGTTGAAAACCTCTATACTCCAACTTTTTGCCCATTGATAGGATAACATAGGTGGAAAAATTAAATAAAGAGATCACGCGTTTGAAAAAAAGGCAGGCCTCCATGAACGCACACGCACTACGCCGTGGGCGTGTGTGCATAGTATTTTGTTGTATCCAAGGCCACGAGGCGTTCGAGACCGCAGGGGATTTACGGTGGAACGTCTCGATCCAAGGTCAGCAACTTAATACGTAACAACAACTTACTACGTCACACCATTCAAATCTTCAACTTTCATTAGCTTCCCTAATTTCTTCTGAACATTTTCTCGACAAACAGACCCAATTACCGTTATTCCTGATCCATGCTCTTTAAACAATTTTTTTTCTTTTAACCCTGAATATCCTGAGGTATCTTTTAGGAAGTCCAATTTTTACCTGCAATAGTTTATCCACTTCTAAACCAAAACTGATAGCCATTGGCTATCTTGAGACTCCATCTATTGATTGTGTAAGAAACCGTAATAGTAAAACCAAAATAACTCAAAGGAAAAACTAAATAATTATCGAGTTGACAGACTGTAGTCGGGCCTCATTTCTCACCTTGTAGGCTATTGGTTCAGTTTCCTCATCAGAGATGGCTCCACTGTCTGAGGCAGCACAAATCCCATCATTCATGAACTGAACCTTCTCCGCATCATTCCCTGGTTCTGTGCTTTAAGAAATAACAGACCAATCCCACCAAGGATTTTTCCAAGTCTTCTTTTTCTTCTCCAATAAAATGGGTTTATAGACAGATTCTGATGCCGCAGATAGCGCTAGTGTGGCCCTAGGAAAGATCATTCTTGAGCTAACACACTGTAATAGAGCCTTTTGATAACATCTGCTCAAATATTCTACACATTTGTCAAAATATATCTAAATTTGATTTAAAAAATCCAAAAAAAAAAAACAATTTTTTTAAAGAAGTGGGAAATTAAGGGTTAATTGACTGAAATACCCCATTATACTGAGGGCGAAAACACACATGACATGGCAACGCGAGAACTTAGTTCCTTTCACGACCAGATGATGAGTCTTGCCCAGGAAAATTCAAAACTGCAAAAAAAGCAATCTATTTTTTTCCCTTAGTTCTCCTCGCCACTGGCACCTTCAATTTAACCAGCCAGTTTGTTGTATCTAACAAGAGCTTAGTCACTCTTAACACTATTAAACGCCGCAGGACTGTGAAACGTCATAATTATAGTGTTGGTTATCTCATTATAGTGTTGGTTATCTGCTCATGTTTCTGCTTTCACTTTTTCAGGGAGTACCTCGGAAAACAACTGGAAAAGGAGCAGAGCACGACTACCGGAAAAGCGCCCAGCGTT
This sequence comes from Apolygus lucorum, assembly GCA_009739505.2. NCBI lineage: Eukaryota > Metazoa > Arthropoda > Insecta > Hemiptera > Miridae > Apolygus > Apolygus lucorum. The sequence continues at coordinate 50,685,813 of CM019181.2, read as the reverse complement.
CTTACAGGCAAAGCTTGAATCACCTCGTCATAGTTACTTTTTAAAAGTGGTGAGGGTGTTCAATAATAGATCAAATCGGTAAAAGATAAGAAGAGAGAAAACTATACAGTTATTATATTTATCTCCCAGAGAGATACATTTGCCCAAGATATTGGAGTGAAGAAACGCTATCACATCTATAATTTTACCAGTATTCATCATCTTGTCGCATATTTACCTACTCGTATTCGGTTGAAAATTACTTATATTTGAACAAGACATTTTTACATTCCATGTCCTCTGTAGACGAAACCTGCTAACACCATTTTATCACTTGTAGCTTCCCCCCTTTTAGCTATTGTCTTAGAAATATCGTATTGTTCAAATGTACATAGAAACTATGAAATTTTAATTAAAAATTGTTGTTGATAATTCAGATTATATTCGTATGAGTTCACCTTCTTCTTCTTCTTGACTCTACGGCCCTTTGAGAGCCTTGGCCTGCTCAGTAATTTGTCTCCAGACTGATCTTTCCTGTGATTTTCTTCTCCACTGTCTCACTCCCAGCTCCTCAATGTCATTCTCCACATCCTCCAACCACTTCTTCCGCGGTCTTCCCCGAACTCGACGTCCTCCAGGGTTTCCATCTAATACTTTTCTTAAGGCACTCTCTGGATCAGCTCTCATCACGTGTCCCAACCATCGCAGCCTCGCGCTCTTCACAATCCCGACTATTCCATGCCTCTGGTAAAGCTCCAGTAGCTCCGAGTTTTTCCGGATCCTCCATGTTCCCTGATCACATACCGGCCCGAATATCCTCCTGAAAATTTTCCTCTCCCATACCTCTAGAGCTCTCATATCTTTGCTAGTGAGAACCCAGCACTCTGAGCCGTATGTCACTATGGGGCGGATGATTGTCTCATACAGTTTGATCTTAAGATTTCTCGAGAGCACCTTCGACTTTATCAGGCCTTGGAGAGCAAAGTACGCCCGGTTCCCTGCTGCCAGTCTAGAACGAATCTCTTTGGAGCAGTCGTTGTTGCTGGATATCATAACACCGAGGTACTTACTCTTTTTTCAAAAATAGAGCCATCTAACTTCACAAAATCTGGATAATTTTCCTCGCTGCGGGACGTCTTCATGTACAAGGTTTTGTCCTTGTTAATGACCAACCCAACATCTTCAGTTGCAGCCCGCAACTGTAGGAAAGCCTCTTCGAGGTGCCTCTCTGACCTTGCAGTTACTACAATGTCGTCAGCAAAAGCTAAGAGTTGTGTGGTTTGGTGGTAGATGTTCCCGGAGATGTTAACCTCCAGCTTACGTATGACATATTCCAGTACCAAGTTGAACGTAACGGTGGAAATTGGGTCTCTCTATGAGTTCACCAGCTAATGTTTTTCTTGAAGTCACTTCTGGGCAACAATACCTTAGTGCCTTTGATAGCGGATTGGAGATGCGACTTCGACCGCAAAAGATTGATGTTTCAAAAAAATCGGTGTTAGAAGAAATTGTCGATCAAAAACCATCGTTGTTCAGGACAAAAAGTAATAACCTCCTGACACATGAATATTTGGTTCGTGGATGGTTTGAGAGGAATGTCCTACGAAGCTGTTGAGTTTCCACGCTGGTGTATACCGGCCCATAGATGTCGCATAGTGCAATAGTGCAGTGTGCACGCAGAGTATAGCAGAGGAGGTGTGCTCTACTCCACAGCTGGTAAGGGGCGTGACGTCACAAGAGCCCCTTTCGCCTTCTTCCGCTTTAGAATTTTTGCAGGTACTTCAACCAGCAAGTTGTAATGGAATTTTGAGAAAATTCACTCGAATTGTTGTCCCGGACAAAGTTAGTACCTAAGTGATACATGGTCGGGTCTTGATGGATGTTTCAATTTTTGTGCTTGAGAGCTTTCTGAATCATTTTCACTCCTTCCCTGTTAGTCAATTTCTTGACACAAACTTTCAGAATTCGAGACAATGAAAATGGTGATATGAAACAATAATCTTGTAGGGTTAAGTGTCTGTCTGTGGATAGTTCCTTGTAATGTGATGAAAAGCAATCATGGTCTGATTTTTCTGAAAAACTAGAAAGTTATGGACTGGTTTAGATGAAAATTCATAATTTCACTTGAATTTTGCGTATCAGAGGATTTTCATGAATTCCTTGCCTGTTTGTGGTCTATCTCTCGACCTGAGGAATAGGTACTTCAAAATCGTCTGTTTTTTACCAATGTTTCTGAATTGAAGAAAGTTGCGTTCAACCTCAGAAACCGAAATGTAAACAAAACAAACATACTATACCGCGTATTTTTTTACAATGTACGCCCGAGCGAAGTACCAGAGACAACTGGAAGCAAGGCGGTCGGGACACTAGTGACGTCACATTTCACTCATCCAGCAGCGTGAGCACACTTTCTCTCCTCTACTCACCGACAAAGGAAACTTATTAGTTTTCCAAATGCCACGTTACTTAAAATAACTGGAGAATTGAGAGTTTTTGCTTCACACGGATGTGGATTCCCGTGCTAACTTGGCCACTTTTGTCTCCCATGGTAACGTGTTGTGTTTTCTGTTATCATAACCTGACACCACACTATGGGTTTGTTCGGTGAGGCAGTCCCGGGCAGTCCAGGGCTGACCACGCCCACTTTTGGCCGTTCAGAGAGGACCAGTGTAGTCCCGGACGAGAGATTTGCCGTTCGGAGAGGCAGTCCAGGGTAGTCCAGGGTCGTCCGAACTTACTCCAGATTTCAGCGAGAGTAAAGAGTCCGGCGCATGCGCATTGCACTTTTTTCTCCCGCTCCTCACCTCTCGGGTTCCTCCGCTCCTCCTCTCCGCTCCTCATCTTTCGAGAATTCAGAAGTTTTTTGATAATCCAATTATGATGTCGGCTGATTCTTCTGATTGCGAAAGTGACGTGATGAGTGTGGTTTATTTTTTCGGACGATGATGTCGAAGACATTTTCATTATCGAATTGATTTATCGGAGATTGAGGCTGAAGAACCAAAGCTACATTCAACAAGTTGTGTTGGAATTTGATGATCAACACTTCGTAGAGTACCTGGAGTAGGTAGCTGGTACGAACACTCCCTCGATTTTTCTGCTAAAGCAGGTTTGTCATCTTTCAGTTTTCCTACTGTCGATACATACTTACATCAAACTATAAAAATATTCATTCTGTTCTTCATTATTTCATAATATTGTCCACTTATAGGTCCATACGGAAAGCTGAGTGCCCAACATCGGAGTTCTGATATTTTTGTGGCCTACCTACCTACTGTGGGCACCAAACTGCGTCGTTCTGGAATGTTGCTGACCGCTAGATATTTTATACGTATGAACTATCCATGCTTCCAGTGCTGTCCCGTGTGCGTTCGGACAACACCGAATCTCGGACAGTCCAGGGCGACTCTGTGACGTCACGAGTCCTGGACTGCTCCAGTCCTGGACCGTCCAGGACTGCCTCACCGAACGAACCCTATCATTCATCGTTATCAATGGATAACCTATTTCAAGTTTGCATCACACAGAGACTGGAATAGTCCGGGAGGCGCTCGATGTTACCATGGGAGACAAACGCGGCAAGTTTAGCACGGGAATCTGCATCAGACACAGATTCTGTGTAAAGCAACAACACTCTATTCTCCATTATTTTAACGTGACATTTGGCGGGATTGGTAAACTTATCATTTTCCTTATCACCTGTAATTTTTGGGGACTATTTGTGTGAGGGAGCCAAATTTTGTTTCTTTTAAAGACACTTTCTTCAAGGAAAACGCTGCAAATTATTACACAATGGTTTATTATTTTTCTATATAGATTACTCGTCTGCAAAGCCACCAACCATCCAACATGAAGAAACTGGGGCGATTAAACACAACTACTGTAGAATCTACCCACAGTACTCACACTCGTGTTTCTGATTTATCGTACGTTTATTATTTTTATGGTTTATTATTTTATTATTTTAATGGTTTATTATTTTTCTATATAATCGTCTATAAAGCCACCAACCATCCAACATGAAGAAACTGGGGCGATTAAACACAACTACTGTAGAATCTACCCACAGTACTCACACTCGTGTTTCTGATTTATCGTACGCTTATTATTTTTATGGTTTATTATTTTATTATTTTAATGGTTTATTATTTTTCTATATAATCGTTTATAAAGCCACCAACCATCCAACATGAAGAAAAATACTTGGAAAATGTCACCCAACGCATATTTGAGCAAAAACCTCTTTTTTGGCCGGTTATTTGCCCATAACTTCTATACGAATTAAGCGATCAGAATAGTTCGACGTTAGGACCAACTGGACCCCAAATGGAGTCTATGTGCAAAAGAACGGTTTTTTTAGACCGATTCTAAGGCCTTTTATGGCCCGGACGGGGGACGGCGGACGGACATTGCAAATTTGGATTCTACGCACCTTGAAACGTAAAGTGACAAAGTTTGAGGGGGGTTATACAATTTTTTGCGATACGATGACATAGGCTTATTATTAGAAATAATAAACCAAAAATATAAAAATACGTGCTCACGCGCTATTGCACTATGCGACATCTAGACGCCAGCGTGGAAACTTATTAGTATGGGAGCAGCTTCTCTCCTCTACTCCCCTAGGTCCAAACCCACTGTGTTTTCAGACAATACGCCCAAACTCAAACCTCCCTTTATTGCTAGTCGGTAGTAACAATCGAAAAACAGAGTTCTGTGAGGACGGGTAATCTGTACAGTAAAGTAATGAACCTTTGCGAATTAATTTCCAGCGTTATGAAACATGTGTTGAAAGAGCAGGTTATGAAACAGGTTTCAGATATGAGTGGTTTCCTTTCGACATCCCCTTAACTGAACTCCTCGGAGTTGTCAACTTCTGTTCGACTGCAGTTCAACCTTGGAACAGCAGTTCACCTTCTCCGTCGGAGTGTTTGTCCAACAGCTGTTAGTTTATGTTGAAACAAACCTAGTGTGACATCAACACCTTTGTCGAGTTGGCGAGAGGTCATCATTCATTCTTGATCTATTTCTATATTTCCGCTTCAATATTCTAATTGGGAAGGAAAATGTTGTATTCCAAAACTTCAAAACATATTTAAAAAATAATTTAATATTAACTATAACATTATCCAGTTTGTACAACATAAATGAGACATTGCAAGAATTGAATTGAAAGAACAGTTCAAGCAGGGAAGGATTCTGACTGGGTGGTGGGATCTGGAACATTGACGGGATGGGGCTCTGCTGCCCCACTCTCCTTTGCTGCAGTATCCGAAGATATTTTCAGACTGGAGATATCTAGTTTGGTGATGGGGAGTAAATGTAGTATCGGAGCCGATATCAGGTCAGTTTCGAAGAACATCAGGTACTGGAAAGAAGAAGATAACGTTCAAAATGGCGTTTCGGGTAGGTACTTAATATTATGCTTAAATTACAGAACGATGTCAAAATACGATCTCTTCTAACGAGTCTTGATCATTAGTTCTTCAACCTCAATCTCCTAAAGAATCAAACATAACTTGAACAGAGATTTCTATCGTAATCGGTATCAAATGAGCAAGAAAGGCAGGGATCGAGTGGGAGACTACGACAGTCATTGTAGTATACCAACGACAGATCGTAGAAACCCGTTTCTAGGATGTATCGTTGGCAAAAACAATATTGCAATAAAATGTTCAGTTCGTTCCAGACATTGATCTTTTCAGTATATAAAATGTGGCGTCGAGAAAAAATCTGATCATGAGTAGAAGGAGGAACCAACGAGAGTTTGAAGAAGTGGCGAGGCAGCCGGTGGACAATGGGGAAGACAGAATCCAGAGAAAGTTGGCGGATTTTGGGGTGAAATTTTTCGATCCCAATGTCGAAGAATGGGAGTATTATTCCAGGCGCTTCAAGGTGGCAGTAAGGGCATGTAGACTAAGTGATCAGGAGTACATTCGAGATTTGTTACTAGCAAAACTAGGGCCTGAACCATTCAAAGTTCTCATAAATAATTTCCGACCTCGGGAACTGGAAGATGTAGAATACGATGAACTATTCGAGTTTTTAGACAAATTCTATGGCAAAATGACAAATCCTTTTGCGGAACGGTGCAGATTTGCACGTAGGTACCAACAAGAGGGAGAAAGTATTACACAATTTACAAATGAATTACGGAACTTAGCAGGTAGCTGCGAATTCGGAGGCTCGTTAAATGAAAGATTGCGGGATCAGTTAATCTTAGGGATAACGGAGACTACGACAGTCATGATAAGTAGATTGGCTGAGCAGGGCTAGAGTTAGTGGTGGAGTCTCCTTCCCATTCCCTCTGGAAGAGGGCTCTTGTATCCTAATGGTTTCGCGACCAAGAGCAGCATCCACTCTTGGATTATGAAATAAAAAACTGTAAATTCGCGTGAAGAAATTAGGTTTAATTACAAGAGAACACGAGAGAGAAAAAGCACCACATGAACAAGATGGAGACTAGAGAAAAAAAAACTGATGTAGGTAGGAGGGGGACTGATCTACTTCTAGTAGCAATCCAATGGAGCTAATGAGGATTATCCCTCCTAAATTCAACACTGCCCCTTAATTCTACATTAGCTACATTTTCTATAAACAGTACAAAATACATTTCAAATAACAAAAATATCATTTTTAAGAATTCAATTAACTTCTTTCAGTCTTTCAATTTTATCACATTTCAGATTTCAATTAACAATATAATAAATTCACAATATAGAAAAAGTACAAACCAACATAATACGTTTTTAAACCAATAATTATCAATTTCAAATTTTATCTAAATTTAACATTTTTCTAAATTTTTCAAATTTAATTGAGGATAGGCCTTTGGTAAAAATATCAGCTGGTTGTTCCGCTGTGGGGATGTAATCAATTTTAAATTGACCCTGATCCACTAAATCTTTAACAAAATGGAAACGCACGTCAATGTGCTTTGAGCGCTTTGTTTCCCAAGTTTTGGCCATCTTTATACAGGATTGATTATCCTCAAAGACCAAAATTGGTAAGTTGCAAGTGGCTATTTCAATTAATAACTGTTTCACAAAAATACATTCTTTTATGCAATCGGATAGAGATACATATTCAGCTTCGCAAGTAGAGAGTGTAACGACAGCTTGTTTCTTGGACTGCCACGTGATAATTTTATCGTTTAGTTTTATTAAAAAAACCAGATACACTTTTTCTATCTTGCATATCGGATGCAAAATCTGAGTCAGCAAAAGCTATGACTGAATTGTTACCAGAATTGCATTTGAGAAAGGTTAAGCCCATATTCTTAGTTGACTTCAAGTATCGCACAACATTTTTCAAGTGGTTGAAATGCGTTTCAGAAAAACAATTTTGAAATTTACCGAAGTAAGAATTCGAGTAACAGATGTCAGGACGAGAGCCTAACATAATGTACATGAGACTTCCAATAAGCTCTCTGTACGGATAATTTTTATCACAGGTTTCATTTTTCACCAAATTCAAATTCGGAGGTATCGGAATTTTATGAGGTTTTGAATTTTGTAAGTTGAACAGGTCTATGACCTTATCAATCAAATTATTTTGAGTGATGGTAATTTTACCAGGTTGAATTTTAATTTCTAAACCAAGATATACCAAATTATTTTTCATTTTAAATTCTTTCAACTCAAAGTGAATTTTTAAATCAGATTTAACTTTTTCAAGTACATTTTCAGACTCAGAAAAAACTAGGAAATCATCTATCCAAATTAGGATCCACAAATTCGGTTTGAAATAAAGACATGGATCTATCTTTGAACGAGTAAATCCCAAAAGGCTCAATTTTTCATTAACATATTCATTAAAACATTTTGGGCTCTGCCGTAAACCATAAAGAATTTTAATTAATTTGCAGACTAAACCATTAGTATTTTCAAGACCAGAAGGAGGTTTCATATAAACGGGTTCATTCAATTTTGATCGAAGAAATGCTGATTTGCAGTCCAATTGCTCGATTTTCATATCGTTGTCCACCGCCAAACCGAGCAATACTCTTAAGGTCAGCATCCGACAAACTGGGCTGAAAATGGTTTCGTCATCAAGGGTTGGCTGCTGGTAACCTCGGGCGACCAATCTTGCTTTCATTTGCATATTTCCTTCGACATTCTTCCTAGTGAACACCCATCTAGAATCGATGATAGGCGTGTCCTCTGGTGGTGTTACCAGCTCCCAAGTACCGTTCCGTTGCAGAGAATCCAGCTCCTTGTTGACTGCGATTCTCCATCCCTCATCTGCTTCGATGGCCTACTTGTACGATTTTGGAGCATCATTGTCGGCAAGCAGACACGTAGATAAAGCCAATGACGTCACATAGTCCATTAGTCGAACAGGAGGTTTTCTCTCACGATTACCTCGTCGTACTACAGGGGTATCGTACTTGGGCGAAACTGGAGATTTTGACTGGGGGGTACTTGTAGGTGTCTTAGTTGGTGTTTTCACTGGGGTCCCTTGAGGTGAATTGTTGGGTGTCCCAGACTTCTCTGCATCGACTACCTCGACAAGACGAGCTGGATGAGTTTCATCAAAGATGACCGACCGGGCTGTGACCACCTTGTGCCGGGTTGAGTCCCAAAGTCGAAAACCATTGTTATTGGTGTACCCAACCAACTGCATTCGTGAAGATCTAGGTGCAAGTTTCCCTTGACGGTCCTCTACAGGGATATGGGCGTACGCTGTGCACCCAAAAACTCTAATCCTTCGCAGATCAGGCTTGTAGCCATACCACATCTCTGCCGGGGTAAGACCATTGTTCAGTGAACGAGTTTTCAACCTGTTAATCAAAAAAACTGCGCACAATGCAGCCTCGTTCCATAGAGATTTTGGCAAACCACTTTCAAACAACAACGAGCGAACCATCTGCATTACCAGTTTATTGTAAATTTCGGCCCGTCCATTGTTCTCAGGATTCCGGGGGATTGTATAAATCAAATTTATACCCTTTCCCTCACAAAACTTACGGAAGGTTGCGCTGCTATTTTCTCCAGCGTTGTCGAGTCTCAAATTCTCGATACATCTGCCAAATTTGTTTTCGACAAGACTCACATACTTCCGTAGACAAGCTTCGACTTCGCTCTTTTCTTTCATTAGATAGATCATTCCAAAACTTGTATAATGATCGACAAAAGAGCAGTAGTATTGAGAACCATCATGACCTGCGGGGGTCATTTTGCCAAGAACATCTGTCGAAACGACTTGTAACGGGAATGTCGCCTTTCTGTCATGAGGCGTTTCTGAGAATGGCGATCTGGCTTGCTTGGCTCTAACACAAACATCGCATACCCCACTCACCGGATATCTGCTGCTATGTCCGAATCGGCGATGCATCAGTGTTGGATCGGCCGTAACATTCGCTACTGCTGGCGACCTCAATTTCATGACGACGTAGTAAAGGCTTCCACGTCTTTCGCCAATCATCAAAACACGACCGTTTTTCCGAATGTTCACTCGGTCACTTTCAAACACAACGTCTAGGCCATTCTCCGTCATCTGTTTTACCGACAACAGATTACACAACAAATCTTGGCACACGTAAACACGTTTAATTGAGGGCGAAGTGTTCTGATGATTGGCGAAAGACCTTGTTCTGATCAGTGAGAACCGGTAAGGCGCCGATTGTTTTGGCCACAATGAACTCACCCTTTTTCGCAACACCAATCCGGTGGTCCGCAGCACTACTATTCTCAAGGAATTTCTCAAAATCTGACTGGATTATATGGAAAGTCGATCCGCTATCCACTACAAATTCTATTAGAGCATCAGTAGCCGCAAAACTTAAATTTTTCGGAGTCAAATCTTTCGTATTCTCAATTTCTTGGTTTGTTATTGGTAGGTTATCGAAGGTTAGCACGGCTACCTCTTCTTCATCTTCTATTTCTGTTGTTTGAGTGGTGTTGGCTACTGGCCGTGACGGACAAACCTTCCGAACGTGCCCCTTTCCACCGCACCTTCCACACTTCCCGCGAAAATGGAAGTTGTCTCGTAAATTATTTGAGGAATTAGCTTCAAATGATTTACCGCTAGACGAACTGGCACCAGATTCTGCGTGACCTTGACTTTTTCCCTTGAAACTTCGAAAATGGCTTCTAGGAACTCTGCGATAATTTCCACGAAAATGACTCACGAAAACATTGCTACCAGCTGCTGCATCCGCCGACTCGGAATTACAGTCTCGTTTCCGATTGATTTGTTTCTCTTCGGCGAGAAGTTTTTGTTTCACATATTCTCGTGTGATGAGTTTCTTATTTTCTTCCGACGAAGTAAACAGAATATCAATGGCTCTGACAAGGGAATCAAATTCATCAGGCAAGGAAGCGAGTAGTTGTGTCACGTATTCCTCGTCATCCTTTTTCGAACCGAGTTCTCCCAATTCTTGGATTATAGTGTCGAATTCCATCAAGAAATTTTGCATAGGGGTTCCGATTGCGTACCTCATATTTCTCAAGCGTTTATCAAGATCGATCCGCGAGCTCATCCCTTTTTGCACGTACGTATTTTTCAGAGCACTTATCATCGCTTTCGCCGTTTTATGGGGTTTGACCAGTTCCAAACAGCAATCCGCGACACATTGTACTATTAAATCCATTGCTTTGGTGTCATCCTTGTCCCACAGTATCGCCAAATTTTCCTCCTTAGGCCTTGCAATTTCCAAAGGAGTCATGCACTGATTCCGCGCCAACATTCTCTCGACTCGATACAACCAATTGTCAAAGTTTGATCCATCAAATAATCGGATATTGATGGGTTGTGCTATTGCAGGATTCGACATTGTGCGAAACCGGTAAATTGGCAGAATTTAGGCAGGATCAAGTGCGGGACCGCGACTTCACTAACCTAGATTTTCACTGTCCAACAGGTGACCGGCAAAACACGCGACAAACGATTTTTCCTTCGACAATTTTTCGCACAAACTTTAATTGGCACTCCTAAATTTCTTCTGGGCCCATAACCTCTTGGATTATGAAATAAAAAACTGTAAATTCGCGTGAAGAAATTAGGTTTAATTACAAGAGAACACGAGAGAGAAAAAGCACCACATGAACAAGATGGAGACGAGAGAAAAACTGATGTAGGTAGGAGGGGGACTGATCTACTTCTAGTAGCAATCCAATGGAGCTAATGAGGATTATCCCTCCTAAATTCAACATCCACTAAATGCAGTGATTTTCAAGGAGCAAAGGAACAGCCATAAAAGACCCACAGAGAGACAAGGTATCCTCCCCCCAGCCATCATACTTCTTTTACCTATCTTTATCCTGTGGGAATTTTTCTCTTGGGGATTTTAGCATGCAACATGCTTTAGCCTTGGACCACCCAAAAACGTTACACAGGAGGGTGTGACGGGCGAATCACGCCGGGGCCACTTGTCCACCCCACTACTACTCCGCCGAAAAGCAAGGCTGAAGCATGTTCCATGTTTCGTAGTAAAAGAGCTTCCATCAGCAATGAGGAATTTCACCGATTTCTGTTTGCATTTTTCCTGAATAGTTAATGGTGTGGGATAGATGAAAATCGGGCTGATTTCGGAAAATAAGTCTCCTGTTATTTTTGGGAGACAATCAAAATTTTTAATTTCAAACCTAACCGGGAAAACAGACGTGCAGTGGGAACGCTCGCTGATTGGGCTGTTCAGATCGCCATCTCCTCCCAGTGTTGCCCATTGGGACGACAAAATCGTGTTTTCTAAGAGAAAAGTTATCAAACAAAAACAGAGGAAACCTAATTTTCCCCATGTCGCTTTTTCTATTTTTTTTCTTCAGTTTTTCGATTTCGAACTTTACTGTTTCATGAAATTTTGCATCTGGGGACTATGGATTTCTCGATCTCAGCGCTTCAAGCGGCCATAAATGAACTATTCCAGCATGACGTCATTTTCCCGGTTTTTTTAAACATTCGTATTTTCTGCACTGTTTTGTTTATTCGTAAATTAGGAAGTTCGAGCTGAAAGTTTGCCTTAGGGGGTTTTTAGAGGTGCTGAATCCGATTTTGGGGTCAAAAATAGGAAATTCCGACATGGTGAAATTCCTCATTAAAATGACATTGAAGTATCAGTTGAATCAAGAAGTCAAAATCATACGTACCGAGGTAATGTTTTAAACATTTTCCTCGACTAACCTGTTCTTGAAGCTTGAAAACGGGAACGGATAGGAACGCAGCGATTTCGACTGGGCTGAACAGGGAATGAAGACACCGTTGAAAGTAAGGGATCAGACAGTCGTGGAAGCAAACGACCATTTTAGTGAGCGTATCTCTCTCTTCGCTACTCATCGCTTGCTGCTCCTGAAATAACCAGAAAACAATTAATGAATATAGTGGTGCAATAACTTACTCCGAGGAAAACAGTTTTCATAAATAAAGGATGCGTGGTAGCACGAGAAAAACAGATGACCATAAGGAAGGATCGAGCTGGGGGGGGGGGGGGGTACCTGTACTTCTGCCCTCCTCTCACCTACTTAGGGTATAAATAATCAAGCTCGCGGAACCACTGCATTCAGTCCACCTAAAGCCGTTACAGTTTTATGGGCCCATCGATGACTTCCCTCATTAATCACTCCTTCAACTATCTCACCTGAGTAGCATTTAATGTAAAAGCAAATTTAAACCGAAAAGGTCTATTAAGTACCGTCAACCGGGGTGATATGGATCATTTTTTGCAGTTTTTATTGAAAAATTAGACCCCACTGTTTATAGAGCGAGCAGGCTTTCCGAATATAGATTCTCTGAGATGTCAAGAAGACGGTACCATGTCAATTTTTGTGATTTGCAACTTTTTTCACTTTAATTTTTTTAATGAAACATTATCCATATCACCCCGTTAGTCGGGGTGATATGGATCAAAGCCAAAAACCGATGTAAAATTCACTCCAATCCAGTAACGAGGTGAAATAAGGTGAAATAAGTGCTCGTGCTCTTTTGAGATGCCCAATGACCTGGTAATTTCGAGGCATTTTCTCCCGATTCACTCCACCCCTCAAAAACTCCGAAATTCACAAAATCAATCACTGACAAGGGGGGGTTTTAAGTTGAAACAAAACACAAAATCGATCTCTTTTCATGAGAAGTTGTTGATATGATAAAAAATACGCAGATCAAGTTTTCTGGTCATAGGTTGGCTACACAGATGAACGTAAACAAACAACACAAAAGTGCGGCGTTTCTATGGATCTGATAATCTCCATGGATGACCTTCTAGCATCCTTGAATCGACTGAATGATGGATGAAGGTGGTGAAGCAAAATGCCTAGTTCAATATTCTGCTACCAAATCACATCCAAACGTCACCAGGTAGCGCTGCAATCGCTAAAAGCATTGCTGCTTCCAAGGTATCCATATCACCCCGGCTGATTCATATCACCCCGGTTGACGGTATCTAAATAATTAGATTTCACAATAATTGTGTAAGCAGTGCTAAGTCATAAGAGTGGTGACCAACGAGCAGACACATTCTGCATTGAATGCACAATACTTCAAAACGATTGATAGGTAGTCCGATAGTTTTGATTACAGCATTGGCAGGCAAAACTATCGATCGTTTTGTTTTGAACATAACCTCTAGTCTTTTGACAAACAGTCTTGACTAAACGTCGTGTTGACGAACAGTCGTTTGACGAACAATGTTTCTACAACTCTTTGGAAACAAGCTCTTATAGCTTAAAACAAGCATTTTGCTTAAATCCAAGTCGTTCCAACGCTTCTTCGCGTTGCTGATGAGTCACCGTATGACGAAAACGATTGACAAAGTCCCATCTACACTGAAACAAAACTGACTGAATACAGTCTAAACGTTTCAAATTCCCACTTTCAGTAGTGATCGTTTTGTTTGGTTCTTCGTTTCGATCTTTCGGATCTCTTCAGCTAAGCGTGCGCAAACTAGCCTTTTCGAGCTCTTATCACCACCACCAAGTCATCAGCGTAGCCAATCAGTGTAATTCCTTCGGGCATCTCTACCCGAAGAATCCCATCATAGTTGATGTTCCACAGATCGGCTCCCAAGACTGAACCTTGTGCCGCTCCTGAGGTAATTCTTCTCTTTTTGATGCCCTCTTTTGTATCATAAATCAGCCAACAGTCAGCTAGGTAGTTCTGCAGGACTCGTAAGAGGTATGACGGAACATGAAACTGAACCATCAAAGCCTCCAAGATGTCTTTCCATCTGGCAGAATTGAAAGCATTTCTGACATCGAGGGTAACTGCCATGCACATGTCCCTGGTCTTGTGGTTCCCCAGCTGAGTTTCCTTTGCTATTCCTACCACTCTGCTAACAGCATCAATGGTGGATCTGCCAGGTCTAAATCCAAATTGCCTCGGTGACAGGCCTCCAGCTTCAGCAATGGCAGTCAGCATCCTTCTTTTCAACAACTTCTCATACAGCTTTCCTGCTGTGTCTAATAGGCACAGAGGCCTGTGTGCTGAAGCTGTATTGGGATCTCCTTTGCCTTTCCCAATCAGTACGAGTCTTTCTAACTTCCATCGCTCTGGGAATATACCTTCTTTGAGACATGTATTGTACATGTCTAACATAATTTCTGGATGTGTATCTGCTATTGCTTTCAATATTTCCACAGGGATTCTATCTGGGCCTGGGGCTTTTTTATTGCGCATTGACTTCACCGCCTTTGCCAATTCATCTAGAGTGAAGAGAGATATATCACCTGATATTGCAATCGGTGGTCTCTCCTCTATCTCATGATCAGGAAAGAGTTCTGATACAATTCTGTCCTTTACTGCTGTTGACATCTCCGTGGATGTATCTACTCCCTTGAGCTTTTCTAGCACAATCTTGTATCCAAGTCCCCAAGGATCGTTGTCTACATCGTCACATAACTCTGTCCACTTTTTAGCTTTGCTCCTGGCTATGGCAATCTTCAGAGTCCGTCTTGCCATCCTGTATTGGTCTTTTCTCAGTTGGAACTCCAAGGAGTCCCTTCTAGTTCTTTGAGATAGTCTTCTGAGCCGTAAACATGTCCTCCTAAGTTCAGCAATATTCTGGTTCCACCAGTAGACAGGGCGGCGGTTATTCATACATCTCTTCTTAGGCATAGAGCTCTCACAAGCCTTGGTCAGCAAATCCATGGTTGCAGTCACCAACAGGACAGCAAGGGACCCTTCAGTTGCCCTCTGTTTTATCTTCTCCAGGGTTCCCTTGCCCAACTGAATCATTGCACCAAATATGTCCCTGTCCAATCTTTCAACATTCCATTGGTGCTGGGAGATTGTCGGTTGTATGGGTATATTCTCTCCTATCTCAAACTGGATGTACTGATGGTCGCTGGCTGAGTAATCCTCCAGGACTCTCCACTCAGTAATTTGTGCTGTGAGGTTCTCTGAGGCCATAGTGATATCAGGTATGGTTCCCCTACATCCTGCTCTACGAAAGGTTGGTACATTTCCGTCATTTATGACTACTAGTCCAAGTCTTGACACCATATCCATGACTTTATGCCCTTTATTATCTGGAGCTGGTTCCCCCCATTCCACTGCCTTTGCATTGAAGTCACCTGCTATTAGCACCTCTCCATTTGCATTTCTAGCCTCCTCTTCAATGCAGGCCAACTTTGCTTCATAGTCAGAAGTTGGGTCTGTTGGTGATAGGTAGCAGCTGATGTATGTGATGCCCCTGCTCTTGATCCAGCAATACCCCAGGCCAGCACCATTGGCTTCCACCTGCACTGCCACTCGGTTTACCACCCATATCGCAGCAGTACGAGATGTGTCTTCGAACCAGTTCTGTGCATTGTTTCCATAGGTGTACTGAAACCAGGCTGAGTGCTAGCTTAGGATAAAGTTGAGTTTAAAGGTTGAGTCTTTTGACAAACAGTCTTTTGACTAAACGTCGCATTGACAAAGATGTCGTTTGACCAACGTCTATGACAAACAGTCGTTTGACGAAAGTCTTTTGACAAACAGTTTTGACTAAACGTCGTGTTGAAGAAGAGTCGTTTGACATTGTCATGTGACAAACAGTCGTCTGACGAACAGTCGTTTGACAAACAATAACATCTACAGGGAAACCAACTCCAAAATACCAATGATTTGCGACATGCAAAAACGACCTTCACGTCTTACAGCCAACTTATACAGAATTCGAGCTGAAATTAATGGTCTGGGGTTTTAGTTTTGCAAATTTCCCCCTTCACCGATTCCAAGACATTCACACAAACCAGAAATGAAATAAAACTACTTACTCTTTTGTAAAAATGAGAAATAGTGGTAGAAACCGTGATGAGGCTCCTCTCCAACATCCTCGTCATCGAGTTAGCAATGGCTAGAGGAGCGCAGAGCCTGAATTGGTTTAAAATACTGATGATGCCGTTAGTGTAGCGGCCAAGAGGGAAGTAGTTTACGAGGCCTTCTGGAGGCGAAAGTTCATTCTATAACAAATGAATAACGCTCAAAATGTATTCAAATAGATAGATTCATTGTAAAATAGTGGAAAATCAGAGTATAGATAAGTCAAAAGTGCTAGTTGAACACCGTTTACCTCTTTAGTTTTAGCAATAGCAAACCTGAGGAACTTCAATTCGGTTGTAAGAGAAAACTTACTTCAGGTATTCATGAGGTACAGAAAATTTAGAACATTTCGAAAGAAACTCACTTGGCTGTCCATCAGCTGAGGTTGTGTAGAAGACAAGGACGTGGTCTCCAGAGAGAATTTATCCATGTCAGCCACGAATTGTTCACTCGTTTGCCTTATCTGGTAGGAAAGACTGTTGGTGAGCTTCTTAATGAAAACTGGAGCCATGAGACCTCTCAGATCAGCACCCACTCGACCGAGTGATTGGCCGAAGTACATCACCTGCTCCAGACAGCTTACGATGTCGCCATTCTCTGGCATTTCCCTCTCGCAGCAAGCAACGAAGTCACAAACCTGAAATGAAGCAACGACTCCACACGTTTTACATTTGCACAAAATTCTAAGTTTCGTTAAACTTTATGGAACACACGCCGTGTACAGGCTGTCCACACTTCACTCTATCTAGGAGTCGATTCTACAACTAATTTTCAACGAAAAATTCATCTGCAATGGGGTAGTTGCATGGGTCGGAATTTCGTGTTTTTGACTTCAGATTCGAATTTAGCGCACTTAAAAACGTGTATGGACCAGTTTTCAGTTCGAAATTCCATTTAGTTTAGTCGTATTTCAATAAAGAAGTACCATCCTTTTTAGTGTTGGCGAGCCACTCCTCTTACGTCATCCCTAAACGAGAATCTCACGATAGAGTGCGTTGAGATCACTGCAATCGAGGACAATTCGAGTCAGAAACATTGAAATATACATTGCGTGTCCCCGTAATGGGGTAGTTGCATGGGTCGGAATTTCGTGTTTTTGACTTCAGATTCGAATTTAGCGCACTTAAAAACATATATGGACCAGTTTTCAGTTCGAAATTCCATTTAGTTTAGCCGTATTTCAATAAAGAAGTACCATCCTTTTTAGTGTTGGCAGGCCACTCCTCTTACGTCATCCCTAAACGAGAATCTCACGATAGAGTGCGTTGGGATCACTGCAATCGAGGACAATTCGAGTCAGAAACATTGAAATATACTTGCAAAATGATAGTGATGATTAAAAAAACTTTGAAATATGTTTTTCAGGTTTTTTATGTTTGAATTTGTAGTATTCGGAATCGGTATATAAATTAGAACACTTCGCAGGGATCAATCACTTGTTTTTATTAATAACTTTCTCAACAGTCGTGCCAACTCAACTGGCAGTCCAGTAGAAAATCCCTAGCACTAGGGTTGTGGTTCTACATCCTTCCCCCCAATCTTTTGAATCCCACAAAATTTATTAACCAATCACCATTTTTGTTAATAATAATTATTAGTAATATTTTGAGTGAATTAATATAGTAGACAATTGTTACAATTTTACATAAGTTATCAAAATAATAATATTAATATCACAAGTTACATTCTTTTAAGTTATGTTTAATCCACAGTCACCTAATGTTTATTTTATTGTTGTTGTTCAATTAGTTCATCAATCAGTCTGCGAACTGGCTTGCGTTCTCGCTTAGGTCGAGATGTAGGAGTTTTGGGTACAGTGGTAGAATGTTGCTCTATAGTAGATCGAGGAGCAGAATTGGCCTTTGGACTGGCTGGCTTAGAGCCTCTTCGATGTGGTAAAGTCCTAGGTCTAGGAGTTGAAAATCCTGCAAATGGAGGAGATTCTGGTGGAACCGACTGTCTAACTGGCTTTGGTGAACTGCCAATAACTTCCGGCGAGTCATACTCTGGCTCAGTAGGTCCACTTCTCTTTCTGGTTTGGTCCACATGACGAGTCCAGGAGAGTTTAAGTTCAGGAACCCACAACTTCAGTCTTCTAGGACCCAGGGGTTTTATCACTATCGCTCTCAACCAGTCATTAACAGATTCTTGAGGCTCACGAACTGCATTGTAAAATTTGTACCTATGCGCAAAAATCGACTCACTTGGTTTGAAATGTTTGTCCAACAGTTCCACTAGCGAATCAAACGTCTTCGTTTCCGGTTTGTCTGGTACAGCAAGATTCAAAATCAACTTATATGCCCCCTCATCGAACGAATTTAGCATAAGAGCTCGTTTCCGATCTCCGTTCTTTATCTGATTCGCCTCAAAAAAATTGAGCATCCTTGGTTTTGCGATCGACCAATCATTTGCCAGCGTAAACTCCCTTAAGGTACCCACTAACGAAGTTGTTTCTGCCATCACATCCACCGGCATGCTCAAATCGAATGGGAGAAAAAATATGTTTCAAAGTTGCAAGTTTTGAACCTCGCTAACTCAACGTTATCGCTAGGTTACCGGTCGCCCGGATTCCCGTCGCCGATATTTTCGCGGATAAACGATCACGTCGCAAGTTGCACGAATGTCACCCTTCGCGGATTCGTTAATTAGGTTCGCAATATCCCGTCGCCACTTGTAGTATTCGGAATCGGTATATAAATTAGAACACTTCGCAGGGATCAATCACTTGTTTTTATTAATAACTATCTCAACAGTCGTGCCAACTCAACTGGCAGTCCAGTAGAAAATCCCTAGCACTAGGGTTGTGGTTCTACAGAATTAATCGTTTAAATTGAAAATTTTGAAGCATAATTTTGGCTGTTTTTCTTTTTGTTGTGTTGGCGCTAAAACCTCACGTTACTTTTATGGTCATAGTTATCACGTTATCAGTTTTTCGGGTGGCCTTTTCTCGTAGTGCGGTCCGAGTTGTTACCATATTATAGTTAACACCAGTATTTACCATAATTTATTAGTTGATTGGTTTGTGTCATAAATAATACCTCTTGAACATAAGGCTTTAATCGAATAAAACGTTATTACAAAGTTGAGAAGATAATGAAAGACATTTTGGTAGTTTACAATGGAACACATGGGAAACTAAGGAGAACACGTACTTAGCAATGGGCTTGTTATAACGCATAATACGACATTCTCCCCCCCTTTATTTTGGGACATAATCTTGAAGATAGCTTGGAGGCTGTCTGGTTCTATGGGATCTTCTGACCTCCGGTGTGCTCGGCGTAGATGCTGGCAATACTGTTGAAGAGTCATAGCTTCCAGTAGTTGAAGGCGAAGGAGAAGCTGAAGACTTTGACCCCTGAGATTGAAGTGTTGCTGGTGGCTGGACTGGAGGTGGGAAGCTTCTGGCTGTATGGTTACTGTCGGTAGAAATGAGAATGTTGGGTGTTGATTGAGTAATCTCCGTCTCGTCATGTCCAATTATGGAGTCATCCCCTGTTGGAGCCAGATGCTTCAAGGAGACAGTAGTTTCTCTCCCATCTGAGCGGCGAATGAGAGCATATTCAGGATTTGCCTCAATGAGGTCCACCTCTTCCACCAGTGGGCTGTACTTCGAAGTGCGTGCCTGAATTTTCAGTAGAATCTTTCCTGGGTTTGTGAGCCACGAAGGAATGGCTATTCCATTAGTCGAACGGCGGGCATGTGTAAACATTCGATCGTGAGGAGTGCAATTGATCGAGGTGCACAAGAGTGAACGGATAGCATGCAGAGATTCTGGCAGGACCTGTTCCCAGTGCGCCGTGTCTAATCCTTTGTTCTTCATGGCTAAGGACATAGTATTCCACAAAATACCATTGTACCGCTCAACTAATCCATTACCTTCAGGATTATAAGGGGTACTTGAACTGGTGGCAATCCCTTGGGTATGTAGGTAGTCGGTCAGCTCTTTTGAAAGAAATGAAGTCCCCCGGTCTGAATGTATATAGGCTGGAGTTCCAAAGATTGTGAACAAGTTATATAAGTGTTTCTTCACAGTTGCCGAAGTCATATCCCTGCAAGGGTATGCAAAGGGGAATCTGGAATACTCATCCACAATTGTCAATATGTATTGGTTACGAGTGCTTGAGGGGACTGGCCCTTTAAAATCCACGTTCAACCGTTCGAAAGGGCGCGTAGCTTTGATCAGATGATTGTTGACTGGCTTATAGAAGCGGGGCTTCAGTTCTGCACAGACCGGACAAGCCGCAGTCATTCGTTTGACATCATCAAGGGAGAATGGCAGATTCTTGGACTTGATCCAATGGTACATCCTAGTGACCCCGGGGTGACAAAGGGATCGGTGGATATCCAGAAGGTTGTTGTTACTTGTAGCTCCACAAACTCTGGATAGAGTACCTGCCACCTTATTTAGTTTTCCAGGTCGGTAGGAAATGTCGTAGTTGAAGCAGGATAACTCGAGCCTCCATCGCTGAATTTTGTCATTTTTTATTTTGCTTGAGTGCTTTAGGTCGAAAATAAAAGAAAGAGCTTCCTGATCCGTGATCAATTTAAAATGCCGATTAGTCAAGAAGTGCCTCCACTTTCTCAAGCACTCGACGATGGCGGTGGCTTCCTTTTCAATAGCCGGGTAGCCTTTCTCACTCCCACTCAAGGTTCTTGAGAAGAAAGCTACTGGCCTTCCATTTTGAGTCAAGGCTGCAGCTATCGCGATGTCTGATGCATCTGTCTCAACAACTAGGAGTGCAGTAGGGTCAATAGCCACAAGAAGGACCTTTGCAATATCCTTCTTGAGGGTTTCAAAGGCATGAAGTGCTTCAGCTGTCAAAGGAAATGATTTAGTGTCAATGAGGGCTCGGATTCTGTCAGAGAATCTGGGTACCCACTTTGAGTTGTAAGCGAACATACCTACTATTCTTTGAAGGGATGCTTTGTCACGTGGTGGTGGAAGATCCAGCAGGGGCTGCAGGCGATCAGGGTCTGGCATGATGGTCCCATTACTTATGAGGTATCCTAGAAGTTTTATAGAGGTAGTAGAAAACTTACACTTCTGTTCATTCAGCTGTAGGTTGTACTTCTTGGCCACATTCATGAACTGTTTGAGATTACCATCGTGCTCTTCCTTAGTTCGACCACCAATTGTGATGTCGTCAATATAGCATCGGACTCCCTTGAGCTTCTCGTTGTCAATTAACCTGTCCATGAACTTCTGAAATGCAGGCACCCCATTTGTTACTCCGAAGGGGAGCCTAGTGAACTGGTGAATTTGTTAATGGTATTGGAATAGTCAATGACCATCCGTTTCTTATGGGTTGCGTTGCGGGTTACCAAGACCTGTGCCCTCCATGGAGAACAGCTGAGCTCGATTATGCCAGATTGTAATAGATTATTGACCTCATCCTCTATGAATTTTGCGTCGTCAGGGTTATGTCTGCGTGATTTGGTCGCAATTGGCTTTATGTTAGGAGCAAGATTGGAGAAAATTCGAATAGGTTCAATATTCGCATGAGGGAATGCTGAGCTTGCAATAGAGAGAGGCGGGTTACTGCCGCCAAAATTAACATCCAGCCGCGAATGTGACTTGAGAATATCATGGCCAATAATTAAGTCAGCACATAGATTTGAAAGGACTGATAGCTTCGTGGACATGTAAGAATGTTCTAGTAATTGGAGATCGGCTATGACGTAGCCTTTCAAAACTGATGACAGTGATGTGGAGGCCATAGAAACGGTACCACTTTCTGGGAAGACAACAAGCTTGTTGTGACGTACAAAAGAGTCATTGATGAAACTCCCGGAGCTACCAGTATCTACTAGGCATTGGGCATTCGTACCATTAATTTTGGCCGTGACAGTTGCTTTAGAGAGCGCTGATGGGGCAGAGGCACCAACCAAACTTGCCACAAATGCTTCTGAAGTGTCACACAGAGCTGCTGAAGTATTGGGTTTACGCTTTTTCGATAAACAGACTTTCGGGAAGTGACCCACCTTATTACAGATCGAGCACGTTACATCCCGTGCTGGACAAGATGTACGGCGATGCAGGGTGGGGCTACCACAAAAATAGCACGATTTTTTTTGCTCAGACTTGGTAGCATTGCACTGGTTGTCCGAAGTATCGGGATTTGGTTTGTTTTGGGCGTATGACTCAGCGTTTTTTGTAGCTATTTCGATAGAACGAGCTTGTTCTTCAGCCTCGGCTAGTTGTAAAGTTCTATTTTCCAAAAGTCTCTGACGAATGTGAGGAGACAACAGGCCAGCTATGAAAGCGTCCCTGATATGATCGTTTTTGTTTTGTTCTGCAGAAATGGCTTTGAAATCACATTCCTTAGCTAGCGATTTTAGGGCCGTGATGTATTGAGTTATAGTTTTTGAGGGAAGTTGTTTTCTGGTGGAGAGCAAATGACGTGCATATATGATGTTTTTCGGTTTGATGTAAAGAGAGGCAAGAATGGTCAATGCTGCCTCGTACGTTGTACAATCATTTATGTATTCGAATACATTCGAAGATAGGAAATTAGACAATACCTTCAGACGATCGGCATCTTCTTCTATGTCGGCCTTCTCAACGAAGTTTTCGAAGGTGCGTAACCAATGCGTCCACTCGCGTTGGGCCGTAGAACAGTCAGGGTCCGTGTCGAATTTGTCCGGCCGATAGAGTTTATCCATTTTATTCGATTAAATTGTCATAAATAATACCTCTTGAACATAAGGCTTTAATCGAATAAAACGTTATTACAAAGTTGAGAAGATAATGAAAGACATTTTGGTAGTTTACAATGGAACACATGGGAAACTAAGGAGAACACGTACTTAGCAATGGGCTTGTTATAACGCATAATACGACAGTTTGGAAAAGATAATGTTCACTGTAAAGTTTCAAGAAGCTTTTAATAAACGCTTGCATACGAGTCTGCAACACATGTCTTCACTTTTTCCCGCTACCTACCCAATCTGGTTTCGAATGTTGATAGTTCTTTTAACTCAGGGGTATATCTCAGTTTCTTCCGTAAGTACAACGGTTTTGGCAGTAAATCATTTATGCGTAAATGTAGGGCTTTCCAACGAATGGTGAATGATTTTTCCACAAACGCGAATGACGAAGATACAGTTCGGTAGGAACAACTTGGCTGTAAGTAGAAATCATCAGAAAAACAACCGTAACTTTTTTTCGTTGATGTGCCAAAGTATTGACATAAAATGTCAATATGCCAAAAAGGAGAGCCATCGACTAGAGTTTCGAGGTGGCTTCCCTGGAAAATATTCCGTACATAAATATTGGCATGTTGTACGATTTTTACGTCAATAACAACAAGTTCGTCAGCGCCGAAATAAAAGGAGCCAATAATGTGAAGTAAGTTGACACTTTTATAGTAAAAGGTCAGTTGTAACTGTGATTTCTTGTGTGTAGTACTTCTTCATCCAAATGGTTGCTCATTTATTGGAAGTTTCATTGTAGTGTCATTATCCTGTACAACGTAGTACCAATGAGTGTTAGTAAATTGTTAAATAAAACAATGTTGGTTATGTCCAACTTAGAAGAATCTAGAAAATTTGTGAGGTTGTGGCTCGAGTATCACCAGAACGCCGCGTTTCCTCACAACCATGTACGATTTCAGTAACAGTGGAGGGAATGCCAGTAAGAAACAAAATCTTTGATGCAATATGTTTCGATTGCGCAGCTAGCAAAATTCAGTATGAAAGCACCACGAAGTGTGAGTGATTCTCCAATTTTATTGCCACAAACGAACGTAAACAAACAGAGGGTTGCTATCAAAGGACCCCCCAACCACAGGCACAGTACCCCTAACCTTGCGTAAGGGTAACAGTGGTGTAGCAGTCTCTTGCCCCCTTCACACCCGTAGCCCCCACCCCGCAGCGTCCTAGCCGTGTGTAGGTTTTCCCGCCTGAATCCTAAATCCCGTTTTTCGAAAAAATCTCTAAATTTTTAGGAAGCGTTTCCGGGAGTTTCATTTGCAGATACGTACTTCAATAGAGATTCTCTACACAGAAAAAATACAAAAAAATATCATGCAACTACCCCATTTCTTTTAAAGCCCTTGTATTAATTTGATTTTTTCATTTTCAAAGTTTTTTTTTTTGTTTTGCTAGACATCACCAAAATGACCGAAATTACTGTTTCGTTCGTTTCGCGTTACAGGAAAAACTTGTCCAAAACCTCACCTTTACGATTTTGCACAATCGAATTTATGGTGGGGGGTAGAAATTTATGTTTGAACGCGGAAAAACATGATTTTTGTGTGTTATTTTCAATAATGAACCTCTGGAATCAACCAAGAAACAAAATTTATTAACCCTTCCTCAAAATTTATTGGTTTACGTTTCAAGGTACCGAGAATCCAAAAATCAAATAAAAATGTTGCCGGCCGTACGCCGCACTTTCCTTAGTTACCATGGACCGATTTTGATGATATTTGGTATATGGGCTCCATTTAAGGTCCAGTTGTGCCGAAGCTTTTGGTTGATGTCAATCTAAGGATTGAAAAATAAGGGCTGACATTTTCAAAACGGCCAGGCTCGGAAAACCTTCTGATACAAAGATATTGTTTTTAATCAATTTAAAAAAAGTAATAAACATAGGATCGAATGAGACCACTCAGTTTTATAGGACCAACCGTTCGCTCCCTATGTAGGGACGGCACGATACCACCGATATATCGGAGTATCGATACTTTTTTGGTATCGATACCGATATTTGTATCGATACTTAGAGTTGCAAAACTACAAACCAATATATTGGTATCGATACTTTTGCCTAAAATATCGGAGGTATCGATACTTTCCTGACGATATTATCGAAAATTTTTCCAAAGTAAATTGGTGAAAAAATACCAAATTAGTAAATAGAAAATAATACCATATATTGTCTGCCTCAGAATAACACTCAAAATATGCTCAGAATAGTATCAATTGAAACGATATATCGCTACGATAGCCTCAAAATAGTATCAATATCCAATGTGAGTTTGGAATTTGATGTTTTCCCAAACTTACAAGAAGAGGGAGGCATGCATAATATTAATCGGGATGGCGACATCAGTCACGTGCGAAAGGCTTTTTTCGAATAATAAATAGTATTATTTGTATTGTAACTGATTTATTACTTGATCCTTTCAATTTCTAGTGGAAGAAAAACATCATTTCATAGAACAGAGATTTCTTGCAAATAAGAATTGGAATTGAACTAAAATGGAACAATTATTCATTTTTATTAAGTTTTAAATTATTGGCTTTTATTACATTTTTAATTGCCATTGACTTTTATTACATTTTAAATTACTGTTTTTTAGATAATATATCGCCTTTTCTTAATTAATAGGGTATTTATTGGGAGTGGAAAATCATCGGTGGGTTAATTTGAAATATCGGTGGTATCGATACTTCGAGCCGATACTTCCTAAGAAATATCGTATCGAGAGGAGTACCGATACTTTGGAGTATCGTGCCGTCCCTATGAGAACTTAAGGGTTAAGGTGGGTTCACAAGCGTCCGACTCTGCGTTTCTGACTCTCAGTTCTGCCCGCTGATTGGCCAAGAACAGACGGAAAGAGGCCAATCAGCGGGCAGAACTGAGAGTCAGAAACGCAGAGTCGGACGCTTGTGAACCCAGCGTTAGATTTACGATAAAACAGAATCACATGAGGCCTAATCTCCGTTCAAATTTCAGCTGACCAAAATGCGATCGTTGTTCGTTTCTTCGAGTTGTTTTACGTCTTGAGCAACCAGTAATCAAACTTCCTAATGAATTTTCTTCAAATTAATCAAGATTGTGAAGCGAAAATATGGTTGGTAGGTAGCGACCACGGGAAAGCTGTGTTCATTGCAGGCGAGTGATCTATAGGTTTTCCAAGTCAGATTGAGAATTTCCCAAATCAAATTGAGAACTTTCCAAATCAAATTGAGAATTTTCCAAATCAAATTGGGAATTTTCCAAATCAAATTGAGAATTTTCCAAATCAAATGGAGAATTTTCCATTTCTAACGACGAAACTACGAACAGTGATTATCCGTTAGTATAGCACAATCCAAAAGTTGCTGAACAATTAAAAACAATTTTTTTTTTTAATCCGTCCAGCCGTTTAGGCCTTAATTTGGTACCCACATATAGGTTATCCTGTCAGATGTCATATCTGACGGTGTCGGAACTATCAGAACCACCGACTGCTCAAATTGGGTCATGGACAACCATTGGGTTTGGTCAACTTGGTTCAAATTCCAAAGGCAGCTGCTGGAATTCCACTTCACTAGAAGTGCCGTTCTTTAATTTCATCTTCAATTTTTTTAAGGATGAGTTTGAAATTACAGTTACTTCATAATTTTCATAATTTTAATATGAACTTGAAAAAATAAATTAATCCTTTCCATCTTGCATTACTCATCTTTTTCGTCTCTTCTACAAAATATTATACCTGTGTCAAAAAATTCTGAGTTCTCAATTTGATTTGGAAAGTTCTCAATTTGATTTGGAAGATTCTAAATTTGGTTTGGAAAATTCTCAATTTGATTTGGAAAACCTATATACAGAAAAATAATAAACCTTTCTGTACTGATTTTCAGCGTTTCTTAAACGAAATCAGCATTTCGTCATGTGACTGTAGGGATAGATGAAGAGGAGGATGAGCGGCTACACAGAACAAGCGCGCCCCCATCTGAACGCGGATTTCGTTAGAAAAAACGCTGCAAATTATTACACAATGGTTTATTATTTTTCTATATTGATCACTCGTCTGCAAAGCCACCAAACATCCAACATGAAGAAAAACATCGATCGTATTTCGGTCAGCTATAATTTGAACGGCGATTAGGCCTCTTTTGCGATTCACACTCGTGTTTCTGATTGATCGTCCAAACCATAAATTCTCGTAGTGAGCGAACGATTTGTTCTACAGAGCTCCGGGTGGTCTCGAAAAATTCTATAGAATCTTAAATTGAAGGAAGAACAATACCTTTATATCAAAATTTTTTGAGTTAGGGCGTTTTCAAAATTTCAAAATTCATTTTTGAACCCTTAGGAGTGACCTACATCTTCGGGGCACAACTAGACCCCAAATGGAACCTACATAGCAAATTTCTTCAAAATCGGTCAATGCTAAGTGGCAAAAGTGCCGCGTACGGCGGACGGACGGCCAAATTTTTATTCGATTTTTGGATTCTACGTACCTTGAAACGTAAACCATCAAATTTTGAGGGGGTGTTAAAAATATTTGTTTCCTGGTCTATTCCAAAGGTTTATTATTGAAAATAATAAACCAAAAATTACTTTTTTCCGCGTTCGAATACAAAATGTTCCCTAAAATTCGTAAAACATCCTTTAATAATAACGGTGGAAAGTTGGGATTTTAGACAAGTGCTTCCAATACGAAATCAATATGGGGTTTTCACCATTTTGTTTCAACCCTTAACTCACCTAAAAAACGTTCTAACGAAACTACACTAACCAGAATCGGGCTCTCTACCACTGAGCCTAGGGAGTAGAGATGGGCGGTATTTAACGTAACAGTTAAAAATAACCTATTACCGGATTTCGTTAATTCCGCTTGGAACCTGTTACCAAAATAATCCTGTTACTAAATAACGTTCCAGGGAAGGCTCCAAAATGTGTGGAGCCAGAACAACAGCTTGGGTTTTTTACTCGAAAAAGAGTTAAAATACACTAACACGTAAATATGTCGGAAATAACTTGATAGAAACCCCAACTTAGGTAGGAACGAAAACTAGAGATCAACGGAATGATACTTCGGAATGGAATAACAATATAACATGATAAACAAACGAACGTAGGTCGGGAACGAAAAGTAGAAATCACGAAAACGATACCTTGGAATAGTATGTCGGAATGAGCTTCTGAGAAGGTCCCTGAGATAACCTATTAATAAATAACAGGTTATTGGAACCTATTACCCACCCAGAGCGGTTACAGTGGAACCTAATACGCAAATGTAACCGTTTCGCCCATCTCTACTAGGAGGTGAATCCTGAAATGGGTCAAGCACAAAATGCGGAACTACAAACCTTGTTATTGATCCATTCGTGAAGGATAGGATAGTCGTTGAAATGTTGTTTGTTGGTGGCCAAAATACTATCTTGCTCAGGAAAAACAGCTCGAAACTGCGTGATGATATTGAACATGTGCATCCTGTAGACATCTATCACTTTGTTAAGATGTTGAGCTGTAAAAAATATTAGTCGGAGCTGTAGAAAACTTGTAAAATTATATTTCAAGAAGCCGAATGTTGATATTTTTACCGTTACTGCATAATGGTTAATGCAATTAATTCACTCGGTACATATTTGAATAAATGTAAACAAAGGCTTCTTACGATCGTCTTTAGGAATTTGTTTGAGAACGCTGGTAAACCATGAATCTCGAGCCTGCAAGAATTTCAACCTCAGCTCAAGTTCTGAGAGGACTCCCATCCGCCTGAGCACACCTACGACCTGGAGACACCGTGGAAGCTGAAGTTCCGAGTGAAGCTCCCAACTCAACCGTTTCATGAGTCCTTTCCAACACTCTTCTATTTCTTCACAAAGTTTCTGGACAGGAAATAGGAAGGTTTCAATATGTGGTTCATCTGTAAGCGCAGGAGAGAGAACTACTGGCCAAGCTAGGTCGATTTATTCGAGGATACTTTCTGTTGGTCTGTTCGGAGAGGCAGTCCTGAACGGTTTGGAGGAGCCCGGAGGAGTCCATTCGCCTCTATCCCCTCCCCTTTTCTGTTCTGGTTTGGTTCCGAACTGGTTCCAGACTGCCTCTCCAAACAGACCCTATATTAGAGCGAGGCCATTCAATATTAGTACACCAGTATGGATAATAAGGTAAATCAAAACAGCAGCAGGTACAATGTGCATGGGAAACTTTTGTATCCCGGGTAGACTTTGCGATTTTTTCTTCAATGCTTCGTTCAGGTTGTCCAGCGATTCCCCCAAAAATTCCCTGAGTTCCAGGGTCAATATTCGTCCTTTTCCAGGGTTATAAATGAACTACAATATAAATAAGTGTGATCATAATTCAGGGTTTCAAGGACATTTTGAAATTAAAAAGCACTAGAAAAAGTCAGGCAAGTGGGTTTAGCACATTTCTTCGCATCAAAACCCATTTTGTATAGAAATATGATATGATGGATTGTAGCTAATCTCAAAACTATAATGTCTAAGTACCTTGCACAACCCACTTAAACACTAATAGGGACTCATCTACAACCCGCACAATGGGCCTCAATTTTATATTCAGGAATTTCAAGTCAAATCCTAAAATATGGCCCTAGAATAACGTTCAACACCAGGAATGCCCAAGGGAAAAAAATTACCGAAGAAGAAAATGCCTAACAAGTGAAGCCTCTGTCAAAAAACACCGCGAAAATCGAGGGAAACTGATCACGTCATGCCCGGGGTTCCTCCCGCAAAACTGTGCACTGGCGAAATAAGTCTCGGCAAATAGTGTCAGAGAATGTCATCAGGTAGAGCCGTAGGCGCCCTCGTGAAACGATCCACTCAAATAATGTGATTCAAATATCGAAACTAACTAATATAGAAACTAAATAGGAAACATATAGTTTAGTAATGCATGCATTCCAGGGGTCGTCCCATTGGATAAGCATTAGGTCAATTAATACCAGTTGGTAAGCGAAAAAACTTTTTCACTCGATGTAATTTATGAAGTACTTTAGGCACCACAACACCCCCCCCCCCCCCCACTCACCCTTATCCAACAACATTTCTAGCTGTATGGGAGCCTCAAATTTGAAGAGCATTTTGAAATCCATGATCTACGACACCCAACATGCGAACTCGAGTTTCAAAGCTTGGGTACAATTGAGGCGTTGACATGGAAAAGGTGTTAAGTCAAAAAAACCCAAATTTTACAGGAGAGCCAAAAAACTACTTTTTTCACTTTTTACATCAATATTTATTGAACAAACTACACGTAAGTGACAAGTAAGTGTCCAAAAACGAAACAAAAGCAGAAAACAGGATATAATAATAAAAGTGTCGAATTTAGGAGCAAAAATTTTCATATAAACTGCGATATTTCGAGTTCATGAAGTCTAGCATGGCTAGCAAGTCCTTTTTTTGCGTCAGCAATAGTCAGCCTGCTCTGAAGCTCTGGAAAAGGTCCCATCTCTAAAATATTTTGATTGGCCTTTCTTCAATATTTTCACCTCTTTCCACTGTTCCAATTCGTTCAAAGTACCGCGAGTCTTAATGGTCGGGAATTCGGCTCTTGATATCTGAATCCAGGATACCGTGCTTATCTTCAACCCTGCTGTGTTCAGGAATGTGTCACTGCATCTAGCTGTCTTTGAAATCAGCAGGGCCCATGTTAACAACTTGGAAAGGTTGAGTTGTCTTTGCATCTCCAATCATGTCCGCGACTTCTCCTGGCATCATAGTTTTGCATACTTTCTTCCCTTCTCGATGCCGAAGTCTCGATCACGTGGCATGTACGAATGCCCTGATACCAGAAATTTCAAGTCAACCTTCTCGAAGTAGTTCATAGCAACTACCCAAATCAAAGTCATGAGGACCATTCGGTTCTTGTTTTGTCCTGCGCAGTTGTCACACCAAAATTGAAGTGATTTTTGTGTGTGAATCCAGGCGATGTGATGGCCTTCAAAAGACACGATGACACCTCATTTCCACCTCTCCCACAACAAAGGGAGAATAATACTCACTGGCTTGAAGGAGACGAACTTGACCGACATTGTTGATGTAGCATCGAAACATTCAGTAACAGGCGAAATCGTGTAAACATAACCCTCATCTAAACAAAAAATAACCATCCCCATGTCCTACCACGTGACCGTGACTTGTCACTTTTCCAGCGCCAAAGGGCTAGGAGTTAGCTCGAGTACCATCTTTGGAGAGCTCTCCCAACTAAACTATTTGAGCTATCGACATAACTCCTTTACCATGCCATTGGCCTTGAATCTGGCAATCTTTTCCGTGAAAAAATTTTTTTTTGGTCTCTAGTGACTTAACACCTTCTCCATATCAACCCCTCAATTAGTAAGCTATAAAGGAACCGAAGTATTGAAAAATCGGATATTTTCTCAATATTATCCCCCACACTCGCCTCCTCCACATGCTAATTTTGATACTCTGGTGGAAAAGTGTGCAATTTGGAAGATTTCTGAGTCGAACAAAAGAAGAAACACTCAAATCGGTTGGAAATTGAGGCCTGGGCAGATTTTACAAGATTAAGCCCGCAAACGCACGTTTTTGAGCATTAACCCCCCCTTTACAGGCCGAATTCGAAATTCCGGCGACGTAGTGCACAACTAGATAGTTTTCCACTTAGAACAAAAAAAAACCACAAAAATCGGTTGGAAATTGAGGCCTGGACAAAGTACACAAGATTTTGCCCAAAAACGCACGTTTTTTTAGCATTAACCCCCCCCCCCTCCCCCCTTAAAACGCAAAATTCGAAATTCCGGCGACGTAGTGCACAACTAGATAGTTTTCCACGTAGAACAAAAAAAAACCACAAAAATCGGTTGGAAATTGAGGCCTGGACAAAGTACACAAGATTTTGCCCAAAAACGCACGTTTTTTTAGCATTAACCCCCCCCCCCCCTCCCCCCTTAAAACGCAAAATTCGAAATTCCGGCGACGTAGTGCACAACTAGATAGTTTTCTGCGACAAACAAAAAAAAACAGGAAAAAACAACAACAAAAAATAGGAATATAGAACTAAGGCCTGGGCAAACGACACAAGATTTTGTCACACACACACAGACATACACCTATGGTTTTTTTTTCGCGGATTTGGATTCAGAATGGTTTAAAACGGATTACTGTGGGACGTCCTAAAAAATTAAGACTAATTAGTATCAAGCATTATAATGCTTGATAAACTGGGTAGAATCGTATTGTAAAAAAGAGTGAGTAAAATTGCTTCTTTTCGCGTTTGCTCTCTTTCTGCCAGTTCGCAGCGCACTCTTATGTTCGATCACGCAAGCTAATAGTTTCATGTCTGCTTTTAGAGGTAGCCCTGCTGTCGTAAGGGGCAGCTCGTCACGTCACAACATGGCTGGCCCCGTATTCAGATTGCCACTATATTTAAAATTTCCATCTCCCTTAAATTCTCTAAATTTTTTGGATGCGTTTTCGAGCTGCACACTATGGTTTTCTTCCATATCGGTGAACCCTCTTTCGAAAAATAAAAAAAAGTTTTATTTTTATAGAAATCTATATTTGAAATATTAAAGTAGCAATCTGAAAAATACTACTAATATCGAACTTAAGCTTTTCTCCCTCAGACTGCCAGAAATTCCCATAAAAGTGTTCAGCGCTCAGGCTTTTCCCAGGTTTTTTGGGAAAAAAATAACATTCTTCGAGTTTTCCAGTAGAGTAAAATTCCCTGAGTACCTTTTCCCGGTTTTCCAGTTGGCTGGACACTGTTCGTTTATTGTCGGTCTTTCCTAGTACCTATCTAGTTTGAATCAAGTTTAGCGAAGGTACTTAACCAGCTCAGAAAGAAGTGGTAACTGATGCCTGAATATTGGAACTCATACTTATCCATGAAAAGTGTCCACGAAGCATTAGACCTACTCAGGACCTACCTGAATTATTGGTATGTTCCCGTGAGTTTTGTTCAATTTCCGAACATAAGCGGCGAGGCGAAGGGCGTCGTCATAGTGGCCTTCGCGAATCAGGTTGTCCATCAGCTGAGGCATTTCCAGGAGCTGCAGCGTCTGTCCATGTTTGGCTAAGCTCACGCTATTGATCTGACGCTCTGCTTTGATTTCTCCGCAGGTCTTCATGAAATCCTCACAACTGGCGTTAAATCCTGGAACCTTGTCCAAAAGACCTTCCAGAGACTTTTCAGTTTTCTGGAACTAATCGGAAAACATGACACGTCAAATGTGACGCTGATACGTGATGATGCTATGAAACAGTGTCATCATATTCGATATCAAGAACAGAATATCGCGGGTTAAGATCTATCATGTGCTATCTCATTTTTTGGCCAAAATGAGTTTTATATATCGATCGACGCGGAATCTCGCGGTCTTTCGTGCAACGGTGTCAGTTCTTCAAAAATCTCAATAGATTGCGCTCAATCGCCTAAAAACCTATCATGTGCTATCCAAAACCTTAATGTTATCAGGAGCTATCTACACAGTGGCGTACAAAAGGTCCTGCTTTCTCCATCCGGTAAGTAAATACTTTTTGCTTCCGAGTCTACCAAGGTAGCGGAAGCTTTGTTTTCACTTTTCAAGGACGAAAAAAAAAATTTCTCCAAAATCAAAATTTCCACTCGCGTTTTGCGTTTTAGACCTTTCTGAACAATTTTGGTTCCGTGTCTGTGTGTCTGTCTGTCTGTGTGTCTGTCTGTCTGTCCGTCTGTCATGATTTCCTTGTAACGCGCATAACTATACGAAGTTATTGTCCGATTTCTATGAAATTTTCAGGGATTGTGCGGGTTGGTGTGTAGACGGTCCCCTATGAAAATCATCATCCCCGGACTGATAGAAGCGA
Source organism: Apolygus lucorum (assembly GCA_009739505.2). NCBI lineage: Eukaryota > Metazoa > Arthropoda > Insecta > Hemiptera > Miridae > Apolygus > Apolygus lucorum. The sequence continues at coordinate 50,652,099 of CM019181.2, read as the reverse complement.
CTGCGCATGCGCAAACGTGAATTCCTTGTAACGGCCATAACTTCTACATTTTCTATCCGATTTCAATAAAATTTTCAGGGATTATGTGGATTAGGTTGTAGATGGTCCCCTATGAAAATCATCGTCCCCGGACTGATAGAAGGCACTGCGCATGCGCAAACGTGAATTTCCTTGTAACGGCCATAACTTCCACATTTTCCACTCGATTTCGATGAAATTTTCAGGTATTATGTGGATTAGGGTGTAGGTGGTCCCCTATGAAAATCATTGCCCCCGGACTGATAGAAGCGACTGCGCATGCGCAAACGTGAATTCCTTGTAACGGCCATAACTTCCACATTTCCAATCCAATTTCAATGAAATTTTCAGGGATGTTACAGAGTAGTGTTCAGATGGTCCCCTATGAAAATCATCACCTTCGAACTGATAGTAGCCATTGCGCATGCGCAAACGTGAATTTCCTTGTAACGGCCATAATTTCTACATTTTCCATCCGATTTCAATGAAATTTTCAGGGATGTTACAGAGTAGTGTTTAGATGGTCCCCTATGAAAATCACAGAGAATTGTTTTTCATAGAGGGATTCTTTCATAGAGGAATGGTGTCCTGTGAGAATCTCAAATCCCATTAATTGCAGGTCATCGGTAGCTCAGAGGATAGAGTCTTGATTAGAGCTCCTAAGGTCGCGGGTTCGAAACCCAGCCGAGGCTATGTATTTTTTGATCCAATCACATACACCTACTCACTTAATTTTTCATCCGAATTTGATGAAATTTTCTAGGATTGTCTAGATTAGCGTGTAGATGGTCCCCTATGAGGGTAGTGAAAGGTACTTGGAGATTGGTGTTTTGAGATTAACTACTATGCATCGGATCATCTATACAATCGGGTTATGGATACGAGGAAGCTATGTGCCACACCCACTTGGCAGACGTTTTTTTAATCAAATTACGCAGTAATTCCGCTTAGTTTAAGTTTATTATTAATTAAGTACCTAATTTTATACTACAAAATGAAGTCAAGAGACAAAAAATGAGGCAGATGGAATTTGAGCTAGCTGTGTGAATCACTGGAAGGAACTCACATTTTTATCCTTCTTAGAATGCAAAAAGATTCAATTTCTTTTGAAAAGTTGCAGTAATTTTTGTGTCCAACCTATACTAATTAAGGTTTTCTTGTTGCAGGTCGGTTTTTAATTCCAGATAGCCTCTAAAAGTGACGACGAATCTTGGGAAAACGAAAATGGGAAAAGAGGGAGAAAAAGATGTATCACGAAATGAATAACTTTAGTACATTTTCAATTTATGTTTCTAGTAAATTTGTGAAGCACTTTCAGCATGCAGTTCGTTTCAATAAATGGTGCCTAATTGGCTTTCATTTTCTGGTTTAATTCATCATTTTGGTTTATTATTTTCAATAATAAACCTTAGGAATCGATCAAGAAATTTCCACCCCCCCCCCCCCCCCACCACGGAATTTATTGGTGTACGTTTCAAGGAATTCAAAAATCGAATAAAAATTTGGCCGTCTGTCCGCCGTCTTTCTTTAAAGTCTGCCTTTACCACCTTCACCTACAAACGGAACTACAACACAACTCCAATACTATTGGATGGCATACCAGTTCCTCCAGCCAATGTAGTCCGATACCTAGGTGTACAACTTGACACTCGTCTGACTTTTAACAACCATATAGGCGAACTTGTGCGCAGGATTCGATGGCGAACTAAAATGCTAAATCCTCTTCTGGGTACCCACTCACCACTCTCGCTGACGTGCAAAAGATTGTTGTATACCTCACTTGTTCGACCGATCTGGCAGTACGGCTGTAGTATTTGGGGTTCTGCAAGTAACTCACAAATAAAGCGAATCCAATCCCAACAGAACAAAATTCTACGGACAATTACAAACGCACCATGGTACGTTCGCAACTCGGTGATCCATAGGGATTTGGACATACCAACTGTCGACGAGATAGTAAAAACATCATCTCTCCGCATACACACAGCTATTGAGGCTCACTACAACCCGATCTTCCAGAACTTCATGGAGCGCATCACAAACGCTGACCAACCGAGGCGCCTAAAAAGAAAAAGACATGCGAATCTGCTCCAGCCCTAATTCGAAAAAAAAGAACAAATAAAGTACATGGAGAATAATAATAGCATAAAAAAATCACTACACGAACACTAATTATATTTAAATAATCATTACTACCGATGTATCCCCGTTATTCAAACTAAGTACAGTAGTAACGAGGACTGTCACTGGACAGCAACCTCTCCACGTTCCATTGTTATTAAAACAAATATTTATTACGCTATATCGTCCTAACTATATAGTATTGTTATATTTACTGAAAGTTGTATCAATAATAAAAAAAAAAAAAAAAAAGTCTGTCCGCCGTACGCGGCAATATCCTCATTTAGCATTGACCGATTTGAATGGAATTTGGTATACGGTTTTCATTTGTGCCGCGAAGCTTTTGGTTGAGGTCAGTCACTTCTAAGGATTGAAAAATAAGGGTTTAAATTTTGAAAACGCCCTAGCTCAAAAAATTTCGATTTAAAGGTATTGTTTTTTCATCATTTTAAAATAGTGTTGAATTTTTAGAGACCACGTACCTAGTTCTGTAGGACAATCCGTTCACTCCCACTTGCGTCTCCGTGCACCGCCTGCATTCCGAATGCACTCTGACGGCAGTTTTGTGAATCAGGACTTAGATAACAGTGATAAATGTTTGATTAATAATTTTTGTTGTGTCGTCCGTTTGCGATTTGTGCTGTCCCGTTTCAAATAATTCCGTCTTCTCATTGCTTTATTCATCCGGCTCGTTCTCTGATTTATTTCTGGCTCGCTGTTCTGTTCAAGTGAAATAAGGGTCACTTATAAGGCTCGGCATGTCAGAGACACTTTTTGCTCGGCATGAGTCGTAGAATCTCAACTTCAGTCGTAGAATCCCAGTGTCAGTTACGTGAGTTTAACACCCCGTATAGAAAATAGTAAATCGTTGTGTGATAATTTTCACCTTTCTTACATCATGAATGTACAGTCGAAATTTACTGAATTGATTGAATTTTTAATCAACTAGTTAAATGTTGTGATATTATACTTTGGAGGTCTACCTAGTCAAATCACTAAAAATAAAGACACTTTTTTTTATATTGCTTATGTATTTGTATTATTCGTTTTCGTATTCCTACATTCTTCTAACTGTCGCTTTGCAATAATGTTATTGATGCGCGGGAGCAAATAAGGTTTGGTGTAGGTATTTATATAATCTTGTATCCTATTTATAGTCTGTCTTATAAGACAAGACAGTGGATTGGATATTTTTGTCTTTAATAATTAAGTCCCTTCTGGCAGTAGCTCATTTAGGAAGAGCTCTCTGAATACATTCTATTGATCTGAATCGGTAATATGTAGTGATAACTAGGCTGTTACACCTATATTAGAACGAGGGGATAAATAGACGTTGGGGGATAAATATAGAGACGTTGGGGTTACAGAGAAGAAATTTAGACAAACTTGGAGAAATTTCAAAACATTTTGAAAAGAAGGAAATTAATATTTATCTTGCCTCAAAACAGTACTCCTTTATTGCCGTTACTTTCCACCTACTTTCTTTTTGACATCTATTTGAGCCAGAATGAATCTTCGTGATTAAATACTAGGACCGGTAGTTGAGAACTTGAGTTGGGCTTTTTTTCTCTATCATTGATAAAATAATGATTGTACGTGGAAATATTCCAGTCTTTCGGTGCCTCATGGGAAAAATCAATAAATTCAAAATCAATAAATTTCGATTTCACCACAAAGAAAATACTTTATCTGTTTGTTATAGAATGCAAATTGTCGTTCTGACCATTTTCCCATTCATAATCCCTTAAACATTAACTTACACCCTACTTCACATCCTCGTTCCTTTACTCACACCAAGTAATTCCAGCAAATCACATGCCTATGATTTATTTTTCTATCTCATTGATCAGTAAATAATACCTAATACAAAAATGATCAACTCTCGCAACATCATCTCCGGTCATCATCATCCACGACTTCACCATCATAATCACTAAATGTTTGGCTTAGTTCCGGTCAAGACATTAAAATTAGGAGAGTTTGAGTTGAGGTGAACTTTCTCGCAGCTCCGCAAGAGCGCATTCGGAATCCCTCAGGGCGGTGCACGGAGAAGCAAGTTTCACTCCCTACGAGAATTTTAGATTGAAAATAAATTGATTGTTTTGTAAGACTGATGGCAACTTATCTACTGTAACGACAGCAACGGATAAAGAAAATAAATTTTGTTTAAAAGAAACCATGAATTCACAAGTATCCAACTTACGAGGTTGTGTAATTCCTATGTGCTAGAATAAAAGATTATTTTTTCACCAATTTCATTAATTCACCCTTTCACCAGTTCCATTATTTCAAGACTTTAATAATTCATTGAAAGTACCATTATAATACTTGGTATGTATCAAGAGCTATCTTCTAGATTTCAGAAATTATCACATGCTATCTAATGCATTTTTTTATTATTGCAGTTTTGAATAAACTATTGATTATCGTCGGATTCTAATACTTAACTAACGTAAAAATATTTTAAAAAACAGCAACTAAGTCGAATGTAGCCCCTCAAATCGGTTTTTTGTCTCTCCTGAAAAGTTGAAAAAAGTAAGATAGCACATGATAGTTCTTAACCCTCGATATATTATTAAATATCTATCGTAAATTTTACGATCGTGTTATCATCAATGTTGAACAGTATAGCCAACACGATCGAGTTAGGTACCCATTATCTGCCTGTTTTGGTTCATTCATTTCGTTAATGAAAAATAAATATGTATGACCGGAAAAAAATTGATGGGCTCACTTACTTGCTGAAAAATTTCCCTAGAGCACTCAGCTGTTTGTATGAAGGTCTTGTAGTTCGAGAAAGCTAGTTCTTGCGTCTGATTAAGGATAGCACTTTTTTCAACGCTCAAGTGATCCAGTTCTTTGCCTAGGAGACAGAAATATGGATGAACAATGGAGGTATCAACCTACTTGATGAAAATTATTAGGGTTTGAGAATTATTGTTTGCCATATATGGGTCATTTTCCCAGAAAGGGCCAATCGTTGTCCAGAGAAGATTCCGAATGCCCATTTATGATTTAGGCGTTTTAAAAAAATTCTCCATAAACAATCAACTTTTCTCTACTTCGCGCAATCAATAAAATATGCACTTATTCACGCTAAAATATAGAAATTAAAGTTTAAACTGCTAAATGTCCAGTAATCTGCCATGTCCGGACCCCTAGTGTTCTTTGCTTGAACACTGTGAATCACCTATGAAAGCAGCGGCCTGAATTTGTAGTGATTCTTTATTGCATATATCTAGACATGAAAAAAAATGGGTTTGCAGATTTTTTCAGAAGCAAATAATGCTAGCAGGAGGATAAAATGTGCTTGTCCGGAGGTTTCTGTCTTTAATCTGCCTTTTTTGTGTTTTCGTATTTTGGCGGCTTTTCATCGTTTCCCGCGGTTTTACTACCACTGTAAGAGGCGAGGTTAGTCGTTAGGTTATCAAAGAAAGCGGCGGGAATCGTATTTCTTCTGTATGGAGGCGTGCACAAGTGGTTTCAGTTGCAAAAACGTGGTGTCACAGTCACCGTCTGTCTTTCATCTGCCCTCTGTGAAACGGTAAGAAATCGAAATTATTTTTTCTTTTTGGTCTCTAGTTCTTGTTTCTATCGAGCTGGTTCCAGCGATATGGTTACACTTCAGCAGAACTGCACCAGAACGCGGGAAAAGCTCCAAAACCTAAGTGCCACCCAGGAACTTGTGTCTTTCATCTGCCAATGATGGTTGCAGATAAAAGACTTTTTTCAAGTTGTTAACGATTTAACTTGAATTTTCCGTTGCAATTTAACCTTTTCTCCCCGCCCGGCAGCTGCCCGCAGCAACCTACCCTCCCGGCGCTTGAGCCACCTAGTTGTCAACCCCCTACCGAAGGAATTCACAGCTGCCGCCCGCTCACTCTCGTTGTCTTCTTCTTTTATTTTCGCCCACTTTCACCCAACATTATTTCTCAATTGAATCATTTTTGTGTTTGATACTTATTACCGTATTGTCCACGAATTTTTATGAAGTTTTTTTCAATACTGAGTAAGTTTTACATATTTTTTATACAGAAATATGTTGCATTCCACTATACCAAAATAATTTGGCTGAATGTAGAACCCTCCTCCAGTCATCCCCCCCCCCCCTGATTGGACTAAACACACTCCAGACACGTGTACCTGATTTTTAAAAAAAATCCTTATTGAATGGTGCATTAAAGACGATTACTGAGAATGAATAGGTAAGAGGCAGAAAGTCCACTCTATCGCATTTCCTCGACCCCCACAATATCGCTACTGCCCTGAAGTCTGTTGGAAGACAGTGAAAATGGAAGGTATAATGTTCCTCCACATAACGGTAACAGAATGGAAGTGATTAGTTCAGAAATAAGCACACAGATCGCATCAGAAGGTCGAAAAACTACGATACAGCAAAAGGCGTCTGTAGGGAGTAAAGGCTCTTACCGAGAGGTCAACTTTGTCTCACTTTCTCTCGCCCAACACAATATCGCTACTGCCCTGAAATCTGTTGAGGACGGTGAAAATAAAAGGTACAATGTTACCATAATGGATTGGAAGTGATTAGTTCAGAAATATGCCCACAGATCGCATCAGAAGCACGAAAAAGTACGAAACGACGAAAGGCGTCCGTAGGGATGGGGGAAACATTGGGAGGCAGACGCCAAAAGCCGTCCATAGGGACCTCAAAACGTTTCTCCCCAGACGCCTTTAGGCGTCCGTCGGGGGGAAAGGGTTAAAAACTTTACATTTTTCGACCTCAAAACTGTAATCAGCAACCGTAAAAATCCCCTGGTACCAAGTTTTGGCTCGAAAAACCGATAAATTGAGATTACTTGGTTACTTTCGGAGGTTTCTAGGTTGCTATCAGAAAAACCGTGTTCCACCTTGGTTTAACCCTTTTCTACACCTGCGTCCCACCCTGGTTCAATTTTTGGAATAACTCCTAGTTCTCGCTACTCATGAAGATGGTGTTCCGAGTATTCTCCTTTACGTGGAAACCACGCCAATAGGTTTCTTTCGATAGATTTTCTTCTTTAATTTTTAATTAATTAATTAAGCGTCCCACTATGTGCTCTTTCGTCGAAATTCAATCAGTATGGTGTGAGGTTAATCCCTGATTTTTGGCAGAACTTGAGTCGGACTTCAAGTTTTCTGAAATCTTGGGATACCGATTGTCCCTTTCTAGGAAAATTACCCATATGGCAACATAGAGGGCCTTTCTATGTGGAGGCTGCTGGGCATCTTCCTGAGCCATTGAGATGACCTGGATCCTGGGGTTCCTTTTCTCCAGATTTGTCTGATTGTAGTGACGTATTTACATCTTCAGCCATGAGGGTGAGACACAGCACGAAGCTTCATCTACACATTCGATAGGTGAATCGCCTGAACGGGTGTCACCAGAACTACCGATAATCCCACCAAATACGGGGTAAATTGAAGTAGTGTGCCAAGTGGGTGTCGCACATAGCTCATTGGATGCTCACAAAGCACGATGAGTCATCTTTTACTTGATTGGGTACTTGGCCAGGCTAGAGGTGGTGAGAACTAACAAGTACCTACCCTACCAAATATTCATACTCATGTTGTCATCATCAGGGCGATAAAACTTTATCTAATGCCCCATTCAGTGGTCTTTTTTGGCTAATTGAATTGTCCAGTGGTGAAGGGAACTAAGTGCAAAAACGCCACTTTTCAGGAGAAGCAAAAAACTGCTTTTTTAACTAAAGCGCTCGATTTTGACCCAGTTTTGGTTTATTATTTTCAATAATAAGCCTTTAGAATCGAGCAAGAAAAAAAAATTTTTAACCCCCCTCAAAATTTGATGTTTTACGTTTCAAGGTACGTAGAATACGAAAATCGAATAAAAAAATATCCGTCCGTCCGCCGTACGCGGCACTTTTCTTAGCAACACTGGACCGATTTGGTTCAAATTTGGTATATGGGCTCCATTTGGGGTCTAGTTGTGCCGCGAAGCTTTTGGTTGATGTAGGTCACTTCTAAGGGGTGAAAATTAAGGGTTGAAATTTTCAAGAGTGCCCTAGCTCGAAAACTCTCGAAATAAAGGTATCGTTTTTTCACCAATTTTAAATAGTATTGAATTTTTAAAATTTTTGAGACCACCCGGAGCTCTGTAGGGCAAACCGTTCGGTCCCTACGAGTACTTGAAGGTTTTCCTTCGATAAAACAGAATCATGAGTGTGAATCGCAAGAGGTCTAATCTCCATTCAAATTTTATCGGACTAAAATGCGATCGCTGTTCATTTCTTCGATTTGTATACAGCGTAACCAATTTCTTCGATTTGCCTTCTGCGTAACCAATAATCAAATTTCCATATGAAGCTTTCTATTTTTCCAATCGAGTGTGAAGCGTTTAGTTCTTTCTAATAAACTTGATTGTGAAGGTGTGAAGCCAGTATGGTGTGGTAGGTAGTACCTAGCTGGTAGGTAGAAAAAAGTTGGTAGGTAAAAAAAATGTTCGTGGGTAAAAAACGCTGCAAATTATTGCTCAAAGGCTTCTTCACTCTTCAGATCACTGATCAGCTGAGTGAGCTCCGAAGCCATTTTCAATCCTATTGAATGGAAGTGCTCTTCCAGGCGTCTCCAGCATTCGAGGAGATCTTCTTCACTCCTCAGATCACTGATCAGCTGAGTGAGCTCCAAAGCCATTTTCAATCCTAATGAATAGAAGTGCTCTTCCAGGCGTCTCCAGCATTCGAGGAGATCTTCTTCACTCCTCAGATCACTGATCAGCTGAGTGAGCTCCGAAGCCATTTTCAATCCTATTGAATGGAAGTGCTCTTTCAAGCGTCTCCAGCATTCGAGGAGATCTTCTTCACTCCTTAGATCACTGATCAGCTGAGTGAGCTCCGAAGCCATTTTCAATCCTATTGAATAGAAGTGCTCTTCCAGGCGTCTCCAGCATTCGAGGAGATCTTCTTCACTCCTCAGATCACTGATCAGCTGAGTGAGCTCCAAAGCCATTTTCAATCCTATTGAATAGAAGTGCTCTTCCAGGCGTCTCCAGCATTCGAGGAGATCTTCTTCACTCCTCAGATCACTGATCAGCTGAGTGAGCTCCAAAGCCATTTTCAATCCTATTGAATAGAAGTGCTCTTCCAGGCGTCTCCAGCATTCGAGGAGATCTTCTTCACTCCTCAGATCACTGATCAGCTGAGTGAGCTCCGAAGCCATTTTCAATCCTATTGAATGGAAGTGCTCTTCCAAGCGTCTCCAGCATTCGAGATCTTCTTCACTCCTTAGATCACTGATCAGCTGAGTGAGCTCCGAAGCCATTTTCAATCCTACTGAATGGAAGTGCTCTTCCAGGCGTCTCCAGCATTCGAGGAGATATTCTTCACTCGTCAGATCACTGATCAGCTGAGTGAGCTCCGAAGTCATTTTCAATCCTATTGAACGCAGGAAGCTGAAATTTCAGAGGGAAAGTCAAGGGAGAATAAAGATGGTGGTAGGTGCTATTGATGGAGAACCAGTGATCTATACAGAAGGGTGATCTATACAGAGAATAATAAACCTTTGAGCAATGATTTGCAGCGTTTTTTTTTCTTTTGGAAGGCCAATAAAATTGATGTTCAAACAGCATTGAACTGCCGCAAAATTTAGAGGGGGATAACCAATACAAAATGTTAAATTTTGGGAACTTAGTGACTTTCACCACTTGATTACCTGGGCATGAAGAAAATTAAGACCGAATATGACGATATATCTTTATTTGAACGAATAACTTTGTAAAATTATTTAATATTATGTATATAGATTGTCATTTCGATTTTTTATATTTTTTTTTCTTCATTTTTCTCCATTTTTTTCTCAAGTTCGTTCTACATCTTCTTGTTCCTGAGTTGACAAGCCAGTATTTTCTCATAAAATTGTTAAACCCTTCAGGGACATACTGTCTTAGTTTGCCAACATCCTCCAACTTCTTGGCGCTAAATAAACGTGTATCTTTGTAAAAAGTTGGGTGACTAAGCTATGATATTGTGGTAGGTACTTACGAACATGGCACATTCTTTCCGCTATAACTGGTGTACCTACTGAAGGCCTTGCGGTCTTTTTTTCTTAATTACTTGACGTTCATGTCCAGCTTCATTTCTTATATGTTTGGGACCCATTTAAAAAAAAATGAATCGCTCGGTTGAAAAACCGCGAACAAAAACAATATTTAGAAGCACACACGAACAGTACCTCAACATAGGTGAAAGCAGACTGAACTGCTTAGTAAAATAAGTTTATTGTTTATTGAAGAGAAACGATGTACTTTGATCAACGGACATGCCCGCGGAGACCCGTCATCAGGTGGTGAAGGGGTGGTGAAGGGTGGTATTCATAGACATTACTCGAGGTCGAGTAAATGCTCGAATGGGCCTTGGAGTAATGGCGGATGCTCAGCAGTATTCACAGCCGCCATCTCGAGTATCTACTCGAATAGTTACTCGAGCGGTTACTCCGAACTTGGAGCATTTGCTCGATGTGGTATTCATAAACAAAACTCGGCGTCAAATCGAGGTCTGGCCGATACTCGAAAGTAGCAAATACTCGAGGCACCTGGACAGGACACTTGAGCAGTTACTCAACGTGTTGTTCTCATCAAAAATGGATATATCTACGACTCTTACGACAATTTGCGCAATCGCAAAAATCTATAATAATAATAAGGCGTCAACAAAGTCATCCAAATTTGCAACTTTGAAAACCCTTTGCTACTGACATTGTGCGCTAAAAACCATGAAATTTTTGAATTTTTTCAGTTTTTTTAACTATAACTTCTAAAATGTAATTTCAATAATTTATTGTCTACAGTAGGTAGAATTTTCTATAGTTAGTTAAAGACCAACTGGACCTTGTAGGTTAAATAATTACAGAGATACAGTAATTCAAAAATAGATCAATTTTACAAAAAGTAATACTGTTTGTGATGAGGCCGTGTTTTGAACCGTTCCCTCGCAGGACCATTAATTTTGGAAATAAGTAAAGTGAGAGGAATTTGAAGGCAGTGCAATCAGCTTCAAAGTAAAACCTTAATATACCAATATAGTTTTCTAAAAATGAATTAACAAAAAGATTTTTTAAACATTTCTTGGGGAAAATAAAATTCAACATAACCACGAGAAAATTGATATATTTTGAGGAAAATGGAACTACTTCAATGACAGTGTTCAATTTTATAGATTTTGATAATTTTTGTAATAGAAATAATTTAGATCTTACTCGATTCATTTGCAATTATGTATTGACTGAAATGTGAGAGGATTACCAAGTAGACAACCAACTGAAGATACTCTTCCATTCCATTCTACCGCTTTTTCGAATCGTCACATTCTTGCAGCTTGTTTCACACATAAAAGTCAACCTTACCAGATTACTTGCTCAGAGGTTGAAAAGCACCGTTGCTGATGCACCACCAGGTTCAAAAGTGGTTAGAACAGGAAAAGAATATCTCCAAATGTTATTATCTCCTTCCCCATTTCACGCACAACACACTACAAACTGACGAACTACCGACCACTCAAAAACAAACATGCAGTACTCTCAAAACCTACCGGAAGGGTTACCACTGCAGTGATGTATCAATACAGGGAAGTTCCCCATTAAACAGGGGAAAATCCCTGTCAAACAAAGGAAGTTTCCCGTTCAACTAGCAATCAGGGCTACCAACTGCTGGTTGAGGAACTACTCGAGCCTCATCATGCATCTCCATGAGTAGTTACTCGAAACTTGGTATTCAGAGTCGAAGTCGAGCAATTACTTGTCGTTCGAGTAACTAATCGACAAGAGTAACTACTAGAGATTCTGGAGATGCATGATGAGGCTCGAGTAGTTCCTCAACCAGCAGTTGGTAGCCCTGATTGCTAGTTGAACGGGAAACTTCCTTTGTTTGACAGGGATTTTCCCCTGTTTAATGGGGAACTTCCCTGTATTGATACATCACTGCAGTGGTAACCCTTCCGGTAGGTTTTGGGAGCGCTGCATGTTTGTTTTTGAGTGGTCGGTAGTTCGTCAGTTTGTAGTGTGTTGTGCGTGAAATGGGGAAGGAGATAATAATATTTGGAGATATTCTTTTCCTGTTCTAACCACTTTTGAACCTGGTAGTGCATCAGCAACGGTGCTTTTCAACCTCTGAGCAAGTAATCTGGTAAGGTTGACTTTTATGTGTGAAACAAGCTGCAAGAATGTGACGATTCGAAAAAGCGGTAGAATGGAATGGAAGAGTATCTTCAGTTGGTTGTCTACTTGGTAATCCTCTCACATTTCAGTCAATGCATAATTGTAAATGAATCGAGTAAGTTCTAAATTATTTCTATTACGAAAATTATCAAAATCTATGAAATTGAACACTGTCATTGAAGTAGTTCCATTTTCCTCAAAATATATCAATTTTCTCGTGGTTATGTTGAATTTTCTTCATTTTCCCCAAGAAATGTTTAAAAAATCTTTTTGTTTATTCATTTTTAGAAAACTATATTGGTATAATAAGGTTTTACTTTGAAGCTGATTGCACTGCCTTCAAATTCCTCTCACTTTACTTATTTCCAAAATTAATGGTCCTGCGAGGGAACGGTTCAAAACACGGCCTCATCACAAACAGTATTACTTTTTGTAAAATTGATCTATTTTTGAATTACTGTATCTCTGTAATTATTTAACCAACAAGGTCCAGTTGGTCTTTAACTAACTATAGAAAATTCTACCTACTGTAGACAATAAATTATTGAAATTACATTTTAGAAGTTATAGTTAAAAAACTGAAAAAATTCAAAAATGTCATGGTTTTTAGCGCACTATGTCAGTAGCAAAGGGTTTTCAAAGTTGCAAATTTGGATGACTTTTTAAATCATTTCAATTTTTATTATTATTATAGATTTTTGCGATTGCAAAGAGTCGTAGATATATCCATTTTTGATGAGAACAACACGTTGAGTAACTGCTCAAGTGTCCTGTCCAGGTGCCTCGAGTATTTGCTACTTTCGAGTATCGGCCAGACCTCGACTTGACGCCGAGTTTTGTTTATGAATACCACATCGAGCGAATGCTCCAAGTTCGGAGTAACCGCTCGAGTAACTACTCGAGTAGATACTCGAGATGGCGGCTGTGAATACCGCTGAGCATCCGCCACTACTCCAAGACCCATTCGAGTATTTACTCGACCTCGAGTAATGTCTACGAATACCGCCCTAAGGGCGTAGTTCGTTTCTCCACGAAACGCTCGGTGGTGGAGACGAATATCTGACAATCTGAAGCGAGAACTTCAGTTCTTTTCTTTCAACTTAGTTCTTTTCACCACCACATGACGTGTCTTGCCGAGGAGAACCCAAATCAACAATAAAAAAAAATTCGATTTTTTGCACTTAGTTCCCTTCACCACTGGCCAATTCAATTATGAATGTGACAATGAGTTGATGAATTACTCACTTAATATTGGACGTATTCTGCATCCAATAATCCAAGAGAGTTACTAGTAAATCCGGTGAGATCACAATACGATCTATTAAAATCTCAGTTTTGAAAAAAACGTTTCAGATCTTGAGGCGCCCAACGTTGCAGTATGACCAGAGAATCGTCCAGGTAATTACCGCCTCGTATTTATAGATATAAGCAATTTCAGAGCACTCACCAGTAAGAGTACATAATGTCAGTGTGTCATACCTATACATCAACGTTATGGAGTGTGTCTGAATCGGATATGGCATGCGAGTCTCTTTCAAAGGTTGTCTTGCTAGTGGTTGTTTGTTTGAGAGATGCTATTATTTTTATAACGCCACCATCAAAATTACGTTTTGAAGAAGCAAAGTATTTTGTCAAAATTCAATTGTTTCCTATGTAGAGAAAGATAATTGAAAATCGAGTACCAACTTACTTATTTACACAATCGGCCCTTAATTACCCATTTTTCGTAATTTGAATAAATAATTGAAGAAATTAGGTTGTAAATTGTTTAGGAGTAAGGAGGTACTTACGCAATTTCACAAGGTCGTACATCCCAAGTTTATTGAGATAGGTCGAAAAGTCAGGATTGTCGATCCAGGCTTCTGAAAGAAGTAGAAGAGGTTCATGATTACGGGCTCAAATTTTCTTAGGTACATTACCAAACTAAAGAGCAGGTTTAGAAGACATCTTTCTGTGGTTATTCTACTATTTATTTATTTATTTAATCATGTACGGGCAAGCCCAATTCAATACAATAGTATACAAAATGTTGAACGTTAATTATAGGAAATAAGACATGAGATGTGACATGAGAGGTGAGTTTAATACTGCGAGATACTTAATACTGACTTAATACTAGTGACTTTAATACTGCAAGGGAGGAGTTAAAAAATTCAAAATTTGGGTGAAGGGACAAAAAAAGATTAGCACTGCGTGGTAGACGGTAAAGAGGGCGATTTCGCTGGTAATTGTAGGGGGAAAACGGAACATAGAAGAGAGGAGATGAACGGGCAGCTTCGCGTGGAACATGGAAGTAGATCCTTGAGAGCAATGAAGGGCAGTTTATCGTTCCATTTATGACCCTGTACAGTATGGCGAGATCAGCGGATGTACGACGGGCCTCGAGAGTACTCAGCTTACACCGCTCCAGCAGGGAAACATAGTCGACCTCCGCAGATTGGATACCCAATTTGAAGGCAACGTAGCGGAGGAACTTATGCTGAACCCTCTCCAAACGATTTCTGTGCACGGCATAATGGGGCGACCAGACAGTAGATGCGTACTCCATAATTGGGAGAATGAGCGCTTTGTACAGGGAAACGATGGCTGGAATACTAGTAAATTCCCTTGTGTTCCGCTTCAGGAAACCCAACATGCGCATAGCTCTACCCGCAACCACCTCAATGTGCTCTATGAAGCCGAGCTGCTCATCACACCAAATACCAAGGTCTTTGATCTGGGTGGAACGCTGAAGAGGGGAGCCACAGAGAATGTACGGGAAGATTGTGGGCCCAGTCAGCCGATGGAAGGTCCCCACTGTGCATTTACCAGGATTCAAGTACAAGTGATTGGCGACACACCAGTCCTCCAACCTACCAATCGCCATCTGCAGAGCCGCACAGTCAGACTGAGTCCTGACATGGCAGAATAGCTTGAGGTCGTCCGCGAACAGCAGACACCCAACCATGGGACTAAACAACTCTGTGACGCTGTTAATCAACAGAAGAAAACAAAGAGGTCCAAGATGGCTGCCCTGCAGTATGCCCGATGTTGGTGCGATAGGTGGCGACAGGGTTCCTCTTGCACGCACAACAAGCCGGTGATCGCATAGGTAGCTCTCCATCCACCGCAGAAGGGGCCCATGGACACCCAAGGAGCACAGCAGCGACAAAAGGTGGGCGTGGGACAATTTGTCGAAGGCCTTGGCAAAGTCAGTCGATATCATGTCGGTCTGGAGACCCTCTGCAAAGCCGTCCATGACAAAGTCCTGAAAAAGCAGCATGTTAGTTACAGTAGATCGACCTCGAAGGAATCCATGTTGCTCAGGTGCAATGAACGTCGAAAAGGAGAGTGTGAGCTGTTCAACCACCAACTTCTCAAAGAGCTTTGGTACGGTTGAAAGTGAGCATATAGGGCGATAATGATCAATATGGCTCCTGTCCCCGGCTTTGTGTATTGGCGTAACATAGGCAGTCTTCCACCTCTCCGGGAAAATACCGTGCTGTAGAGATCGGTTGAAGAGTGATGAGAGCGGAGATGAAAGACTCTCTGAACACGACTTTAGAAGGATCGGTGGAACGCCATCTGGCTATACACTATAATAGGTACCTACTGGCTACACTATAATAGGTAAGCTACCTAAGGTACCTACTCGGAAAAGATGGTCTGAAAAATAACGTGTGTCGGAATGTAAAAGTAATGTTTGTGGAGGGTCAACGAAACATGTAGATTAATGCAATGCAAATTTAAGATTGCAATGGAAATTTCCAGTTACTTACCTGGGATTCCATCGGGAAACATGAGTTTTATTGACGTGTCGATGTCCATCGTAGGCAAATAGCACCTGTAAATTTAACACGAGGATTGTTGAGCTCAAGTATAGACAATTTTGATACATCAGTAACTTCAGGCATCGAAAATAACAGGGTACCTAAATAAACCTGCCTACAAATATATAAATAAATAGAAGGTATAATTATGTACCTTATAATCAAGCATTCAGGCTGTTTACTGATAAGACTAAAAAAGAGTAGATAAGAATATGATGGATGGATGGACAGTCCAATTTTATGCCAGTGTGTTTCCCTGTTCTGTGTTTTCAGAAAATATGGAAGAAGCATGGAATAATGTTGTCTCTGATCAGAACTTCCCTCCATGGACGTCCCATACTAGGTCCATGCTTCCCTCAAATCATCTTTAATCTTTCACTCAGCAGCTCCATAAATAGAGAAACTGTCTACAACCAAAACGAAACACCAACTGCATCATCAACTCTCCTCATCACTTCCCCTGGTTTCATTCTGCAGCATCATCAAACACACCAAGTAGGCTACACGAGTGTTCCCCGGTACGGCTAAAATACCATGAGTGAAGAAGAAGAAGAATTTCCCCCGCGATCCGCGGAAAATTTTGATTCTCTGATTTTGTTTCCAGTACTCTGATTCTCCTTTCTGATTTTGATTGATGGCTGATCAACTATTTAGCTAGCTACCGTTAGGCACTGGTACACATGTACCTATGGTAAACTATTAAAAGTTGTTGTTAGGTAATGTTGAAAATCTAAGCAGTTGGAATTCCAGGCTTATCTGCTGACAGGTTAGTAAGTCTCTTTTTCTTTGGTACACGTAAATTATTGTCTCTTGTAGATCTTCTATTGCTTCCGAGTCTACCAAGGTAGCGGAAGCTTTGTTTTCACTTTTCAAGGATGAAAAAAAAAGTTCTCCAAAATCAAAATTTTTACTCGCGTTTTGCGTTTTAGACCTTTCTGAACTTTGGTTCTGTGTCTGTCATGAATTCCTTGTAACGGGCATAACCATACGAAGTTATTGTCCGATTTCTATGAAATTCTCACGGATTGTGCAGGTTGGTGTGTAGATGGTCCCCTATGAAAATCATCATCCCCGGACCGATAGAAGCGACTGTGCATGTCCAAACGTGAATTCCTTGTAACAGCCATAACTTCTACATTTTCCATCCGATATCAATGAAATTTCCAGGGATGTTGCAGAGTAGTTTTTAGATGGTCCTCTATGAAAATCATAGAGGGATGGTCTCCTGTGGGAATCTCAATTCCTATTCATTGCATCACTAGGCCTCAATAGCTCAGTAGTCAGTGCATAGAACTGTCCCCCAGGGGTCGCGGGTTCGAATCCCAGCCGAGGCTGAGTATTTTTTTGATCCATTCACATACATCTACTCACTTAATTTTTCATCCGAATTTGATGAAATTTTCTAGGATTGTCCAGATTAGCGTGTGGATGGTCCCCTATGAGGGCAGTGACAGGTACTTAGAGATTGGTGTTTTGAGATTACCGACTATGGATCGGATCATCTATATAATCGGGTTATGGATACGAGGAAGCTATGTGCCACACACGCTTGGCAGACGTTTTTACTATTCGATGTTTCTGTTGAGACGAAGCCGATGATAGAAGTGAAACCCCTCTCTGTGATTAGCCTCAATATCTTCCTTTATTGGTGTCATGCTGAAACAGGTATCCATGGATGAAGAAGTGTTGGAAGGAAGTGCGCTGAAACTATTTGGTGCGTACGAGGAACGTCCGTCACTCGATGGATTGAACAAACTGCTCTTTGCTTCTGGCCCCCACCCGAAACAAGTCATTGAGATATCCGGCGATGCTGGTTCAGGAAAATCCTACATTCTTCTGGATATCGTAGCTAAATGTCTTCTACCTCGAGAGCACAGCGGATTGTCCATCGGAGGTTTGGAGAGCGGTGTGGTGTTCTTGAATGTGGATCAGCACTTGAACTCGTTCAGACTTGTGCGAATGATGGAAGTGAGAGTTCGGAGAAGACAAAAAGAACTGGATGAAGCGCTGGTAAGTCCCAATCTTACACCTACGTGTTTCATGAAATTATATATCAGTATCAGAACCTTCAAGTGCTATACTCGTATGTTCATAGTCTAAGGGGGTTGACCCACTGATTTGTCAGCTAGATTGGGAGCAGGGTTTCTAGAAAAAACTGGGTTCTTTATTTGCTCCCAGTGATTGGGAATATTCGGATTGATATTGAATATTAGATTAAAAATAACAAAAAACAGTTTTTCCGACCCATGCGCACACCCCATTTGCAGGGTGGCTGGTGATATCGTGGTGAACATCTGTCCAAACGCTAGGTGGTGTTTGTGCAACTCAAATGCAACAAAATGTTCCGGTTGATTCGATTCTCAAGTGCAAGGGGGAAATTGCAAAATTTGTGTTTTTTGGGTGGGAGAGGATTTTTGCTACCACCAACCATATCTCCTCAACTATTGAGAAGCAGTTGAAGCCCCTCAAAGTTTCTTAAGGAAACATGACTTTCCAAGATTCCCATTAAATTCTCGTAACCACAAAACAATTCTAAACTTTAAAAATTTCTAAATTCTCGATAGTAATTTCTTTTTGAGCAAACAAGATTTATTTTTCCAGAAAATTTTTCAGCTTTATTATTTTCAATAGGTAATCAATTTTTGGAATCGACCAAGAAACATTTTTTTAACTCTTAAATTTTTTTTCTTACTTTTTTTAACTTTAAATTTTTGAATTTCGGAATTCGATGAAATAAAGATTTGTGGGTGCCTTCCTGAGAAAATTTGATTACTGGTTGCTAAGGACGCGAAACTGAGGACAACTCGAAGAAACGAACAACTATCGGGTTCTGGTCAGCTAAACTTTGAAGGGAGATTGTTATTCTCTTTTGAGATTCACAATGGTGTTTCCGATTTATAGGACCACCCCTTAAGTTCTCATGGGTCGTCTCATTCGAATCTTCAATATTGAATACTATTTTAAATCGAAGAAAAAACAATACCTATTAAACAAGAGGTTTTGAAAATTACACCCCTTCTTTTTCTCCGCTTAAACGTTACTGACACTAACCATAAGCTTCAGGGTAGACTAGACCCCAAATGGAGCCCGTTTACCAAATTTCTTCAAAATCGGTCTATGAAGGAAAAATGTAGGAAAGTGCCGTGTACAGCGGTTGGACGACCACATTTTTATTGGATTTTGGGATTCTACGAGCCTTGAAACGTTAACTAACAAAGTTTGAGGGGGGGGGGGGGGGTTAAATTTTTTTTCTTGGTCGATTCCAAAGGTTCATTTTTGAAAATAATAAACAAAACACCAACTTGTAACACAAATTTATCAAATTCGGTTGTAAATTCTGTTATTACACCGTTGGAAAGCTTAATAAGAAAGAAAGTTTTTGTAAAATCCCCAAAGTTCAGATTAAAAAAAAAAAAAATTTGTTTGCTCCAAGACAAATTTTAAAAAATTTAGAAATTTCTGTTTGGAAAGTTTGGAATTGTTTTTGTGTTGAGAAAAATTGAATGGAAATCTCGAAAAGTCAAGTTTTCTTAAGACAATTTAATGAGCTTTTCAGTGTTCTTTGAATTTCCTTTTGTATCAATAATTGAGGAGATATATTATTGGTTGTGAGCAAATATCCTCCCCCCCCCCAATAAAACCTACAACTTTTACAACTTCTTCTTAAAATTGGATTCACATGAGCACGATCGACTTAGTAATGCGTTGGGGCATTTGATTGGCAGGGCCTCGAGGAGTACAAATATCCACTGCAAGAGAACTCAGGCGTTTGAGCGTGACCACTGGGCTGAAAGCTGAATCTGGGAGCCCGAAAAGCGTTCTGATTGGTGGAGCTCCAGGACGTAGTTTCAGATGAGTGCAACAGATCGCGTTCATGATCGCTTGTTCCCAACCTCATCCCGAAAAGTCACCTTGTTTAACACATATTTTTCTCCTTGGGGCGTTACCGGCTGCATCTAAGTTATAAAACGATCGCATTTATTGCCATGATCAATGATGGGAAAGAATATAAGAGAGCAAAAGGGGTGCAAAGGTGTGTAGTTGAAAAGAAAATCACTGTCGACCACTATCTTGATTGCTTGTCATCATTATCTTTTTTTTTCTATCATCGTAGCCGCACCGCTGCTCCATCCTGGAACCCAATAAGCTCCTCGCAGCTGCGCCATTTCTTCCTTGCCCCTCGCAGACACATGCTAGCTGCCCTCAGGATTGAAAATTACACCCTGGCCCGCAGCCACCCTCGCACCACTTCCTGAAGTCTCCCCCACCTGTCACTCAGCCTTTCAGCTAGAACTTTCAGGAAGTTGGAAAACTGTGGTGCAAAATGGCCATCCACTGAGCATATAAGAGGCGTGAAAGTGGCGCGTCGTGCCTCGCATGCCACCACATATTTTCTTTTCTTCTCCTCCTCAGCTGCCGAAAAGATTGTGGCTACAGGACGGGAACCATAAGAGGGAGCGTCAGTGTCAGTGACACGTACATCGAATAACGCCTCCCTCTGTGGTTCCCACACCCCCCTGCACGCCAAATCACCCCTTAGGCCGGGGTTTGATTGGTCGATTCCGTGATTATGGGTTCCTTGATGCAATTGCCCCATGCAAGCATCATGGCCTCCCCTATCAAATCATCTAAGTTATTAATTTGATAACATTTAGTTATATTCGCGATATGTACGAAAAAATCGAGCGATTTTCAATGGAGTGTTTGGCAACCACTAACGGGCCCATGGAACCTCTTCACAAAGCACAGAGTTCGCGGGTGACGATGAATTTGCCTCCCGACATCAGCAGGCGACAATGAAAGGGTGCCCCCAGACAGTCACCCGTTCCTATAGGTCCACCGTCACGAGCGCCTCGCTTCCCCCCTGCCAATAGTTAATGGGCTTCCTCCTTCAACTGGATAGCATCCTCTGTTGCTCGCGCTAGTCTCCTCCTAATGGGCCCCCGTGAGATTTTGGCACCAAAAACTCTCTATTAACCCAGATAACCCTGAATTTTGTTTTGACAAATTTTTTGAAATTTTTCGTATGTTTAGTGTCATAGGTGTTGTCTGAAGACAAATTTGGCACTCTTGCAATTTTTTCCCATTTTAATGAGGTCATAAATGGGCATCCTTCCAGAAGGACGTCAGTAGAATAAGGCAGCAATCTCTCTCGCATATTCCTTATTCTTATGAGATAACAAATGAGACTCAAGATTGAAAATACACTTTTTATTCAATCAAAACTGTATATAAAACTATGTATCATTTAAAATTGACAAAATTTATTTTGTGTGGAACGATAGAAAACGAAAAATGTAGAAATATGTCACATTTCAAGCATCCGGTTGTCGTCTTCGTCTTGGAATATCTTCAGTGCAGCTGCTTCCCTTCTTCTTATCTTTTCGTCTACTCCCGTATCTCCAACGTAGTGTTCTTTCTAATCGAATCTAAAAAAAAAGATAAATAAATTCAATAATAAATGATCATTGAAAATGCTTGAAAGGCTGCAAACTGTACAATGCATGTGTCCAAGTTTTTGATTTTCATTCACCGACAGTCAATCTTGGCTGTTTTTATCAACAAAAAAAAACAAATCGAAATACTCAAGGGATGACAACTTTTGTTTGGGACCACGCATTGGTGACTACTCTCTAAGTGCAGTTGAAAGAGACTGGTTTTTTGTCCACTTGTACTATTTTCTGGGCGGTTTTGGTTTACGGACTCGATGTTTCCCCCTCTTCTTGTTGGAAATATTTTCATTGGAAGTCGATGGTTGGGGATCATCATCGCTTTCATCATCTTTATCATGAGAAGGAATGCTATTCAAAATTGCAGGAGAAAATTATCAATAACAGGGCTCTCGTCCGGTGAGGTCATGAAGGGCGTTTGTTGGAGGTAATAAAGATATATCGACTTCTCCTTGACTTATTGCATCATCATTTCCCTCCGAAAAATCCAATGATATTGGATATATAATATATTATGTTATTTGATGTAAGGGAAGCAACTTCTTGCAGAAAAAGCGAGAAATCCAAAAAAATCAACAAATGAAAAAATATAGGGACGGAACGATTTTGAATGTGTATTCTACTGACGTCCTTCCAGAAGGATCGTCATGAAAAGTGGTAATAATGGAGACGAAAATGGCAAAATTACATCAATAACATGTCAAACACAATCACAATCAATCATCATCAATTACATGCCCTTAGAGAGTAGGAACAATAGAATATCAACGTCGAAATAAAAATAAAAAATGAATAGGTACTTACCCATCAACTATGAATTCTGGGTGACCGCTCATGATTGAAGCTGCTAGGGAAAAACTGCACTGAGTACCTGTTGGTCGCATACTGAAGACAAAATCGGTCCCCATCCCTCTGTTAGGATGTAAACAACAGTTCAAAGCTATACTAGACCACAGCGGTATCATATTAGAGGAGAGAAAATTCAGAAAGTCGACCTAAGTCCCTCATCCTTCCAGAAGGACGTCAGGGCTAACTGGGTTAATACACTGGGTTTCAAACGTTTCTATGGGTGGCAGTTGTAGATTGAACATTTGAACTACTGGCGATAGGGACAACAACAATTGTAAGGGCAACTTGGAAAATACCTTTCGCCTCGATTGCTTTTTCTAAGTAATTCTTGCAAATCTAAATGATGATGAAACGAAAAGTTATCAATTTCTGGTCATACGAAAGGATTTGAAAAGAAGCGGTATGACAAGAGAGAGGCCTCCCCCCCACTTCCGTAGTAGTTCTTTAGATGAAAGTAGATGGCGCAACTGAGGCAGCCTCAATAATGCTTGCACACCATTGCAACATTAGCCTTCTCCTCTGTTAACTTGTCTCCAGTACTCTGTGAGCGTGACCAATCAAATGCACCAACGCATAACCACATTATTTTGTCAATCGCACTCATGTGAACCCAGCTCTACACTCAAGAATCGAAACAAGTCAAGAGGGACGTTTTTGAGGTGCATAAACACCTCCTTGCGTTTAGACATCTTAACGATGTTTTGTGTTTCTAAACGGAAAATTCACTCTTAAAAATGCTGCAAATCATTGCTCAAAGGTTTATTATTTTCTGTGTAGATCACCCTTCTGTGTAGATCACTGGTTCTCCATCAATAGCACCTACCACCATCTGTATTCTCCCTTGACCTTCCCTCTCAAATTTCAGCTTCCTGCGTTCAATGGGATTGAAAATGGCTTCGGAGCTCACTCAGCTGATCAGTTATCTGAGGAGTGAAGAAGATCTCCTCGAATGCTGGAGACGCCTGGAAGAGCACTTCCATTCAATAGGATTGAAAGTGGCTTTGGAGCTCACTCACTTGATCAGTGATCTGAGGAGTGAAGACGATTTCCTCGAATGCTGGAGACGCCTGGAAGAGCACTTCCATTCAATAGGATTGAAAATGGCTTTGGAGCTCACTCGGCTGATCAGTGATCTGAGGAGTGAAGAAGATCTCCTCGAATGCTGGAGACACCTGGAAGAGCACTTCCATTCAATAGGAGTAAAAATGGCTTCGGAGCTCACTCAGCTTATCAGTGATCTGAAGAGTGAAGAAGCCTTTGAGCAATGATTTGCAGCGTTTTTTACCCACCAACATTTTTTTTACCTACCAACTTTTTTTTACCCACCAGCTAGGTACTACCTACTACACCATACTGCTTCACACCTTAACAATCAAGTTTATTAGAAAGAACTAAACGCTTCACACTCGATTGGAAAAATAGATAGCTTCATATGGAAATTTGATTACTGGTTACGCAGAAGGCAAAACTGTATACAAATCGAAGAAATGAACAGCGATCGCATTTTAGTCCGATAAAATTTGAATGGAGATTAGACCTCTTTTGCGATTCACACTCATGATTCTGTTTTATCGAAGGAAAACCTTCAAGTACTCGTAGGGACCGAAAGGTTTGTCCTACAGAGCTCCGGGTGGTCTCAAAAATTTTTAAAAACTCAATACTACCTATTTAAAATTGGTGAAAAACGATACCTTTATTTCGAGAGTTTTCGAGCTAGGGCACTCTTGAAAATTTCAACCCTTAGAAGTGACCTACATCAACCAAAAGCTTCGCGGCACAACTAGACCCCAAATGGAGCCCATATACCAAATTTGAACCAAATCGGTCCAGTGTTGCTAAGAAAAGTGCCGCGTACGGCGAACGGACGGAAATTTTTTTATTCGATTTTCGTATTCTACGTACCTTGAAACGTAAAACATCAAATTTTGAGGGGGTTAAAATTTTTTTTTCTTGCTCGTACATAAATAGGTACGTTGTTGTTGCTTCAAAATAATTAGTAATCGGGTTCCTATTTTGAGAAACGCTTTATTCTGAATATTTCATTGGAGCACTTGTACAGAAATGTGAACTACACCGTAGAATAGCAGACTTAGCGGGGAAGGAGTGTGGTAACTAATAATAATTACTAATTATCGAGTGTGGTGACAAAGATGTATTAAATACAAATTTTGTATCGATATGGACTATCGTGGTACCACATATCTAACCATAATTCACCGAGTGATGATTTTGTGAGCATCCACCCCCCTCAAATGGTAAAATATCTATTCTTCACTGTCAATGTCCACAAATCTATAGATTTATGCTGATTTGGATGGAGATTTTGGTGTTTTTCGCTTAGAGGGACAGAGATTCCAAGAAAGTATTCCTGTAGACAGAAGTTACTTATTGCATAACCAAATGAACTTTTTCAGGCTGAAGAAATAATTTCAACATCGTTGAGAAGATTAGCCATCTTGGACGCCTTCAGTGAAGAAGAGCGAGAGTCTGCCCTCCAGTCTGCGCGAAATCACGTTTTCCTCAACCCTACCGTGAGTTTGGTGGTCATGGATTCCATAGCAGCTCACTACTGGTGCTCCTCACTTCAAGGAGGTCTTCGGAAATTCGATTCTTACGTGGACGATATCCTGAAGTCAGTCCAGCGCTCTCTCGGGAATTTCAAAATCACATTTCTGTACACTCGCCCGGCGTATTTCTTCTCCAAATCGGGACTCCCAGTGGATCTTTCGTCAAACTTCAACTTGAAAAACGTCAACTCACGTGTTGTGCTGAAAGTTCGTCCTATAAAACGAGCTGAAGTACATTCTGGATCAAGCGTTCATATTGTCTTCTATGAATGCAGTGAAAATGGTGTCCAATGGTCGAAGTAAGGTGAGTAACTGAGGTTTTTAAATTTAATGTTAATCACTTCACCTTTGCTATCAGGCGGGAAATGCAGGTTCTAATCCTTCAGTGGATGTTCCAGGCTGCTCAAGGGTACCAAACTAGTACTTGTACGATTGGGGGAGGTTGAAACTTCGAGGGCACATAGAGAGATTTCGATCTTTCTTCAATGTATACTGAAGTTTCCATCTAATACTAATCTGCAATACTGTCGACACTAAGCTGTCCGTTGTCATTTACGTCCCAAGTGTCACAAAGTGCTAGAGTCACGCTTAGTTTTAGTTTTGTTTTCTTGGTAGTGGATAACAACTGATGCCAGTTGACAATCGAAAAATGAACTGTTATAAATAGGATGGTTAGTCAATTGCCAGCCACATTTAGACTAGACATTAGGTGACATACTGGCACTAGTCCTCCCATGTCCTATGATCCATTTCGTTTACTCCTCATTTGAGAACGGATCGAGATATTTTAATTCCGCAAACGGATTTCTCTTCAAGATCACCGTAGAATGGGGTATTTTGGTGGGTCGGAAATTCAGGTTTTGACCTCAAATTTGGATTCAGCACCCTTGAAAACCTATATACTACAACTTTTAGCCCAATGATACTATAACATGTGGTAGAAAAATTAATTAAAGAGATCACCCGTTTGAAAAAGGCGGGCCGCTATAAATGCACACACACTAGGCAAGGACTACGCCGCGCGCCTGTGTGAGTAGTGTTTTGTAGTATCCAAGGGTTTCTGTGCATGGATACTTTTCTCAAAGACAGTTGGGTAGCTACGTCACGATTGGCTAGCTACGTCACACCATTCAAATCTTCAACTTTCCTTAGCTTCTCTGATTTTTTAAAAACATTTTCTCGACGAACAGACCCGATTACCGTTATTCCTGAGCCTTAGGTACTCTTTTGAAAAAAAAAAAAAAAAAAAAACATATTGTTTAGTAATGCATGCATTCCAGAGGACCCCATTGGATAAGCATTAGATCAGTTCAACCAGTTGGTAAGCGATAAAACTGTTTCACTCGATGTAATTTGGTTTATTACTTTAGGCAAGAAATAGTGACCCCCCTCTCCATTATCTACCAAAACATTTCTAGCGGCATGGGAGCCTCGAATCTGAAGAGCATTTTAAAATCCATGATCTACGATACCCAACGAGCGAATTCTAGTTCACCCCCCCCCCCCCCACCACCACCACCACCACCACCAATGGTGCCAGTCTGGCACCAAAGCGGAAATACGTCGTAACATTGAACTTTCATCTGTTAGGTTTAGTAGGTCAAATGTCACATCCGTATTCAAGGTGAAACACCAAAAAACCCAAGAAATATGAGGTTTATGGTGCCCTGGCACCATGGTGGCACCACTTTTATTTCCATGGTGGTACAGAAAGTAATTCATGCAAATCCTAAGGTATAATGAGAATTTTTCCTCAATTCAAAGCTTGGATACAATTAGTAAGCAGTAAAGGAACCGAAATATTGAAAAATTGGATATTTTGTGAATATTATACCCCCCCCCCCCCACTCATCCCCTCCTCTTGCAAATTTTGGTACTCTGGTGAAATCATGTACAACTCGGAAGTTATTTTAGTCAAACAAAAAAGAAACACACAAATCGGTTGGAAATTGAGGCCTGGGCAGAGTTTATAAGCTTATGCCCGCAAACGTACGTTTTTTAAGCATTAACCCCCCCTTTCCCCCCCTTATAAGGCGAAATTCGAAATTCCGGCGCCGTAGTGCACAACTAGGTAGTTTTCCACGTCGAAGAAAAAAAGAACCACGAAAATCGGTTGAGAACTAAGGCCTGGGCAGAGTACACAAGATTATGCCCAAAAACACACGTTTGTTGAGCATTAACCCCCCTTTCCCCTCCTTAAAAGGCAAAATTCGAAATTCCGGCGACGTAGTGCACAACTAGATAGTTTTCCGCGTCGAACAAAAAAAAGAACCAGGAAAATCGGTTGAGAACTAAGGCCTGTGCAGACGACACAAGATTTTGTTACACACACACACAGACATACACCTATGGTTTTTTCGCGGATTTGGATTCAGAATGGTCTAAAACGGATTACTGTGTGGTTATTTTTTTTTCTGTTGAGTGTTGTCCTCCTTCACCCCAGATCAATCGCATAAGGACGCCCAAGTCTTACTGTGGGACGTCCTAAAGATTGACTGAAATACCCCATTGTGGACTGCGAACTGTTGTCCCTACCATCAACCTTCCCATTTCCAACTTCTCTGACTTGAGGTTGAACTTTGGTGACTTGAATTTGGTGAAATTGGCACAAAAAGCAAGATTCTATACAATATAATCAAGGTTCTGGGTTAATTTGATACAGATAATGGTCATCATTAGCATATTGTGCAGAGGCTACTTGATTGATTCCGGGGCGATGATTTTCATGAGGGATCATCTGTACGTCAACCCGCATTATTTCCCTGAAATATTTTTTTAATCGAACTCGGACAGTAACTTCGTGTAGTTTCGCGCGTTACAAGGATTTCATGACAGACAGACAGACATGGAACCAAACATGTTCAGGAAGGTCTAAAACGTAGGTAAAACTCGAGTAGACATTTTTATTTTGGATAACTTTTTTAACGTTGAAAAGTGAAAACAATACTTCCGCTACCTTGGTAGACTCCAAAGCAAAATTATAATTTATGATTAATCTATTATTTTTTTTGAAAATTGTTCAGGGCCAAGAAAGGTAGATACTTATTTCTTACTTCTGAGTCTACCAAGGTAGCGGAAGTAGTTTTCACTTCTCAAGGTTGAAAATAAATAGTTCTCCAAAATCGAAATTTCCACTTGCGTTTTACGCTTCAGACCTTCCTGAACAATTTTGGTTCCATGTCTGTCATGAAATCCTTGTAACGGGCAAAACTAAACGAAGTTATTGTCCGATTTCGATGAAATTTTCGGGGATTGTGCGCAAGTTGGCGTGTAGATGGTCCCCAATAAAAATCACCTCCCCCGGAACTGGTAGTAGCCACTGCGCATGCGCAAACGTGAATTCCTTGAAGCGCCCATAACTTCTACATTTCGCATCCGAAATCGATGAAATTGTCAGGAATTATGCGGATCGGGATAAAGATAGTCCCCTATGAATCCCCCATGAACGCCCTTGGAGTGATTGTAGTACTTGAATGTCCTTTTAATAGCCATAACTCTTTCATTTTTGCTTCCTCACTACCGAAGGTAGGGAAGCTTTGTATTCGTGAAAGAAGTGAAAAAAAAAATGTCCTCCAAAATCAAAATTTCCACTTGCTTTTTGCGTTTTAGAGCTTCCCGAACAATTTTGGTTCCGTGTCTGTCTGTCGGTCTGTCTGTGGTCAATCCTTGTCCCGGGCAAAACTATACTAACCTGTGGTCCGATTTTGATGAAATTTTCAGGGATTGTGCGGGTTAGGTCCTAGACGGTCCCCTATCAATTTCAGCACCTTCGGACCAATAGGAGCGAGTGCGCATGCGCAAACGTGAATTTCCTGGAACCTCGGTTTCTAATGAACCGATTTTGCTCAAATTTGGAGGTTAGTTAGGGACTAACTTCTAAGAGACACCCTATAAGTTTCAATCAAATTGGTCAAGCAATAGCCGCTGCGCATGCGCGAACTTTAAATTAATTGTTACAACCAAAACTCCGCAACTATTCAACCAATTTCAATGAAATTTTCAGGGATTGTGTGGGTTAGGTCCTAGACGGTGGACCGCTAAATAAAATTCTACGTTGTAAATACAAATATCATACTACTCGTGCCCACACTTACTTCCAGGTTCCCGTGTAAATTGCTTCTTTTATTGTGTGATCAAATGTTGTGGTCTGCAGGTCAATTAATGTTGAAACCAAATTGACCCCTCATCACAGTCTCTTTTGCATCTTTCTTTCTGTCATCGAGTTAGTGGTCCACAGGTCAGTTTTGAGATGAAAATTGGCACTTCGCGTTTTTTGAATGCGCCGAACTAGGATTTTACAATGCGAATTTACACTCCATTGATTTATACCTACACTCTTTCGTTCTTTTATTTCAGTGGTTTATATACCACAACTATTTACAACACTATTATAAACATTAATACCTGCAACCCTATCCCGCATATTATCGCCAATATTTTGGTATTCAATAACTCTTTGAATCATAATTTTTTCGTCAACTGATTCTATACGTCCATGTTACAATGAGTGAGGAAGCTATACTGCCCACCCAACTTGGCAGACGTTTTTTCAGATTTCGATGCAATTTTTAGGGATTTTGCGGATTGGGGTGTAGTTGGTTTCCTAATATTATGGGGTGTAGATGATTTTAGATCATAAAAAGAATATATTGGAGAGTATAATTATCATCCATAAAAAAATACATAAATGAATGCTTAAACTGGTTGGAGTTTTAGCATGTTGATCTCGTCTCTAGTTATAATTTCTACGTTTCCCACCCAAATTCAATGAAATTTTCAGAAATTGTGCAGGTTGACGCGTAGGTGGGTTCCTACGAGGGTAGTGCAAGAAACTTGGAGATTGAAGTTTCGAAATTATCCATTAACCCTGTACTTGGCAAAAGTATCCCTATGGCGATTCTTTCAAATTCCCCCCCCCCCCCCCCTAAAGTATACTTTAGGCCCTCCAAAGACTAGCTAAATCGAAAAAGCTTCTAAAATGTTGAAATTTGAACAGATTTACAACATTTGTGGTATAGTAAAAGTACCCTACTTATATACTATCTAACTTTGTCACCGATGAATGAGATTGTTATTGAATTAAATGTATTACGTTCTATTTCAATCATAATAAAAATTGTTAAAAATGGGGAAAAAGAATCCACAAAATAAAATAATGGAAGAATTGCTATAGTAGTACTAGCTAGGTATGCGTATCATATCTTCTCAATTGCTGCTCATACCAATTAGCTAAAATAGTAAATGCGAATGAACGACAATACAACTAGGCAGTCAACGACGTAACGAGTTAATTATCAAAAAAATTTGGTAGTTTTCCTTTGGGGATTTGTTTCAATTTTCCCCTACAGTAAGGTTCCTTGACCATCTAAAAACATGATGAAAAACTGAAAAAAGCTTCAATACTGTTAAAATTTGAACAGAAAACACGTATGGTATGTTAGAAGTTGCTAAGTACAGGGTTAAGCATCGAATCGGGTTATGGATACGAGGAGGCTATGTGTCTCACTCACTTGGCAGACTTTTTTTCCCCATGGAGATACTTGACATCTAAAGTGTCGCGAACAAACAATAAACTATTCAGAAGTTAAAGGAAGCAACAAGACGAGAATTCACGGAAATAACGAAAGATATGAAGCAAAATGTGATGAGGAACTTCTAAGACCGTCTCGACCTGTGCTTTGCCGATGAGGGTCGTCATCTAAATTACAAAATTTCTCACACTGGATGCTTTTCCGTCAATAATAATAATAATTGCTGCTTTTCTCTACAAATCCTGCTCATTTTCAATACCGTACGATCAAATCTGAGAATCTGAAAAACTTTAAAATTGTTTAATCCTAACCGCCCTGTACATGACCATAATTTGTGTACGAAATGTAAAGATATCAGGGGCACAATAAATAAATAGGTAGTTTTCCAGTGGTGGAGTAGACTTTTGATTTAATGGCTGGAATAATAGAATAACATTAAAGGCTGGATTCGTGTATATCGCCCCCGTCCATCAAGGGTAGATTGATATGCCTGATACCTGGGCTTCACTCCGGTATTCATTGCTATATCCATAGCTGCTTCGTATCTTGATCACCTACACATTTATCCTCATTATTCAGGCGGTTGTGAGCTGAACTCGCACCATGTGGTCTCAACTGTTATTTTTTTCATTTATTTTGTCATTTGCTGAGGCTTCATTCGTGAATTCGTGCTCGGTAAGCCCTGTTATTTTCTTAATATTGTCAATTTCATGTTGTTATCCATTGGTTGTTCGGATCTTTCTGCTCGAACCATATCTTTCAGAGTGGCTTCCTGACTGAAAACGAGGAAAAACTAGAAAATTCAAGGAATTTTTGAACGACCTCCAGACCTTCTTTGAAACTATGGTTGGATGGTATGTTGTTAACCCTCCAGCACTCGCGTCGTTTTACACACGTGAGCACTCGCGTCGGGTCTTTTTGGCCCGAGCCATTTTAAATTCAAGTTTTGTGGGTAAAATCGTTACAAAACCAAAAAACAGACACATATTCTGAAAGAGGTACTAATTTTCTTTATTTAAATAACAACATTTGCACATTGAGATCATTCTTGGTATTTTTAAATTGAGCTCAAAATATCACATGCCATTTACCCATATTTTCACTAGTCCCAATTTTAAGCGTCATTTACCTATATATAGTTCAACTTCTAATAATTCTTTGTATTTTTTATCGACATTTTAAATGCTGAAAAATCACAAAATGAATGGTTTTCGGCAATAAACCCAAGGGGGTGCAAGATACCATTGTATAAAATTTATAGATTATTCAATAATCTCAATTTTATTATTTATAGATTTATTATTTTTATAATATAGGTTTATTATTTTAATATAATATAGATTTATAATATAGATTTATTATTTTTATCATTTTATATTTTTATTATTTATAGATTATTTAATAATCTCAATTTACAATTACAAATTCAGACCTCTTGTTTGCATCACGACAGAGGGTTACAAGCACAATAATTCCCGTTGAACAAAACGAGAATTGAACCCTCAAAATAAAATTATCTCAAAAATTGTGGAAAGGAGAACTTCAATAGCTACACTAGAACAAACATATCTACATGAGTGATAGTAATGAGAGATCAAAATTGAACAATAAGAAGATAGAGCGCTCGAAAAACAATCACAAAAAAATCATCATGAAAATACAGTCTCAATCTAGACTCCAGCTAGGTAGAATGGCTTTGTGGGTGTGAAATGACTTACAGATTATACCACTAGAGAACGTTTTTCGTGTCTTTTGTACGTATTTAGTATTGTTTACAATTTTAAGATGAAAAAGTTCCTAAGATTTATCAAATTTGTATACCGTTGAAATTTCTATTTGGCTGAGGAAAGCACCTATTCGGTCCCTTCTTGATAACCTCTCCTGATCTCTGTGCACCCCCTGAGTTTCGGGGCAGGAGCTGCCACTGTGCGAGATGTTACTGCAATGGGGAATTTGCCTCAATTTTATATTCTGGAATTTCAAGTCAAATCCAATAATGGGGCCCTATAATTACGTTTACACCAAGAATACCCAAGGGAAAAACGCTGCAAATCATTGCCCAAAGGTTTATTATTTTCTGTATAGATCACCCTTCTGTATAGATCACTCGTTCTCCGAGTTGAATTGAGTGTTCAATGGAAAAAACATCAAACATTCACAAAGGCTCCTCGTCAGAAAAAGTTACGAGTTCACTCGCGTCGGGTCATTCGGAGTTCCAAAAACAACACCTAGGCGCTCGCGTCGGGTCAAAATGCCTCTTTTACCTATGAAACATTACTCTTTGGACTCGTAAATCATACTGATAGGCGCTTCTAGCCGACTGGGAGGATTAGCTAGGGATTTGGAGGGGGGAACACGCACTGTTCTGAGAAATATTCACCTTTGAACGGAGGCTCGGGTCACCATGACCCGAAGCGAGTGCTGGAGGGTTAATTGCGACATCTAGCTGCAAAATCGGCCACCTCCACAACTGTAAAGTTTTCAGGAAAGCTTATTTTCTGCCACACTGCCTAAAACAGTCAGGAATATAAACACAGGTTTTAAAAATAGTGGTTTCAGATACATCAGGGCAGTAAGCTGTCGTGAAGGTAAGCTGGCTTGAAGTTCTTCCTACGCTTCGGACTCTACAGCCCAAAATTTTACCTAAAGCAAAACAATGTAAAACACGTAGGTAAACCTAAGTGCTGAGAAAGGAAACAGGAGCGCGATCTGGTAGATTTGGAGATGGTCGTGTTTGAAAACCCACTGGCGCGAGGATTTGCCCGGGTTTTTCACCAAATCGGGGTTTTTACTCCTACGTTATACATGGATTTGACCAGTTTTGCTACGGTTTCAAGTTGTCAGTGAAAAGTCTAACTTGCTAAAATTCTGGAGTTGGCCAGCTTCGCAAGTAGACGACATAATTGGCAGTTTCAAATAGGTAGTGAGTCTCTACCTAACTTTCATATCGATACCTTAAAGCACAAAGGCGCTATGTCCAAAAACGGAGTTTTGAGAAAAACGCAAAAGAAGTTTTCACCAGTGCACGATTCCTTTTTCCGATTACTTTTTGTATGTCCGAGTCGCTTGCATTTCTTTATTCTGGTACCAATCTGTCTGGTTCTTTTTGAAATGTGTTCTACCAGTATCCGTGGTGGTCCCGTTTCAAATAGATTTCATTTTGCTTTGTTAGAAGTCTCGAAAATTTGTGAAAGAAGTTGAAAAACGTGGTTCCCGTTTTCGGGAATATTGATCCGCATTCACTCTTCTTCCCCTGTGGCTTCCGACTGAGCCAATGACGGACTATTTGTGTACAGTCAAATTGAAGGTCTGATTGTAAGCTTCAAAATGATATGCTATATGAGGGGGTTCCGATAACTAAAAGGTGCTGCGGGGGATGAGAAAGGGGAATATTATAGTGGGTTATTAGCTCAGAACCTACATGAGCCATATCAAACGTGTTTATCAATGCTCGAATATGTGAGTTTTCCTACCATATACGTATGAGGGATAATTACAGTACTGTTAGTTAGGTATTCTACAAGTGGGTGTAGCACATAGCTTCCTCGTAATCCTTAACATGGTTGGGCCTACCCAACCATGACCTATAATGGTATAGGACATTGTCGGAACTGAATAGTGCCGTACCAAATATGAGGTATAATATACCTATATATTATAGTACTATATTATAGTACAATCAGGTGATAAGAGGGTATTCTCTCAAGTGGGTGAAACACATAGCTTCCTCGTCATTCATAAATAGTTGGGTAGGTAATGGTATAACAGATCGTCAGAACTCAATAGTGCCGTACCAAATACAAGATATGTAGTACAACTAGGTGATAGAGAGTATTCTACCATGTGGGTGTAGCACATAGCTCCCTCGTCATTCTTAATATAGTTGGGTAGGTAATGGTATAGGAGGTTGTCGGAACTGCATATTGCCGTACCAAATATGTGGTATATAGTACAACTAGGTGATGAGAGGGTATTCTACTAAATGGGTGTAGCACATAGCTTCCTCGCATTTGTAAATAGTTGGGTAGGTAATGATATAGGAGATCGTCAGAACTGAATAGTTCCGTACTAAATATGAGAGAAATAGTACACTTGAACGGGTACAATACCCGTTTAAACGTCACTCATCGATTAAACTACTGTTTAAACGGAGAATGCAGTTTAGGGCTGGGGTACAAGTTCCTAAACTACGCTTTTAGTTCCTGATAAGAGCTAAACTAAGACTAAAGTTAAACGGTCGCTGATGGCCGTTTAAGCTGAGCTTAGTGGGTAATAACGAGAAATATTGTTACCAATGTGGTGAAGTATTTTGGTTGAGGTTGAATTTTATTAAATATATTGCAGTAGCTGCTCAACTTTGTTACATTATTCACTGACGATTTTAGTGTAGAAGTTAGTCTGTACAAATATGCATTAAATTTAAGGAATACCTAGTCGGAAAAAGCATTCAACAATTTGAACATTAAAATAGGAAAATATTCCAGCGTTTTATTCAAGTTTCAATGAACTAAAGATAGTTTTTTCAAGAACGGAATCAACGGAGGTAAAGTCACAAAAAATATAAAAAAGGTACATTTGTGTATTTTTTGGAAAGAATATACAGAATATCTCAAAACATTATTGATTTGTGATAGGTACAGTCATTTAATAAATAGATATCAGTCAGGTCCTTTACTCAGTTACACAATAATTGATACCTACAGAATAATATTGAATTGATAAAATAAAATGGGTAGGTAGGAGGAAACGACCATTAGGAATAGGGCAGCACCCTTCGTAGGAGACGTATCTTCAGTTGAACGTGGTAATCACCTGAAAAAAAGGAAAAGGTTGTGATGAAAAGAGTTGTGAAGTAGGTAAGTAACTATGAAGAAGACGTGAGAAAGTACTTAAAAGAATGCATCTATAGTATTACGAGCAATTTGAGCTACATGAGTTGCTGTAGGTACCTACTTGCTGGTTTTGTAGGAGTGCTTTTTGGTAATACATTCTATCAGGTATTCTACCGATCGTTATGATTATTTACGTATATCAACCAATATTCGGAACAAAGTTGCTT
The DNA here is from genome assembly GCA_009739505.2 of Apolygus lucorum. Taxonomy (NCBI): domain Eukaryota; kingdom Metazoa; phylum Arthropoda; class Insecta; order Hemiptera; family Miridae; genus Apolygus; species Apolygus lucorum. The sequence continues at coordinate 50,616,528 of CM019181.2, read as the reverse complement.
GCTAGTGAAAGAAATAGTAGTTATCACTACTCACTTTCACATTATCGTCGGAAGTATTCGGCATGCAAAATTTCTTTTAATGATAAGAAATAGGATAAAATTAATATGTCGAAAGTACTCACCAAATCTTCGAAAAACCGGTTCTTGGACGGGAAGACCCTTTCTTGAATAACCGATTTTTGGGTCGATCATGAAAGTTAATACGTCGTTTTCATCATTGGTTTGTTTTTATTTATTTTTCGACACTCCTTTCTTTCACCACTACTGTATTACAATAAAAGAAACGCTAAAATGAAGGTTTTTGAGCCGATTGAAGTAAAAGTCGTCCGCATTTTTATTATAGCAAAACTCACATTGAGGTTTTAGGTTATCCTGATTAACGTGAAGTTGATGTTTATTCCAACTTCTGCCTTGAAATTCATCAAAAATTTGCGGTTACGAACATGGAACAGCATGGAACCTTTATAGTTCCATGCCGTTTTGTTCTTTTCCTCTTCGTCTTCGTTGTCTCTGGATTCCTAAACTCCAGTTTCTTAAACCGAGCTGATAAGGACTTGTACACCCGCCAAACGGAATCTGTAGTTTAAACGGCGTTTCAAAATTAAGCTAAGCTTAGCTGTGTCCCCGTTTAAACGATGACTTGTACCCCCGGCCCTTAAGAGATAAGAGGGTTTTCTACCAAGTGGATGTAGCACATAGCTCCCTCGTCAAAAATCGTCGTCCCACGACAACCCGAATTGAGTACCTCCTCTTTCGCGCGCCTTTGGCGCGTTGAAGTCGGTCAAAAATAATGGCTTATTCCACTAAAGTCTTTAATTTCTTGTAAGCTATACTCTTCAAGAAGTTCTTCAAAAAATAGTTTTATTGAATTTGAGATTTTCTTAATTAAAAAAAATAAAAAATGTGGGAGATGGATGTATAGCTCTTTTGGCCAAGTAAGATTAGGGACATAGATCCTCTAGCCAAGTTCGATTGTGGACATGACCCCTTTGGGGAAGGGATTTCATCACGCTCTCGATAATAATTTGGCTTCACCGCCGGTTTTTTGGTGACAGACTGGCACCAGAGGGTGGTGACGCCAGGCGGTTTCGCGTGTTGGTAGCTGTAGTTGATCATGAATTTTGGAAAGTTATTCATGCATAATATACGGATTACCAAACATCAATAATTATATTTTTCAACTCTTTCATTCTCCTAGAAATCTCAAATAATTACAAAATATTAATATTATATCAATTAGGAGCACAAAAATTGAAGGAACTTCTGGTTTCAAAGGATCACCAAAATCGTCTTCTTTAACTACCTACCTATCTGATCTTAAGTTGCCTGCTGTTTAATAAAATATTCAACGTAACAAAAAATATTTAAAAATGAACTATCATCAAATTTATTTCATTATTTTCAATAATGAACCTTTGGAATCGACCAAGAAAAAAAAGCCCAAACTCAAAAAATGTTGATATAAAGGTACCTATTGTTTTTCCATCAATCTAAGATAGTATTGAATTTGTAGAATTTTTAGAGTCCACGGGGAGCTCTGTAGGTCAAACCGTTCGCTCCCTACGAGACTTTAAGGGTTGGACTTACGATAAATCAAAAACACGAGTGTGGATCACAAAAGAGGCCTAATCTCCGTTCAAATTTTAGCTGACCGAAATGAGATCGATGTTTTTCTTCATGTTGGTTGGTGGTAACAATGGCAAAGCCGTGTTCTTCGCAGACGAGTGTTCTATATAGAAAAATAATAAACCTTTGTGTAATAATTTGCAGCGTTATTTACTTAATTGTCTCAAAAAATGTGCCACGATTTTAAGAAACATTGGATTGAACTTAACAACGCTGCAAATTACTACACAACGGTTTATTATTAGTATTAACCATCTGCATAGAATACTACCTACTTGCAATAAAATCTGTATCCTGTTTGATTGCGAAGAATGCACAACTGAGTACTACGCAAAACTCATTTCAATGAAACGATCAATGCTCGCATTTAATAAGCTGAAATCTGAACGGAAATTAGGCCTATTTCCTATAATGAACAATCTTTTGGGATTCAGTTCTGGTTTTCTGATTTATTTCAATCCCAACCCTTGATTTCTTAGAGAGAGAGAACGGTGTTTTTTCTCTAAGTATAGCATTTCCGAATTGAGTTAAACCTTTTCCATTTAGATTTAAACCTTTTCCATTTAGATTTAAACCTTTTCCATTTAGATTTAAACCTTTTCCATTTAGATTTAAACCTTTTCCATTTTGATTTAAACCTTTTCCATTTAGATTTAAACCTTTTCCATTTAGATTTAAACCTTTTCCATTTGGATTTAAACCTTTTCCATTTAGATTTAAACCTTTTCCATTTGGAATCTAAATGGAAAAGGTTTAAATCTAAATGGAAAAGGTTTAAATCTAAATGGAAAAGGTTTAAATCAAAATGGAAAAGGTTTAAATCTAAATGGAAAAGGTTTAAATCAAAATGGAAAAGGTTTAAATCAAAATGGAAAAGGTTTAAACCTAAATGGAAAAGGTTTAAATCTAAATGGAAAAGGTTTAACTCAATTCGGAAATGCTATATAAGTTCGCACCTTCCATAAACCTAGTGCTCGAAAGAGCTATGTCCGGACAAAGCTCGAGTGTCCTCAACACGATTGAATTTTATGGCTATCTTATTGGGACATAGAACGATTGTGCATCCCTCTTCTGGACAAAGCACCGAATGGCATTAACGATTTTTCGAGAGAGGACATAGAACCCTGTCAATTTTTCCGTTTTCAAGCAATTTTCAAAGTTTTTAGAGCTACAATCATGTATCATTATGAAAGAGTATGGTCCTATGATGTGACTGACCCATTTATCTCAAAAGTGACATTTTTGGACATAACGCCTTTGTGCTTTAAGGTATCGACATTGTATGATCGTAATTCTAAACATTGTTGTCTGTTGGAAGTATCCATAAGAGAAATTATAGGTTCGATGGGAACCTTCCACGGGGGAGGTGCTCGAGTTAACCCACGCTTGCACGTAAAATGCTATTTTGATTGGTAATTTTTCCGAATATACTCGGACATGCTTTGTTTTTGCCTCAGAGTCTACTAAGGGAGTAGCAGCGTTGTTTTCACTTTTCAAAGTTGACGAAAAATGTCCTCCCAAATCGAAATTTCCACTCACATTTAATAATAATAATCTTTATTCCCGTAGCACACATTACAGTAATTGTAGTTATCCAGTTAGCTAGTTCTCGATTGAGATTCTTCCACTGAATGATACTCCCTGTTGAAGAGAAAGTCTAAGTTGGGTTTTGAGGGAATTGAACGGTTGGTCCAGAGGGATTTGCCGATGATGGAGCACGAAATGGTTCAAAATCTTAGTCGTCCTACATAAATTCCAGGCTTCTCTTGAAAAACTCCGTATTATTTATTTTCGTTTTTTGCTGTAACGAGCAAAACTGAGAGAAGTTACTGTCCAATTCTGGTGAAATTTTCGGGAATTGTGCGGGTTGGGGTTTAGAGATGGTCCTCTGTAAAATTCATCGCCCCCGGATTGAAAGTAGACCGTGTGCGTGTGCAAACGTAAAACCTTTGTAACGCCCATAACTTCCAAATTTTCCTAGCGAATTCGATGAATTTTCAAGGATGAGATTCTGGATGGTTCCCTATGAAACCCGTCACAATCAGTTTCATGGTACCCACAGCGCTACTCAAACTGTTTCCAATCGATTTCGATGAGATTTTCAAGGATTGTGTGGTTGGGACATCGGATGGTTTCCAATAAATTTAATCTTCATGTGATCATCAAATTTGGAGGGTATTGTTTGGTGCTTAGAGATTGATGTTTTGAGATAATACAATTGTGTTATGGATACGAGGTAGCCATATCCTTTTGATAGACGTTTTGACATTTCATGTCTTTGCTATGGCACACAACCAAATTTTCGTTATGTCACGTTACGTTACGTGACGAAATATGCTCAATGATTATTATGATTCGTAGAAGTGTGGTAGGTAGGTACCTATATGATTATAGCTGAAATTTGGCTATATGATTATTATGATTTGGCTGGTAGACTCCATAGGACGTGAACAATACGGTGCACAGGGTTTTGATCAGCTGAGTGGCTCCTGAAGCTAACTTCTTTCCTATCAACCGTAGGAAGCTGAAATTTGGCTGGTAGCCTCCTTAGGACGTGAACAATAAGGTGCAGAGGGTTTTCATCAACTGAGTGGCTCCTGAAGCTAACTTCTTTCCTATCAACTGTGGAAAGCTGAAATTTGGCTGGTAGCCTCCTTAGGACATGAACAATAAGGTGCACAGGGTTTTGATCAGCAGAGTGGCTCCTGAAGCTAACTTCTTCCCTATCAACCGTAGGAAGCTGAAATTTGGCTGGTAGCCTCCTTAGGACGTGAACAATAAGTTGTACAGGGTCTTGATCAGCTGAGTGGCTACTGAAGCTAACTTCTTTCCTATCAACCGTAGGAAGCTGAAATTTGTCTCGTTAGGACATGAACAACAACGCTACTGGAGTAGGTGATGTAGTCTGGCTCGAATACACAGAAGAAAATGTCCCAATGTGTTGCAGACTCGTATGCAAGCATTCGATGAGAGAGTGGCATCTAAGAAGAGGGAGGAATCATCATCATCCGTCTCGAATTTTTATTTCTTTGAAGCCGGTTCGACAGTTGTGGCGGAATCAGGAGGAGACTTAGGGTGTGAGATGTCCGTCTCGAATGTTTCTGTGTTTGGAGTCGGTTCAGAAGTTTCGGCGGAACCAGGAGGGTGTGAGACATCGAAATCTCGTTTTAAAGTTTTTTTTTTGGTTATCTTTTTCGTAGCCATTGTGGAACACCGAAATCTTGAAGTATATGGAAGTATTCACTCATGCATCCAAATTTGAAAACAGTTGAGTGTTACCTAGGTAATCAATGCTACCCAAGCATCAAAATATGAAAATAGTTTATTGTTGTCTACGCAATCAATGGTTAGTGGGGTTAATGTACTGTCATGTAGAACATATAACATATAACATACCGTTCTTTTACTACCCACGACGACATAATATGTACATATTATGTATGGATGTAAATAATGAATAAAAATATGAGTTTAATTTTTGTTTTCTTTATATTGAAAAAAATGTAATTCACAGAGGAAGACAAGATTGCTAGAAGGTTTAAGGGAAGAAGGAGGGAGGGGAAAGACATGAAATGTCCTAATGCGTTGCAGACTTGTATGCAAGCGTTTTTTTCGGTTAATATGGTCACGTACTCATTTTTCTATGATTTTACTTATAATAACCCACAAAAAATTGTTAAAAAATTCAGCTTTGTCCATTAATTTTTCATAAGGGGTCGAACAAAACAGAAATAGTAGTTACCTTGATTTCGTGTATCAATACTACAAACTGAAATAGATTTGGAAATATTCTGATAGAATAACCAGTTCGTATTTCCACCCAATGATTTAAATGAAATTTGAAGTGATTAATTAACTAAAATATATATATATGACTTGGGTATGGCTCTTTAAAAATAATAGTATGGTTTTTATAGATTGACTCTTTAATCATAATATGATATAGATAGATAATATGATATAGATAGATAATATGATATAGATATAGATGATATATATTATATAGATCCTAAATGAAATGGTAATGGATTTTGGGTACCAAAGGAAAATCGCAAAATATTTAATATTGTGAAGATATCGCTTACCTTCAGCAAGCGACTGAAGGTAGCCTGTCCCCTCCTCCTCACAGAGGAGGGTAGCATGGAGACTTAGTGGCAACTGTTACTTCTCGATGCTTGGAGCAGCTCCCAGAACTGCTGCAAATCTAAATGTTTTCCCCAAAAGCGCCAGATATTGAGACTGTACGGTGATGGAGATAGGTACTCTCTGATGGACCAGAATTCGAGGTGTTATTATATTATTCTAAATTTACACTCTATTTTGTTTCATTATGTGACGAAGTACAAGAACTGTCGTTGGAACTTGGTGAGGGAATCAGTGGACGCTTCCAACGTGGTTGTGGACGATCGCTCAGTTCAGTTCGTCAACTGGCGATGGGACGTGAGAGGAGGAAGTTGGAACGTCACTTATTCGAGTAAATATCCCAGTGAGTACAACCTATCTACATACTCTCTTGTAGTATTAACTTTATTCATTTCCAAATTTTCACAAAATTAAAAACTACGAATATCACGCACAAACTAAAAACAAAATAGGATAACTGTGCTACCTATCTACTTGATTCTAATCAGCCAAAGCTGGCATAACCAGTGTTAATAAAAAACTTGTTCAACACAGACTTTATTTTTCTAATCGGGCAGCTGAGAACACCGTCTCTAATGTGGTTGAGAATTTTGATAATGAAGAAGCTGGCACATCGTTCGGAAAACTTGATTCGGTGAAAGTCCCACGGACTTCCATGATGTCGGTCTGTCGTGTCGACTAACTATGGTCGAAGGCATGTTTCAAATCTTAAAACCGCGGACGAAGTTTTCGAGCAAACAAGATGATAGCGCGATACACATAGGTGGCAGGGACGAGAGAAGATCATCTCTTGGTTTGGACTGTTTAGATGGAAGATCCACATTAAAATCGCAGGCAGAACAATCACAGCTGTTTCGACGTAGCGATGGGCCACAGTCAAAATATCTTCCAGGCTTTCCATGAATTCAGAGGCGTCGGACTCATAAATTTACAATACAAGGATCCTGGTCCATTCAGATTTGGGATCTCAATAGCAGAACTCGCAAGGACATTCACTCTCGTCAGGCCAGAGAGTATCGGGCTCTCGATTGCCCTTAACTCAGGTGCAGCAATGATGGATGGTAGCAGTAGCAATGCGCCTGATTTTTTAAAAATGTTTAATCGAAAGTAGACCTCATTCTGAGAATTCTGACACCAGCCGTTCTCTTTTTGGATAAGTAGAACCTTTTCTATGATTTTTCAAATTTTCGAATGCTTATGACGTCATGTGCCCCTCTCGCATGGGCGGGACCCCCCAGCCCACTGTGACGTCATAAGCATTCGGAACTTTGAAAAATCATAGAAAAAGGTCTTTTGACGCTAGAAGGTCGCGGTTGGTGTCAAACTTGTCAGAATGAGGTCTAGTTTATATTAAAAATAACAATAAACAGTTTTTCCGACCCATGCGCACAAGGGTCGGGGTTTTTTCCAAGGGGGGGGGGGGGGATAGGGGGTTTTCCCTATGTTGATCTGTACAAGTTTCATTTGATCCGAGTCTAGCCAGTGTTCTGTCTAGCATATAACTTTTAGATTGGCAAAATCCTCCAAGAAAGATTCTAAATTGTCCAATGTGGAGCTTGACAGACCCGGTAAATTCTGATGGAAGATTCCAGATGACTTCTTCTTAGAACTTCTGGAACTTTTGTCTTCTGCTCCCTATCTCACCCATCACTGGGAAGGGAGTTTTAGAAGTTGGCTGGCATTATGGTCTAATTGAAACACTATTTTCCTTCCACACTACTAAAGAGACTATGAATAGGCCAGTCAATTTATATGTCGGCTAGCCAATTGAGCCTCGTACGTTATTCAAACTGAAGCGGGAAATTGACATTGATGTGGAACATGTTGCCGCGTTGACAGCTAGAGTCGCATGCAAGGAACAACTCCAATGACAGCACAGAATACCTGTCTGGGCTGTCAGCACTTGAGGGCGAAGAAGACGAAGGCTTCCCGCGCACTCCTCACTCTACTCGGATGTTTTGTCTGGATCGGACGTTACCTTTCTGGTTGTATGGCATGGACTCAAGCTGGATTCACATGGGACGGAACGAGCGTTAAGCGGAAGAACGGAATTGACGGAAAAACCAGTGGAGGGGGGTGGCGGAGTCGCCAAGAGCCTTCACATGGAGTGGTGGACGGAATCGACGGAATCATAACCTTCCCCGGAAGCCTATCTGATTTGAAACCTCTCTCATCTCAAAACGCTGCAAATTATTACACAATGGTTTATTATTTTTCTATATAGATCACTTGTCTACAACATCACCAACCATCCAATGTGAAGGAAAAAAAAAAAAAAATCAAAATCACCAACCATTGATCGCATTTTGGTCAGCTCTAATTTGAACGGAGATTAGGCCTCTTTTGCGATTCACACTCGTGTTTTGATTTATATATATATATTTCAATATAAACCCTTAAATTTTCGTAGGGAGCGAACGGTTTGTCCTACAGAGCTCCGCGTGGTCTCAAAAAATTCTAAAAATTCTATAGAATCTTAAATTGAAGGAAAAACAATACCTTTATATCAAAATTGTTTGAGTTAGGGCGTTTTCAAAATTTCAACATTGATTTTGGAACCCTTAGAAGTGACCTACATCAACCAAAAGCTTCGGGGCACAACTAGACCCCAAATGGAGCCTACATACCAAATTTCATCAAAATCGGTCAATGCTAAGTGGCAAAAGTGCCGCGTACGGCGGACGGACGGCCAAATTTTTATTCGATTTTTGGATTCTACGTACCTTGAAACGTAAACCATCAAATTTTGAGGGGGTGTTAAAATTTTTTTTTTCTTGGTCGATTCCAAAGGTTCATTATTGAAAACAATAAACCAAAACGGACGGAGAACCACTGCGAGGGGCGACGGAAACGCCGGAAGCGGTATGGGCGGTATGAAATTTTCTACCGCCGATTCCGTCTGCCCGTGGGACCAAGATGGCGGCCCCCATGCTCAACTGTTGTCCCAACAACCAATCAGATTGCGTTATTCCTTCCGCTTTTCCGTCCGTTCCGTCCCTTGTGAATCCAGCTTCAAGTAGTAGCTTTCCTCGCGTCAATTTGTCGAATTAACATTAGTTTGGTTAATACCGTCAATGTCATATGTCGTTGTGTAGCTGTCAAGAAGTGTCATTATAAATTGGTCCCATCTGTCTTCGGTTTTGTTCTTTATCCACGGTTCTACCACGCTCACAGAACATTCATCTAGGGTGTCTCCCTCTTTAATTTGACATCAGAATTGGAAAGAGGAATCTCCGATAAAGAACATCCCGGAGTCGAAGATGAACGTCCTTCAGATCGCAGCATTGTGGCAAGAAACAGGCGATTTTCTCGTCATTTTGGAAATTCGACATCAGCTACTACAAAACCCGGGTGAGTCCATTTCTTGTAGGATAGATCAGCGAAAATTTCGATATTTTTGCCAGTCTTTCTTACTGGTATTGTAATTGATTACCTACCTAGTTTCGTAATTTATGTTGCCAAGTTTTGGGTAAACGTGAACACGTGGTGTCAGTTACGTTTTATACGTGTTACGTCCGCCATGTTTTATAACGGGTTTGCTGTTTACAGTTAGGTATAACGGTGCAATGGGGGTTGCATTTGTTGTTACGTGTAGAGTTCACCATACACTTCCACAACACAAACTGATTTTACTCAGAATATCATTAGGATGAGGATCACTTACTAGATCGATTTACTAGGTCGAATGAGGATGGTAATAATTTAAAATTGATTGGCATCAGGAAAAACCCTTCTCCTTTAGTTCAAATGGGTAAATTCGATTGGCATCAGGAAAACCCTCCTGCTCTAGTTCGCATTTACCTATGAGTTTGCCTAAAAATTGATAAAAGTATTGCTGGTGCCATTCAGGGGGCTTTGAAAGCGCATAATCACATTTTCACATCAATCTGTTATTGGTGATTTGATCACGAAAATTAATCCATTTTAGTCATATTATTTGTTGACACCTCCATAATTTTCTCCCGATCATTCCAACTTTGACGTTCGTTCGTGGTTAAATAAATTTGAAGTAATAATGCATGAAAATCCCTGTTCTGGATTTGAACTTTATTCATTGTTTCCGACTGCTACTTGGCTTTCTCCAATTTCGACACCTGTCATGAGTTTGTCTGATTTGAGGAACAATTTATTGTGCAATATTGTCTCAAGAGATTCCCCATAGGTATTGTTCTATTTGATGTTGCATCTAAATTGCCATTAGAAAATTGGAATTTTAGGATTTAGAAATCCGAATTTTAAATGTAGAGTCTCGTTAGGTCCAATACCTACCTACCTAAGATGTAATTAGTGCTTCTCGCTAGAAGCGAACCTAAATTGATAAAACTGCGTATTTTTGATAAAATTTAGATTCACTAGAGAAAAATTGAAGGTTAAGGTCATGATTGTTCTACTGATTGACAAATCAGCCATAATTTGAATAATTCTCATCCTAGACAACCTTATGATCCACATGATAATCCCCAAACTTCTCATGTGAACCAGCAGTCATTTCGAAGACCTAATTCTGCATAAAATTCGACTTACAGGTATCAACATCATAAAGGGAAATTTGGCGAGAATTCACCCATCTGCCCTGACATCGCAGTACCGCTTGTCACGAATGTGGTAGATTGCCCGCAAGCTCGATTTGGTAGTCTTCATCCTGGTCCTTCGCAGACCATTCAGAATTTTGCTGCACAGAGCTACCGACCTCAACATCAGGCTTCGCAGAAGCCCAAGGATCGACGAGTTAACCTCTGCTCACGAACTCCAAGTGGACAACTGAATTACTCAGGTAGTATCTATCCATTTCGTTTTGATTTGGGTGCTGATAGTATTCTGATTACTCGCACTTCATTCCACAAGTTTCATGGCAAAATAGTAATTGAAAACGTTTCGCTGAAGGGACGGCCATTCAATAGAATGATGGCGTCTCTACCAGATCTTGAGCAATGTGACTGTTGATGCCCTAGATCTTGAAATGAATTTACACGACGTTGAAGGTGTAAAGATACCCCATTCTAGAATTTTGGGATCAGATTTGTTGGGACAGAATGTCAGTGTAAAACTTTCGAATAATAGTTGTACATTGGTACCTACCTACTATTAGATTTGCAATTGTCATGTAATTGAAAAAGAAAATCAAACAATAAGTATGAACCTGCAAAATCTTCTTTGGAATCCGAAGACAACATTTTTGAAATTAATCCCAATCAATTTGTTGTTGATGATAACATTGACAAATGCTCCTCATTTGTGGATATTAAAGTTAAAATCAGTAACAATATGACGATAAGGCAACCTGGAGCTGAGTGCAAAAGATTTTGATCTTCTTTCAGCTCATTCCGAAGTATCAGACAAAATTAAACCCCGTCTATACAGTATTTTGGGTAAATATTCCGAGTTTTCACTTTAGGGTTCCCTAAAACTCGTTTGAGGGATATTAAATTTAGAATTGAATTAAAAGATCCTGGGAATATTGTGAATTTTAAGCCGATGTCTAATATTCCAAAACAATATTTATGGGAACATCTGGCTGAGTCAGAAGCCGCTGGGTGAGTTGATTGAGAGTAGTCAATCTCCGTGAGTGAGTCTTATTATTGTGGTTCCAAAAAATAACCATTCGATGGGATTAGCCATCGAATATCGATTTTGAATGATAATTCAATTTTAGTTTACCAATCTCTTCCTCTTATACAGGACCAGATTGACAGGCTAGTAGGATCTAAGTTGTACTCTGTGTTAAACACTGCTAGTGGGTCGCATCAGATAGAGATGCAGTGCGATTCTATTGATAAAATGGCGTTCATCACCCCTGAAGCTCAATGGGAATTTTTAGTATGTCCATTTGGGGTTAAAACGCATCTTCTGCTTTCCAGTAGGCTATTTTAGGCAGTTTGGGTGATCTTTCTCATCAGTGAGTCGTAATTATTTTCTCGATCATCTCATGATAGCCACCACTACTGTAATGAAAGTATTGGTCAGGTTTAATCATGTTTTGGTTGTGTCAATTCAGGCGAAAGTGTCTCTGAATCACACCAAATACCGTTTTGTTGTAACGGAAGTTGAGTTTTAGGCTAGAATATGCAAAATTGGGAACTATGCCCCAATAGTTTGCAAATATAGGGTCTCGTGGCATTGTCACCAACATTCACAGTGACATAAGGCGACTTCTGGGACTGGCTTCGTATTTTCGATCCTTCATCCCTTAATTTTCCGAAAACTGCTGCACTTTCGTACTGACTGCTTTCATCAAAAGGCAAATTGATTTGGAATGACGCTCATGAAAAGGCACGCAAACTTGGGTAAAATATTTGACCCATTCTGACTATTTTTGATCTTTACTTACCAGTTGAGTTTTATTGAGTTGCATGTAGCATAGGAGTATCAGGGATTCTTATCAATCTCTACGATACTATGCCTAGGGTTGTCGCTTATTTTAGCTAGAACAAAAATGCCATAGTTATGCAGTGGTGCAGAACAAAAATGCCATAGTTAGAACCTTGAGACAACGGCTGTGGTCAGAAGTCTTTCGCATTACAAAACAACGTTGCAAGACATTTCCTTTTCAGTAGTTACCTATTGTAAGTCGCTCAAAAATTCATTGTGGAATCAAAATTTGAATACCCGAGTTCACCGTTGGTGGTCATTCATGCAAACCATTGATTCTAAAATGCAATACTGTCTTGCAGGTCGCGTGGGGCATGCTGATTATTTTCCACTAACTGAAAAGTTTTATTCTAAGGAAGTTCTGACAACTGTGCTGCTGCATTAGATTCGTGTAAATAATGAATAAAAACTGTAAATTTTGGTACTGCTAATAATTGGTTGCTGCTTGCTCAACAATCAGATAGTGAAATATCGGAATTGGCTGTAAAATGTAGTGTTTTTTTGTGTGGGATTATTCGAAAAGGTCATAAGACTCAAACTTATTCGAAAAGGTCATAAGACTCAAACTTATTCGAAAAGGTCATGAGACTCAAACTTTACCTATTAATCCTAGATTTCACCGTTACGCAACTGTTCAGAATTTTCGTTACTCAGTAATGCATCTGGGTTATGGAAAACTTTGGAAACGACCGCTGAATTTTATTGGTTTGAAGGTATAGCTAAATATGTAAAGAAATGTTATGAAAATTGCCTAACATGTGAGGTAGCCAAAACACAGTCTGGAATGCGACAGGTGTTCCATCATCCAATTCCCGAGGGCATTGTGTCATGGTCTGTTATTAATTTTGACGTTTATGGCTAATCGTCAGGGAAAAGAGGATAGCGAAGAATATTGTTTAGTTTGATTAGTTCTCATTGATGGGTTCACGAAATTCGTTCATTTAAATCATATTTTCAATCTAGACACCACAAGTGCTATTTAGGCTCATTACCTTGTTAGGAGCCCCTGCTACTATTGGGGCGGATCAAGGTAGATGTTTTGCCTCAGAAGATTTTAAATCTTATTGTGATAAGCATCAAATTGATTTTCATTTTATTGCAGTTTCGGCTTCACGTGGCAATAGTCAGTGTGAAAGGATGATGTCAGTTTTGACATCCTTTCCGTTTTGACATCCTATCCTATGTCAGTTTTGACATGTTATCCGACTTTCACCACTGGAAATGTTAATTGGTAGAATAGGATGTTACTGTTGGCATGATAATCCCTTTTCCTGATGTTTTACATCCTGTTGAAATTGATTTAGATTTTGTTCCTGAACAAGAGTCACAAAATATTATCAAACGTTCTGGGTACGATAAAGTTAGATTTGATGAATCTAAAGTACCATGAAACTATATTCTAGAGGCGACATGGTGTTGGTTAGGATTGAACCGCATCACCAGTGTAAACTCGAACCTAAATTCAAAGGCCCTTTCAAAATAGTTGATGTTTTGAATTAAGATCACTATTTTCTGAAAAATTTGAAGTTAATAGAACTTGAAAATTCTCACCTGGAAATGTGCGAAGTATTCTGGATCAGAGTGAATTGGGTTCCCTAAGGATTCAGAATCTGATACACCTGGAAATGAACCTGGATATTGGCTTGTATTTTGTGATGGCTATTTACTTCCTCACCGTTTCAAGCTGATTCGTTACTTGTAATGGTTCTTACCTTCGGTAAATATGTTAACACTGTCATATTTACGATATGCTTTCCCAGTTTAATTTTGGCCTGCGTGACTTAGTTTTGTTACAACTGCATGTACAGTTTGTTTCTGCTTAAGTTATTTTCTTTACAATATCGGAAGTTACACGCAAGGAATTGAATACTGGTTTGAATGATAATAACTTGTTAGTTATGATGACGTTTATGTGATTGTTGCAATTACTGTAGTTCTGCAAAGTTGGCAGTGATGATGAGCTTTCTTGAGTCTGTTTTGAAATAACGTTTTGTTATCGACAATCGTGTTATCAAAAAGTTGTTAATTTGGTGTAACTGTGCTTTGCTTGCCATTCAATCCATTAAGTTGGTATTGATTAGCATTGTGTTGAATTGAATGCCGATCTTGAGGATTCGTTACATATGAAATTAGATGACTAATGCACAGTAATTTGATCAACCTATCTTTGGTGATGAGGTTGTTATCTTGAGGATTGGTTACATATGAATTCGATGACTAATGCACAGTATCTAATCAACCTATCTTTGGTGATGAGGTTATTATTCACGACGTGGTATCAAGATTTGATTGGATTGGATGATTAGATAATGATTTTATTGGATTGGAAATTTTGGAATCCAGTTGTTTGGGACAGTGTTTCCCTGAAGTACATGAATTTCACTGATTTTATTGGATTGGAAATGTTTGAATCCAGTTGTTGTTGGGACAGTTTATCCCTGAATTAAATGAATTTGACAATAGAAGTTGAATAATTGTTTCAAAACGAAGTTAAAGCCAAGGTCTACCCCATATAACACGCTATAATGTATTGCACTACGGGCTCGTAAGCAAGACCCGCACTGCTATTTTTTTGCACCACACGTGTCAGCAAGATTGTGTTGGATTGAGGGCTATCGGTTGGACTGTTTAAGGTGCTGTTTCCGTGGTGGCCACCCGGGGGTGTTGGATTGTACCAGCAAGCAATCAACACCTAAAATCCTAGGTTGATATGGTTTTCAGAGTTCCAGTCTCTCTGAATGTACGACCCTCGAAAGTTGTTGGTCGGTCGTTTTGCGCACATGTTTTTATTTCTCGCTGAGGTCTTAATCCAATTGCCTCAGGAGAAATTTCCGTTTCGGACGGATTGGACAGCTGGCACCGGCTGAGCCAAAATGGGTTGCGTGTTACCCACAGGATTTGCTGGTGATATGGGCAGTGTTAGGTTGTATGACGGTATGACTCAGGATTCGGTATTGGGCAGCTTCGATGCCGAAACCTCCCAGCATACCTGGTTAGTAGACTGCCGGTGTTAGAACATGATCTCGAGAGATCCGTTGTTCTGTTCTGAAGGTGAAACCTTTCGAGGTTAGTCCATGATGCCGATTTGCCCAAGACTACCATCTTTCTGTGCTGGCCCTCGGTAGGTTCAAATTGGAACGCTGCCTTGGGCGTTAGCTAGTACTGTTGTATGTACTAGATCAGTAATGTTGTATTTACTGAATTTGATAGTACTGTTGTATGTACTATCTCAGTACTGTTGTATGTACTGTGTTCAAAGACTGGGTGTGTGTGTGCTGTTATTGACCAATCCCACCTTACCTATCCTTGGAATGCACCTTCATTCATTCCTTGTGGTGATTGTTTACGGTATCGTAGTGCATACGATTGAATGGTCATTTTCAATGGGGCTAAACATTCAATGTAAATTGTTTAATCATTTTTGGCTGCTTGTTAGTGCTGTTGATGCACAAGATACCTTGAGATTCAGTTTGACTCCTGGTATGTTGCAGAAGTAAAGTTGAGATTCATAGCTATGTTGACTTCAGTTTAAATTTTTTTAGCTGAACTTGTGAAAGAACATCTATCTCTCCCGAGGGAATTTGTTCAGTATGGCCGAGTGGTCAGGGCCAGTGTCGGCTAAAGGATCAGTTGTGGCTTTCATCAATCAAAAAACTTGAAATCAAAGGAAATTCAAATTTTACGTCCAGTTAATGCTGATGGATCATGCTTTGGATTTTGCTATTTAATGTTAACAAGAATAGCTTAGAATTTTGCTAATTAACGCTACAAAAGATTAGCTTTACATTTTGCTTCTGGTTAACTCGAACAAGAATTATGATATGAAGGAGAATTAGGAATTGAAAGTAGAAACTCATCATGACATGCCTTATAGTAAATTGGTGAAATTGGTAAAATGCTCACACCTTGTTGTTGGTGAGCTTTACGAACTTGTTGTTCCAGTGTCTATCGCTTCGACTGTTATGTTTCAGGCTGCGAGACGCTAGCCAGTCAGAATTGGCCGTGTCGGCTAGCCAATTGAGCCTCGTACGTTATTCAAACTGAAGCGGGAAATTGACATTGATGTGGAACATGTTGCCGCGTTGACAGCTAGAGTCGCATGCAAGGAACAACTCCAATGACAGCACAGAATACCTGTCTGGGCTGTCAGCACTTGAGGGCGAAGAAGACGAAGGCTTCCCGCGCACTCCTCACTCTACTCGGATGTTTTGTCTGGATCGGACGTTACCTTTCTGGTTGTATGGCATGGACTCAAGTAGTAGCTTTCCTCGCGTCAATTTGTCGAATTAACATTAGTTTGGTTAATACCGTCAATGTCATATGTCGTTGTGTAGCTGTCAAGAAGTGTCATTATAAAGTGGTCCCATCTGTCTTCGGTTTTGTTCTTTATCCACGGTTCTACCACGCTCACAGAACATTCGTCTAGGGTGTCTCCCTCTTTAATTTGACATATACATATTCAAATGCGAGGGTTTATACGATTTTGTCTGAGTTTTTGGTTGGATGGGCTTTGGAGGGCATTGGGGCCTACAACTACTGAAACTTCCACGCTGTCCATCGTCTTCTGCGGTTAGGTGTCCAAGGGGTAATAGTGGGACAACGGATACCCTTTGCCGCGCCTGTTGGAGTGGAAATGAACATCTGTACCATGTAGTGTAGCAATGTCCTTGGACTCATGGGTGCCGCATTCTACGTCATGATGCCTTGTCATCTAGCGGCTGGGAAGTGACTTGCGTCTCGCCGCCGAAAGACGAGCAGCCGGTGCTACGGTCTAGCGGCATTTGTGAAAAGTATGTTTTACCTCGTTTTTACCGCTCATTCCAACTTTATTATTCATTTAAAAATTTGACGGTTCTACTTTCCTGCCATATTAAATTTATTGTAAGGAGAAGAAAACTGTTATTGAATTTATGAGTGACGAATCAAGCAGGATTATTATCGTGGAGATTACCGCCTGTGGAACATTTTTACGAACGTATTGCTAGGAAAATTTCGGTTGCAATTTTTTTATTCGCAGCTTCTTGGGCAAATTTTTACTGTAAAAAAAAAAAAAAAAAAACACAAAAAAAACCCTGTAACAGCCGGATAGGAATAAAAATAGGAATTTACACAATGGCTTATTATTTTTCTATATTGATCACTCGTCTGCAAAGCCACCAACCATCCAACATGAAGAAAAACATCGATCGCATTTCGGTCAGCTATAATTTGAAAGGATATTAGCCTCTTTTTTGCGATTCTCACTCGTGTTTCTGATTAATCGTACGTCCAACCCTTAAATTCTCGTAGGAAGCGAACGGTTTGTCCTACAGAGCTCCGCGTGGTCTCTAAAAATTCTATAGAATCTTAACTTGAAGGATAAACAATACCTTTATATCAAAATTTTTTGAGTTGGGGCGTTTTCAAAATTTTAAAATTCTTTTTTTGAACCCTTCGAAGTGACCTACATCAACCAAAATCTTCGGGGCACGACTAGACCCCAAATGGAGCCTACATACCAAATTTCATCAAAATCGGTCAATGCTAAGCTGGGAAAGTGCCGCGGACGGACGGCCAAATTTTTATTCGATTTTTAGGACGTCCCACAGTAAGACTTGGCCGTCCTTATGCGATCGATCTGGGGTGAAGGAGGACAACACTCAACAGAAAAAAAAATAACCACACAGTAATCCGTTTTAGACCATTCTGAATCCAAATCTGCGAAAAAAAACCATAGGTGTATGTCTGTGTGTGTATGTGTGTGTGTGTAACAAAATCTTGTGTACTCTGCACAGGCCTTAGTTCTCAACCGATTTTCGTGGTTCTTTTTTCGTTTGACGCGAAATACTATCTAGTTGTGCACTACGGCGCCGGAATTTCGAATTTTGCTTTTTAAGAGGGGGAAAGGGGGGGTTAATGCTTAAAAAACGTGCGTTTGCGTGCATAATCTTGTAAACTCTGCCCAGGCCTCAATTTCCAACAGATTTGCGTGTTTCTTTTTTTGTTTGACTCAAAAAACTTCCGAGTTGTACATGATATTACCAGAGTACCAAAATTCGCAAGGGGAGGGGGTGAGTGGGGGGATAATATTCACAAAATATCCGATTTTTCAATATTTTGGTTCCTTTACTGCTTACTAATTGTACCCAAGCTTTGAAATTGAGGAAAAAATTCTCATTATACCTCCGAATTTTCATGAATTATTCTCTGTACCACTATGGTGCCATGATGCCATAAACCGCTTATTTCGTGTTTTTTTTTTTGTTTCACCTTGAATAAGGATGTGAACTTCGACGGACTGCCTACCAAAACTAACAGATGAAAGTTCAATGTTACGACGTATTTCCGCTTTGGTGCCAGACTGGCACCATTGTTGGCGTTGGTGAGGTGGTGGTGGGGGGGGGTTACCTCGAATTCGCATGTTGGGTATCGTAGATCATGGATTTTAAAATGCTCTTCAGATTCGAGGCTCCCATGCCGCTAGAAATGTTAAGGTGGATAGTGGTGAGGGGGGGGGGGGGTCAGTATTTCTTGCCTAAAGTAATAAATAAATTACATCGAGTGAAACAGTTTTATCACTTAACAACTGGTTAAACTGATCTAATGCTTATCCAATGGGACGTCCCCTGGAATGCATGCATTACTAAACAATATGTTTGGATTCTACGTACCTTAAAACGTAAACCATCAAAATTTGATGTTTACGATAGAAAAGTTCTTTTCTTGGTCGATTCCAAAGGTTCATTATTGAAAATAATGAACCAAAAAGTTGGGATTAGGTAACATAAGAGAGAAAGGAAATTTAGTTAGGTAGGCACTTATAATAAAATCGTGGAGGTTTGAAATTTGTGCGAATCGAATAATTACTTACGGCCGTCTGGTGCGAAATTTTCCGAACAATACGTTCGTAAAAAGTTCCCCAGGCGGTAATCTTCACTATAATAATCCATTTTGCTTGATTCGTCGCTTCAAAACACAAACATTCAATTACAAGTTTCTTCTCCTCACAATTTAATGAGGCAGGAAAGTAGAACCGTCGAATTTTGAAATGAGCTGTAAAATAAAAACGAGGTAGGTACAGCGTACTTTTCAAAATTGCCGCTAGACCGCAGCAACTGCTGCTCGTCTTTCGGCGGCGAGACGCAAGTCTGGGAAGTGGAGAGGGAGAGACAGTATCACATGCTGAGTGAAGAGGGTAAGAAGCCGACATCCTTCCCATCAAGCCGAACTTGTCTCATATTATACCGGATGACCAAGTCGTCAATGAAGTAGACTTGGCGGGGTATGACACGAATGATTTACAGCAATCAGTGTCGGAGCTAAAAGGAACAGCAACCCAACCCAAGGGTGATGGCTGCAGCATTGTCATGGCACGTGGTATGGCTCAGGAAAAAAACCACGGAGTTGCATGAGTTGGGCATCTCAGTAGATGTACTTCGTGGTATCACCATCTGAGTCCTGCTAGGCTCATATCTCTATGAAGGGACCACCAGTTGTGATATGAGCCTAGCAGGTATGAGTGGTGATACCAAAGAGTACACTCATTCCCTGAGGTAGGCCTTGTTTCATGTTTTCATGTTGCAGATGTTTCAAAAATTTGTACCCTTCAAATCTAGACATTTTCTCTCGCATTTTGCGATTCAATTTTCTATTTGATCCTATGATCTTCATAATGACTTATCTTCACAATGAAGTAATTCAATGCTCTTTTTTACTCCGCCAAATGAGCTTCTGATGCTGTTAGTTCCAACTTACGCGTAGGTCTAATGAAATTTACTGGCTAAATTCGTGTCCATGAATGGTGATGACAGTTTTCTGTTATTTTATCTGAATTCAGGTGAGTGGTACTCCGGCAAAGCTGTGTTTGTCAACAACTCTGTGACTTCCTCTGGGAGAAATGCGTTTGTTTCGTGGGGGTCCAGCATCCCGTGGATGAGTAACGCTATTCCTATCTATTATGCCTCACCCTGGAACTTGACGTATAATGGTGACACTTTCGGATTCATGCCAACCCAGGATGGACGGTACATCTTTCGAGTATACAGCAGTAAGCTCCGTTTTCTTCTTCTTTGAACATTAATTTTTGTATGTATATTTCTTATGCTTTCTTAAACCTTTCATCCAATTGTGATGAAACTTTGGGGAATGTTTGCCTGCACGCGAAGGTTTCTGAGAAGTTAGTAAAATAATTAGAGCTGGGTCGCTCAATAATTAGCCGGCTCTTTCAGAAGAGCGAGTAAAAAGCGGGTCAGTAAAAATGAACCGCGGTTCTTCGATCTTTGGATCTTTTGAGACCAGTAGTGTTCGGGCGCCTAGGGACACCCATACCTCGAAAAATCCGGTGAGTGAATCCCCCCAGAAAGCTAGGAGTTCGGGATCCTTTGGAGGTAGCGTGAAGTGGTCTCGGGCATCCCACCCGAAAAAGGACAATGATAGTGATATAAGTTACTCATCTGATGACGAGCATCGTTTTATTAGTAAGTCGGTGTAATGGTCAACAATGACAGTGGGTGTAATGACAGTGGAATGTCTCTTTGATAACCTCTCCATGCAGTATGTGGGCTATCCATTACATGTTTTAACCGTTAATACTTCTCCTGCCAAATTTTTGTGGAAATTCATCTTGTACTTGGCAATAAACATTACATCCCGCTCCCACTTTTCACTCTAACATTTCGAGGACTAATGTTGGACTGACTAAAATGCATCCTGTCATCATCCTCGATCGTAGAATATTTTAATTGTAAGGGAAACATTGGTCGATACCCTGTTTCCAGTTACAATCCAATGAGGAATTTCACCGAATTCTGTTTGCATTTTTCCTGAATAGTTAATGGTGTGGGATAGATGAAAATCGGGCTGATTTCAGAAAATAAGTCTCCTGTTATTTTTGGGAGACAATCAAAATTTTTGATTTCAAAACTAACCGGGAAAACGGACGTGAAGTGGGAACGCTCGCTGATTGGGCTGTTCGGATCGCCGTCTCCTCCCAGTGTTGCCCATTGGGACAGTTCAATCAAACAAAAACAGAGGAAACCTAATTTTCCCCGTCTTGCATTTTCTATTTTTTTCTTCAGTTTTTCGATTTCGAACTTCACTGTTTCATGAAATTTTGCATCTGGGGACTATAGATTTCTCGATCTCAGCGCTTCAAGCAGCCATAAATGAACTATTCCAGGATGACGTCATTTTCCCGGTTTGGACATGGGGCGAGTAAACAAAAGTAGAAAGTTCAATGGAATTCGGACGAAGTGTTTACACTATGCCCGACTTGCTCGGTCGAACTCCGCCGAGCTCTTCCGTCTTCCGATTCCGAACCAAATAGTTTTGTTTTGTTCGGCCGAATCAGCCGATTTTATGCAGCGCCTTTTGTGAAACATCTCAAAAATTAGATGGGTGATGGGGGTGTTCCCGCTTCTTGATTATCAGGGGTCAGCTTAGGGTAACTACGTCCATCTTGTACAGTTAATGTAAGTACAGTCAACGCAGCATTTTTACGGATATCTTTCTAGTTTGAGAAAATCAAATTTATTTTGAAGCAATAACTTTGAAGTTAATGAAAGTCAAGTGTAACGACATCATAAAGACTTACCTCAACGTCACAGCAAGCCTCTCTTCTGGAGAAATACAAATCCGGAAATTAGAAAATTTCTCCACTCGCCGTCTGATAGCACTCAGAATGTAAAAAAAGTCTCTGGAGTCATCCGGAAATACTCGCGAAACTTGATTGGTTGTTCTAGCAATTGGGGGAACAAGGTATGGAACTCTCCGGATGATTCTCTTTCCATAAAAATGTCATTCGCCCATTCCCGACGCTCAACCAACAACATATATCTCAATAGTGAGTTTTCAGTTAGAAATTCTAACGCTGCTAAATCTTCCATACTATACGACGGGCTCGGGGCAACTGACGAAAATCGGTAGAATTGTTTGAAAAATCGGGTCTAGTGTAAACACTTCAGTCGGGGACTCGGTGGAATCGGCTGAGCTGGAGTTCGGCCGAGTAAAAAATCGGGTCCAGTGTAAACGCACCCTTAGGAGGTTTTTCGAGTAGCTGAATCCGATTGTGAGCCCCCAGCTCACTAAAGTAAAGCAACAGAGAGGGGGTCGAGGGGATGCCATCCCCGCTCCCAGACGACCAAGCACCAACTGCAACGCCCGCCGCCAGAGGCGCTCGCAGCACTGACGTCACTTTCCACCAATGACGGCCGGCCCTGGGCACCCTGCTGGACGCCTTGAGCAGAGGGGTGGGGACGCCTAATGAAATCTTAATGTAACGGTGTGGGGCGGCCATTACCCTGTCTGTCTTTGACGCGAACCTTTGATGCTATCAACCCACTCCCCCTAGCCCAGTTGAACGTTTATCGTTTCCCCCTTCTCTGAAGCTATCAATTTAAATTCCCCCTCAATCAAGTCCGCAGCGAGTCATAACCACGAGTCTTGTTTTGAGCCCCTTCCCGTCGCCTTCAGCTGGAAAAGACCTTAGATCTCCAGTTGAACGAACCCCAGAACTTCTCTTCACAACACCATCCAGGATTTCCTTCGGGCCCGACGATGTGAGTGCAATAAACTAAACCTAATTCAATTGGCCAATTTGTTAGGTGTTCAAATTGTGTAAAGTTAGTCGTCAGTTTGAGAAAGTATAAACATTTCGAGTCAAGTCAGTAGAGTAAAGAAAAACCATCTTGTATTGCAAATCTATCAACCAAGTTGTCTAAATCTAAGTAGGAGAGGAGATTAAGAATAACGCTTTGTCTGTTACAAGCATTTTATTTTCACTTCTATTTTCACATGTACATGTTTGAGTCGAGTCACCTTTGCAACATTTAAATTCATTAAAAGTTCCTATTAGTTATAAAATTGCATTTATCTTTTAACTACCTAATTCCGTAATCAGACAGGTTGAACGTGCACAACTTCAGAGTTCGTGCACAGTTACAAATATCGTGCACTTGGCTTCACCTCGTGCACAGTTACCTTTTCGTGCATTGCACATTTCTCGTGCACTTAATATTCCCTTCAGGAAAAACATCGTAAGTCCTTCAGACCGAGACACACTCAGTGACCTCACAGTAGTTAGGCCCTTCAGGTTTTATTTTGATCTTAGAAGATTTCATGTACCTTCGAGCCGCTACAACCACCCACCTTCATTTTTACTTTTATTAGGAGATTACCTTACTTATGTCAGAATAGCCAGCCTCTCAACCTATTTTTGGGTTGGTTTCCAACAGAACTCTAGTTTTAAATTCAGATCATCAATCAGAGCCCTCAGCTAACCAAATTAATCAACTAGACCTGGAGCTTACACGATTTTGGGGTCAAAAATAGGAAATTCCGACATGGTGAAATTCCTCATTACGGGGACACGCAATGCATGCCTACCTTGTATTTCGAAGGCGCTTCACACGGGATCCCGGTCCCATTCTCGTCTCACTTTGGTCGGACCCACTTCGCGACTATCAAATCAAAGACCCAGTCCCCGGGCGCTCGTCAGGCTCCCTTCTTGTCAACTCACTGTTGCCAGCCTGAACGATAATTCAAAGGAAAAACGCTGCAAATTATTACACAATGGTTTATTATTTTTTATTTTTCTATATAGATCACTCGTCTGCAGAGCCACCAACCATACAACATGAAGAAAAACATCGATCGAATTTCGGTCAGCTTTAATTTGAACGGAGATTAGGCCTCTTTTGGGATTCACACTCGTGTTTTTGATTTATCGTACGTCCAAACTTTAAATTCACGTAGTGAGCGAACGGTTTGTCCTACAGAGCTCCGGGTGGTCTCAAAAAATTCTATATAATCTTAAATTGAAGGAAAACAACACCTTTATATCAAATTTTTTTGAGTTAGGGCGTTTTCAAAATTTCAAAATTGATTTTGGAACCCTTAGAAGTGATCTACATAAACCAAAATCTTCGGGGCACAACTAGACCCCAAATGGAGCCTACATACCAAATTTCATCAAAATCGGTCAATGCTAAGTGGCAAAAGTGCCGCGTACGGCGGACGGACGGCCAAATTTTTATTCGATTTTTGGATTCTACGTACCTTGAAACGTAAACCATCAAATTTTGAGGGGGTGTTAAAAAATTGTTTTTCTTGGTCGATTCCAAAGGTTCATTATTGAAAATAATAAACCAAAAAGGTATTGGCATGTGGTGGCATATGAGAGTTACTCTCACGGTATTCTGCGCCCCCAAGATAAGGTCCACTGGATGTTCTTGTTGTAAAAGAAGAAATCTCTTACGATATGTCGGTTGGGGATCCTGGGAAAATATGAGAAAAAATGTCCATTCATGCAGCATGGATCAATGAGCGAATTTTCAAAGAAATCGTTCAGTTGAAGGTATGGTTAAGAAAAGGAACAATTGTGTTGCAATTTCTTTTAGAAAGTTTTTTTTTTACACGATTCTTGGTTTTTCGATTTTTAGTAAACCATACTTACCAACATACTGTGTACACTGGATATACTTTGAAGATGTTAAGAGTACATATTCACGTTCTACTCGTCTCCGCAAGCTCATAGGGTACCTACACGGCTATTGTTGGTTTTTCCGATTTTCAGCATACCATACCAACATACTGTATGCACTGGGTATGCTTTGAAGTTGTTGGGAGTACATATTCACGTTCTACTCGTCCTCACGAACTCATAGAGTACCTACACGGCTATTGTTGTTTTTTTCCGATTTTCAGCATACCATACCAACATACTGTATGCACTAGGTATTCTTTGAAGATGTTAAGAGTACATATTCATGTTCTACACGTCTCCAAGAGCTCATAGAGTACCACACGGCTATTGTTGGTTTTTTCGATTTTCAGTTTACCATACCAACATACTGTATGCACTGGGTATGCTTTGAAGATCTTAGGAGTCCATATTCTACTCGTTATATATAATTATATAGAGATATAATTTTTGTATTTGGTCATAAACTTTACAGTATTTTTCCAGATTTTTCTGTGATCCACTCTCTGGCTCTTTTCTTTCTGTTTTTTCTCCGTGTTTGGGTTATTATTTACATCCCTCTATATGATTTACATTTCAAAGTATAAGTGGAATCCAACTATCGAATAGAACATTTTTCGTCTAAAAATAAAATAAACCGTTGCGTAATAATTTGCAGTGTTTTTCATAGCATGTTCACCCCTACCATAAATACGAGCGCAAAAGATCCAGTGATCCTTTTAAAAGAGCCGACTCGAGCCGCTCTTCTAAGTGAGTCGTTTAGGCCATTTCTAAAAGCTATTCTTCCGGTAGATGACACGTGAGTGAGGTAGTGAGAAATCGAACTAAGATAACTCCTCGCAACGCACGGGCAACCGGATGTTAATCACATGATTCCACTTTCTATTTGTGCAATAGTTGTTTCGTTCCTTCTATGTTGGAACGCACAATACTGTCACTTTATCGAACAGAAGTCACGGAGGGCAGACAGGGATTCTGCGAGCTCACTCTGACAGTGTTGTGCCTTCTTATCGGTCCTGTGATATTCATAATTGAATTTCCATGCAGGAAACAAGAGGCACAATCCGTTTCGCAACAGTGAGCCAATCTCCAACCAGCCTTGTGCGTTCACTTCGAAAAATCCAACAGAAGTAAGTAAATTGTGTTGTGAACCATTTCAACATTCGAACACAATGGTAACACATCAAAAGCACGTGGACTTGAATAATGTGTTGTTTTTCAGGCTAGCAGATGGTGGCAGGAACAAAAGTCTACTAGATATTGCCCAAACCCTACTCTCTATTGGACTTGGCAAGCGAAAAATGGCAAATGGACTGTTCAGTACCGCTACGTAGACAGTACAAGTTGGTACCTGCTTGATCTTCAATCAAACCTGTAATGTTTTATGGCCCACTTTCACCAAACATTCAAATCGAGTTTAAACCAAACGAGGCGAGAGATAAACGACGTTCAGTAAAAATCGTCTTTCACCAGAGCGATTTACCAGTTTAAACACCATCTTGGGGGGTTCGAGTTTAAACGGTCGAAAATCGGCCGAATAAACTAGGAAACCTCGTTTAACTATCAATTCAATATGGCCGCGCATTGATTTGTGATTGTTTTCGAAATGAAATTGCGAATTATTCATGCATTTCGAATTATTTTTGACTCGTCTGACGATGACGACGACGTCCGAGTCGAATCCTGGATCGGATTCCACATTCCGAGATTATGTACGTTACTGAATTTCCCCGAGTCGTCCAAGTGCTCGACTAGATTGACACTCGCCTCGATTTCCCGTCATACAAACAACACGTCAACACGTTAATTTAAAATGAATAATGGGGTTTTCAATAACATAATAGTGTAACCTACATTCCTTGGTTGTTTCTATTCGGACCAATTATACAAATTGACCATCATAAAAGACCAGTTCGACCAAAATAAATGGTACTTTCGCATTATACGGGCGCCACTTATACAGGGTGTAACGGTTAAGGTCGTACCACCGGCCAGGGTTCGATTCTACAACTAATTTGTGACTTTTTTTGTCTCTTGACTTTTTTTTCTTAACCCCCTTAAAATCGGACTTTTTCCACTTTTAAGATTTTTTTCGTGTTTTCGACCTTACGCCATTAAAACAGCCATAACTCCCTTGTTTTCCAGTCAAAATTCAAATGTAATTATACCGTCGGAAAGAGCGTTAAATTTTCTATCTCCCTAGTGTTAAATAAAACTTTTTAAAGAAGAGTGAAATGTTGAAAAATGAGCACAAATAGTAAAATCTCAAAAATCTCGGAAATTTTTCGTTTTTTCAAACGTATGTAACACTAACTGAAACTGCCGGTTAAGTTCTCACTGTAACCCTAAAAGTTGACCCAAAATCTCAGCTTTCCAACGGTATGGTCATAAAATTGTTTACTGTGGACTAATCGTGTGAAATCCTCGTTCCCGTGCCAAAAACCGTGGATCTTCCAGTGAAAATCGACGTTTTTCGCGAAAATCGACATTTTTTCCCTAAAATGAGTTAGGCAACCATCTTTTCGTACTTTGTCTCACTGAGTCAAATGATGACACAAGACTTATCGAAAAAGCAGTCACTGATATCTTGTCCAACTCACTTTTCGAAAATTGTCTTAATTACTGTTAATTTGTATGCCAATTTTTGTATTAGTACATCGGCCAGGTTAAACGTTACTACCGTTGAGTTTAAAGGTCAAAGGTATGTTTTTAATGTCTATCCTCCTCCCCACATCGCAAGTAATCAAACCATCCTGTTCATAATAACACTAGGTTCCGAACATCAGATACTCCATGTACATGAGCTGGAGCGAGCTGTTGATGCATTCGACGGAGGAGCCGTTTCTGCTTGGACCAGAGTGCCCTCCACTTTGAAAACCTTTTATGAAGATCCAGAAAACACATGATTTTTTTCTAGGCTTTTTAATTATTTATAACTACCTATTTTACATATAAATAGTTAGGTACTTACTTAATACAGTATTATTTCATTTTTTCGTCAATTTCCCCAAATCACCTTTGGTCTTACGGGTGAGAAGTCCCAGCCTCTCCAGCCAGGTGACAACCACTTTGTTGATCCATTAAGCCTACCACGGATTATCCAAATTTAATATGAAAACTGCTAAACAACCGAATTTTACGTCTACAATAGGCTTAATGGGCGAATAAATCGGTTTTTACGTAGTTGTGGTGTCTCAGGAGTAATTAAGACATTTTTCGAAAAGTGAGTTGGACAAGATATCAGTGACTGCTTTTTCGATAAGTCTTGTGTCATCATTTGACTCAGTGAGACAAAGTACGAAAAGATGGTTGCCTAACTCATTTTAGGGAAAAAATGTCGATTTTCGCGAAAAACGTCGATTTTCACTGGAAGATCCACGGTTTTTGGCACGGGAACGAGGATTTCACACGATTAGTCCACAGTAAACAATTTTATGACCATACCGTTGGAAAGCTGAGATTTTGGGTCAACTTTTAGGGTTACAGTGAGAACTTAACCGGCAGTTTCAGTTAGTGTTACATACGTTTGAAAAAACGAAAAATTTCCGAGATTTTCGAGATTTTACTATTTGTGCTCATTTTTCAACATTTCACTCTTCTTTAAAAAGTTTTATTTAACACTAGGGAGATAGAAAATTTAACGCTCTTTCCGACGGTATAATTACATTTGAATTTTGACTGGAAAACAAGGGAGTTATGGCTGTTTTAATGGCGTAAGGTCGAAAACACGAAAAAAATCTTAAAAGTGGAAAAAGTCCGATTTTAAGGGGGTTAAGAAAAAAAAGTCAAGAGACAAAAAAAGTCACAAATTAGTTGTAGAATCGAACCCTGGCCGGTGGTACGACCTTAACCGTTACACCCTGTATACAGCACGCTGCGGCGGTTAGGTTATCGTAATTATGTTCCTAGGACTTTCCTTGTTTCGTAACGAATAAACTATACCCGATGAGTCATACTTTCGTATGTGTATGTCATATATTTCGTCATATATATTTCGCATGTCATACCTGGCATACACGATTTTTCCATGCTTTCTGTGCAGATGTGCCTTGCTGTTGGGTGGTTTGGTATATATATGACATAAACATGCGAAAGTATGACTCATCGGGTATAGTTTGATTCGTTACGAAACAAGGAAAGTCCTAGGAACATAATTACGATAACCTAACCGCCGCAGTGCGCTGTATATAAGTGGCGCCCGTATAATGCGAAAGTACCAAATAAATTTCTATTGAGGTGAAATCGGGGGCCCTCATCTTCGAGTTTACATCCATCGGTAATCATTCAAATTATCGAAGTAAATTCCTACCGTTCAGAACAAGGCGGCGGCCACTGTGTTTCACTAGGATACATCAAGGAAGGTACTTGAGTCTGGAGAAATACTGGAGTTGTTGCGCTCATTGTGGCTCAAAGTGATGATGTGTAGGCACCTACCTAATAACTCAATAGGTAGGTGATGAAAATATTCAGCAAAATAAAACGAAGGGAACCGGAAAACTCGAAACAAACCGCAGGAATCAGCAAATAATAAAAACAAGGAATTCGAAAAACTAACACTGATAAAGTTACACAAGGCGGCAATCTGCTGATAGCAAGTGCGGGGTGGTTGTTGTTCAACGTTTCTATTGCCCAAGTACGTCATAATGTCCAACTTTCATTCGTTTCACTCAACATTTCAAGTTTAGACAAACTCGATTGTCTTAAACGACGTTTAACAATGATTTGGGTTGATGAAAGACGCTCGCCATCTTGCCGGGTTTATTCCTTCAGATTAACTATTAACGTGTTTAGCTAAGCAAGTTTAGAACAACTTTTGGTGAAAGTGGGCCTATGTAGCGC
The DNA here is from genome assembly GCA_009739505.2 of Apolygus lucorum. NCBI lineage: Eukaryota > Metazoa > Arthropoda > Insecta > Hemiptera > Miridae > Apolygus > Apolygus lucorum. Next base: position 50,587,094 of record CM019181.2, on the reverse strand, counting down.
CTGGGAAAAGGAGGAGTGGGAAGTGCCTGGCGATGGAGAAGGAGGAGGTAGTGCCTGGGGATGGAGATGGAGGAGGTAGTGCCTGGGGATGGAGATGGAGGAGGTAGTGCCTGGGGATGGAGATGGAGGAGGTAGTGCCTGGGGATGGAGGAGGAAATGCCTGGGAATGGAGGAGTAAGAAGTGCATGGCGATGGAGAAGGAGGAGGTAGTGCCTGGCGATGGAGAAGGACGAGGTAGTGCCTGGCGATGGAGATGGAGGAGGTAGTGCCTGGGGATGGAGATGGAGGAGGTAGTGCCTGGGGATGGAGATGGAGGAGGTAGTGCCTGGGGATGGAGGAGGAAATGCCTGGGAATGGAGGAGTAAGAAGTGCATGGCGATGGAGAAGGAGGAGGTAGTGCCTGGGGATGGAGATGGAGGAGGTAGTGCCTGGGGATGGAGATGGAGGAGGTAGTGCCTGGGGATGGAGATGGAGGAGGTAGTGCCTGGGGATGGAGATGGAGGAGGTAGTGCCTGGGGATGGAGGAGGAAATGCCTGGGAATGGAGGAGTAAGAAGTGCATGGCGATGGAGAAGGAGGAGGTAGTGCCTGGCGATGGAGAAGCAGGAGGTAGTGCCTGGAGATTGAGGAGGAGGAAAACCTGGGGTGGAGGAGTAGAAAGTGCCTGGGGTGTATTGATGAACTTATTCTAATGGTTTAAATTTAAAATGAAACGTTTATCCCCTGAAGGTTTATCGACCAAAAATATGGATGTGACCACTTGACCTGTGTGAGGCACACATGGCTCTTCAACCCCATGGCTCAACAATTTTTCTGCTGACATCTTCAGACTCTCCACGTCTCGTGTCACCGATGGTGTATGAGAAAGTGGAGTGGGGGTAAAGATGAAGGACATCTCATCCAGGATAAAATCACATCATGATCCGTAATGTATTTCCAACTTGACCAAAATTCACATAATGTACCTCCGATTGGAAGTGAAATTACCTGTGAAGGAGGTAGGACTGCAATCCTCACTGGCGATATACTCTGGCCTGACGATGCGAACCTCCCTGGTTCGTCCTGAATGGCTGAGGATTGTTCCACTGTGATGACCCCTGGTCCTGGTATTGTGGTTGGAATGTGTGGTAGGCAGTGTATAGTGTTAGCTGGTATTAAGTTGTATAGTTAATTAGAGTTAGTTCCTAATTGTAAGTTTCTTGGATCCTCGGGGTATTAGCGGTCGGACAGTTCAGGGGCGTGAGGGGCTGTTTATTGCCAAACAGTCCCAGATTGTGTAACTCGGTGGCGAGCTGTCACTGTTTATTGGCGATTGCCCTCGGGTTGAACCCCGGTAGATCCAGGAAGCTGGGCATTCGGAGGTTTGGACCCGGCTTGGAAGGTGTACAGGGAAAGTTGGCCCAAAGTCATGGAAAACTCCAGTTGCTCAGCTCCCCCATGCTTCGTGTGCTGAACAGTACTACGGTGTGTACTTCTGCGCAGGTCCCTGTGCTCTTCCATCCTTCTTTCTCGCTCGCGCGGTACACCGTCGGACGTCAACCCTAGAAGAAGGAGACTGTAAGTACCCCACAAATCCACCCCTCGGGGCTGTAGGTTTGCTGGGCTGCTTTGTAGAGAGTTAGGAACCTGGTAACGCCAATAGAAGGAGCTAGGAAGTACCTGCTGGCGTAGTAAATTATTTATTCAATAGTCAGAGTTATGGTACCGAGCAACTCATAAGTCTCGTTTCGCTGTGTCCCCCATCCTCCGCTTGTTCCCAGGCGGGCCTATCCCACCACGTTAGGCTTCCCCATTTCATACCCGGCAATCGGGGAAAGGAATCTTCCGCCTTGTTTGTTCTCCCTTTTTCCCCCCAGCTTAGGGAGCGGCCTTTCACAGAATGCTTGGGGCTTGGCCTTTCTGAAAGTCTGCCCACCCCGAACAGCTCGGCCTCTCCCGTTTCCAGAACCCCTGGTTTGCAGGCTTACTTGCATCTGTGGTATTATGGGGGTTCGGGAGAGGCTTCTTCAAGGACACTAGTCCCTTGCAATTTGATTCCAACCCCAGTTGGGCTCGAAAATGGGATCCCAACTCATCACCGAACGAATCTGCCATATCTGGGGCCTTGGGTTCAGATGATACACCATTGCCCGAACTCAGGGTTCGGGTTATGGTAGCCGATGGCATAACATCGCCCAAACTATTGGTTTCTGGACTGTTGGGTCATCATAATATTAGATTCGAATTTTGAAAGAATCGTCGGCAGCGTATTATTTTTAATAATAAACCGTTGGAATCAAGCAAGAAAAAAATTTCAACTTCCCTCAAATTTTCTAATTTAAGCTGAGTTCACATAGGTGCGTAATGTCCTTAATGCGTAATTCGCAAAAAGAGAAGTGCGTATTTGGATGGAGCCAATTGGGACTGATCTTTGCAGATGTCGACTTTTGGAGCTGAGTGTATCATTTTCAAAAATTGAATAATTTACGCATTACGGATGAACTTCGGTAAACTTCGTAACAATCTCTCGTCATTTTTTCACAGGAAGTTGATTGACTCTGTCTCGTTTATTGACAAAACAACCAGAATCATTGTTTTGGTTTTGAAACAATTCTGCGCAGAACGTACTGCGCGCTTCTGCGTAATTGCGTATTCATTCAGCCATATGAACGCTCTTTTCTGCATTACGGAACACCCCCACTCTTTGTGCATTACGCATTACGGAGTTTACGCACCTATGTGAACCCAGCTTGAACCAAGCTTTATGTCTTGTCAGAAAAGTTTCCTTAACATCAAGTGACAGTTATTGTGTTTCGTTTCAGAGAAAACACTTTGTGACGTGTATTACGAGGGGAATGGGTTACCGCAAATAAAAGCGATCAGCTGGGAGCTGGACGAGAATAAACAGTCAGTCTCCTTCGCTACCAACCCCGTCAGGATCTACGAAGACGCGTGGCAGGTATCTCTGGGACCCACGGAAACCTTTGGATTCACACCTACGAGCAACGGTCTATGGATTTTCCAACATTTCTCGCGTGAGTCTATGATATCACCGAAATAAATAAGTAGTCGAATAGTATCAGTCCGTTGTTGAGATAACGTTAACCCTTTGTGACAAACATGATTTGCTCAGACACTGCAGCTAACATGGTGTTATATGGATCCATATTTTTAAGGGTTGTTATTAAGTAAATTGAAGAATAGTAAGGCTTATAACCGATCAAATAGTTTCGTGCAATTCTTTACAAACATATTAAACAGACTTCCGTTTCATTTAAGTGTCCTCCAAATTGATACATAAAACCTCCAATTTGACATAAAAATGCTGTAAATAAACTCCGTTAAATAAAAATGAATCCAAATTTATTAGATAAGTAGAATCAAAATATGTAATATATCAATATAAACGTAAAACCCCTTTCCCCAATCATATCAATTTAATTTGTGTTTATTATTTTCAATAATGAACCATTGGAATCGAGCAAGAAAAAAAATTCATTTGAAAACTTCAACCCTTCATTTTGGAATGTAAATGGAAATTAAGGGTTGAAATTTTCATAAATGCTCTTGTACGTAGGTAGTACGTACCTATGGTTTGTGTTTTCTCACGCCGTTTGCATGGCTACTCTGCTAACTACGGTGCCGCGTTCGAGAGGTAGGCGTGGGGCAACCCTACCCCTTTGCCACGCCTGCCAGAGTAGATAAGAACATCTGTATCATGTAGTGCAGCAGTTTCCTCGGATTCGTGGGGGTCGCATTCTAAGTCATGATGCGGTCGCCAAGCAGATAGCAGGTGCTTTGTCATCTAGCGGCTGGGATGTTCAAAGGGAGGGATTGTATCACATGCCAAGTGACCATGGTAAAAAGACCGACATCGTTGCCGTCAAGTCTGACCAGTTTCGCATTATCCTGTATGTCCAAGTTGTCAATGGCAGCTTGGACATGGAGCAGACTTGGCGGGCTAAGATAAGGAAATATGACACAAATGATTTACAGCAATTGGTGTCAGAGCTAAAAGGAGTGGAACAACGTCAGGCTGCAACTGTGTCTTGGCATGGGGTGTGGTGCGGAAAAAGTGCCACGGAGTTGCTTAAGTTAGGCATCTCAGTAGGCGTACTCCGTGGTATCACCACCCTTGTCCTCTTCTTCTTCTTCTTCTTCTTGCTTGGTGCTAAAATCCGATGCAGCACCAACCTTGCTTGGCCGCTCCAACAACTTTTCACCATTCGTCCCTATTCCTGGCTGTGGACTTCCAATTATTACATTCCATGGTTTTGGCGGCGCTCTCCACTTTGTCCATCCACATGGCCCGTGGTCAACCTCTTTTCCGTTGGCCCCATGGATTCCCAACAACAATCTTCGACAAAGTTAGCTAGTGGAACATCTCGATAGATATCATATAACTCTTTGTTGTATTTTTTCCTCCTCCACCATCACAAACGGGTCCGATTATTCTCCTCAAAATTTTTCTTTCGTATAAGTCGAGCAGGGCGGAATCTCTTTTCAGAATAGTCCAGGTCTCGCATCCGTAGTTGCTACGGGCCTGACTAGCGTTTTGTAGACCGTTAGCTTCGTTGCATGGGAGAGCATTTTCGACCGTAAGAGCTTCAAGGGTGCATAAAACGCTCGGTTTGCTGCTAGGAGCTATAGAGCTATACTTTTCCTCCAATCACTAGGCACAGTCCTCCACATTTCAGGAGCTCACGCTGCACCCCATCCGTTCCAGGAGCCTTGTTATTTTTAATCTTTTTCATGGCTTTTTTTTCTTCTTACAGTGTTGGCACCTCCACATCTCCAACACTCTGTCCCTCAAGACCTCGAGGCTCATTCATCGCAGCACAATCATCATCCGTGCTCAATCTTCCTTCCTTATTCAGCAGCGAGTCGAAATGTCTCCTCCACCTATCACATACTTCGTCCACACTTGTGACGATATTACCTTCCTCGTCTCTAACAAAGGAACTTGTGGGGTTAAAAGGCTTACTGCTTTCTTTTACCACCCGTGTCCTGCTCGGCTCATATTTGAACTGGTGGTCGTTTTATAGAGGCACTTCCCTTCATCCCTCTCTCCCTTCCTCATCTTCCCTCATCCCTCAGGCCGGCGTCGGATGAGTCCTGGGCGTCCTCCCCATTATATTTTATTTATTTATTTAATTTTATTTATGGCGTGCCCCCTGCATCTTTCAGGGGAGTTTCAAAAAATTATAATAAACATGAAACATGAAAATAATTATCCTTTGTGAAATAATTTGCAGCGTTTTCAGTTGGTATCCTACATCACTCTAGAATAATATTTGTGAATATAAATTATCACAGGGTTCTGCGGAGATCAAGCAGAGAAGTTCTTGAGATTTTTGCTCGAGAAATGTCATTTAAATTGACGACTTCTCCTTCCTTCAATGGTTTTGTTGTACTGTGGGAAAGTTTGGACTTTTTAGTGTTGTGATCAGCGACCCTAGTCAGGGCCTGCGTTTTTACAACCCACTGAGAACGCGTATTTTTGACTGGCTTCGGAGTTTTTTGTTATTGTTTTCCTTATTGACGGGGCGGGGGATCTGCTGACCTCAACGTTTGTCCGAATAGGCGGTGGCTCGACTCGTGTCTTGGGAGGGAGTTGTTTTGATGACCTAATCTTAATGAATTATTGTTTGTCTGAGAAATTCTGAGGAGACCGTTCGGGTCCTACCGACTGCGCCATACTGTTGAGTCATCAAAAATTAACTTCCCTCGACCGAGGATCGATCACCTATCATTCCGATTCTAAATCGGAGCTCCTACCACTTGAGCTAAGGAAGCGAATGGACAGAAATGCGAAGAGGTCGCTGATCACAACATTAGCCTTCGTTCAAACCAGTGCCTTCTGTAGTGAGATGTTCACCCGCAGATTCACACTTTTGGTTTAGTTACCACATTTTGGGTTGAATTTCACTCCTGAATTTATATCTTCAAAAGTTGGACAAATAGGAGCGATAGCTTTCTCCAGGACGTCAAGGTTTTTCTTTTTCTGAAACCTTGGTAACTGCTTAATCCATGATTTTGTAAATGTTGACCCAAATTTGCCCAAGTGTTATGGAGGGTAGGGATAGGGCTCAGCGTCAGCAGGGAAAGGAGATAAAACTACTAGGTGTTCAATGGTACGAGAATGAGCTAAAAAGTAGCGCTAGTTGTGCCTCGCCATGAGCATCCACGGGACACTTGTGGAAACTTTATCCACGAACTATTGCTGGGCCCTATTTCTATTTATCTCTTTCTATCTATACTTTTCTAACTATTAGAAAATATTACGCACGTTTCAGTTTCTAGCAAGAAGAATGAATTTTATTTCAAGTTCGCAACAGATCTAAAATATCACCTGTTGCTGATCGATGAAAATTATGCAGTTGCAACAAAATTCAAATAAAATAATTAACTGAAACCGCGATTCCGCGACACTCCGCGGGAGCCTCATGCTGACGAATCGTTAGGGTTCTTCTTTTCTCCTTGGACTTCTAGTTCCCTTCTGTTGAGGCAATTCGCCTTGGTTGATGTGACCCAATATGCCACGTATTCTTCTCTCCGTACCTCTTTCTCTGTTCTTCTTTTCTGTTGTACTCCTCTCCCAGGACGCTCGCCAAGTTCCACATCTTCCAAAGCTCATGTAAATAATTTTGACCATTTTGCCAAATCTCAATCAGTTGCCATTTTGTTAATAATTTAATTGGTTTCTCACTTTGTTTTAAAAATGTCGGTAAATAGTTTTTCTTTGATAATTTGGAATATTTTATTTCTCCGAGAATAGTAAATTTTTCTTTGATTTCCATTCTTTTTCTCGTCTTCTGTATAAATCTCCAACACTTGTGATCCTGCCCCTGGATACTGTATCCAGTTATTCACGCTCGGCATCCATTTTATCACGTGTCCATTTTATTACGTGTTAACACGTGTAATATTTTAACGTGTTTTCTCTTTACGTTGGCAGCCCATGACGCACACGTGTGCTTCATGAGCGGTTTGGCCAACAGTCCCCATGACGCACAGTGTGAGTCAAATACTCTTCGTGGTTCAATGAGAATTTGCAATGAAGGGCATGGCAGGTAGGTTTTTCCAACGAATGCATCGTGGTTGGGACAATGTCTGGTATGGAGAAGAAGCGTTGGTTCAAACTTCACCTGTTTTGCTAGCCCCAGCTTTGCAGTTCTTTTTGTCTCAATGTCGTATTGAGGTTAGAAACCCGTGGGCCCTCTGAGCAATCTCACGATTGGGCATGGGAAACCAACGTTTTATCTGTTAAGTTGTTTTCGATTCAGTGATTGACGCACAGAACTAACAAGGTCCACCTCCAAGATGTAGGTTGGTGGACTAGTTGCCAAGCAAGGCCACCTTAAATTGTAATATAGTAGGTAATGTGTCATCTACTTATAGGTAGTAGTAGGTATTGATTGAACTACAATAATTATAGGTTAGGTAAGATAATTTATATACAGGTTATTGAATGACCCAAAGAGCTTGGTACATCGTAGGTTTGATCATGTCCGTGAGATTCAAAAGGTTTTGTGAGTGAAGGATAAACTTGGGGCTGTAGAGGGTACCTACTCAAAAGTCAAAGTCGATCTTCTCTAGCAGGGCATTTGCTTCACGAGGCAGTCTGAGCATCGGTCTGTTAAATAGGTAGTTCAGATCCGCGAAAGGAACAAAATACAACTGATTGGACGTGGTTGTGTGTCTGGGTGTCACAAGCTTTACAGTCGAAATGATGTAAGGACACAAAATGTCTCCTCTCACGAACCGTTGATGAAAAATCAGATCAATTGTTCTCCTCCTACCTCCATCAAAGCATTAGAGTTGATATGACCAAGTGGGATCCGAAGTCTGAAGGCCAAACATATTGTTTAGTAATGCATGCATTCCAGGGGACGTCCCATTGGATAAGTATTGGATCAGTTTAACCAGTTGTTAAGCGATAAGACTGTTTCTCTCGATGTAATTTATTTATTACTTTAGGGAAGAAATAGTGACACCCCCCCCCCACCATTATAAACCATAACACTTCTAGCGGCATGATAGCCTCGAATCTGAAGAGCATTTTAAAATCCATGATCTACGACACCCAACATGCGAATTCGAGTTCAACCCCCCCCCCCCCACCAATGGTGCCAGTCTGGCACCAAAGCGGAAATACGTCGTAACATTGAACTTTCATCTGTTAGTTTTAGTAGGCGGTCCGTCGAATGTCACATCCGTATTCAAGGTGAAACACCAAAAAACCCAAGAAATATGAGGTTTATGGTGCCTGGCACCATGGTGACACCACTTTTATTTCCATGGTGGTACAGAAAGTAATTCATGCAAATCCTTAGGTATAATGAGAATTTTTCCTCAATTTCTAAGCTTGGATACAATTAGTAAGCGGTAAAGGAACCGAAATATTGAAAAATTGGATATTTTGTGAATATTATCCCCCCACCCATCCCCTCCTCTTGCAAATTTTGGTACTCTGGTGAAATCATGTACAACTCGGAAGTTATTTTAGTCAAACAAAAAAAGAAACACACAAATCGGTTGGAAATTGAGGCCAGGGCAGAGTTTATAAGATTATGCCCGCAAACGTACGTTTTTTAAGCATTAACCCCCCCTTTCCCCCCCTTAAAAGGCGAAATTCGAAATTCCGGCGCCGTAGTGCACAACTAGATAGTTTTTCGCGTCGAAGAAAAAAAGAACCACGAAAATCGGTTGAGAACTAAGGCCTGGGCAGAGTACACAAGATTTTGTTACACACACACATACACACATACACACACACACACACACACACAGACATACACCTATGGTTTTTTTTTTCGCGGATTTGGATTCAGAATGGTCTAAAACGGATTACTGTGTGGTTATTTTTTTTTTCTGTTGAGTGTTGTCCAACTTCATCCCAGATCGATCGCATAAGGACGCCCAAGTCTTACTGTGGGACGTCCTAAAAAGCGCGGAAATCTTAGCACCCTCTCGAGCTGGTCCACGCAGGTGATTCAGTCTAGGGGCTGGACAACAATCCATTAAAAGATGGACGATTTCAGAGGGACTTGTGAAGTTACGGATTAGAACCGAAATGTATATTAACTCCTTGAAAAGAAGGGAGTGATTCACAATCATGGTGATCAGAACATGACCGTGAATCACTCCTTCCATTTCAGGGCACGGGATGGTTTGTGACGGCAATCTTCTAGGTCAGCCGTTCCCAACTAAATTTTTCCAAGGACCCCTTCATCAATGACGAGGACCCCCACTATCTAAAGTTACCTAAAAAGAACCAAAGTATGTGAAAAAATAAATCAAACTGATGCTATAAAATTTAGGATTTATTCGTGAAATACAGAGATTTTTCAAGGTTCAAGAGACGTCGACGAGTTTGTTTCAAGAGATACTAGCAAGTTCGGTTCGAGAGTCACTGACTTATTAACTTTAACATCGAAAGCATTTTCTCGTTCTTCGTCTGTAAGCCTAGGCTGTTTTAACGATCCAAATTTTAACCAACGGTCCATAACGTACGCGTAATTAACTTTCCGTGAAAAACAAAGCTTTTCAATCACTAAAATGTTGCACAAAATCACACATGTAAACAACTCGGTCAGGGACCGCACTAGCACTAGCAAACTCCTCTAGCACTAACTTGTCTCCAGTACTCTGTGAGCACTAGCAATAAATAACTAACAATATAGCAATAACTGACATATCTGAAATACATAAAGCCAAACTAGAGTGTGCTAGCATTAGTTGTCATAATATGAAGCCAGACGCAGAAGTCGACGTTCAGAAGCTGCAAATATATATTTAAATTGTATATCCTAAGGACCCCTCAGCCATACCTCGCGGACCCCCGGGGGTCCGCGGACCACCAGTTGGGAACCGCTGTTCTAGATAATTATTTACCGGTTTCCAATAATTTTGTTAATACCAATAGGTACGCATTCATCACCCCTGTTTTCTTTATTTGAAAGCTACAATTTTAGTTAGGTACTTTAGATTTGAAATGATTCCTTACAAGTCACAATTATCTCAACTAATAGATAATGAGAAAGTGGTGGAGCATAATTGAGGGGTTTCCTACAAGAACAAGATAAGTCCAAAGTTTGAAAAAACCCGGTTAAGGCGCCATTATGTTCCTGAATGTGTGCGATATCTAGTAACAAGTTCATTTCAGCAAGAACCGAACAGGTCCAAGTCTACGGGAGGCTTCAAAATGTGCGCATTTTGCAGGAGAATTCTAGTCCTCTCTATTTCCGCAAGAACGAAATAAGTCCGCGCGCGCGTGGCAACACTACCAGGTGTGAGAATTATGGGTTTTCGTCCTTTTCAGTTTTCAACTATTGTGTGAAAATGTTATTCCCATGTGTATATTTCTGATGTGTATATTGTGTAAATTTTCAATTATTTTTTCTCTCAAACCAAAATATTTGGAGTTTCTGAACATTTTCTTTTTTCCCTAATAAAGGTTTTTGATGAAACGACTGCTTGTCTACTTATCTATTCATTCATTTTTCAAATCCTTAAGATAGTAGGAACTATTATTTTCTCCTTCATGTTACTGATGGTGAAACAAAGAAAACATAGAAATTGAACCAGCAACATAGGCATCTAAAAAAACATTTTAAATGTTCTAGTTGTCAGTTTTTAAACAGTTCGGAAATAGCTTCATTATTATTATAAAAACAGAAAATTTGATTACCGCCATAAACATGCAAAACGTGTTCACGTCATAAACATGCAGTACTTGGGCTTCAATGAAAATTCAGCAAGAACCTAACAAGTCACGTTTTGCAACAGGAGGGGGAAAATTCAGGAAAAGGCCTTTCACAAAATTCAGCAGGTTTAGAATTTTCGATTTCGGACTTATCTTGTTCTTGTAGGAAACCCCTCAATTGCATTTGAAAACCCTACTTCTGCCGGAGTTGAAGCAAACTGGAATGCCTTGATCAATCTATATCTTTGGCTTGTTCCAATTATATACTGTTGTTAGTTTCCAGTTGTTAAATGTCTCACTAATCACAATGTTGATTGTTATAGGGAACTTGGTGTTCCAACCATTCCAAGACTTTCGTGGGACTGTAACGTACGGAGGTCCCAATACGTCTGGACAGAGCGCCCCTTTGTACTACGCAGTTGGCACACCTGCACAAACCTCCCCGCAGTACTCGGTAGGTTCTTCCATTGGTACTCCTATCTACTCTGTTGGTTCGCCTTTCTATCAAGGTGGAAGTCCAATCAATTACCCCACCTACACAATTGGCACCCCTGTTCAAAATTCCCCTTCATACACTTTTGTTGATGCAGGACCTGTACAAAAAATACAGTAGGTTTACACTACTTCCACTGTAATGGAGCCTAAATAAATTGAATAAAAATCAAATTTACTATCGTTCTTAGTAATAATTTTTGTTTTTTTGCTGCTCCTTTGAAATACATACGGTTTATTTGAATGAAATAATACTTCTTGTTTTTCTTTTATTTATACAACTGGAAATTTTACCAAATCTACTAGATATTGCATTTGTTTCAAGTAGAATTGATAGCAACTCCGTTTTACTTGTCTTTTCAAAATACTACTTACTAGAAAACCCTATATATTTGTATTAATTTGCATATCAGAAATATAAACTTGGAATTGTATTTTATTGTTATTTCCAAATAAACTTATAACATGTTCAACTTTCAAAAATGGTAATAGATGATCTTTTAAGAACAATCTACTGTTAACTGTATCTTGATTTGCAGGTAAACTCTCTGTAACGAAATCAAAGGTCAATAAACTCTTTAATAGTGAATTTGAAAAAAAAAATAAATTTTTACCCCTGCGTCGCCCAAGGAATGAAGGGTAAAGCTAAGCACACACTAGGGACATCGCATCACATCACAAAACGCTGCAAATTATTACACAATGGTTTATTATTTTTCTATACAGGGTGTCTACCATTTGGATGGACCAAACTTCAAGGATCAATTCTACAACCACTTTGCAACAAAAAATGTCTCTTGGCAATTTTTTCTTAACCCACTCAAAATTCTTTTTTTTTTCCACTTTAAAGTTTTTTTCCGTATTTTCGACCTTGCAGCACTAAAATGGTCATATCTCCCTTATTTCTCATGCTACTTCAAATCTGAGTACATCGTTGGACAGAGTGTTAAATTTCATATCCATTTAGTGGGGAACCCAGTTTCTTAAAGCCATTTGTAAAAGCAAAAAAATTAATCAAAGATTTAATTAGATCAAGATTTATAATTTTTTTTGAAAATCGACATTTTTCAGGCTAACGATTCCCTTGTAAAAAATACCGCTATCGTGGTGCACTCAACGGGAAAAACTACCCCAAGATCTCACCTTTCCAACGGTTTGTCAGTTTTAAGGTCTAAGAGGAAAGTTTCTTTGAAAAAATTGAGTTTCATGCGAAAAAACGTGCTTCTTTAGGCATATTCCGCTAGAGAGTCGACCAAGTATTACTGCCTTCACTTTTCAAGGATTGCAATAAAAAGTCCTCCAAATTACATTTCCACTCGTATTTTACGTTTTGGACCTTCCTGAACAATTTTGGTACCGTGTCTGTCATCTGACAGTCGGTCTGTCTGTCTGAAAGTCCTTGTAGATGGCAAACGTAATACGAAGCTACTTTCGATTTCGATCCAATTTTCGGCGATGTTATCCATGTAAATCAAAGTCAAAGCATCAAATTTTCAAAATCAAATTCAAAAATTTTATTTTTTTTTTTAGAAATTATCATTTTTTAGGTTTATTGTTAACCTGGAATAAGTTGTGCTACCGCCGGCCTCTCAACGGAAAAACCGTTCATTTTGATTTTAATAATGGAACTAAAATAAAATTAAAGAACAATTAGTAGAAAAAAATGGTCATTGTAACGTTGGTAGAGAGTGTTGGCAGGTACAATGATTTGTATTGTATAAAAAAAGTATTATTGTCAATGAAACTCTTCATGTTATTCTTCTGCTACAAAAAGTCAATTTCATGATATTTATTATAATTAAACGAAAAACTGATTCTTAACGTAGAAAATCATCGCCGAAAATTGCATCAAAATCGGACAGTAGCTTCGTATTGCTTTTGCCATCTACAAGGACTTTCAGACAGACAGACCGACTGTCAGATGGACAGACACGGTACCAAAATTATTCAGGAAGGTCCAAAACGTAAAATACGAGTGGAAATGTAATTTAGTTGACTTTTTATTGCAATCCTTGAAAAGTGAAGGCAGTAATACTTGGTCGACTCTCTAGCGGAATATGCCTAAAGAAGCACGTTTTTTCGCATAAAACTCAATTTTTTCAAAGAAACTTTCCTCTTAGACCTTAAAACTGACATACCGTTGGAAAGGTAAGATCTTGGGGTAGTTTTTCGCGTTGAGTGCACCACGATAGCCGTATTTTTTACAGGGGAATCATTAGCCTGAAAAATGTCGATTTTCAAAAAAAATTATAAATCTTGACTTTGATTAATTTTTTTGCTTTTACAAATGGCTTTAAGAAACTGGGTTCCCCACTAAATGGATATGAAATTTAACACTCTGTCCAACGATGTACTCAGATTTGAAGTAGCATGAGAAATAAGGGAGATATGACCATTTTAGTGCTGCAAGGTCGAAAATACGAATAAAAACTTTAAAGTGGAAAAAAAAGAATTTTGAGTGGGTTAAGAAAAAATTGCTAAGAGACATTTTTTGTTGCAAATTAGTTGTAGAATCGCTTCTTGAAGTTTGGTCCATCCAAATGCTAGACACCCTGTATAGATCACTCGTCTACAAAATCACCAACCATCCAATATGAAGAGAAGAAAAAAAAAATCAAAAAAAAAAAAAATAAATAAATAAATAAAAATCACCAACCATCGATTGAATTTTGGTCAGCTCTAATTTGAACGGAGATTAGGCCTCTTTCGCGATTCACACTCGTGTTTTGATTTATATATATATTTCAATATAAACCCTTAAATTTTCGTAGGGAGCGAACGGTTAATCCTACAGAGCTCCGCGTGGTCTCAAAAATTCTAAAAATTGTATAGAATCTTAAATTGAAGGAAAAACCATAGCTTTATATCGAAATTTTTTGAGTTAGGGCGTTTTCAAAATTTCAAAATTGATTTTGGAACCTTTAGAAGTGACCTACATCAACCAAAAGCTTCGGGGCACAACTAGACCCCAAATGGAGCCTACATACCAAATTTCATCAAAATTCACATCTTGTCCTTGTTCACATCTTGTCCTTGTGGTGTCCACATCATCTCTCTAAAAACTTAAAAGTCCGCTAGTAATTTGTATCGGATCATTTTGAAATTTGGCACCTGCATCCCATCAACCTTGTTCTTCGACTCTGTTTGGTCATATTCTACGTGAGTGTTGAACAGATTGTTAATTAATTGCTTAATTTACTTCCTTTCTTCCTCATACATTGGATCAAACCAATTCCTGTTCAAGGTGAGGGTCAGGAAAAGGTCGCAAATCTCGGCACGTGTATGGCGATAAGGTGACGGCACGTGTACGCGATAAGGAGTGACGCGATCGGATAATTGGTGACGAGGACTCTTGATGTTTTCACTTGCAGCACGGCGTTGTTTATGTTTTGACATTTCCTCTCGGTGGCCTTGACCTACTTCAGTCCCAGTTCTGGATCCTTGTTCGTCGGATTATCTATACTTGCGACGTTTTCCAGAGCTTTAGTCTGCAGCTCGAATTATGGAAGCTCTTGAATCGGCTGTCATTGGGGATCCGGAGCTGAATGAGATCAGAGAAACTATTATTATGTCCATGTATCCTCTCAGATTGAATTCTGATGACTTAAATGCTCAACATTTCAGGGGAACACTTGTGAGGCTATTTAGTGTGATTGGTGATAGATTGGACGAGCTAAACGGTTACCAACTTGAAGTTTCTTCCCTTCATAATGCTTATAACTCCTCGAGAGATAGGTTCAACTCATCAATTCAGGACCATTTACGATATGAAGAGGTGTGGTCGGTTGAGCGGGAGTCGCTACAATCAGAGCTTATTAATTACAAAAAGAGGATAAGGGTGTTGGAGAGTAGACATCAGCAAGTTGACCCCTCAAATTTACCTGTCCAGCGAGCTGCTGTTATGTTGGATGCAGGCAGTCAGTGCGAGATGGACAATGAACAAGTCGGTAATTCTTCTCTACGTCCGCCCGAGGTGATAATGAATGCCCCCATAGCGAACTGTTCACGAGATAATCTGATAGTCGATCTGAAAAGGGAAATCACTGATCTCCGCATAAATTTAGGTAAAGCGAGAACGTTGTATGATGAAGCCTGTCTATCCTGGACTCACCAGGCAGAGAAGCACGCTAGTAGCATCGAGGAAATTCAACAGAGGCTGAATGCGGAGCTCGTCCATCAGTCAGAATTGCAGTCTCGGAATGACCATCTTCAGTCTGAACTGCAGAATGTCCGTTATGAGCTGGAGGAACTCCGGTGTGAAGATAGGGCCTCCTTTAATGCCACTTTTGATAGTGTTCTAAACGTGGTAGCCTCCAGGATTACTACCCCTGGACCATCAGGTAGACTATCCTCGCCAGATGATTTGAACACAGAGTGCTTGAAGGCTGAATTGACTCATAAGCTTTCTGAAAATCTTTTGCTGATCGACGAGCTAAATAAGAAAATTATAGGGGTTAATTCGGTAATTTCTGACCTCAAGAGAGACGTAGAGACGAATTTCATGAAGCGGGTTCCTAGTTTGGAGCGGAAAACTCTGGTATCACGGTCCACTATATCAGGGAGGGCGAAAACGAAGAAAACTAAAACAAGCGTGACCTTCGTGGGTGACTCGTTCCTGTTTGGGATGAGAGAGGAACTGTCTGCCATTCTGCCTAGCAGGTATGAGTGCACCTCCTTCAGTATGCCGGGGGCCACTCTCCCTGAGCTGCTCAGGGCCTGGACAGACTTGAAATGTAGGCCTGACTACTTGGTACTATCAGCTGGATTTGTTGATGTCTCATTCAATGAGTTCCGATCTTTCAGGTTGAAGCTGTTGAAGCTCTGCCAGTCGCTCAATAAGGTCAACCTGATCATCCTGAATGTCCCATTCAATTATCAGCTTCCTCGCTGGTCTGTGGTCAATGCGGAGACGTATCGGGTGAACAAACTATTGGCTTCTCTTCCGAGCAAGTTCAGTGGGGTCCAGGTAGTGGACCTTGCCTTGATAGACCATGGCATGATTTCTTCAAAATCAGTCGATCCTCACTTCACTCTGAGGGCCCGACAAATACTTTGCAATCGGATTCAAAAAGCCATAATCACCACTCCTGTTAGTACCTGTTGTGTCCGACGGGGAAGAAGGCGAATAAACACTTCAATTTTGCATAAAGAATGTTATATTGAAAGGAGCGGATTTGAAACTTGTTAGATTCGAACATGAGAAAGTGAGAAGTGATTTAACGCTAACGTGACTTGGAGCTTTGGGTAGAGGTTGAACTAGTTGATAGTTGTTTGATGCGTGGATGAATATACATTACACTCTCCCCCACTTGTAGAAGCTCTTACTAGTTTGAAAAATTGAACAAGAATACATGAATAATGAGTTCAAGCATACAAGCAAAAAATAGAACATTTTGAACATACAACCAAAAATAGACGTTTAAACATGCTTAGGAACATAATTCAGACATAGTAATAGTAAATTGAGATCTTAATTTGAACACAGTATTTTTTATTTATTATTTTTTTTTATATTTTTATTAAACAACATAATCTCGTAGGCGAACTGGAGGACGACGCTCTCTAGCAGATCGACGGAGATTTTCTCTTGGAGAAGCCGCTTGTGGCTCTTCTGGTGGTGAGTGGACGGAGTTAGGGACATTGAGACCCGGAAATTCGAATGAGTTAGGAACAGAAGTTTCAGGAAGCATGAAAAAAGGCGGAACTTGCTCCTGAACTGGCGAGGCAGGCGTTTCTAGATTGAGACGCTGCTCTGGAGGCTGCTGACGTTCAGGTCCATTGAACGTTACTTCAGTTTTCCTCAGTTGATCAGCATGGCGTTTTAGGCTGTAGCCATTTTCAAGTGTAACTTGGTAGTGAAGATTACCATATTTCTGGGTGATTTTCCCAAGTTTCCACGTATCCTTGTTTCCAGAATACCAACGAACAAGGACCTTGTCACCAGATTCGAACTCTTTTGAAGGTGGAAGTTTGAAAGTGACCCTTTTATTTTTCCTGGGAGGTGTTGGCTTGAAAACGTCTAGTTGACAACGAATATTTCTATTCAAGTAGAGCTCAGCTGGTGTTTTACCGCATTTCAATGGTGTGGCCCGATACCTGAATAAAATTTCACGTACGTTGTGTTGTATTGAACCTGGTTCCATGGCATTCAACTTGGATTTCAACGTTTGAATGTACCGTTCCGCTAACCCATTGGTCGCAGGATGTCCTGGAGCAGAAAACTTTTGGATAATACCATTATTTTGACAGAACGTCGTGAATGATTCACTGTGAAAGATGGTGGCATTATCAGAAACCATAATTTCTGGAAAACCATGTGAGCAAAATATATCCAAGAGCAACTCTATAGTGTTGGCAGCTGTAGGGGCGTCCTTCAAAATTCTAACTTCTGCCCATTTTGACTTAGAGTCCACCAGTACCAAAAAGTGATGGTTTAGAAATGGTCCGGCGTAGTCGATATGAACCCTCTCGAAATTATGTTGAGGCTCATCCCATTGATGGACAGGTGCCTTTGCAGGACTCTTCAGGGTTAAGGCGCAATCCCTACAACTTTTGACCATCCTTTCGATGTCTTTGTCAATATTTCTCCAGAAGCAATGGCGTCTAGCGAGTTGTTTCATTTTAACAATTCCAACATGTGTGCGATGGAGTTCTTGTAATACCATTGTTTGAAGGACTTCAGGAATGACGACTCGTTCGTTTTTGAAAATTATTCCATTGGCCGTGCTATAATCTGGATCTCGGATTTCACCAGAGATAAGATCTTGTAGGAGTTTTGACAGTTGACGATCCTTTGACGTTTCTTCAGCTATTCTTACACTAGTGATGACGTCACATGATATCTGGTTGATCACTTGATCCTGGAGGGTTTGAACTTCAAGACTTAGGATCGCTTCTGTGGATACATTCTCATCACAGTAGGTAGCCCTGGAGAGACAGTCTACATGAACATGATCTTCAGCTTTTCGATGAACCACCTTATAATCAAATTCTTGGAGAAATGTGGCATAGCGCAGGAGCCTGGCAGATGTAAATGCCGGTAGCTTTGATTCTGGATGAAAGATTCTGGTAAGTGGTTGATTGTCAGTGATCAACGTGAATTGTTTGCCTGACAGATACATGTAAAATTTTGTGACTGAAAAGATGATCGCTAACGCCTCACGATCTAGCTGCGAGTAATTTTGCTCAGCGCTGGTTAGAGATCTCGAAATGAATGCGATGGGGCGCTCTTCCTCATTAACAACATGTGACAGAACTCCAGCTATACCAGTCGGGCTGGCGTCACAAGCTAATGATACAGGAAGTGAAGGGTCGAAGGGTATGAGCACCCTGTCACTCAAGATTTCAGTTTTGAGTCTCTCAAAAGCTCTTTGGCACTGTTTGGACCAAATCCATTTTTTATCTTGTTTAATTAACTGTCGAAGAGGATATGTAATGGTAGACAGATTTGGAATAAATCTTGCATAATAGGTAACCATACCCAAAAAACGATGAAGTTCGTCTGGGCTCTGTGGTACTGGCATTTTGACGATGGCTTCTACTTTCTTGGGACATTTTGAAATTTTATTATGACTGACACAGTAGCCAAGATATTGAACCTGGGTTTGAAAGAAAACACACTTAGCTCTGTTCAGATGCAAATCGAATTTTTTCAATCTTTCAAGACAGGCAAGAAGTCGATGTTTGCATATCTCGAGAGTAGGACCATGTATTATGATATCATCGTAATAGGACATGGTTCCATCCAGATTTGACAGAATTTGGTCTAGAATGCGATTGAATTCGCTTGGTGCGCTCTTGATTCCGAAAGAAAGCCTATTCATAAGGTATGTGCCCCTATGCGTCGAGATCGTTTGAATTGCTCGGCTTTCCTCATCAACTTTGATATGTAGATAGGCCTTGAAAAGGTCTAGATGACAAAAATATTTAGAATTTCGCAAATTGTTGAGAATATCGTCAATTTTTCTAATCGGATGATGTGCGGACATAAGCTGTTTGTTTACACCAATTTTATAATCAACGCATAAGCGCAGAGACCCATCTGGTTTTGGAATAATTACCAGGGGCGATCCCCATTCACTGGTTTCGATTTTTGAAATGATACCTGACTGTTCGAGGTTGTCCAGTTCCTGGTTGACTTTGTCCAGTAGAGCGTACGGAACATTCCTCTCTTTGATGAACATCGGTTTTGAATTTGGGCGCAGCTGTAGAGAACAGGTAAATCCTGGAGTGCTTCCAATCTTAGGTTCGAAGATTTCGGCGTATTTGCGTACTATATCTGGAATTGGGTCAATCGAATTAACTTGAATGTTGGGAATATTCGAATTTTTTAGATCAATTTCTTCCAAACTGATACCTAGGTGTCGAATCCAAGTTCTACCCAGGATTGGTGAAAATTCGGTAGGTACCTACCACAAAAAGTAGTTCCCTAGATGTCTGGTTATTGTACTCCACCGTCACCTCAGCTACTCCAAGTGGTTTGAAAATACCACAAGTGTACGATCGAAATTCTATCTCTGTGGGTTTTAACTCGATAGGGAGTCTTAGGCACTGAAAATCTGACAAAGGGAGCAGTGTGAGCCCAGCGCCTGAATCCACCTCGAAATTTTGAACACGTCCTTCGATTTTAACATCGACGTAATATTTGGTAGAGTCTTGAGGCCCACTAGATTTCCCAAAAATATCCACAACCTGATGTATACCATCCAGATCCTTGAAGGTTGAAATGTCAATGAAGTTGGCTGACTGGAGGTTTCGTGAAGGGCTGGTTTTGTTTGAATTGTTCCTAGACTTCATGAGTGTAGAAATACACACCCGTGAAACATGACCGGATTTTCTGCATGAATCACAACGAAGTTTTGAATGATTGGCCCGGCATTCTTTTGTTGAGTGATTTTGACGACCACAATGCAGGCATGAATTTTCAAGTCCGAGTTGCCGATAGTTGAGTCGAGACCTTGATTTTGAACGGGAGGTTCGAATAGTACCAGGAGACCTACCACGAAATTGGGTGTAAGAATTATCGACAGACGAGCGGTGTTTTGAACGTGATCTTTGTTGACTTATTTTATTGACGTCTGTACTACAAAGTGATGGTGATGTCACAGGTTGACGATTCGAAAGTTCGCGACTGTCAATTTTGGAGGCTTCCAGTGCGAGGGTTTTTTCCAAAATGTCATCGAATTTTGATTTTTCTGATTGTAACAAGAGTTCCCGTATAGAATTGTCACGGAGACCACGGATAAATTGTGCTCGCAAGAAGGTATCGGCAATGCTGGAATTACAAGTGTCGTTGGCGCAAATGAAATCGCAATCCGAAATATCCCGACGTAGTACAGCCACATATTCAGCTATAGATTGACTGTCTTGCTGATACTGTGATAAAAATCTGTGTTGAGCAACCAGAACATTTCGTTTTGGACACAGGTGTTTTTCAAGTTGTGATATTAGTTCGTCGTATGTCAGCTCACTGGGATGTCTTGGAGCAATTAGGGACGCAATTAGCTGGTAATGAATGGACCCTATCGAATTTAACAGCATCTGGCTGGACAACGTCTTATCGGCAAAAACACCTTTCATTGTAAGGTAGTTTTCGAATCTGGCCTTGTAGATTTTGAAATTTTCCTTGGAGGAATTGAAATTTTCGAAAGGAGGTACAAATGTATTGGGTACTGTTCCCCCCGGTGTTGACAATTGAATATTGAGTTTATTTGAAAAAACTTCGATCATTTGTGCCTGGTGAGCATTGAAGGTGTTTAGTAGAAGTGTGAATTGGTTCGAATCCATTTTTGCCCTGTAAATACGAGTAGTATTAGATTAGATAATCGGCTCAAGGTGCAAAAGTTCCCCGTTGGATAGAACGGCGGATTCCTCGTTCCCCGTTGGCTAGAACGGATATCACATGTGTAGAATGTATGTCGAACGAAATTCGAACAATGAAGTTCGGTTGAAAGCAGCAACTCGATCGTAATTCAGACAAGAAGTTGAATAAAGGAAAGATTTTACCGGATTGACGGAGATTCTTGACCGGTGTCGCTTCCGAATGTTCTGGAACTTCGCTGCTTGGACCTGTTGCAGCAACTTGTCGAAATTTCACTTCACTTGCTTGTAAAAACAATTTGCTTCACCTCGTCGCCAAAATTTGTTGTGTCCGACGGGGAAGAAGGCGAATAAACACTTCAATTTTGCATAAAGAATGTTATATTGAAAGGAGCGGATTTGAAACTTGTTAGATTCGAACATGAGAAAGTGAGAAGTGATTTAACGCTAACGTGACTTGGAGCTTTGGGTAGAGGTTGAACTAGTTGATAGTTGTTTGATGCGTGGATGAATATACATTACAGTACCCTTATCCCATTGAGAGCTGGGGATAGCTTTGTTGAAATCTGACGCCAGCCAACTTCTAACGCTCCCCTCCCATTGAGGGGTGAGATAGGGACTAGTAAATGTATCAGTTATAAGAAGAAGTCATTTGGAATCTTCCATCAGAATGTACAGGGTCTGTCAAGCTCCACATTGGACAATTTGGAATCTTTCTTGGATGATTTTGCCGATCTAAAGGTTATATGCTTGACAGAACACTGGTTAAACTCGGATCAAATTAAACTTGTGCAGATCAACAATTTCAAAGTGGTTTCGTACTTTTGTCGTATGACAGGATCTCACGGAGGGTCAGCCATCCTTGCTGCACCTGAGTTGAGGGCGATTGAGTGTCCGATTCTCTCCAGCCTGACGAGAGTGAATGTCCTTGAGTGTTCTGCTATTGAGATCCCAAATCTGGATGGACCGAGAATCCTTGTGTTGTCGGTTTACAGGGCTTATGGGTCCGACGCCTCTGAATTTATGGAATGCTTGGAGGATATTCTGACAGTGGCCCATTGCTATGATGAAACGGCTGTGATTGTTCTGGCTGGCGATTTTAATGTGGATCTTCTACCTAAACAGTCCAAACCTAAAGATGATCTTCTCAATCTCTTTTACTCATTTGATCTATTGCCGACTGTTGTTGATGAGCCTACCAGAGTGTTCAATCAGTCAAGAACATGCATCGATAATATTTACCAGAATTATGACAAAGAATTAAGAGCTGATGTCCATCACAACTATCTTTCTGACCACACTGGGCAGTACTTGAATATCGACGATTTGTATAGGTCTGAGAAGCGAAAATCCAAGAAAAGGGATGTCTACGTGAGAGACTTCCAGTGCCCCACTTCAAAAGCTGGTTTCATTGCTGACATTGGACTCATGGTGTTGCCCTCTATTGAGGTGAATGAGAGTTTTGAATTTCTAGTGAGAGAGCTGCATAGGCTGCTGGAGATACACTTTCCTCTGAGGAAAAAGTCAATCAATAGGGGGAACCAAAGTAAGATGATAAATGTTTCCCGCGTCCCTGAGGTCATGATGTCGAAGGAAAACCTAAAAAAACTCCGCCAGACTGCCTCCGGTTCTGGACAGTACAGGAGGCTCCTGAGTCAGGCTTGCCGACGCCATTCCAGGCTATTGAGATACTTCCGGAGGAGGGCAGTTGAAGATGAACTTTCAAAAAGTGGTAATAAACCAAGAGCTATTTGGTCATACATCAATACTGCCAGAAGCAAGGTTTCTAAGGTCCAAGCTGAACTTACGTTGGACATCAACGGAGTAAAGGTTTGCGATCCCGCTCATGTTGCTAGTGAATTTTCCAGTCACTTTGAGGATGCAGTCAAAGGGTTTCCCAGACCGTTCTCGTCAACTAACATGTCATTACCTGGAACGTACTCTAACAAGAGAAGCATGTTTCTAAGCCCAGTGACTGAAGAGCTGGTCCAAACAGCCTCGAGGATTAAAGCCTCAAAGTGCAGCCCTGATGAGCTTCCTGGTGCGGTCTTGAAGTTCTCCATCGAACAACTAGCGCCGCTGTTGGTTTCCATCTTTAATAATTCCATGGAGTCGGGCGTTTTTCCTGAACTCATGAAAGGCGCGCTTGTCATCCCAATTTTTAAAAAAGGCAATGAGGCTTTTCCAACGAATTATAGGCCTATTAGTATTCTATCATTCTTCGCAAAGCTGTTCGAAACATTGGTCTACAATCGCCTGGTTGACTTCCTCGAGTCGAGTGGTATCATGAGTCGACACCAACATGGATTTTTGAAGGGAAAATCGATTGAGACAGCGGTGTTTGATTTGACTGAATCTGTCTTTCGGGGCGGGACGATAGGAAGTGTGTCCTTGGCCTGTTTTTGGACATGACCTTGTCCCTCATAGCCTTCTGCTGTCCAAATTGGGGTATTATGGTGTTAGGGGAGTTGCGTTGGAGTGGTTCCAGTCCTATCTTTCTGACAGACCATGGAGGGTTCGTGTGCCCAGCCCAGATGGGTTTGCTTACTCAAATATGAGGTATTTGGACAGATCGGTACCACAAGGGAGCATTCTGGGGCCTCTATTGTTTTTGGTGTTCGTCAATGGGTTCCCGGACTTCATTTCCACGATTGACAACAACTGCCTGGTAGTTCAATACGATAACGACACGAACATCATCATAAAGAAGAACACCCTGCCTGAAGCCATTGAAACGTGTTCCCTTCTGTATCGGGCGGCTAAGAATTGGCTGTCGGTAAATGGCTTGTGCCTGAATGAGTTGAAAACCTCATGTGTCTTTTTCAGGGCTCCACAGTCAAGACTATCTCATCCAGCAACGATTGTGCTTGACGGTTTGGATGTGTTGGTTGAGGAGAAAACCCGCTTTCTGGGGCTACACTTGGACGGTCGCCTTAATTACGATGTACATGTTACGGGATTGTGTAAGCAATTGAGCAGCTACACCTTTTGCCTGCGGAAGCTGAAAAAAATGGCGAATCGCTCCGTTCTGCTGACAGCATACCACTCTCTCGTGATGTCAAGAGCTACTTATGCAATGTTATTCTGGGGGTCAGCTGCAAATCTGGAGTTGGTTTTCAGGATGCAGAAACGAGCCCTGAGGGTACTTTTGGGTCTGAAACCTGGGCAGTCTTGTAGAGGAAAGTTCCGAGATAATAAGCTGATGACTGTCCCTGCCACCTATGTATACCGCGCTGTCCTGTTTGCTCGGAAACTTCGTCCATGGTTTGAAGGCATGAGGTTCGACCATGGCTATTCGACACGACGGACCGACCTGATGATAGTCCCACGTCACCGAATGAAGTTTTTTGAGCGATGTGCCAGCTTCTCCATCATCAAGATCCTCAATCACATTGGAGACGGTGCCCTCAGCTGCCCGATTGCAAAAGTTAAGACTACACTAAAAAAGTATTTTATAGACGAAGAGTTTTATAGTGTGAAAGACTTTTTCCAATCAACTCCGCCAGCTTTGGCTGATTAGATTCCATTATAATTCTAGGTTATTATCTTTCTTGTGTTGTATGTTTTTAATTTTTGACAATTCCAATCATACGTTGTTGTGAAAACTGGAAATAAATACATATTATTATTATTAAATCGGTCAATGCTAAGTGGCAAAAGTGCCGCGTATGGCGGACGGACGGCCAAATTTTTATTCGATTTTTGGATTCTACGTACCTTGAAACGTAAACCATCAAATTTTTAGGGGGTGTTAAAATTTTTTTTTTCTTGGTCGATTCCAAAGGTTCATTATTGAAAATAATAAACCAAAATGCGTCTGGATTAGTGGCATTCAAACGGAGGGCGCACACTACAGTTGGGGCGGGGCGCATCTCTCAAGGCGTTTTTTCTCTCGATCTGCTGCGACCTGATGGGATGCGCCTCTAGTGAGCGATGGCCTTAAAGGTCACCTCCCCCCCCCCCCCCTAGAAAAGACTGGGTTGCACTCAAGAATAAAAAGGTAGAAAAAGTAATTGGGGAAATGCTTATCCAAACCTAACCAGAGAGGGTCCTATTTAGAATATTGTTCAATAATAAATTTGGGTACGCATCGAGTGCTAAGAAACAACATGTGATATGAAAATTTTGCTGGTTTTTTAAGAGAAAAAAAATTTTGGCTGCTTTGGATCTGTATAATAATGTTATACATATTATGTTTTGCCATCCTCAGCAAAGAAACAGTTTTTAGGCATTTTTAATGATTACAGGAAAGATAAGTCCATTCATGAAGCATGAATTAATGAGCGAATTTTCAAAGAAATCTATCAATTGAAGGTATGGTTAAGAAAAGGAACAATGGTGTTGCAATTTCTTTTAGAACGTCTTTTACTCGATTCTTGGTTTGGTTTGTTGTTTTCAATAATGAACCTTTGGAATCGACCAAGAAAAAAAAAATTTTAACACCCCCTCAAAATTTGATGGTTTACGTTTCAAGGTACGTAGAATCCAAAAATCGAATAAAAATTTGGCCGTCCGTCCGCCGTACGCAGCACTTTCTCCACTTAGCATTGACCGATTTTGATGAAATGTGATATATGGCTCCATTCGGGATGTAGTTGTGTGATTTGGTTGATGTAGGTCACTTCTAAGGGTTGAAAAATAAGGTTTAAACTTTTTAAAACGCCCTAACTCAAAAAATGTTGATATAAAGGTATTGTTTTTCCATCAATGTAAGATAGTAGGTACAAAATTTTTTGAGACCATGCGGAGCCCTGTAGGACAAACCTTTTGTTCCCTACAAGAATTTAAGGGTTGCAGTTACGATAAATCAGAAACACGAGTGTGAATCGCAAAAGAGGCCTAATCTCCGTTCAAATGTTAGCTGACCGAAATGCGATCGATGTTTTTCTTCAAGTTGGTTGGTGGTAACAGTGGCAAAGCCGGGTTCTTTGCAGACGCGTGATCTACATAGAAAAATAAAAAACCTTTGTGTAATAATTTGCAGCGTTTTTTTTTTCGATTTTCAATATACCATACCAACATACTGAATGCACAGGGTATGCTTTGAAGATGTTAGGTGTTCATATTCACATTCTACTCTATCCATGAACTCGTAGAGTACCTACCACACGGTTACTGCATTTCTGGGTACAACAATATACGCAGGTTTTCAATTTTTATATACATACTTTTTTTAATTGTTGGACAATTTTCATTTTTGGAAAGTTCATCGCTTTCAGATATTTTGTGCTGAATCCGAATATACCATAATATGGTATATTCGTGGTTACTACCTTCACAATCTCAGTAATATATTATATTACTTATACATATTACTTAATAAGTAATACCACAGACAGTGAACTTGCAAAACCATGTAAGTCCGATTTTTTTTCGAAAATAAGGTTATTAGCTATTTGGATAGAATGAGACCCCCTTGATCCATCAAACGGAGCCAAACTGGCAAAAACTTGACTATCTCTTCTCTATGTGTCAAAAGCAACAAATATGAACCAACAATGACGAGTTAAGTCCACTTTGAAGCAAGTTTTTCTCGTTTCCTGTAAAATTTCTGGAAAACGACTTACATGGTTTTGCAAGTTCACTGTCGTTATACTACTTACAGTAATAAAATATATTACTGTGGTTGTGAAGGTAGTAACCCCGAAAACCCCGTTTTGCTTCCGAGTCTACCAAGGTAGCGGAAGCTTTGTTTTCACTTTTCAAGGTTGAAAAAGAAAAGTTCTCCAAAATCGAAATTCCCACTCGCGTTTTACGTTTCAGACCTTTCTGAACAATTTTGGTTCCGTGTCTGTCTGTCTGTCATGAATTCCTTGTAACGCGCATAACTATACAAAGTTATTGTCCGATTTTGATGAAATTTTCAGAGTTTGTGCGGGTTGGCGTGTAGACGGTCCCCTATGAAAATCATCACCCCCGGACTGATAGTAGCCGCTGCGCATGCGCAAACGTGAATTACTTGTAACAGCCATAACTTCCACATTTTCTATCCGATTTCGATGAAATTTTCAGGGATTACGAGGATTAGATTGAAGATGGTCTCCAATGAAAATCAAGGCCTTAAAATTGACAGTAGCCTCTGCGCATGCGCAAACGTAAAATCCTTTTAACAGTCATAACTTCTACATTTCTCATCCGATTTCGATAAAATTTCTCAGGATCGTTCAGATTAGCGTGTAGATGGTCCCCTATGAGGGTAGTGGAAGGTACTTAGAGATTGGTGTTTTGAGATTAACTACTGTGCATCGGATCATCAATACAATCGGGTTATGGATACGAGGAAGCTATGTGCCACACCCACTTGAGAGTCTTTTTTTATTGCGCGCAACCCGGCTCCTAGTACCCTCAAAATTGCGCAACCCCTCGATTGCATCAAAATAAGGTACGCTTTGGAAAACCCCCATTTTGATTGGAACTTTTGTGGAACAGCGGTCCCCAAAATTCAGTTGTTTGTAGCGAAAAATCTTCCTTTAATCAAAATTGGTCCATGGTAAATAAGGAAAAATGTTTATTCGATTTTTGGATTTTACAGGACTTTTTTTATAAACGTATAGGAACCTGTCAAATTTTGTGGTGGAGGGGGGGGGGGGGGGGAGGGTTACAATTTTTTCCATGCTCAGTTCCTAAAATGTTCATTATTGAAATAAGTAACCAAAATAGAAATTAAATGTTTCATTAATAAAGAAAAATTTTGAAATCGCTCTGTGCAAGACCCTACTCCTCCTGCAAGACTGAACGGATTTGCAGCCTCAACGTTGAATACAGTTTTCAATGTAATAAACAATCATTACAATGAGGAATTTCACCATGTCGGAATTTCCTATTTTTGACCCCAAAATCGGATTCAGCACCTTGAAAAACCTCCTAAGGCAAACTTTCAGCCCGAACTTCCTAATTTACGAATAAACAAAACAGTGTAGAAAATACGAATGTTAAAAAAAAAAACGGGAAAATGACGTCATCCTGGAATAGTTCATTTATGGCCGCTTGAAGCGCTGAGATCGAGAAATCCATAGTCCCCAGATGCAAAATTTCACGAAACAGTAAAGTTCGAAATCGAAAAACTGAAGAAAAAAATAGAAAATGCAAGATGGGGAAAATTAGGTTTCCCCTGTTTTTGTTGGATAACTTTTCTCTTAGAAAACACGATTTCGTCGTCCCAATGGGCAACACTAGGAGGAGACGGCGATCCGAACAGCCCAATCAGCGAGCGTCCGTTTTCCCGGTTAGTTTTGAAATCAAAAATTTTGATTGTCTCCCAAAAATAACAGGAGACTTATTTTCCGAAATCAGCCCGATTTTCATCTGTCCCACACCATTAACTATTCAGGAAAAATGCAAACAGAATTCGGTGAAATTCCTCATTTGAAATACATCAGCTGAAAACGTGAACTTTTATTTCCGGAATTAGTTTTAAAAAGTCACTAAAACTTGTGTTGAATTGCTGTGAACCACAGATGAGCACCAAAGTTTCCTTGGAGTACTTTACAGACTTGGGTATACTCTCAGGCGATAGTTTTTCGTGGATGAAAGTTTCATTGAATTTCTTCTTACTCGTGTCTTGTGCGTCGGAAATAAAGTGCGTGCAGGTGAAATTCCAATAGTTGCTGAGCTCGTTGATTTGTGTGCGAAAGATGATGTCTTCTGGGGTTCGACTGGCGTACAGCAAATGAATTGCAGTTTCGTCGTCTTCGTTTGCAATTATTTGTTTGGATATTGCGTACATCGGAGCAATTCCAGTACCCATGCAAATCATGTACACATGTTTGTACGAGTTAGGTTCGTATGAGAAATCCCCGTAAGGACCCCTCCAAAGGGATTTTTGTCCTACTCGCCACTGATTGATGTACTGAGACATTTTGCCACCCGAGTAGAGTTTGATCATCACTGAAAAAGCGCAATCCTCCTCCCAGGGTACCAGAGTGTAGGGTCGACTCACATGCTCTGAGCCAGCTGGAGGGTCATTTCTCAACACGACGTGCTCTCCTGGCGTGAAATAGAGCACCGTTTCGTTTTCGACTGTTTCATCGGGTGCAAAACAGAATATAGAAACGTTTGGGGCGTTGTTGACGATTTTTACCAACTTAAATGTCCTGTATCGTGTTTGGGACATCATAGAGTTGGTGTAGGCAGCTGGCTTCAGAGTAGAAAGCCCTTTGGAACTTTTCTGACGTTGAAAAATGTCGAGGACGCAGTTCACGCAGTCGCTGTGACAACAGTCCTCTTCAGTTGGTTCCTCCATTTCTAATTTCTCCATTGTTCGCAGGGTAGATCCTTATCTGAAACAAATGAATCAGCTGTGGCACTTTCAATAGCTACACACAAAGGGGAGAGTCACGTAGATGCCTAGGGCCAGGCCGAACCAATATGCCCGCTATAGTAGATAGCTTACATGAAGTAGAAGTTGTGACAAACATCACAAATATATTGTGGCAAACCGTGAAAAATGCAAAACTAGTAGGGTGGAGTGGGGTAAATGTGGAAATGGGGCAAATGCGGAAATGGTTTTGAAAATGGCGCCAATTGAGCGCCTTGCCTCAGAAACCTTCTCAATGTGTACCCAGTTATGTTGGTAACCCCTACCTGTCGGAAAAGGCGGGCTCTCGCTAGTCAGCTGCTTATTCCTAACTTTATCCTGACTCACTAGTGATTAGCTCTTCAGACGAGTGGCGGGTTTTTGCCAAGAAATAAGTTTTCCAAGAGGTGCAGTGGGGCAGTAATGTCTGTTCTATCTTGAAACTTCTTTACATGAGTCAATTTAGCAGTTTTCATTATGAAATCGTTTATATCACGATCATTTGTAGAAATGATAATATGGGTTGTTTTTCCCCCAGCAAAATTGCAGTATGGGGTAAATGCGGAAGTACAAAATAAGCACCCTATAACAACTATTAGACTTGAGTTACCTGTCTGTTCTAGGACAAAAATTGGAGATGAACCTTTAAAAATACACATTTTGTTATTCTTACACGTTGAATTTCTCCATTTTCCTCTCCCACTTTCGAAATCAGGCCTCAAGGGAAAATTATTCGCTCAAGAAAGAGTCATTTGAAAGATAAAGTGCAAACCAGTTGGCGCAGGAAAGTTCATTTTGGTCATAAAAAAGTGGAGGAGAAAAAAATTAAATATAGCGTTCTGTTCGTATTGAAATGGGCTTTGTTTGCATTTACCCCATTAATGCAACTAAATGTTTTTATGGGATTCGCAGGCCGTTTCCGCATTTGCCCCAATTAATGGAGCAAATGAGAAAGTTGGTCGGAATTTTAAAAAACACAGTTTGGACCATCAGAAGTAAATCTTTTGTACAATTTGAAGAGTGCATCGTAATCTACGTAAAATAAGCTACTCATTAAAAAAAAGTGAAAATAGCGTTTTCAAAGGAAAGTTACAGAGGATCAAAGTTGAAATATTGACATTTTTGGTCGCAATAGGGTGTGCGCCTGGGTAGGAAAAACTGCTTATTGCGTCACAGTAGGCTGGGGGGTCCCGCCCAGGCGAGAGGGGCGCATGACGTCATAAACGGTCGAAACTTTAAAAATTCATAGAAACAGATCTACTCACGCTAGAAGGTCGCGGTTGGTGCCAAAATTCTCAGGATGTAGTCTACTTTCGATTAAAAATCTAAAAAAAATCAAGGCGCACACCCCATTGCCCCACTCCACCCTAGGCGTCATAATTCATAGAAGTCTTAACTGGAGTGCCCACACCGAAGCCCTTGTGAAGCAGCTAAATGGAGTAGTTTTCGCCCTCAGACAAGGTGTGAAGATTCTACCACCCGGTACAGTCAGACAGGTATATTTTGGAATGTTCCACGCAAAGTGTGTTTGGGCCTGCCTTCTAATAGACAATCTCTAACACAGAACCAGTAGGTACCACCGCACATCTTTAAAGCTCTACAACGCAATCCCATTGAAGATCAGGGAGTTGAAATACATGCAATTTGAACGAGTGCTCAAGAAATTCCTGACGTTGAATCCTTTCTAAACCATCAAAGAATACTTGGAAAGTGATATGAGAGAACATGTAAACTGTTTAACTGTGTGACATGGGTGTTAGGTGTGAGGAACTGTGTGAGGAAATTTATAACAGTACTCACGCTTGCTTTTATAAACTAGATATGAAGTGCTCTGGAATATGTGTAAGCAAGAATGATACGCTAGTCTGTAAGTCAATCATCTAGTCCAGCGGTTCCCAACTGGTGGTCCGCGAGGTATGGCTGAGGGGTCCTTAGGATATACAAATTAAATATATATTTGCAGCTTCTGAACGTTGACTTCTGCGTCTGGCTTCATATGACAACTAACGCTAGCACACTCTGGTTTGGCTTTATGTATTTCGGAGATGTCAGTTATTGCTATATTGTTAGTTATTTATTGCTAGTGCTCACAGTGTACTGGAGACAAGTTAGTGCTAGAGGAGTTTGCTAGTGCTAGTGCGGTCCCTGAACGAGTTGTTTACATGTGTGATTTTGTGCAACATTTTAGTGATTGAAAAGCTTTGTTTTTCACGGAAAGTTAATTACGCGTACGTTTGGACCGTTGGTTAAAATGTGGATCGTTAGAATGGCCTAGGCATACAGACGAAGAACGAGAAAATGCTTTCGATGTTAAAGTTAATAAGTCAGTGACTCTCGAACCGAACTTGCTAGTATCTCTTGAACCCAACTCGTCGGCGTCTCTTGAACCTTGAAAAATCTCTGTATTTTCACGAATAAATCCTAAGTTTTATAGCATCAGTTTGATTTATTTTTTCACATATTTCGGTTCTTTTTAGGTAACTTTAGATAGTGGGGGTCCTCGTCATTGTAGTATACCTTGATGAAGGGGTCCTTGGAAAAATTTAGTTGGGAACCGCTGATCTAGTCACTTTGTTTATCTGAGGTTAATTTTAAATTATCTAGTCATCACTAAAAAAGTCACAATCTAGTCAATATTTGTTTTTATTCTATATAATTGGTTATTTTATGACGTTGGCTATTGCCTATAATTCTGTGTAATTGAAGGGCTGACTTTTGAACCTTGTTATTATGTGAATGTTGACTATTAATAAGATATTTTTGTGACGTTGGATGGAGCGAGCTATTTAGACGCATTCTTGCCTTGTAAAAGGATTTTGAATAAAGATATTATTATTATTATTATTATTGAAGTTCCAGAAACAATACCTTGTGAGTGATGAGACGAGCTGCGATACTTTAAATGCTACTAAATGGGTAGCTCCACGGTTATCACTCATTTTCAATAATTGGTGTTCCAATAGGTTCGTCATTAATTCTTCCAACTCAATTAGCGAAAATTGCTCATTTTCTGACGTTGAGAAATTCTGTACCTGCTGTCGCTACAGCGAGAGTATAATGTACAATATAATATAATATAAAATACAGTAGTTTGTAAGGGAGGACGAACCCAGGAGAAGGAGGGACTTCCTAGAGGTAGAATGGTGGGGGGAAGACACGCAAGTCGGCAAGACAGGCGAGCCGACGCACTGTTGTGTTTGTGGAGGCAACAGGAGAAGGTATCTGTGAGTACTTACACCTTACACTTATTCGATCGATCGATTATACCAATACCTTCTGTGTCAGCAAGCTCTCCCCTTATCTTATACACTATACCATACACACAATACCTTATAAGACATGTTCTAGCTTATACAGAAGCCTATAACACACTATATACCTATACCTTTATACTGCAGCACACATATGCTATACATGTACTCTACACTTACACTATACATCTAAACCACACTGCGGTGTGGTTTATACTATACCTAGTACACTGTTGTGCAAGAGGCGTACAACTTATATTTCCCATAATATGACCATGGCGGTCGGCATACTATACAGCTGGTTATGGGCAGCTATTCATCTGAACCACACTGCGGTGTGGTTCATACAATACAAACTGTATGTCTGGGTGTGTGGCAGACACCTAGACATAATTATACACACCGCCACTGCGTGTGGCTTATACTACCCATAATATGACCATGGCGGTCGGCATACTATACAGCTGGTTATGGGCAGCTATACATCTAAACCACACTGCGGTGTGGTTTATACTATACCTAGTACACTGTTGTGCAAGAGGCGTACAACTTATATTTCCCATAATATGACCATGGCGGTCGGCATACTATACAGCTGGTTATGGGCAGCTATGCATCTGAACCACACTGCGGTGTGGTTCATACAATACAAACTGTATGTCTGGGTGTGTGGCAGACACCTAGACATAATTATACACACCGCCACTGCGTGTGGCTTATACTACCCATAATATGACCATGGCGGTCGGCATACTATACAGCTGGTTATGGGCAGCTATACATCTGAACCACACTGCGGTGTGGTTTATACAATACACATACTATACTGGGCGCCTTATATACCTATACATACTTATACAGAGGTCAGGGGACGGATAAGGGGTCGTTGGGGAGTCCGTCATACACAAAAAGCCCAAAGGGGGAGAGCTTGGATCTATGTTGACATTTACAATACAGGTGATACCTATTTATACCATTTACATACAAGTGGCAAAACATACATCGATTACATGAAATATTATGTAGGTATTTATGATATTAATTATTCGATTACATGAAATATTATGTATTTATGATATTAATTCGTACGGCAGACGGCCGTGACGACATGGTGCATCGGCCGGGAAGAGCGTCGGGGCGGAGGGGCCCCACAGCGTGTGACGCAGGGAAAGAGGGGTCCCGCAGGGTGGGACGCGGGGGAACGATGGGTCCCGCCGGGTATGGACGTGGGGGAAGGAGGGGTCAACTCCAGAGAGATGTAGTATCATGTGTGTAGGTATATCATGTTATAAACGATTGATGAACAAAAAAAAAAAGTTTTTTACAACAATATTATCAAATTCGAAAGACTTCCCCGTTTTTCGCTCGGGAAGGTAAATAAAATAAGTCCAGAAAGCACGAAATCGCGTACGTTCCTTGAATACCCCGATATTCCCCTCCCGCCTTGGTCATCCACCTTCCCCGCTCGCTCCACTCGGTGAGCGAGAGCGAGAAATATACCTGTCGAGGGATAGACGGGAGGGGGTGTCATGACAAACTAAAAGGTGCGGAACCCACCCGAGGAAAATGTTGGACTTTAACTCGACGCTTGAAGCAAACGAATCGGAACTACGCAGTGCACTAAGATTTTTAAAAAATAAACGAGGAAAGGGCCGAATTTCCGGTCCATACCCGGCGGGACCCGTCGTTCCCCCGCGTCCCACCCTGCGGGACCCCTCTTTCCCTGCGTCACACGCTGTGGGGCCCCTCCGCCCCGACGCTCTTCCCGGCCGATGCACCATGTCGTCACGGCCGTCTGCCGTACGAATTAATATCATAAATACATAATATTTCATGTAATCGAATAATTAATATCATAAATACCTACATAATATTTCATGTAATCGATGTATGTTTTGCCACTTGTATGTAAATGGTATAAATAGGTATCACCTATTATTTATTTATTTTTATTATTTATTTATCACCTTATTTATTTTTTTCACACATCCATACCTACAAGAATTGTTCGTTATGCAATTTGGAATATTCGACCAGTGGTATACTTACACAAATATTATCTCCTCCTCTTCCTCCTGTACCTACTATACATCCATACATGAGCATATTATCGATAATCCTCATATATGTATGAGGAAATTTAATATTATGAGGAAATATAATATATTTGAATGCATGTTATGCATTCACATACATGTATTCGTACATGAGCCATACACTAATTTTCATCATTTATCCAACGTGTGAAAACAAAAACAAAAGAGGAGGTGCTCCTCTGTTACAGATATTGAGTATCTAACTATTCAAGATGGATTACATTATATTGAAGAGGCTCGAAACACTAGGGAATAGAGTGCGTGATGGTATGGAGGCTTGTCAAGGTTTCCTACGAGATACAGACACCATGGAAAAGAAACACCATCTTATAATCCAAAAATTAAAATGGGCAGTGGATCGATTGAATGGGAAAATACAAAATGTTCTCGCCAAATACACAGAACCCTCCACAGAATTGGCCTCCGAGATAGAATTGCAGTTGGAGGCAGAAAAGCTTTTGGTGGAATCAGATACATTACATCTAAGCGATAAAAATCATGATGCGAATGATGTTCCCACACCACAACATACATCCTTGAACAACCGTCTTCCCAAACTCAAAATGTTGAAATTTGACGGGAATATACCGAGGTGGCACGAGTTTTGGGATAGGTCCTCTTCAACAATCGAAAACAGAACCCACACGAGCGATTTCGACAAATTGTCGTACCTTCTCAGTCTTAAGGAAGGAGATGCAAAGAGAGCGGTGGAAGGCTTAGACATTATAAATCAAAACTACAAGGTGGCTGTGGATCGTTTAACTGAGCGATTTGGAAAAAAGGGCGTATTGATTGATGCTCATTATGCAGCACTCCAGCAAATACCAAAATCCACACAAGACGTAGCTGATTGTCGCCGAACCCTTGATGAAATAGAACGCCACCTCCAAACCCTACAATCACTCGGAGAAAATACAAACCACAGACAATTAAGAGCAACCATACTTGACAAATATCCTGGAGCAACCATATTTGATTTACGAATGGTTATGACGTCAGATGATCGTACTGTATCCGAAATACGATCAGTCCTTGAAAGAGTAATCTTAGCTAGAGAAGCAGCGCTGAGAATGGCAGCCATCGATAACACAGATCATACAAATTCAAATAATAACCCAACATATACTATTGAAACTCTGTTTGCTGGATCCAATCCTCAAAACAAACAACGAAAACCTATGAACCCCTCAATAGCGTCACCCTCATAGAAGAGGAATCCTCTTCGAGGTCCTTCAAGATATCAATTCAAAAAAAATTGATAGAAATTCTAAATCAGGACAATCATCCAATTTTCGGAATTACAAACGCCCAGCAAACCAATCCTACCACAACCGAAACACATCAGCTAAGTCCCGTCGTCTGAATTACAATTTTTGTTCAGGCTCACACATACACGAGAAAATTTCTCATTTAATGCGACCGTTATAAAACTAGTAAAGAAAGAAAGGCAAAATTGAAGAACAACTGCTTTCTTTGCTTAAGAGAGTCCCACATGGTGTCGTCATGCCCAAACAAAAACTGGACGAGATGTGTCCACTGTGGTGTTAAAGGCAATCATAACCGTAGTCTTTGTGAGAAATTGAACATACACAAAGAACAAACTCACTCACATTTCTCAAATATCTCATCAGACACTATACTGCAAACGGCCTCTGTTTCTCTCGATTCTGGCCAAGGAATATCAATAACAGGGCGTATTCTTTTCGACACAGGGAGCCAAAAGACATAGGCTCCTATATAAGGTCAAGTGCAGCAAAACAGCTGAAATTGGAACATACCAAACCAACAGCCTTAAACATTTTCACATTTGGATCAACTAAACCAAAAACCATCAGCACAAACCTCGTGACGTTTCAGTTAAGTACTCACAAGTCACCATTCGACATTTTAATACAAGCTCACACTCTACCAACTTTAACTGGAGTGATACCCTCATATCTAGAAATGAAGACCACCCTGAAACAAATGTACCCAAACATTCATATTGCTAATGATGTGAATGCCAAAAGTAGTATTGATGTTATTATGGGAAATGATTATCATCATTCAATCGTAATGGCCAACAGAATAGAAATTACACCAACACTATTCCTAGTGGATCACTAATTGGATGGATTCTCTCTGGAGTATACAAAGAAAATCAGAAACATACTGACGTCCTGAATATACTTATTTACGTCCAGGTTGGACCCTCTGAACAATACAAGCGAGTCTTTGACTGTCCAGACTCTGCACTGAAAGATGATAATATAAAAAACATTTGGGAGTTGGAGGTGATTGGAATAAAGGATCCTCCAAAATTACTTCAAGACGAGGAAGTGGTTCAACATTTCAACAATACAACTATATTTCAGAACAACAGGTATCAGGTCAGATGGCCTTGGATACAATATCCTCCAGAACTTCCAGTTAATCTAGGACTAAAATCATTGATTAAAATACTTGACAATGATATGATCAAAAAATATGATGAAGTCCTGCAAGACCAAATGAATAAAGGCATCATTGAAACCATAATAGAACCTAAGCTTCCTGAAACACACCCTATTCATTACCTCCCACATCACTGTGTGGTTCAACAAGAAAAACCACAAAACTTTGAATCGTATACTACGCTTCATCAAAGACAAAGGTCAAAACAGCCTAAATGATCTCCTGTACAAAGCTCCGTTTCTATTACACGACTTGACATCCCTTTTGATTCAACTCCGACAAAACCCAATTGCTATTGTTGCTGACATTGAAAAGGCGTTTTTACAAGTTGGACTCCAATACCAGGATCGGGATATTACACGGTTTCTTTGGCCTCATGATACAACCCAACCTCCTCCAGACAAAAACTTAGTACACTTCAGATTTTGTAGAGTACCGTTTGGGGTCATCTCAAAATCGTTTTCTCCTTGTGGCTACTATACGTAAACACCTCTCACAAAAGGGACAACCTCTGACTGATAAAATAGCTTCCTGTCTGTATGTAGACAATCTCGTAACTGGTGTACAAAGTCCACAAGAAGCCGAAGAACTGTTCATTACATGCAGAGAAAATTTCAAGGAATTGTCCATGAATATCCGAGAATGGAACTCAAATAACCAAGAGTTTATACAATCCATCCCAACAGAATTAACAAAACCACAACGTACCATTTCTGTCTTAGGCTTTCAGTGGAATACATGGCAAGATACCTTGAAATTGCAAATCAAACCTGAAGTAATTTAAAGCAAGATTTCCACCAAAACACATATACTTCGAATAGTTGCGTCTGTTTTTGATCCTTGTGGTCTAGTTGCCCCATTGACGCTACCGACACGTTCATTCCTCTAAGATTTGTGGGAAGAAAATTGAAATGGGATACCCCATTGTCTCTTGAACATCTGCTGCGTTGGAAACTATGTAAGACGTTTTTACACAAATTACCACTAATTTCAACCCCACGGACCAACGTTACTCCACATATACCAGCAAACTGTAAATACGAACTACATTGCTTCACTGATGCATCTAAAGAAGCTTATGTATCCGTTATATATTTGAGGATTTCTAATCAAGAGACTCACACTACGAGCTTTATTATTTCCCGTTCCCGATTAACCCCTCTGGAAAGAAAGGAAAGCCTTACAATACCTAAACTCGAACACTTTGCTGTAGGGAAGAAGAAGACTTCACCTTGCTGTCGGAAGAAGACTCCTGCAATATGTACAGTCTGCATCCATTTTACCAATACATGCTCAAAACCTTTGGACTGACAATCAGGTGGTGTTGAGCTGGCTCTGATCGAGACGCTTTCTTCCACACATTATTAGTAAGCGAGTCATGGAAATCCAGAGTGATGGTGATGTGCAGTTCCAATTTGTCAGATCAGAGAACAATCCAGCTGATGTTGCGACACGTCAACTGAAGGATGATACCTTGCCAAATTTATGGATTAATGGCCCATCCTTTTGCATAAACCACATGATGAGTGGCCTCAACACGACCTGATGTGGAAGGAAACAACTACTACTGAACATCCCTCACGTCATGATACTACTCAGGAATACAGTTCAACTACTACTTCCTACACATCAAACGATCAAGACTTTAATCTTCCTGCAACTGGAATTCAGCTAGCGGTAGCGAAGGTGCAGGTGAGGAGGAAGTAGGGATGGAGAAGGGGTATCTCCCCTGGATGGTGGGAGAGAAGGTTCGCTTGGCTTGAACCAGCAGTCACAAGAAGAATCTCAAGGTGGTGCGTACCCGAAACCATGATAACCTCATAATGTGACTGATATTTTGCATACACACAAAATATCCCAATCTCTCTATCCCTATTATACATATTTGTTTATCTATATATTATACAAACTGGAAATGTACACAAACTCACATAATTATACAAACTTCATGTCTGGGTGTGTGGCGCACACCTATACATGGTTATACATTCACAGTGTGTGAAATACCCATACAATCACAAAGGTGATTCATACAAACTGGAAATCTACACAATCTTACCTTTATCCATACAAACTTGGTGTCTAGGTGTGTGGCAGACACCTAGACATAATTATACATAACGCCACTGCGGGTGGCTTATACATACCTATACTGCCACGTGAGATGGCTTATACATACCGCCACTGTGGGTGGCTTATACATACCTATACTGTACTCACATACCAGTAGAGAGGCATGAAAACGCGTATAGGGGATGTTTGGAGCCCGTCAGGGGAAAACGATCCCCAAGGGAAGAGAGAGATTTGGATATTATGTACATGTACCCATACAAATGTATGTACACATACGAATTTATGTATACACAAAAATTGACGTAATTTACTTATAAAATGTATAATACGTTAGATTCGTATGGCCAGGGCGGCAATGACGACATGTTCAATGTGGTTATACTGTTTCTTTATCTCGAAGTTATACTGAAGGCATACTTTTCGTTGTATAGTTAAAAATCATTAATCTTGCTCTATTTCCAACCTCCTGCCTGGGAGTGTCGCTACAGCGAGAGTATAATGTACAATATAATATAATATAAAATACAGTAGTTTGTAAGGGAGGACGAACCCAGGAGAAGGAGGGACTTCCTAGAGGTAGAATGGTGGGGGGAAGACACGCAAGTCGGCAAGACAGGCGAGCCGACGCACTGTTGTGTTTGTGGAGGCAACAGGAGAAGGTATCTGTGAGTACTTACACCTTACACTTATTCGATCGATCGATTATACCAATACCTTCTGTGTCAGCAAGCTCTCCCCTTATCTTATACACTATACCATACACACAATACCTTATAAGACATGTTATAGCTTATACAGAAGCCTATAACACACTATATACCTATACCTTTATACTGCAGCACACATATGCTATACATGTACTCTACACTTACACTATACATCTAAACCACACTGCGGTGTGGTTTATACTATACCTAGTACACTGTTGTGCAAGAGGCGTACAACTTATATTTCCCATAATATGACCATGGCGGTCGGCATACTATACAGCTGGTTATGGGCAGCTATGCATCTGAACCACACTGCGGTGTGGTTCATACAATACAAACTGTATGTCTGGGTGTGTGGCAGACACCTAGACATAATTATACACACCGCCACTGCGTGTGGCTTATACTACCCATAATATGACCATGGCGGTCGGCATACTATACAGCTGGTTATGGGCAGCTATACATCTAAACCACACTGCGGTGTGGTTTATACTATACCTAGTACACTGTTGTGCAAGAGGCGTACAACTTATATTTCCCATAATATGACCATGGCGGTCGGCATACTATACAGCTGGTTATGGGCAGCTATGCATCTGAACCACACTGCGGTGTGGTTCATACAATACAAACTGTATGTCTGGGTGTGTGGCAGACACCTAGACATAATTATACACACCGCCACTGCGTGTGGCTTATACTACCCATAATATGACCATGGCGGTCGGCATACTATACAGCTGGTTATGGGCAGCTATACATCTGAACCACACTGCGGTGTGGTTTATACAATACACATACTATACTGGGCGCCTTATATACCTATACATACTTATACAGAGGTCAGGGGACGGATAAGGGGTCGTTGGGGAGTCCGTCATACACAAAAAGCCCAAAGGGGGAGAGCTTGGATCTATGTTGACATTTACAATACAGGTGATACCTATTTATACCATTTACATACAAGTGGCAAAACATACATCGATTACATGAAATATTATGTAGGTATTTATGATATTAATTATTCGATTACATGAAATATTATGTATTTATGATATTAATTCGTACGGCAGACGGCCGTGACGACACCTGCCTAGAGGTCCGAAGTACAAACCATGGGGCCCAGGGGCTGTAGTTGATAATGAAATAGTTCGCTCTTTTTTAACCTTGTTTTTATTTTTAAAAATGTAAATGAAGTTTTTGTAGGTTAGTTTTGTTCAAAATGTTATTTCCTAGGTACGTGGGAATTGAACAATTTTCATTCAAAGTAAAAAATATTCAAATGAAAGTAAAACATATTGTTTAGCAATGCATGCATTCCAGGGGACGTCCCATTGGATAAGCATTAGATCAGTTTAATCAGTTGGTGAGCGATAAAACTGTTTCACTCGATGTAATTTATTTATTACAATGTAAAAACGCTGCAAATTTTACACTAAGGTTTATTATTTTTCTATACAGATCACTTGCCTGCAAAGAACATACCTACTTCAAGTTTATTTTTTAAGAACTGAACTCTTCACACTCTTGAAGAAATAGGGAGTTGAGGTTGCCTTCATTAGGGAATGTGATCACTAGTTGCTGGATGCAGAACCAAGAACAAGTCGAAGAAACGAACAACGAGCGGATTTTGATCAGCTAAAATTTGAACGGAAATTAGCCATCTTCTGCGATTCACACTCGTGTTTCTGATTTATCACAAGTCTAACCCTTACCCATGTCAAAAAAAGAAGGAAGAACTCCTTCTAAAATTCAGAAAAATGCATTGGCTAATGGGGAGACGGTCGAAGTTGTCCAGAACAAGCTTACATTGTATAACCAAGTCCTTAAACCAGTCTGGACATATGGAGCTCAGCTTTGGGGCTGTACGGCTCAGTCAAATCGAGACATCATCCAAAAATTCCAGAACAATGTGCTAAGAACGGTGGTCAATGCACCATGGTACTTTCGAAACGAACGTCTCCATCATGAGCTTCGGATCGAAACAATAAACGATGCTATAAAGCGACAAGCTGTGAGACACCTACAGCGGCTAAGATGTCACATCAACGAGGAAGCTGTCCAACTCCTTGATACAAGTGATATCATCAGAAGATTGAAGCGAACCAAACCACTTGACCTAGCTTACTTGTGAAGCAGTGAAGTGAAACATCCACCATAATCAACAAAACTCAGTGATGTATCTTAGTTTTGAATATAAGTCCATATTTACAAAATAATACTGTTAATAAGTGATAAGTACTTGGTGCAATAAAGAACATTGAAAAAAAAACGTGTAACTATTATGCTGGAAAATTAATGAATGATTTAAAAAAATTAAATGGATGAAAAAACAATACTTTTATATTGAAGATTTTTTAGCTAGGGCGTTTTGAAAATGTCAGCTCTTATTTTCCAACCATTAGAAGTGACTGACATCAACCAAAAGCTTCGGGGCACAACTAGACCCCAAATGGAGCCCATATACCAAATTTCATCA
Organism: Apolygus lucorum; assembly: GCA_009739505.2. Taxonomy (NCBI): domain Eukaryota; kingdom Metazoa; phylum Arthropoda; class Insecta; order Hemiptera; family Miridae; genus Apolygus; species Apolygus lucorum. Next base: position 50,544,756 of record CM019181.2, on the reverse strand, counting down.
AAATCGGTCCATGGGAACTAAGGAAAGCGCGGACGGACAGATTTTTTTTGAATTCGATTTTCGGATTCTACATAGTTTGAAACGTAACATCCAATTTTGAGGGAGGTCAAAATTTTTTTTCTCGATTCCAACGGTTCATTATTAAAAATAATAAACCAAAAATTGGGCTATTGATAAGTATACCAAATTTTATTAAAATCGGTCTATGGTAACTAATGAAAGTGCAACGTACGGCGGATGGACGGAAACATTTTTATTCGATTTTTGGATTCTACGTACCTTGAAACGTAAGCCAACAAATTTGGATGGGGTGGGGGGGGGGGGGGGGGGTGATTTAAACTTTATATCATGGAACATGTTTTAACCGTGAGCTAACTGGGCAAAAAAGGTCACAAAATCGTGTTACGAAAATAGCGAACCCCCTCCCCCTATTTTTAATGCATATTAGATAATATCTAATAATAGCAACATATTATGTTGCTTGTTGCCTGTTGTTTTAGATATGTTGCTATATAATATTATCCCTAGCAACATATCTAAAATGCATTAAAAATAGGGGTTATATTATAACTTTTGTACTATCCAACCCACTGAAATTGTTTACCACTCATTGAAAAGCTATTGATTTATCCAACATTATTTTTATTCTGCTATAAAAGTACTCAGTCAGTTCAGCTTATAATAATCTATGTTTAGCCTTTAACTTTGTGATACACTTGTGATTCTTGTAAATTTTGCTGTGATATTAGGATGGGGATTTTTGAATATTAATGTTGTATGTTATATTGTTTTGTGAGTGGTTCTTTGTGTTTACCTCATGTATTCTTTTAATATTTATCTAGTCACTAATTATAATCAATTACTAGTCATTTTGCTTTTCCACTCTAGTCACCCATGTTCATGGGCGTTTGGCTGTTTGTCCCGGTCGGGGTGTCCTGGTCGGCCCGGGGGCGGCCCCCTTGTCTGGTTTTCTGCCATTGCCCCTATGGGCATATGTCGGGAACCGCCATGGTGGGTGGGTCCGGGCCCGGCTGGGTATCCCCTGGCCGGGCTTAGCTGCCTTTGTGCATGGGTGGCTTTTTATTTATTTATTTTTTTTTATTTTTTTTATTTTATTTTTTGTTTTCTCATTTTACATTTCAAATTTCACATTTTCCCTCTCCTTTTATCACTGTTTTGTTGCTTCACTGTTTTATTGTTAATATTCACATTGTTTTATTGTTGATTTTTAGGCTTTACAAATGTTGACTATTGTCACTGCAATTTTTTTGTTATACGGCAAATAAAACTATTCATTCATTCATTCATTCATTATTCTAACTCACGTTGCCAATTTTTCGCCCCTTACCTTATTAATAAGGGCTGGAAAATGCGCTTTTTTACACGTCAACAAACAATTATTGAGAAAGCATATTATAGGTAGGTAGCGAAGGTAGGTATTTTTCTGTTGATTGAGTTTGTGATCTGGGTTAAGTAGGTTTTTAGTGAGAGTTAAGTATTTCTATACCTATACCTACCTACGACTAAAGGTTCTGCACTAAACTTGGCTAAAACAAGTTCCGTGTTTTTGTAATGTACCTACGCCCTAGGCTTTGATAGCATCTGGGTTGGTTCCAGAGGTTCATTAATTTAAACCAAAACGTGTAATTCAAAGTATAAAAGGTTTAATTCATAGAGAAAAAGATTTTATTCAAGGTATCAAAGGTTTAAATGAAAGTATAAAAGGTTAAATTCGAAGTAAAAATGGTAAAATTCTATAAATAATATGGTAAAATGGTAATGAAAGGTAAAATTCTCTAAATAATTTCTGTAGGTAAGTATAGTTTTGGTTTAGTAACTGTTCTGGGAACTTTCATGATTTTCCTAAATCTTCACTTAAATTGGGAAAATCACTTTTTTCCAGGAGGAAATTTACCTTCGTAAATAATGATGAGACGGTGAAACATCTTCAAAATCAGGAGTAAGTACTAGGTAAGTATAGGTAGGTACTTGGTTGTCACGTTGAAGTGGAATTCGTACGAGGCGCTCATCGGTTAGTTTGAATACAATCCGCTGTGGCGCGCTGAGCTCAGATGCGGCTAAATGATAAGAGCTGTCGAATGTGGAGTTTGATAATGATAAGGGGAGACTGCTCGTTGACTTGAACATTTTCTGTCGAAACGATTGTTTTCATTGCAGCTTTTGATGTTTTACCTCATTCGCAACATGGTGCCGATTTAAATGTAAATCACCATGATTGTAACAGTTTATCGATTGAAATCGTTTCGACATATAAGAAGAAAGGTTATGTTGACGCGTCAATGTTAGTACGTGTCACTCAAATTTTCGTACGATAGCAATTTATTAGCTACTCCGTTGAGTCAACTTCTGCGTGTGACATCAGCCAAGAACATCCTTCGTTCAGTTCGTTTCAGCTAAATCAAACTTGTTCAGGATGGCTTTGTGTTTGTGCGTCGCGATCTTCCCAATCGGTGCTTTGGCAGCTATCATTGCTGCAGTAATCGGCTACATATATTTTGGCGTGAATGTAAGTTGAAACTCTACTTATTTATGTACTTACAGTTTAGCATGTAGCATTTAATCAATTTGACGTTCAATTAGTTGACTTACATTATACCTACTCAACTCATAAAAATATTGCAAGTGAAGTTGGGTTCACGTAGGTGCGTAATGTCGGCACTCATACGAAACTCAGTGGATTCAGTCACCCCAAACAATGTTTTCAAGCTTTACCTTCGTAGTACTTCGATTAGCAAGGTTCTTGGTCTGGTTGAATATAAACACTCACTAACGATCCTAATGTAAACTTCGAATTGTAGTTTCATAGGTAGATAAATATGACATACAAATTGTAATGCGCACATGAATGATTTCATACCATCTGATGTAAAACGAAGAAGTTCGATAGGTATTGAATACCAAATTTTGGTACTTGGTAGCTAGAGTACTCTTACATCTAACCTAACAGATCTTGAACTCGCTCAATTATTTCAACTTCAAAATCACGCCACATTTTGTTGATTAGCGCTGTCTTCAACTTCCCGCGGTTTTGGTAGATTCAAAATTCTCGTCGTTGAAATTTATGGGGGACCAGACAGAATCCAACTGCACATTCCTTGAAAATTTATGAATTAATACAAATCGAACCCTTGAAAAATAAAAATCCGAATGGGAGGGGGAAATTGAAAACAATTTTTGTAAAAAAGACATTTGCTTACAAAATTCCAATAAAATATTATCTTCGTACGGAAAACTTGGGACTAATACTTACTTGTCTATTAGTTGTTAACCCTTAATGTCCTGAAGTATCTTTTCGGAAGTCCGATTTTTTAAGCATTTTACAACACTGTTCAACCATTTTTAACACTTTCCGTGCGGATGATGGTAATAACCATCATGCCGAGTTTCGCGAGTGGCGTATGATGGTTTATACCATCACAGCTCTAAGGATATCTCCGAGCTGTTCATCGTTCTGCTACCTAGTGGATGACTTAAGAACCTCTTTCGGATTTTTCTCGTGCTCAGTAGGTCCTCTTGTCGCCACGAGAGTGCCCCGTTTTCACTTCTGGGGATTCTGTTATCTTTAAGATTTGCGGGTTTGCACTACCGAATTCCTGACAAAAAGGTCTCCCGCCACAGGCGAAAACCAGTTTTTTAGGTCCGCACGGAAAGTGTTAAGACAAAACCGATATTCTTCTGGCAACCTTGATACTTCAACTATTGTTTATACCAGGGGCGGCTGCTGATAGGAGCATAGGCGCATGTGCACCCCCAGCCAATTAAAAAAGAAAAAAAATCAAAGTTAGTTTCTCTGGGTTTGAAGAGTAAGTTGGATGGTGACAGAAGACTCGATCGTAGGTACTGTGCTAGTTGAATCTACGCGTGAAAACAGTGGCGGGGAGCTCCCTCTTTCCTGACCAATCAGCGGCGGTTCGCGCAAATCCAGTTTTATGCTCCGTTTCGAGGAGGGTGACGTCATTCGAGGGAGGCAGGCACGTGAGATTGACCAACCAGAGAGCACGAAATGTGACCTTGAGGAGCAGCACGGAGGCTGTGCGCCTGGGGTGTGTGAGTGAGTGAATTTCCAATTTTATTTATTTTGTCTTCCTGGCGGCTCACTGGTTTCCCGGTTTCCTTATCGTAAACAAACAGAACTGATAAGGGCATTTCGCGTTTTTCGTTTTCAGTCCACCGTTTTGTTCAAAGTGATTATTTAGGAGTGTTGTAGGTACTATGAATAATTCGGTGCATTACATTAACGTAAACTATTCGTGTTTGTCGGTCGTGAAAAAGTGCGACATTCCAGAAACTGGCCGCCCCTTGCCGTCTGTACCTGGACTCCAGCAGACGTTAAAATTTAAAAATCGTGCAGATTCGTACCGTAAGTTTAATGTCAAATAATATTCGACTTCTTATAATATTATTACAAGAAGGTAGATTGGCTTTGCAGATGTGAAGTGACGAACAAATTATTTTGAGGCTTGGGTTAAGACGGCATAAGTGATCTCCCATTTAGCCAAAAAAACGCATTGGCTGTCTCCCATAAAAACGCTCTGGTAGATTTGCGTATATTGGGTCGTCAAAATATACCTAATGCAACAACTCAACAGTGCATATCGTCTCAATCTGAGGCAAAAAACCAAAACGGTTAACAAAAATAGGTACATTCTGTCTCGAATTATCGTTAATTTTTCTTCCGAGTTAGACGATGTTTTGAATCATCACGGGCAAATACACATTTCAGCTTTGCAATAAGATGGATGCATTTCTTGGGTTTAGACCTTTGATGATTAAGTATTTCAGAATTTCTGTTAACCACTAGAGAACATTATTTTTCGTGTCTATTGCACCTACGTATTTAGTACCGTTTGCAATTTTAAGATGAAAAAGTTACCAAGATTTATCCCATTTACATATCGTTACATAATTTATATTTGGCAGAGAAAAGCACCTATTCTGTCCCTTCTCAGTAGCTTCTCCTGATCTCCGTGCACCCCCTGAGTTCAGGGCAGGAGCCGCCACTGGTTTATACAATACACCATCGGACCCTCTGACTTAAGATATCCAGAAATACACCATTGAAAAATCTAAATTTTCCGCTATTCTTGGATACTTCCAGCCACAACTCTTATTTCATCAACATCTTGGGTTGTTTTTCTGTAAGATTTAAAATTAAATCTGTCAGAATAGTTGTTATATATCCGAACTGATTCATGAAACTAATCTTTACTGTCCCCCAGTTCATGGTAAAGGGAGGTCTGAGCTAAAGATACACCTGAAGGGGGAGGTCTTTTCGGGCTAACAATTTTAGTTTATTTGTCATTTTAGTTTTTATTTACTTATTTGTTTCAGAATAAAAAGCTGCTGGTTCCGTCCAGTCATATTCGGATAGAATGTATTCTAAGAACATATTTTTTAAATAACGATAGCCTCCCCCCCCCTGAAAATAAACCAACCAGTTTTCATAAAATTTAAGAAACTTCACATAAATCCCGATCAAAACTAGCAATTACATGGCATTGGTTGGCCGAAATACACCAAAATCTTGAAAAATATCCTAAAATACAATTTTTTGAGAAGTGGGAAATTAAGGGTTAATACAGGGTGTATCAGATAATGTGGTCAGTACCTACTTACTAATTTCCAACAAAAAAGTCCCATAACACAAATTTTTTACTCAAAATCTGACTTTGTCGCATTCATGATTTTTTCGTGATTTCAACTTTGTATCTCTAAAATAACTTTAACTAGGTACTATAATGCTGCTTATATGGCTCCTGAGACAAAATTATAGAAGACAATAGTACATGTAATGTCGAATAAGTTCTAGGAATAATAAGGCGAGTGTTTAGTGAGACGAATCTGCTTCACATATAACTGATAACCTCACCACATCCCAGTTGGAGGCGGTTGTGGGAAGGTCCGAGGACCTACACCACAACTACCTTAATTAATTAAGTTTAAACCTGAGGATACCGTTGGAAAGAGCGTTTAATTCCCGTTCTCCCTGATATCAAACCAAAATGTTTTGATTGGTTTTATTTGGCGAAAAAACAGCTTGGACATAGAATTACGTACAAGCTTTCTTAATTATGTTATAATTATTTTAATTCAAACAGAAAATTATATTTTGACATTTTATGTCTTTACTATGGCACATAAATGAAAAATCGTCACGCGGGGAGCGTTACGAGGGGAGCGTTACGCGGAAATTTCTGATGATTTTCACGTACAACCAATCGTTCCTAGGGAATCGTTCACCACTCATTGGAAAGCTCTCAATTTATTAAAAATAAGACATAAAATGTCTCTCGTGGTTGCGTACTTGTACGAAAGCTGTATCCACCGTTTGTGTTTATCGTAATCAACTGTTTCGGCTTGGAGTATTCCCGATTTTTAGGACGTCCCACAGTAAGACTTGGGCGTCCTTATGCGATCGATCTGGGGTAAAGTTGGACAACACTCAACAGAAAAAAAATAACCACACAGTAATCCGTTTTAGACCATTCTGAATCCAAATCCGCGAAAAAAAACCATAGGTGTATGTCTGTGTGTGTGTGTGTGTGTATGTGTGTGTAACAAAATCTTGTGTACTCTGCACAGGCCTTAGTTCTCAACCGATTTTCCTGGTTCTTTTTTTGTTCGTCGCGGAAAACTATCTAGTTGTGCACTACGTCGCCGGAATTTCGAATTTTGCCTTTTAAGGGGGGGAAAGGGGGGGTTAATGCTCGAAAAACGTGCGTTTTTGGGGATAATCTTGTGTACTCTGCCCAGGCCTTAGTTCTCAAACGATTTTCGTGGTTCTTTTTTGTTTGACGCGTAATACTATCTAGTTGTGCACTACGGCGCCGGAATTTTGGATTTTGCTTTTTAAGAGGGGGAAAGGGGGGGTTAATGCTTAAAAAACGTGCGTTTGCGTGCATAATCTTGTAAACTCTGCCCAGGCCTCAATTTCCAACCGATTTGCGTGTTTCTTTTTTTGTTTGACTCAAATAACTTCCGAGTTGTACATAATTTCACCCGAGTACCAAAATTCGCAAGGGGAGGGGGTGAGTGGGGGGATAATATTCACAAAATATCCGATTTTTCAATATTTCGGTTCCTTTACTGCTTACTAATTGTACCCAAGCTTTGAAATTGAGGAAAAATTCTCATTATACCTCCGGATTTTCATGAATTATTCTCTGTACCACCATGGAACTAATAGTGGTGCCACCATGGTGCCAGGACATGGTGCCATGATGCCATAAACCGCTTATTTCGTGTTTTTTATTTGTGTTTCACCTTGAATACGGATGTGAACTTCGACGGACTGCCTACTAAACCTAATAGATGAAAGTTCAATGTTACGACGTATTTCCGCTTTGGTGCCAGACTGGCACCATTTTTGGCGTTGGGGAGTTGTTGGGGGGGGGGGGGGGGTGAACTCGAATTCGCATGTTGGGTATCGTAGATCATGGATTTTAAAATGCTCTTCAGATTCGAGGCTCCCATGCCGCTAGAAATGTTAAGGTGGTTAATGGTGGGGGGGGGGGGGTCAGTATTTCTTGCCTAAAGTAATAAATAAATTACATCGAGTGAAACAGTTTTATCACTTAACAACTGGTTAAACTGATCTAATGCTTATCCAATGGGACGTCCCCTGGAATGCATGCATTACTAAACAATGTTTAGCCATTATGGTAAATTTTCCGCGAGAACAGTATCGATATTCGATATTTAGAAATATCGGATCCAAAGTATCGATATCCAAAAATATCGGATAGTGCAGTATCGATTCTAAAATATCGAGTATCGGTACGAAAGTATCGATATTTTGAAATATCGAGTATCGATACCAATCCCTAATCTCAGGAGCATCTAGGATGTGAGGATGGATAAAACGGCATCAGCGCTGCCTGGCGACGATTAGATAAACCTTCCGGAACTCAAAACCTACGTTATCACACTTATCAATCGGCCGATGTGATTTGTGAAGTAGGTATCGTGTGCCGTGTTCCTAAAGCCGGGTTCCGTAGTGCTTAATAGGATTCGCGGATGTTAACTTTCGAAGGAGGGTGTTGCGTATTGGAAAATCAGTTATTTTACGGATTACGGACATACCTAGCTACTTTGATAAACTTCGTAACGAACTCCTGTCGTTTGCTTACAACTCGTTCGACTCGATCTCACTCGAACGTTATTTCGTTTTGCTTTCTGGTTGTTTCCGAACCATGATCAAAAACATATTGTTTAGTAATTCATTAATTCCAGCGGACATTCCATAGGATAAGCATTAAGGCAACTAGTTGGTAGGCGATAAAACTCGTAATTTATTTACCTTCTTCCTGCACATAACTGTTTCACTTAGTAATTTAGTTAGTACCTACCTATTTTGAGTAAGAAATAGTGGAATCTTTAACGGCATGCGAGCCTCGAATTTGAACAGCATTAAAATCCATGTTCTAATATATCCAACATTCGAATTGAACCCCACATCAAATGATGCTAGTAAGACTTTTTTTTACTTGAGTAAGACTTTTGATGTTTATCATAAGCTTCGTGATATATTGAGACAAAAGTCTGAATTATAGATGTTCAAGTTCATCTTATTGACTTTTGGATTGTAGTTCATTCAAAGGTGATATAAAAGTTACTGTTCAGTAGGTATGTAATTCACTACACTATATGTTCCTTCTGTGCCTGTTTTTCTTGACATAACTACGATACCATTGTAGTGATGCCTTATTTTTTCGTAATTAGAGGGAAATTGTGAATTTTAGACATTGTAACCAAGTAAGTTCCCCTGAAATGTCATATTGATACTGTGAAACGTCTAGGCTGACTCGTTTGTTCCTATATGCATGTACTGTAAGACAGACATCGTTTTGTAGTAATGACAATTTTTTTAGACTGTCCAGGAATTTTTTTCCACCCGGAAAATGAGTGTTGTTTTAAAATGATTTAGGTACCTACTAAAAGTACTAATGTTCCTAATGACCTCAATGGTGATTATTTTTGGGATTTTTTTCATTGAATAAATCCAATAACCATTACCGATGTGGAATTCAATCATTTCATTCCCCAATTTCCCGAAAACGACCTATGTTTTGATCCATTTAACACGATTTTTTACTGGTATTCGTCACATCGACGAATGAGTTGCAATAAGCACAAAAATGGGGTTGCATTCTAGGGTTAAATAATAATTTTATCATTATTACATTACAATTTTATTATTAAATTATAATTTAATTATTATTATGAGTTTAAATTTTTATAAGAACAATGAGGAATTTCACGGAATTCTGTTTGCATTTTTCCTGAATAGTTAATGGTGTGGGATAGCTGAAAATCGGGGTGATAGTTACCTTTTCAAGTTCATTGCTGATGGCCATGATTAAAAACAAGCCAGTGTTTTGAATTATTACTTTCAAAAATGAACCTTTGGAATTAGAATTAGGCATAAAACTAAAATCTGAACACATTTGAGCCGAAAAGGTTTGCTAGTTAGATTATTATCAACCCACAACTTTATCTCAACCCTAATATTTCTGGATTAATCATGATATTAAACTAAGTAACAGGAAAACATTTAAAATTAAAAGAAATGTATAACAAAAATATTTATTGATATATACATGCAGTTGGGAACTTCCGGTCATTGATAACAAATTACCTTGTTCTCAACTGAGAATCATGAATTAATAAACACTTGATACATTACTACACAATAAAATTACCTGACAATCACAACTTGGGGTGCAGTACAAAATAAATCAATAAAATGACTACGCCAAGCAGGCATCATTTCTACAGAGCTTACCAATTTTGGATTTGATGACATGAAGTAAGTTCAGAGTAGCCACACAACTTGGAAAAGTCAGGAGATTTCTTCTGGTAAAGGCAGTTTTTTTTTCATTAGATAAAGACATCAGTGAGATTATAATAAAATAAATAAATAATATATTTGATTTATTATTGGCTTGTTTTATTATTTTATATTTATTTATTATAAAATAATAAATAATACAATAAATCATATAAATAAATATATTTATATCAATATATATAAATATATCTATCAATTTTCACCAAAAATATAAAACCTACAATTTACCTATTCCTTAGCCCGGAATCAGGTAGCCCCCCTCCGGGGGGATATAATATAGTATTACACATATTGTACTTTTATATTTTATTTAATATTAACCATAGTCATGAGATTAATCATAACGGATTATATTGACTTTTATAAAAAATTAAATAAAATTTTATAATATATTTGAATTAAGTATATCCATTAAAGGCGTACAAAATGAATTTTATTCATTTTGGACTCGTTTGACTTTCAGTATGAATTTTAAGCCAACCTGAGACTCTACAAAATCCATCTTGCACCACACAGTCCCAAATAGAAAAGACCAAATAGATTTTGGCAATGTTTGAGTACTAATTGAACTGGTCGTTGAAGAAGCCAAACAAACCTGAACATCCTAACGAATTATTTCTCCTGGTACAAAAATCTGTTCAGGAGATATTAGAATACGGTTTTCTTCATTGCAGTCATCTCCAGCAGTCACAATCTCGTCCGCAGGTACCATCATGACCAAGAAAAAATGAATAAAAACAAAATAAGGAAAAAAAGTACTCAAAACCATCCAAATTTGTTAGTTACAAATTACTAACTGAGTAATTAAATCAATTATAACGTATTCAATTATGTCACTATGCTAGTTTGTGCATAAACGGTTTTCTAAATTACTCGTACCTAAGCTTTAATGTATACTTACCACTTGGTCGATTGCTAGAGGTTGAGTCCAGTAAGTCCCAAGTGTGTCGTCAGTATGAAATCCCTTCTAACATGGAATGGAGCCTGCAAAGAGAAAAGAAAGAGTACCTATTCATTTAGTTTTTGGTACCAGACAAGCATTTAGGTAGAGATTTGCAAAGTCCTATGCTGATGTATCACCAGAACATTATTTATTATTTTAGATAAAATTAAATAGGTAAACATAGACGGGTAAATACATTTACTTACGTTTGCCGGTATGACGATGGGGAAATTCCTTTTATAGTCAAGCTTTTCTGGGGTTTCATCCTAGTGTTCGGAGCAGACGGTGGTATCTTTGTTTATGCATCTATATTCCGTGCCTTCTGTAATCTAACATTAGCTCCTCTGATTATCGCCAATATTACGAATACTCTACAGAGAGTGCATCTTGCAAGATTTCTGAGTGCTTCTCGCAAGGTTTTAGGTATGTGAATCTCCTCATCATTACATCGCTTCAGTATAACACAATTTCCCGTGGGTAACAGCAAACAGGGCAAAGGAAATCGATAGGATTTGGTGGGCGGATTATATCCTGGTCGTCCAACTTTGCACGGTCGCTATTGCACTCAATGTATGCACAGTAATGGCATTGTGGAAGTGGAACTGTTCTAGTTCTCGGGGGAATAGCACTATGTACTATTAACTATTTTGCTGTACGACTCTGTTGAGGGCAAGCACTTCGTCACAGCGAGGTAATATACGGAGAACTCTTCGTCCAGATTCTCGCACTGGGAGATTCGCAAAATCAGGCAAAACACACGCGGAAAATCAGCAAGGCGAAACTACGGTAAAATGTGTCAACGATGTACCGAGCTGTCATCACATCGGCCGATTGATAAGTGTGATAACGTAGGTTTTGAGTTCCGGAAGGTTTATCTAATCGTCGCCAGGCAGCGCTGATGCCGTTTTATCCATCCTCACATCCTAGATGCTCCTCCTAATCTCGCAGCAGTTGTATTCCGGGTGTGCGTCGATGTACCCCGCGCGGATGTACCCCCCGGGCATAGTGTCCCCCGTCATTGTAGCCCGCGGGAGGTTTCATTTTGGAGAGTTTCATTTTGTTTTTTCAGTTTTTTCATTTTGGAGAGGTCAATAAAACATCGGTAAAAGGGCAACTATTATCGATTGTCAGACTTATGTGGCGGGGTACATTGCCGGGGGGTCTTGTGAAGGTGCGTTATAGTGTCCATATGATAAGAAGCTCGGGGGTAGATTGCCCGGGGGAACCTCTCCAATAGAGAACCTCCCGCGGGCTACAATGACGGGGGACACTATGCCCGGGGGGTACATCGGCGCGGGGTACTTCGATAGCATCCCTGTATTCCACAGAGTACCGGAGTCAAGTTAGTAGTTAGTTGTATTCGTGGGTGAACAGCACAGAGACAAGTAAAGTAAGTGAAGAGTGAGAACGTCTCAGCACAATCAAAAATCCTGCCAACATATTAACTGCGTATTTTGATTTACAGTCGATAGAAATATGTCAGAGTTGCTAAATCAGTGTCAGAAAGCCTTAGCTCGTCAATACGAGGCGATGAAACGTGGAGACTATTGCGATTTTTCCATTGTTGTCGAAGGTAAGCTGTTCCACGTTCACAAACTAGTCCTCGGTTCCAGATCTCCTTACTTTGAAACACTATTTTCAACTGAAATGAGGGAAACGGCCGAAAATAAATTAGAACTCTCCGATATCGATGTTGACACGTTTGAAATATTTTTGAAATACATGTATACCTGTAGAATTTTTGATCTCGAGAAACATGCGGAGAAATTATTGTTGTGTGGGGAAAAGTATCACATGGTTGATTTGGTCGAGCTGTGTGAAGCTTTCCTAATTAAAACTTTGAACGTAAAAAATGCCGCAAGTTGTCTTTTGCTGGGGCATCTATTAGCTCGTGAAGAACTTAAAAGAAAGTCCCTCTTGTTCATAAGGAAGAATGGAGATGCTGTCATGAACACCGAGGGGTGGAGGAATGTAATTTCGAACCACAACCTCATGACTGAATTAGAATTAGATTTATTAGCCTCGATATCTGACAAAAATTATTCAGGGGATCTAGAGGCCTCTCACAGAACAAGAACGTGGACATTCACATATGACATCAGCGGGGTCAGAGAAGGATTTTATATCCAGTCACCAACCTTCACACTATCAGACGAAGAAGACCTTCACACCACCACACCTTGGAAGTTCACTTTGCAATACGAGAATAACTATTTGGGACTCCATTTAGTTCATACTGGAATGCATGTTACAGCTCCACCGATTTTGTGTAGTTTTGCTATGAAGAAGAGTAATTTTTCGACAATTCGTTCTGGAACTTTGGAAACCAATTGTTGCTTCGATAGTGAATCCATTTGCAGGAAAACATTAGTTGCGTGGCCAGTGGATATTAAAAATAACACTTCCTCATACAAACAAGAAGTAAACATTTGTGTCCAACTGGACATCTCCAACTCGAGAAATGATGATACCTACTTTCATGAATACTTGAAAAAAAGTTGCTTCGCGGATGCTGTAATTGATTTGAAAAGTGAAACGTTTTCAGTTCACAAAATTATACTATCGGCAGCTAGTCCCGTTTTTGCCGAAAGATTCAGCATTTACAGAGAACGATATAAACTTGAAGATGACGTAGAACCCCAAACGTTTAGAGAGATGCTTGCTCTAATATACAAAAGTGGAGAGACTCCGAAGACTGCAGATTTGCCATTGTTAAAGTTGGTTGATCGGTTCAAATTAAATGAGAAACTCAAAAACCGTTGTCGGGCTGCCATCCTGTGGAACGTGAATTACGAAAATATAATGGATCTTTTTGTACATGCTGAAACTACAAGTGACATCATTTTGAAGCATATGGTAATGAAATATTTGTGTAAACATCTTCTCGCAATCAGCAAATTACCATGCTGGGAAACCATGAAAGATCATCCTCAGCTGCACTTTGATCTACTCCAGTTCATGTCCAGAAGGCTCAGGGATTTCTTGTAACAGATCCTCCAATTCAAATTGCGTAATAGTCTGAAAATCTTCATCTCTTCTCAATAACATCTTCCATAGCCACTGAATAACGTCCATGCAGCAACCGCCTAATGATGTCCACCACCCACCGCCAGAGACACCGAGCGCACCAACAGCCTAGAACCTTCCACAGCCGGAAAGCAAGATGGCCGAGGGCATATAAGGGCCTGCCCCCTCCCTCGCGCCTCAGTCTGAAGCCACGCGTCTCCATTGGAGTGGAACCCAACTTCATGTCTCATCCCCCCTAACTGTAGTGTCGGTGAACGAACTGAGAACGCTTGAAGTGAGTGATCCTCGGACATTTCACAATAGTCATCACCGAATCCACCAGTCAGTGTTCTTGTTGACTTTCCGAGTAGCCACGGCGCGGAACTTCAAGTCGCTGCTACCAACTCTCCATTTCGCCACACGACCGGTACGCTGATCGACCCGGACCAAGGCAAATCTGCCCCGATCCCAGGCTTCCCCCTCACGGCATTACAAGAAGAGGCCCTGTAGCAAGAAACCACCGCGGAGATTCCTACTGGATCCAAGCTAGGCCAAGGGTGAGCACCATTCCCTCTCAATCTTGTAAGCGCTTACATAATTCAAAATCTGGCAAATACCCCCCTTAAATAAAACGTCCTGTACAAGTAAAGTAAAGTAAAGTAACGAGAAAGCATATTGTGAAATAAGTAAAGTCATCTATAGAGAGAATATTGTAAGAAGTATTGTTGAGAAGAAAGTTGTATTTTCAGTCAGTCAATCGTAACAAATAATTTGTATTAAGAATAATCATATTCAATAATCCTATATCATTGTATAATAATTTCGTAAATACGCATAATAATATTGCAAGTAAAACAAATTACAAGTGTAATCTTTTCTTTTGATATATTTCTTAAGCAGAATTTCAAGTACAACTCAAGTATATTTTTGATATATTTTGTCATTGCAATTGGTTCCCTCAGAACCAACACAAACCGCTTCACGGTTAAGAATCATATATATATTCTTTTGAATAAAAGTCCTTCGTGTTTCTTACATCGTGTTGCTTATTTCAGAGGTTTTTAACCCTTACCGACTCAGGACGGACTCAGGTACCTTGCAACTTAGGAATTTCGGGTATTTTTCCTGAGGTCAATACTCGACCCAGGTGGTGGCAGCAACCCTAGGCATCCCTCAGGTAGAACCAATTATCCTCTGAACCTTCGGTCCAAGATATCCCTCTACCTAGAGATCCCTAGCCTCATATATTAAAGTTTTCAAGTCTTTTGAAGGTGTTAGGATATTTCATACTGATAACCACCAAAGTAATAGTAATTTTTATATTTCGCATAATATCATTTAGCAACAAATCAGTTCCTTGCACGCATGGTCACACGCAACTACCATAATAGTAAAGCCATATTCATTCTCGGAAGTCTACTCTTCGTCAGTAAACTCCGGTAAGTACAACAACCTAACTAACCTTTTTGTAAACTTTAAATTTAACAGAAACGTAATTGATACAACCCAACCCAAAAAAACTAAACATCACACATGTTCGTCTTACTGTTAAAAAAATCGTTTAAAATAAATAACCTCTATGATTCGATTATACACTGTAGATAAAGGTAAAAAGGTCTTGAGGAAATCATTTTGAAATATGCAAATCATTAAATTTTTATTACAATTTAATTAAATAATTTGTCATAGAATTCGTTAATTTGTACATCTGTTAAGCACTCCTCTACTCCTCAGTTACTTATTACCATTAGTATTTTTGAAATAGGGTTTCGACGGAGTACTGCACTTGACAAGGAAGGCAAAACGCTGCAAATTATTACACAATGGTTTATTATTTTTCTATAGATCACTCGTCTGCAAAGCCACCAACCATCCAACATGAAGAAAAACATCGATCGCATTTCGGCCAGCTTTAACCCTAGGATGGCACACCTATTTTTCGCATACAAAAACGGCACACTGGGGTCAATTCTGACCCCAAAATTTAAATTCCTCTATTTAAGTTTAAGACAGAAATTTAAATTTATTTTTAGGTTGTAAAAATCTATTGATAGCCTGTTTGTTGAAATATATACAAAAAAACAGTTGAAACCAGGTACAAATTTCGGTTTTGAATATAGTTTCGTAAAGAGTCAATAAAAATATGGAAATAAATGAAATTTCTAAAATTTGAAATTATATTTTGTTGAAGGTTTTTTTTAAATAGATTCCACTATCAGCATTACAAGTTGACAATATTTGGAATCAAATATTTAAAAAAATCATTTAATTCTATGGAATAGTTTTGATAATAGATCAGCTCAAAGATGGCCCTTTTTTGAGTTTGACTGACGACTTTCACCAGCGCTTTTATTTCTCTGATCTTCAAAAAAATTGTATTATCACTCCTGTATTATTGTGAATTTTTATAGTATACTTGCTTTGGCTCAAAGCAGGGGCTTCTCGCGGTAAATGGAAAAACAAGAAAATTAGAAATCAATATACGTATGTATAAATCTTGGCACACCTATTTTTCGCATACATAAACGGCACACGGGGGTCAATTCTGACCCCAAAATTTAAAAGGCAAAAGAATGAATAGAATTACTTACTTGGGAAGAAATTCCAGAAAGTCACACTGGGGTCAAATAGTCCCCCACACAAAAAAATTCAACCGATTATAGCACACTGGGGTCAGATGTGGCCCATAGCACGTTTGCAAGTTAACTGCACGAACTCTAGCGAGTGACTGACCTTAACCACTGACAAAGGAGCTCAGAAGGAGATCCAACTTTATTTACAAAATATCCCTGTTCGAAGAAAAATTTTTTTTTATAGATACACGGCCAAATGTAAATTGTGGGGTCACGAATGACCCCGGTGTGTCATCCTAGGGTTAATTTGTACGGAGATTAGGCCTCTTTTGCGATTCACACTCGTGTTTCTGATTTATCGTACGTCCAAACTTTAAATTCTCGTAGTGAGCGAACGGTTTGTCCTACAGAGCTCCGGGTGGTCTCAAAAAATTCTAAAAATTCTATAGAATCTTGAATAAAAGGAAAAACAATACCTTTGTATCAAAATTTTTTGAGTTAGGGCGTTTTCAAAATTTCAAAATTGATTTTGGAACCCTTAGAAGTGACCTACATCAACCAAAATCTTTGGGGCACAACTAGACCCCAAATGGAGCCTACATACCAAATTTCATCAAATGCTAAGTACCAAAAGTGCCGCGTACGGCGGACGGACGGCCAAATTTTGGTTTATTATTTTCAATAATGAACCTTTGGAATCGACCGAGAAAAAAATTCAACACCCCCTCAAAATTTGATGGTTTACGTTTCAAGGTACTCCAATCCAAAAATCGAATAAAAACGTGGCCGTCCGTCCGCCGTCCGCGGCACTTTTGCCACTTAGCATTGATTTGGTATGCTCCATTTGGGGTCTAGTTGTCACTGGGCTGAAAGCTGAATGTGGGAGCCCGAGAAGCGTTCTGATTGGTGGAGCTCCAGGATGTAGTTATAGCGGAAAGCAACAGATAGCGTTCATGATCACTTGTTCCCAACCTCATCACAAGTCACCTTGTTTATCACATATTTTTCTCCTTGGTGCGTTACTGGCCGCATCTAAGTAATTAATTTGATAACATTTAGTTATATTCGCGATATGTACGAAAAAATCGAGCGATTTTCAATAATACTCTGGGTTTCGAACGTTTCTATGGGTGGCAGTTGTCAATTCAACATTTGAACAACTGGCGATAGGGACAACAACAATTGTAAGGGCAACTTGGAAAATATCTTTCGCCACGATTGATTTTTCTAAGTAATTTTTGCATATCTAAGTGATGATGAAACGAAAAGTTATCAATTTCTGGTCATTCGAAAGGATTTGAAAAGAAGCGGTATGAAGTGTGTGTCCTCTGCACAGAGTAACGGAGACAAGTTAACAGAGAAGAAAGCCAACGTTAAAATGGTGTGCAAGCGTTTTTGAGGCTGCATCAGTTGCGCCATCTACTTTCAGCTAGGAGGAACTACTACGGAAGTGGAGGGGAGGGGGAGGCCACACT
The DNA here is from genome assembly GCA_009739505.2 of Apolygus lucorum. NCBI lineage: Eukaryota > Metazoa > Arthropoda > Insecta > Hemiptera > Miridae > Apolygus > Apolygus lucorum. Next base: position 50,526,888 of record CM019181.2, on the reverse strand, counting down.
TCATACCGCTTCTTTTCAAATCCTTTCGAATGACCAGAAATTGATAACTTTTCGTTTCATCATCATTTAGATTTGCAAAAATTACTTGGAAAAACCAATCGAGGCGAAAGGTATTTTCAGAGTTCCTCATGCAATTGTTGTTGTCCCTATGGCCAGTAATTCAAATATTCAATTGACAACTGCCACCCAAAGAAACGTTTGAAACCTAGTGTATTATTGAAAATCGCTCGATTTTTTCGTACATATCGCGAATATAACTGAATGTTATCAAATTAATTACCGTAGATGTACCCAACTTCGGCCACTTTTGAAGGTTTTTTGAGTTTATTCAAAGTCAAATATATGAGTAAACATCTGAAAAAAATAATTTAGATGGCAGCAGATCTGCTCTGTAGGATGTCACTATAAATTTTTTTATCATCACAACTTTGGCCTTTTTTAAAAACTTGAAGTTTGGCCGAAGTTAGGTACCGTTGTGCTCCAACTTCGGCCACCTATGAAAAATGCATTAAAAACAAAGAAGTAGTAATTATATTGTAACTTCGGCCGCCGAATAATTTTTTTAAAAAGCTTTTTTGAATTTAAAAAGTTATAAAAACCATACAAAGACTTTTTTGGAACACCTATAATACAATAAAACCTTAGGAATATCATGGAAAACATCCAAACAAAGGCGAAATGCAGTAAAAAATATCTATAAAGCTTTTCAAACATAAACTGATTATTTGAATTTTAAAACTTCAAATCATGGTAATTTTTAGGTCGATATTTCAAAAATATCATCATTATTAGTGCTAATAATGTCAAAAATAAGAGATCGTCACACTAGTCATAAATCAGCCAAAATTATTTGTACAACATTTAAAATATTCATTGGTAATATTAACTTATCTGTCTTCTCTTGAAAGCTTTGTGTAATATTCTCAAACGACTATAAACTCATGACTAGTCATTAAAAATAAAATAATATCACTACATTAGAGTGAAAATGGAAATGCATTGGGGTGACCCACCTTGAGAGGATTCTTCTTATTTATCTTATCCTGCAAAGTCGATCTGGGTACTGCATATTTTTAGGATGCCTTCCGAATCGACAATTTCCTCCTTCAGTGCGTTTTCCATATATATCGGATTATAGTTTTGGTACTCACGTCCACTAATTTTCTATCTTCGAGACGGACCCCCCATGGCCGAAGTTAGGTACACTGACTCAGTTATCGGACAAAATTCCCCAGAACTCCCTCAAAACACGAAGTAAAAAAATGACTTATCACTCACCTTCAAGAACAATAAACTATGAACATGAAACGGTAAGAGCAAGTTCTAAGATCACATCACATCAAAAACTACAATAGTTATAAAGCACACAAGCTGAAAAATGTCTAAACTGCTTGTTTACATTTTGATTTTTTCCATGGGAAAGTGATAAGAGTAACAAGCGAGGGGGAGATATCAACATTAGGCCCCAAAGACACCTGTTGAAATTGAGAAAAAACTGCAAGTTTTAATGACCCCTGAAGAGCACAGCTTCATCAGTACCACCAATATTTGAAATGGCCGAAGTTAGGAGACACGGCCGAAGTTGGGTACATCTACGGTACTTAGATGCAGCCGGTAACGCACCAAGGAGAAAAATATGTGATAAACAAGGGGACTTGTTGTGATGAGGTTGGGAACAAGTGATCAGGAACGCTATCTGTTTCTTTCCGCTATAACTACGTCCTGGAGCTCCACCAATCAGAACGCTTCTCGGGCTCCCAGATTCAGCTTTCAGCCCAGTGGTCCTCTCCCCCTACCACTTCCGTAGTAGTTCCTCAATCCTAGCTGAAAGTAGATGGCGCAACTGAGGCAGCCTCAAAAATGCTTGCCCACCGTTTTAACTTTGGCTTTCTTCTCTGTTAACTTGTCTCCGTTACTCTGTGCTAGTTGTGCCCCGAAGATTTTGGTTGATGTAGGTCACTTCTAAGGGTTCCAAAATCAATTTTGAAATTTTGAAAACGCCCTAACTCAAAACATTTTGATATAAAGGTATTGTTTTTCCTTCAATTTAAGATTCTATAGAATTTTTTGAGACCACCCGGAGCTCTGTAGGACAAACCGTTCGCGCTCTACGAGAATTTAAAGTTTGGACGTACGATAAATCAGAAACACGAGTGTGAATCGCAAAAGAGGCCTAATCTCCGTTCAAATTTTAGCTGACCGAAATGCGATCGATGTTTCTCTTCATGTTGGATGGTTGGTGGCTTTGCAGACGAGTGATCTATATAGAAAAATAAAAAGTAATAAGCCATTGTGTAATAATTTGCAGCGGTTTTTTTTTTCTTGGTCGATTCCAATTCAATAATGAACCATTGAAAATAATAAAACGAAAATATTCTCCAAGATCCAAATATCCACTCGCGTTTTATGTTCTAGACTAGCTTCCTCGTATCCATAACACAATTGTGTAGACGATTCGATGCATAGCTGATAATTCAAAGCTTCTGACTCCAAGTACCTTATTTATAATCACATGATGCCATTTATAGGGAGCAATCCAGAGTCCACTTAAAATTGTACCACACAACACTTGAAATTCCATCTATTTCGTATAGAAACAATAAAAGTTGGGCCTTATCTCAGTACGCTAAATTTATGGCTATTCTTAAGAGCACGAAGAGCTGATGTAAAATGCTACTTAGGCTCTTTGAACTTTTCGTGGATTCTATATATTTGTAAACGTTATTATAGGGCACTATTATTGGATTTGACTTGATTTGCTCATAAAAATAATCACAATACTTTGAAAAGACGGAGATTGGCGAGGCAGTAAACAAAATGGTGGACCAAAAACGAAAAACGGAATTCCCTTATCAGTTAATTTGTTTGCCTCAAAACTCGATTACTCAATAAGGAAACCCGGATTGCAGAGCTCTCTGGCGGGGATGCAATGAGTCAATTCTGCTCAACACTAGACAGTTTCATGCTCTCTGGTTGGTCAATCTCACGTGCCCACCTCCCTCGAAACACGTCACCCTCTCAAAAACACGGAGCAGACAACCGCTGATGCTCCTAATTGCTGCTGATTGGTGGGAAAGAGGGAGCTCCCACCTCTGTTTTATCGCGTACATGCAACTAGCACAGTACCTGTGATTGTGTCTTCTGCCACTAGCCAACTTACTCTTCAAAAAAAGAGGAACAAACTTTGATTTTTTAAAATTTTTTTATTGCCTGGGGTGCACATGTGCTTATGCTCCTATTAGTAGCCACCCCTGATCTCGCACTAAGAAGGTGAGAAGAATAACAAAAATAGTACGAACAACAGCGCAATATATTTCAATACTCTTAGGTATCGATGAATATTTTTCAATAAGTACATGAATGATTAACAAACGTGTTCTAATTATTTAATTTGGTTCTTATATTAACTTATAAATACTTAGAAAAATAATTTGATCACAATTTACTCATCAATAATTAAATAACCACAAAATTTTAGTAGGAATACAAAGATTGGCAGGTGAAAAAAAGCCACAACTTTGAAGTGAGCTTCACATCTTAACACGACTGCCGAAAACATGAGTTCGCAATTTCGTCAATACTTTGGAAAACACATGAGAGAGAGCAAAGATCGAAAACTTGATGAGAACGACGTTTTAACATAGAGAAGACCTTTTTTTTAGTCCCTCAAAATATATTGTTATATTATAGTTCTACCACAGAAATTCTGTATCCATGTGGAGCCATCTTGGGGGCGCCTATCGAGTCTGCCATCACAGGGAAATTGAAGCAGTGAGAAATTTTAGGTTTGAGTGGTGGCTGCACTGTGTTTCTGATTTAGAAATGAATTTTAAGATGCAGAAGGAGGGGAATTATGTCACTTTTGAGAGAAGAAATCTCTGAAAAAACATCATATTGACAGAAACAATGTAAAACCGCGTAACTTGAAAAAACAAAATTTTTCAGAAGACATAAAAATTTCCATTTTTTTCTTTTTAGAAATTTTTTACGCCTCCTGAAAAATTTCGTTTTTTTTTTTTTCAAGTTATGCAGTATATTGTTACTGTCGATAGGCAGGGGTATTTGTATGATGATAAGAGATAAGTAATTATATAAGAGAGCTGACTCTAAGAGAAGAATCCCAGGCTCCAATTGGGTCCATGGTACAAGCGACACAGTGCGATAGATTGCTGCAGCAGCGTACAGGAGCTTCTGAGTAGAGGTTATGAAGTTGCTCTCCCCACCTGTTCCATCCCATGTTGGAATAGATGGGAATGTTGGGAGCTGACGGGGCCAGGAAGGGAACGATCCTGTACAGGAACGATCCTGTACAGTGGCTCCAAACGTCTATAGGTCTGCCACAGAAACTTTGCATCCGTGCGGCGCCCCCTAGGTGGCGGATCCGCGAACCATAATGATCGAGTCAACCTTCCATGGAGAAACCTTGACACGGAAATTGGAGCCGTGAGAAATTTGATGTTCCTGTAGTGCCACAAAATTTCAATTTCGGAAATTTCAAGCTGGAGTAGGAGGGAAATCAAGTCCCTTTTTAGGGGAGAAATTCCTGAAACATTATCATAAGTGCGGGAATCTGCTTGATGATAAGAGATAAGTAGTTCTATGTTCTCCAGAAGAATGCGCCGAAGGGATGCAAAGTTTCTGTGGCAGACCTATAATTGGGAATTCGCTGTTAGAGAGAACTAAGCTAAGAAGAGAATGCCCAAGCCCCAGTACGTCATTGGGAGATTCTAATCCATCCAGAGCGAAGAGTCTCCATCTCAGCCCCACTCATCTCCTTAGCACGTTTAAGGTTGGCGATTGGTTATTGTGATCAGCTACTTCTTCGCATTTCTGTCCATTCACTTCCTTGGCTCAATGGTAGCGAGATCCGAATCAGGAATGTAAATATAGTTTAGGGCCAGTTCAAAAAAATCTGTAACCTTGATAGCTCCGTAACCCAATTGTGAAAATCGAGTTTGGTTTAACCTTTGGGTTGAAAAGATGAATGTTCAAATCTCGGGGTTGGGTTACCTTGATAGAATGGTTACGCTCTGAACTTCGAATTTGCTCATAGATTCTTGAAAATCAGACAGTTCCATGTTGTTCCACTTCATTTTACACCTAAAAATGGCAACTTTTTGGCTACACTGTCGCCAATGAAAAATTTCACCGAATTCCGTTAGCATTTTTCCTGAAGAGTTTATGGTGTGGGACAGATGAAAATTGGGTTGATTTCGGAAAATAAGTCTCCTGTTATTTTTGGTGGACAATCAAAATTATAATTTCAAAAAATAACTGGGAAAACGGACCTCTTCAACGTGAAGCGGAAACGCTCGCTGATTGGCTGTTCGGATCGCCTCTCCTCCCCTTATTGCAAGACGAAACGACGAAATTGTGTTATCTAGGAGGAAAGTTATGAAACAAAACCAGGGGAAACCTAACTTTCCTCATCTTGCTTTTTCTATTTTTAGGACGTCCCACAGTAAGACTTGGGCGTCCTTATGCGATCGATCTGGGGTGAAGTTGGACAAAACTCCACAGAAAAAAAAGAATAACCACACAGTAATCCGTTTTAGACCATTATGAATCCAAATCCGCGAAAAAAAAACCATAGGTGTATGTCTGTGTGTGTGTGTGTGTGACAAAATCTTGTGTCGTCTGCACAGGCCTTAGTACTCAACCGATTTTCGTGGTTCTTTTTTTGTTCGACGCGGAAAACTATCTAGTTGTGCACTACGGCGCGGGAATTTTGGATTTTGCCTTTTAAGAGGAGGAAAGGGGGGGTTAATGCTCAAAAAACGTGCGTTTTTGGGCATAATCTTGTGTCGTCTGCCCAGGCCTTAGTTCTCAACCGATTTTCGTGGTTCTTTTTTTCTTCGACGCGGAAAACTATCTAGTTGTGCACTACGGCGTCGGAATTTTGAATTTTGCTTTTTAAGGGGGTGAAAGGGGGGTTATTGAAAACTCTGCCCAGGCCTCAATTTCCAACCGATTTGTGTGTTTCTTTTTTTGTTTGACTCAAATAACTTCCGACTTGTACATGATTTCACCAGAGTACCAAAATTCGCAAGGGAGGGGGTGAGTGGGGGGATAATATTCACAAAATATCCAATTTTTCAATATTTTGGTTCCGTTTCTGTATTTTAATTTTACCCAACCTTTGAAATTGAGGAAAAATTCTCATTTCACCTCCAGATTTTTATGAATTATTCTCCGTGCCACCATGGAACTAATAGTGGTGCCACCATGGTGCCAGGACACCATAAACCGCATATTTCGTATTTTTTTTTTTTTTTTTTTTTTGGTGTTTCACCTTGAATACGGATGTGAACCTCGACGGACTGCCTACTAAACCTAATAGATGAAAGTTCAATGTTACGACGTATTTCCGCTTTGGTACCAGACTGGCACCATTGGTGGAGGGGGTGGGTGGGGGGTGAACTCGAATTCGCATGTTGGGTATCGTAGATCATGGATTTTAAAATGCTCTTCAGATTCGAGGCTCCCATGCCGCTAGAAATGTTATGGTGGATAAGGGTGAGGGGGGGGGGGGGGTCACTATTTCTTGCCTAAAGTAATAAGTAAATTACATCGAGCGAAACAGTTTTATCGCTTACCAACTGGTTAAACTGATCTAATGCTTATCCAATGGGACGTCCCCTGGAATGCATGCATTACTAAACAATATGTTTTGTGATACGGTAGATATGTTGTAACTGTAACCTTGGGATATTTACTCTAATTTTCTTCACTGAATGAAACATTTCGTCTTTTCTACGTTGATCTAAATAAATATAATCAAAAAAGTAATTGTTATAAGTAAAGACTTTCCACAATTTTCAATCTTATTGATAATGGTTACAGAATTTTTTTTAAAGAACCCAAATTTATTTTTATTAATTTTTTTCGTATTTTTTATGGAGTCTGAAGTACCTATTGGTGGAATTAATTGCAAAATTTCCTTCTACCTCTATTTTTGGTTTCTTTTTTAGAGTATTTTTCAATAAATTGGGAAAATCTTTTCATCATTCAAATGTTTTTAATTCTTGCCTAATTTGTATACACGCTTACCCATTTATTATTTGTTCTTACAGTATTGTCGAAAAGTGAGGAATCGTTTGAAGAAAGAAGGAAAGCCGCCAAGCGTCGCGTTTTTTCATCCTTACTGCAATGCTGGTGGTGGAGGAGAACGAGTTTTGTGGTGCGCTGTGAAGGCTGTGCAAAAGAGGTAAAAGTGCAAACTAATCTTCATTATTACCCAATTGTAACCAAACGTACTTCCGTTCAGAAGGAATAGAGAATACGTTGAGAGGTGGAACCAGTCATTTTCTCTTCCTCACTACCGAAGGTAAGGAAGCTTTGTATTCGTGTGTTGTGCCAGAGAACAGCACCTCCAGCTACAAATGGTGCTTCTCTTCTTCTTCTTTCTTCTTATGTTTTGATGACACAGAGTATTCTATGAAGTGTCACCGGCGTCGGAAATGTGGAATTTGGGGTTTTTTTTAAAGAAAGAGTTTGTGGCTGTAGTGTGGGGGCAGCTTTTTTACAGTTATATGTAGGATATGTTGCTTTCGGCTACCAAAGAACAGATGTATCCGTAGAGTGCTCTCAGGTCCGTAAGCTGTAGAGGATACTTGAGGTGTTGTTGTATGGGTAAATGTTGGCTCAGGCAGAGATATGAGTAGAGCGAGGATCGGAGGTCAATAGTCATGCTGCAATGGTTTAGGAGATGATCCAGGTCTGCGATCTGCTCTTGAGGGCATGTAGGACAATATGGATTCTGGCGTTTCCTCATCAAGAACTGGAATAGAGGGGTGTTGCCATGGCCGATGAGAAAGCGATTGATGGTTGTGATGAACCTGGATCGTTGGTCGAGTCACGGTACCAAGGTTGGGCAGTGGGATCCTCGATTATACCTCTGGTCCAGTGGCCGACCACCTGGGTTCTTTCCAAGGTCAGGTTTTTCCAGTATTCACTAAGCTTCTGCTTCAGGTGTTTCACAAGGGCTTGATACGTGAGTAAGCCCTTTTTTGGAGGCGCTCCGGGATGTCTGGCAACAGATTTTGCCGTATTATCAGCAGTTGTGTTTCCAAAACATTGTACATGTGAGGGTATCCATTGGAACCTTATGGAGGCAGCTCGGTCTCTTCTCAGGCAGCGCACCAGTCGCAGGATGTTCTGAGTGGTGAACGGTGGGGTATCACCCTCCCTGATGTTTTTGAGGGACTCAAGCGCGGATCTGGAGTCTGAAAAGATAACGGCGTCGTTTGGAGAGAGAGGGTCGTCTAGCATACGTTGTAGCGCGTTGGATATGACCACGAGTTCTGCGTTGAATACACTGGTGCATTCATTTGGTCCGATTCCCTATAGTCCGCTGAAGCTGTACTCCCATCATCCAATTTAGACCCGTCAGTGAACAGTCTATCACCGTGGGTGTCTCGAGGGTAGGTGCGCTCGATGAAGTCCAGAGCAAGGATCTGCAACTGAATGGGCTTGTAATTCGACTTTTTTTCAATGGAGGGGATGGTTGTAGTGACATGCAGGTTGTCATGTGGGTCGTGCCTGTAGGCACCAATGGTGCTGAATTGGTGAGATCACGTGATAGCAGAGTTAGCGTAGGGATCAGGAATCTATCTAAGGAAATGGTACTTATCTCAGGAATTTGTCGTAGGGAGGGTATTATTTTTAGAGTTTTATTACATGACTGAACTTAGTGATTTTAGTGGGCAAGTTTAAACTTTGATCTCTTTTAAGAATGAGCAGAACACTACCGACTTAGATAATTATAATTATTGTGATTATAATTAGTGTGATCTACACTGATTCATTCGTAGTTAAATTCACCTGCAGAAACTGGAAAAAGTTAGTAGTCTCGCCGCTTCTTATTGCTGACACCCACCAATTTTTTTCAAAACAAGTTTAAACTGTTCAAATTTCTCCATTTCGGTTTATTTGGAATCGATAGTATTGAATTTTTAGAATTTTCAGAGACCACGCGGAACCCTGTAGGGCAAACCGTTCGCTCCCTAAGAGAATTTAAGGGTTGGACGTACGATAAATCAGAAGCACGAGTGTGTATCGCAAAAGAAGCCTAATCTCCGTTCAAATTTTAGCTGACCGAAATGTGATCGATGTTTTTCTTCATGTTGGCTGGTGGTAACAATGGCGAAGCCTTGTTCTTTGCAGACTAGTGATCTATATACAAAAATAATAAACCATTGTGTAATAATTTGCAGAGTTTTTGACTACTGTTGAGTAGGTAATTCTGATATGGTATTTTTGGTTTATCACAAAAGCACCTTACAACAAAAATGTGAAAATTTAAGATTTATTTTTGAGTGAAGTTTTATAGTGATAACCTACCTACTTACTAGGTACCTACACCATAAACTTGGACCGAGCAATGTTTTAATGCCTCATCGAAATGAAAAAAATTATAGATCAACTAGGAAGTGAATTCTTCGCTAGAATAACAATCCCATCAGTGGCGCCTCCTCCAGGCAAACATAGCAAACACTGATTGCCTTACTAAAAATAAGCAAAATGAATAAATTAATTTTTTTGAGATTCTCCTATATTCCCATTTTTCGCAAGTAATATAATAGCCAATTTTGGAAAATTTTAATATAATTTAGGTATTTTTTCATTATTACCAAGTAAATTAGATGAAATAGGAGAATGGAATAAGAAAGTACGTATTTTGCCTTGGATACTAGCCCGCAACACACCATAGAATTGGAGAGGTCGGTAATGTAGATGATTGCGGATGATAAGTTAACTAGCACGGGGCAAAGCGATGCAAGGCAAGCAGTTCAAAAAAATGAATTTTTCGGGGCTGTTTAGAATGAGAGGCGACGATCGGCGGGTGGTCGTCGCAGTGTCAAGTATTACCATACCCCCACTACCACGCTATCAGCTGTTGCAAACAATCGGAGAACTGTTTCGTGACCTTGAAAGCAGAGAAGATGAGCCACGGATACTAATTAACCCATGCATGGCAAGACATAACATATCCATCCAACCACATTATCTCAAGGAAGGAAAACTTAGTTTTTTCACCACCGCAAATAGCGGCTGCCTGGCGCTGACTGGTGTCCCGTTCCCGAGTTTACTGTACCTAATCGTTTTTCTTGTTGATAGGTACCTACTTGGAAATAATTGCATAATATTGTCGTTGGTTTACTTTTGAGGTTGTAGCTAGTACTACGTATATTTTGAAAATCGAATATAAAAAAATCCGTCCGTCTGCGGAACTTTCCTTAATTAGGTATCATGGACCGATTTTGATGAAATTTGGTATAAGAGCTCCATTTGGGGTCTACTTGTGCCCCGAAGGTTTTGTCAGTCACTTCTGAGCGGTGAAACATTAGGGCTGTAACTTCTTAAGGCCCCCTCTCTCGAAAACTCTTTATTGTTATTTTTAATCTAAGGTAGACCTCATTCTGAGAATTTTGTTACCAACCGCGACCTTCTAGCGTGTGTAAATCTTTTCCTATGAATTTTTAAAGTTTCGACCGTTTATGACGTCACGCGCCCCTCTCGCCTGGGCGGGACCCCCCAGCCCACTGTGACGTCATAAACGGTCGAAACTTTAAAAATTCATAGGAAAAGATTTACACACGCTAGAAGGTCGCGGTTGGTAACAAAATTCTCAGAATGAGGTCTACCTTAGATTAAAAATAACAATAAACAGTTTTTCCTACCTAGGCGCACACCCTATTGAACTGTAATCAAATTTCTAAACCAAGGAATTCTTTATTTCTTCAAATGGAGTGTGAAGGGTTTATTTCATCTAAATAAACAACATTTTGAAGCAACAACATGATTGGTAGGTAGTGACGAGGGTAAAGCTGACGCTTTATCTTCAGAAAAATAATAAACCTTTGTGTAATAATTTGCAGCGTTTTTCATTATTGTTTATTCTTCTGTGACTGGCCAAGCTGTTTGCCTCACGAATATTCTCACAAGACGCCCCTGAATCACATGTGGAATAAATTTTAGTTTTCTTTCAAAATTCACCAGATTAGATTGGAGGACTAGGCGAGGGGTTGGAGGGAAGTGGTACAAGAATGAGCTAACAGGTAGCGTCAGTTGTGTCTCGTCCTTTGCATCAGCTGAACCCTCCTCTGTTCCAGGGCTTGCCAACATACAGCGAAGTCAAATAGTGGATTCTGATCAAATTTTCAGGGATGATACTACATTTTAACCTCATGACTCTTCTATTAGTTTCATCAACATAGAACAAACTACTTACCATCCTATCAGCTGTAGGCGTGGACGTCTCATGCAACACAAGGGACAATCGCGACTTCTCAATCGTGTTGCTGTTTGCTGGCTCGGTGTTGGAACTCCAGCGGTTTAGTCTAATCTCTTACGTCAGCTACAATTTCAAAGGAAATTAGGCCACTTTTGCGATTCACACTCGTGTTACTTATTTATCGTACGTCCAAACCTTAAGTTCTCATAGGGAGCGAACGGTTGGTCCTACAGAGCTCTGGGTGGTCTCATTCGATTCTAAAAATTCAATACTATTTTAAATTGAAGAAAAAACAATAGGTACCTTGATACCGAAATTTGTTGAGCTAGGGCGTTTTGAAAATGTCAGCCCTTATTTTTCAACCCTTAGAAGTGACCTACATTAACCAAAAGCTTCGGGGCACAACTAGACCCCAAATCGAGCCCACAAACCAAATTTCATCAAAATCGGTCCACGGGAACTGAGGAAAGTGTTGCGCACGGCGGACGGACGGAAACATTTTTATTCGATTTTCGGATTCTACGTACCTTGAAACGTAAACCAATAAATTTTGAGGGGGGTTTAAAAATTTTCGTGGTCGATTCCAAAGGTTCATTATTGAAAATTATAAACCAAAATAAGTAAAAAGTTGTACCTAAATTTGACATTTTCAAGGATTTTTGAAATTCATTAGTGTATTTACCTTGGGAATTGGAAAACTAAAAGATTGCCGCTGGAATCATCCAAATCGACCTATAAATGCCAGAGAAAATTGGGAAAACCAGTTTATTCACTGACTGAGACCCCCTAAGAAATTGAAATGGAAAATTCTGAAATTGGTCGGCAAAATTCCGAATTGGGCTTGGAAAAGCTGTATACAGCTTTTCCAAGCCCAATTCGGAATTTTTTTTTTATTCGGAAGTAAATGCTATACATAGTATTTACTTTTAACTAGAATTAGTAATGAATAGTGATCAATAGAGCTCGGCAATATATGCGAAATAAAACCTCAAAATATGCACGTAGATGCCCAATATATGCATTTGTACATATGCGCGAAAAAATCCGAAAATATGCCTTCAAAATATGCGCAAGGCATTTTTTGAACAATTGAATAATAAGTGGGAAACAAAGTCTTTTCAGTACATAGTTACTTGTATTTATTCAATTTTTTTTGTATCTACATTTTTATACAAAATCATTTTATACAATTTTTACAATAGTTTTAGTCAGTTTTTAGACAAAACATTTAATTGTTAAAATATGTTAGCTTGTACTACCAAGTGCTTTTCCAAATTTTCAGTTGTAAAAGATTTTCTCAAATCGTGCAATAATAGTTTCAAATGGGAGAATGACCGCTCCACATCTGCTGAGACAATTGGTAGATATTTGAAACACTCCACTTCTTGAGGAGTGTATGACCAATTGCTGGTGTTGGGTGAGTCGCCTTCCAACACTTTCGCCAACACACCGACAGTTTTCCAGCCAGGATTTCGTTTGAGTACACACTCTAATTTTTCTCGAACGGTTTCACCTGTTTTTCCGGGCCATGATAACGCCTCCTTCTGAAAATCTTCCACGAATTTCACAGTTTCTGTCAACTCCTTCCCTTCAGACTGAAATTAGAGTCTGAAGGGAAGGAGTTGACAGAAAAGTCAGGATTGTTCTATGATGGGATTCCCACGTAAGCTCCAAGGATAAACAATAGTTGGTTGGGTTTTTACGGTTGAGGTCGTCAACCGATGGAGGTCAGGATTTGGACTCTTCAATTGCATTTTTGCAAAACTGGGAAGGAAAAATTGATTGGAGGAAATAGCTGACAAAACTGGAAAATAATGGTCAAGAAATGCCCATTATATGCACTTGTACCAAAAACTGCAAATATATGCACGATGAATTTAAATTTGGAGCGACAAAATGGCTTGAATATGACTTATTTGGGCTCCTTACAGCTTGGGCATATCGCAAAAAAAAATATGCAAATATGCGAAATGCCGAGCCCTAGTGATCAAGTTCCTACTAAGTTAGATGTCAAAATGAGCATCTTTTTGCCTTCAAGTAACCTTCTTTCTGGTTTTGCCTTCAGATGTCCAATCCCTGAAGATTTCTGATGGCTTTAGCTAGTTTGCGTTTTTCAACGCTCATTTATTCGTTGATTCCTAGTAGAACCTAGATATGACTTGCTGTAGTATAACTTATTAACACTCGCCGAATGATCTTCATGCAATAACAACCTTGTCGTTGTCCTCAGATTCCCAGGTTGGAAGATAGTGGTTTACACTGGAGACCTGAACGCGTCGCCCGAAGCCATAGTTAAGAAGGTCCGCCAGACTTTCAACATCTCGTTGGGGGACGGCGTTCAATTCATTTATCTTCACCAAAGGCGGTGGCTGGAAGCGGATCGTTACCCTTATTTTACCCTTCTGGGCCAAGCCGTTGGTTCAGTTATTCTTGGGATCGAGGCGTTGATTGCTTTCCTTCCTGGTGAGTTTATACTTATTTCAAGTTAAGGGGACACATATGTCATTTTGGTTTTTTTCGCGATATTTGTTCAATGGTTCGTCTGATTTTTATGAAATTTTAAGGGACTAATCCTCACTATATTCTGGTTGGATGGTAAAAATCTGAACTACCATCCAAAAGAAGTTACAATTCCAAACTTGAGCCTAAACCTAATTTTTTGATATAAATGTTCCTTTTTCTCTCAGAATACTCAAGCTATCGGTCTGAAATTTTGGCAGCACCATCAGTATACTTAGTGAACCAAAGTTGATGAACAAAGTTTTTATGAAGTTCACAGAAAAAAAGTTAAGAGGGTTCTACATTAAATGTAGTGAACACATTAAAAAAGTGTGAAAATTCAAAATATCGCTAAAAATTATTTAGCGATATTTTGAATTTTCACACACTCAAATTTAGGCTCCATGACGTTATTCGGCAAAACCCTCCATCAGAATTATAGATACATACTAGAAGAACATCCTGTAAAAATTTGGTTCCAATCGGATGAATAGTTCCTGAGAAAAAGGAACAAATAAGCTCAAAAACGTAATTTTTCAGGAGAGCGGTTTGAATCAAAAATGCGCTTCTTGGGCGGTCAGGTTTATCGAAATTCGAATGAATGTTCCTGCCTGTTTTCAACCAATGGAATTGCGGTATCAACTCTCGATAGTTCAACATCGATATATATCGAATAGAATACATCGTTTAGCATCGAAACCTCAAAGAATGTGTGTATAGATACACACATGTCACAGAGTACCGGAGACAAGTTAACAGAGAAGAAAGCTAACGTTAAAATGGATGGCAAGCATGGATAAGATGGATATTATATTCAGGGGGATCGCGACGGCAGCGCAGCTTGTGCTAACCCACGGCAATAAAGGGGTGGGGGAAGAATCTGGACCCGTTCCAACTTCTTTTCAAATGTTTTCCCGTTCCCGCTTCTTTTTGAATGTCGGCTCGTTCTCGCTCGTAGCTACAATTTTTCTATTTTTCATCACTTGAATTTGAAGAACAACTTGTAACAATTTTTCATGCAAACCATGAAAAATTTTACAATTTGTTCTTCAAACCTAAGTGATGAAAAATAGAAAAATGGCCAAAAAAAAAAAAATAACTTGAAAATTAAATGATACCCTTCTTTGTCTGTGGATTAAGGATTATAGATATCAATCAACACAGTTGATGAGGATAGTACAGATTTTATTCTTTGTTATTTTGATAACTAATATCAATACCATTATAAGAAAAATGTAAACAATACAATGTAGTTATAGAGGTCTTACTTTTATCAACTACAAACAATTTTGAAGGAACGTCGTTTTCTCATTCAATTGTAATTTGCACTACTTACAAGGAAGTTATTCACATAATTGTTATCTACTTCAGAGTTTGACGAACAACACTATACTATGTACATAGTATCTATCAGTTGATGTTTTAGGTGGGTATTTTGAGACTTCTGGTTGAGTTTGTAAAGGTTGAATTTTAAATAATTTACTGAAATTCGCTGTTAAACAGACTTACTTGAAATTTACCTGGTTGAAGAAAAGATTGATTGATTTGTTTATTTACTAATCTGTACATTATCGGACCCATTGGTCCGCTCTTCCAAATATACAGAAATAAATTTACCATTTCATACAATCAGGCTTAGCCTTACATAACAATGAAGACTTAATTATAAAATACATTGAATGAGGAATTTCACCATGTCGGAATTTCCTATTTTTGACCCCAAAATCGGATTCAGCACCTCTAAAAACCCCCTCAGGCAAACTTTCAGCCCGAACTTTCTAATTTACAAATAAACAAAACAGTGTAGAAAATACGAATGTTTAAAAAAACCGGGAAAATGACGTCATGCTGGAATAGTTCATTTATGGCCGCTTGAAGCGCTGAGATCGAGAAATCCATAGTCCCCAGATGCAAAATTTCATGAAACAGTAAAGTTCGAAATCGAAAAACTGAAGAAAAAAATAGAAAAAGCGAGATGGGGAAAATTAGGTTTCCTCTGTTTTTGTTTGATAACTTTTCTCTTTGAAAACACGATTTCGTCGTCCCAATGGGCAACACTGGAGGAGACGGCGATCCGAACAGCCCAATCAGCGAGCGTTCCCGCTGCACGTCAGTTTTCCCGGTTAGTTTTGAAATTAAAAATTTTGACTGTCTCCCAAAAATAACAGGAGACTTATTTTCCGAAATCAGCCCGATTTTCATCTATCCCACACCATTAACTATTCAGGAAAAATGCAAACAGAAATCGGTGAAATTCCTCATTTCAAACAACTCAAAAAATGAAATTAACTTATAAATAAATAAATAAATAAATAAATAAATCATGTCACTTCTCATACGTATCTACATATCATGGATTACTAAAGTATTACAAAATCACTTCTATCTAAACGTCTATTGGTTTACGTTTTTTCATAAATTCAATATACAGTGTCTTAAATTGTTTTACTGTCTTAGCTTCTATGAAGATGGAAGTATTATTATTATATAACCTAATAGCTTCAATTAAATAGGATTTACTGTATAGTTCAGTTCGATGAGTGGGGACTCGTAGTTGTTTATTTGAATATCGAGATTGACTCGAATGGGACCTGACTTCTGAGGTCTTTTGAAATTGATCGAACAGGTACACAGGCTGTTCTATTCTAAGAATTTTATAAGTGAAAGTTGCTACAGACAATTCTCTTCTTTCTTTATATTTCAACCACTCAAGTTTATCAAAATATGGCGTCACGTGATCATTATAATTTAAATAAAAAATAAAGCGAATTGTTGCATTCATGGCGGTTTGCAGTTTTCTATTATTTTTTTCAGACATATCCGTAAACACACTTGGTGCATATTCGAAATATGGTAATATCAATGATTGAACAAGTCTAGCTTTGACATATTGAGGAAAGTGGAATGCAAATTTCCGCAATTGATATAGGGCCTTATAGGTTTTTTTTACGTACAGACGTTACTTGTGAATCCCATGAATGAATGAATGAATAAATGAAAATATGTTTTATTATTACGGATAAATTGAACATAAATATAGAAAGTAAACATAAAGAAATGCCAATAGGTATACCTGTCTGTCAGAGTTTGCAATGTTGTAGTAACTTACATAACTACTTGGAGAAGCATAAAAACAATTAACACCAGATCAACTTCACAACTTACAATACAAATTTAACAATATATATATATGTACCCAATTTGTTGCAAAACAGAAAAACACTTTACATATATCTTAATTACATACTCTCTTCATACTAGATAACTACCAATTGAACTCCCTCACAAGCTCTGCGCGATAGAACCAGGCCCGCTGGCAGTGACCTACTAGATTTTTCAAATTTTGCCCATTTAAAACACTAATTATGTCCTCTTGAGTTAGCTCCATTTTTCCGAAGGCCGCAATTCGAAAGTCCCTCAGCACACGACACCTTCCAAGGAAATGGGCCACATCTTCTGGCTCCTGGAGGTTGCACAGGGAGCACTCTTGCCTCAACCTCGGTTCTCTCTCATAAGGACGGGAGTTCAATGAAAGAAGTGCACCCCTCAATTTGATGAGCCATCTGGCTGCATGAAACGGATACACTTCATCCCCCGAGACCAGGCTGGCACACCGAAGGTCTAGGTTAAGCTGGCTGTACATGGGGTTACTTGAGTGCAATGCCCTCTCCCTCTGCACCTCCTTCCAGGAAGCCCCAACCTCCTCGATTATGCGATTGAGCTGGCTCTGGAGGGTCCCTCTGCTCTGAGAAAAACCGTCATACTCGCATCCGTTCTTGTCGGCCAGATCATTCAGGCCCTTCTGCAGTGGCGGCTCTGATAGATCATTACAGGGTAGGCGACAAACGTAAGCTTAAAAGGGGGGGGGGGGTCGGTAGATGGACTCATGGAACAAGAAAGCTACTGAATCTCAGACAACGATGCAATTTCAATGAACTGACAATAATTTCATGAATTTATTGATCACTAATTTATTTATGTTAATCAATGATACATCTGGTGCTCAGCAAGCCCTTTCAATGTATAAAGGGCCAGTAACCAGGACACGCCCCGGGGAGGCGCACCAGATCCGTGTCCCACCCGATCCACCCCAACCACCCATCCATGTGGATCTTACCAAAAGACAGATTAACCATTTTATAGGAAACTGAAGGAAGGTACGTTTGGTCCCGTCAGTAGCTTACTTGTTTGAAATTAGGTGACTTTGGTAAACTAGGTAATTTGCATTATCACAGCATAATTGTTTTTTTCAGACTGTGTTATCAGACCTCCTTCAGTCTATTGACTTCATTATTATACTTCCAATAACTCAACCACTCTTAAATATTCCTCTTAGTAGGGGTTAAATACCTAATGATCCTATAAGATCAGAGATACCATCGTACATACTAGATATGGCATGCATCTGAATTGGGATCTGATCTAGGTAATATTATATATATATGTGGTAGCACCCATCCTACAAGAGAGGCGTTGTCCTACAGGCTTTGTTAGTAGATGAGTCCAATCTTCCAATCTTTAAGATAGGCATACTTCTCTATAACTACTTCATGACTAGAGTTAGAAGATGAGATCAATCTTTCTGCCTTTAAGATAGGCATACTTCTCTATAACTACTTCATGACTAGAGTTTGAAGATGAGATCTATCTTTCTGTCTTTAAGATTAGCATAATTCTCTATAACTACTTCATGAAGAGCCCCATTCGCTTTTAAATCCATCAATAATCTCTTTTCTATGGAAAACGTCGCCAATGCACTAAGTCTTTCTTGGCCCATCGTATTTCTCAAATACGTTTTTACCCGTTTCAAGCATGAGAAGCTTCGCTCTGCGGACGACGAGGAAGATGGTATTGTTAAAATCAATGAAAAGAATTTGTGACCCTCGCCAGGGCCGTCCCTAGGTTTTTCGGGGCCCTAGGCAAACAGTTTCCGGGGGCCCCCCTATATCTCTATATCATTGAATGCAGTGGGAAAAAAGTAACATCCAGAACCAGAAACGATAATTTTTAATTAGGTATAGGTATCACAAATAGGAAGGTTCATTACAAGAAGCCTCTTCAGTACGTTGTTCCATCTCTCAGTCTCACTTCTAATCAATCTTTGGTTTTCGGCGTCAATGGTTCTGCCTGAAGCTAGATCATTCTCCAGGTGGATCCATTTATCATAGGAAAGGATGTGATCAGAACTGACTTCGTGATCCCTCAACTTAGCAGATAAATTCTTCCAGTCGTTGACGCCTGCTGAGACTAAACCAAACTCCATCTTTTTAGAGAAAATCTTACAGCAAAAACAGAATACTTTATCAGTGGACGTAGAATACAAAAGCCACCGACGCAAGATAGATTCCTTATTAGGTAGCTGACGATTGTAATGCTTTTCACTAAAATGACGGCCACCAGGATCACGTGGGAACAGGATCAATCGGGTTTGAGAAGGCCCCTTTCTAACAAGACTGTCCACAAAAGAAGGAGGGAGTGTTTTGGGCCACAAGGCTGGATCTTCGCTAAGTATTCGGAATGCGACTACATCGGGTGTTTCAGTCCTGTCAACCTGAACGTCTGCAGAATCCTGCGAATTACCTTCAGAAGAGGGATGAATGACTAGATGAGGAGGACTTTCTGGTGTGGCACAGTCAGACATGGGAGGGATAGATGAGCTTGGTATTGCTAGTTCTCCTGATACTTGGGCGGAAACAGGAGGTTCAGCCTGTGCTTTTTCTGGGATTGCAGAGTTAGGACCGTGAGAAGAAAAAGTATATGGACCAAGCGCTTCAAGGGGTGCACTTGTTCCCGGAATACCAGCCCCTGTGACTTCCTGGTCGCCAGTAGGCGAGGAGGGCTTGAAATATCGAGTGAGTTTAGATTTAGCTTTCAGCTTATCCAATTGCTGTTCTTTTTCCAATTTCATCTTTCTTTTTAGAGCGCCAGAGGAATACTTTCTATTGTCGGCCATTTTTGACGTTATCAGTCACTACAACGTTCTAAAACTAGTAAATACTCAAATAACACAGTTCAAATCCAAAACAATTGAAAAAAAAAAGCATAGTAAACGTATTATACGAGAGTCAACTGCTGTAGAGAAACTCAAGTCTCAAAAATTACGAGTGACCTCCCAACTTTATCAGGATCACAGCAGTATTTATGAACTAAATATCTACTCTTTAGTAGATTATCACAGAAAGGTAAAAAAATATTGCAGGATTCACGTAGGTAGAATTCTTCAAGTCAATTTAGGTTCTGAAGACTAGTGAAACAGGAGACCAGTGGATCAGGGAACATTGGAGGATAGTCGATTCGTCCAAAAAGTCTTGCCTTGCTTGCCTTTCGAAATAGTCACTCCTCTTGTCATGGCACGAAGGCCAAAAAGCAGCAGCCATAGCTGGAAAATACACGCTTAAAATATAGACTAGTAGGTACCTCACTAATGTACCAAGTAGGCAAAAATAAAGTTCCTCTCAACGGTTCTTCAAGTAAAATGAAATGTAGGCAAGATAAGTAGTACCTACCTACCTTTTCAACAAATCATCTGAGCACTTGATAAGGGTTTCTTCTTCACTTCATATTTAGGTGTCTACTTATTGCCGCGAGAGATGTATAAGTTGCACTCCGTGAAAAAATGAAAAAACATAAAAAGATAAACTTCTCAAACTTTTAGATCTTACTGGAAGGTAAACAATATTATCAAGAGAACAAGCCGAATAAACCAAACTCAAAATGAGAAACTGACTAGCCTTATCACCTTATCAAACAAGATTATGACCTTATTCTCCTTCTTCTTTGTTTTCTGCCGACCAATTTTATCACTCTTCTGTCACCCTACCTACCTCCAATTGGAGAATCCATCCATCCATCCTACCTACCTCCGTGTACTCCGTTCCGTCCACTTTAGTTTTTCCATCCATGGCTGGGGGCCCCCGAGCGGATGTGTTATTTTCGCGATATCTACTCGTTTTTTTCTGCCCTCTGCTGGGGGCCCCCCTGCACCTCGGGGCCCTAGGCGACCGCCTAGTCCGCCTGCCCCAAGGGACGGCCCTGACCCTCGCTAAGTACGCCTTGTAAATCCTTTTCAACCAGATATTTCAGAATATTTTGTGGGGACAGTTTGTTCATGTCTTTATCGTGATAGATGAATGATAACTCATTTTTCAATTTAGTTAGATCTAAGAATAAAGAAGGATAGGCAGTGCTAAGTGCTTTCAATGCGTCAGAAGGGAAGTTATCACAGTATTTTGAAAAAGAGGAAGTATCTGCCAATTCAAAAAACTTCAGCTTATTCATATCACCAAACCTTAAAGATATTTGAGAGGTAATAAAATCAATAATTTCAAAATATAAACGTTTTAAATTAAATTTATGCGATTCTGGATTTGACACTCCTCTTTTGCAAGGAATATCTAAGGTTTGAGATATCAGGTCATAGAATTTTTGAAAATGGTCTTCACTTCTCTTAATTTCAATCAAAATTTTGGTTTCATTAATTTTTCTCAAACAGTACGTGACATCCAGAGATTTTTTCTGAAGCACATCAAAAAGAATATCAGTATGGATGAATATGTCATTGAAAATTTGTGCCATAAATGCAAAATCAAAATCATTAAATTTTCCCAAAAATCCATCTGCTCCAAGAGTGGTTTCATTCGTGGAGGACGGATCTTGGATTAATTCCTGAAAAACTAGTATGAAACTTTCCCACTCTGATGTTATCAATGATATGACTCTGGACCTAGAGCACCACCTAGTCGCTCCGACTTGTGGTACTCTCCTCTCAACAATTCTATCAACTACCTGTGTCCTTGTTGACGAACCATGAAAATAAGTGGAAATTCCAGAAAGGGTAGCAAAAAATATACGGCATTCGCGAATTCCTTTACAGCTGTCTTGAAGTACGAGATTAAGTCGATGAGCATAGCAGTGAACAAACAATGCTTGTGGGACAACTTCTTTCACTTTACTCTGCAGACCATTCAGATGACCAGACATCACACTAGCACCGTCGTAACACTGGGCAACAAGCTTATCCTTATAACTGTACTTCGAAAGTTGATTGTTGAGATGTACAAACATACTCTGAGCATCTCGGCCTGTACTAACATCAACGAAGCCCAGAAAATGTTCAACAATTTCACCAATAGGATTAACGAATCTAACAATCATGGTACATTGGCATTTTTGGGTGATATCAGTAGTGTCATCTACTTGAATAGAAAAGAATGGAGCCCCATCAATAGCACATGTTATTGATTCCTGCAAGACTGTGTTTAAAACTTCAATAATTTCATTCTGTATAGTTTTGGAATTTCCAGAAAAAATGGACTTCATAGAATTGTAATGAATTTTCACATCAGCTGAATTGTGATCAATAAGAGTTTGTAATGTCTCAACGTAATTACCTTTGTTCAAAGATGTTGTTGATTCATCATGACCCCTGAAAGGCTGCTCAGTTTTTCCAAGAAGAATAACTGTGTCTATTATATTTGCCATTACCCTACGATTCAGACTAACTTTATCATTAAATGCAGCCTTGCTGATTTTATGATGGACATCAAGCATTTCGGCAACGGTTGAACAGTTATTTTCGAGTCTTTTCAGACAAACTGTGGCACCTAAATGATCTTTCGAGTCATTGTGTTTTTTTATGGCAGTAGATACATTTTTGAGGTCAGAATAGCCACAAGAATTCCACGGACTTTTACAATTATTCAGCAATAAACACGGCCAACAGAATAATGCATTTTTGGAAGAACTTATACAAATCCATTTGTATTTATCGAGCCAGGATCTAGTGAAAGTACGAGTATAGGTTTTACCTTGTTTGTGGTCGTTACTAGATAAATTAACTTGCGGAATTGGCCGTCCATTTCTCACCAAGATTTGCTTATCTTCTTCTTTCCATCGCGAGAATGGCTGATCAAGCAGGGCTAAAATAACATCCATCACGATATCACGATCACAAACGCGAATGCCACCGAGAAAATTAAAACGGAAGGTAAACAGTCGAAGGCAAAGGGCAAAAAGTTCAGACCGAGTTCTGATAAGAAAGGAGGGGAAGGGTAAATACGAAGAAGGCATGAAGTACAGAGTTGCCAACCCTATGGGTAGATTTCTCCATACTCAAGCCTAATTAACCCTTGAAAAATCCGAGATTAAGAGTGAAAATCCTTACGTTTTATAAATACTATACAAAGCTCGAGAGTTCAAAAATGAATCAAGTCAAAAAATCCCTTGATTTTGATGAAAAATCGGTTATTTGGGATGAGAACCAAAAATTCGTAGATATACGGATTTATCAGTAGGGTTGTCAACTCTGGGAGAAGTTAACACAGGGGTGGCTTAGCACTCTCAGTGCGGATGTCTCCATATGGAGACGCGCTCGCCCCCAACCCCTGACGGGCGTCTCCATTTGGAGACGTTGTGAATGTGAGCGCTCCTCAAGTTTGAATCACTCGTAGTGAGGGTGAACAGCCTTGAGAAGGTCCCGTCCTGAGTTTACGGCTTCATTAGAGTGTGAACTTTGTGCGCGTACTTTTCGTTTGTGCCTGGACCTTTCATAACTACGCATACGAGGGGAAAAGCCTGAGAGGGGCTTTTTTGCAAAACAACCTGATTTTGGTAAGTGTTTTATAATTGATATCACATCTCTAATTATGAAACGTTAATGGTAACATCTATTCACGCAGTTCTAGCGATCATCACTACAAAAAGTGCTAAAAAGTAGTTATTTCTGGTATTTTCCCGTTGGTACCTACCCTCTTCTCTCTCATTCTAAACTTTTTTTGGATCATTCCAATCAACGAAAAATTATTCTTTTATAGATACACGATCTGAACAATGTCCGAAAACCACAAACCTGGCCCATCATCAGAGGAACCTGCTACAAATCTAGGTAAATGACTGGTTCATGCTCGTAAATTTGTTGCTGTAGATTCGTAGCTCTAGGTGTTATCAGAACTTTTTGTTTATTGTCTGACAGTTTTGTTTTATTCCTATGTCTACCTTTTTTCTAGATGGTGGAGACTTTGATTTGACTCAGGAGTCCGAAAACGACTTTGATTATTTACTGTTCCTATGAATAATTTTGTTTTATATAAAAATTATTTTTTTGTATAGTTTATATATACTGAATGTATTTTTGAATAATACTGTACTGTTTATATAATATTCAAAAATTATTATTCAAAAATACGTTCAGTAATATTCAAAAATACATTCAGTATATTATACTGAATGTATTTTTGAATATTACTGAACGTATTTTTGAATAATAATACATTCAGTATATTATACTGAATGTATTTTTGAATATTACTGAACGTATTTTTGAATAATAATTTTTGAATAAAACTGTACTGTAAATATATTTTTACAGTTTTTTTTTATAATATTTTTTAAAAATAATTATTTGTATGTTTCTTTTTCTTTTTGTAGAGAGTGTATATGTGGTGTAATGTAAGTGATATTTACCTACATTAGTTATTTGTACATACAGTTATGAGGATTTTTGGTCAATTTTTTTGTGAATAAAGTACTTATCAACTTTTTTTTGTGTTTGTACATACCTACCTTTTACTTTCCCTCACATTTTTAGTGTATTTCAGAACCGTATATATATCATCGACGGAAAATAGTAACAACTTCCGAAATTTCGGAACAAGGCAGTAGGGAAAAAATGGGTTGTTGCGGGTTTGCATACCTTGGTCTATAACCCCTGACGGGCGTCTCCATATGGAGACTTTACCAAAAAACGGTAAAAATTAGTTTTTTCCATGAGTAAATGCTTTTACATACCATTTTCAGTCAAAATTGGGTCAATAATGCAAGAAGCTCAATTTCGAAAATTTCCGTCAGAGGCGTTTGTCTATGATTTGGCTCCCGCACTGAGAGTGTTAGAGGGGAGGGCGAAATCGGGAAAGGCGAAACTCCCCTCCAAGCTCCCATCGCCTACTAGTGGGAGGGGATCGTCTATCTTAGCCTATTCTTTATCAATGGATTCTTTTTCTGATGAATGGCATGTCAGGCGAAAACGCGCTTTCGCCTAAGGAGCCTTTGTTCCTCGCTCTTATGGCGGGGGGAAGGGGGGTGTAGTTCATAGAACGGTTCCTTTCTGCTGGTTCATAGAACGGTTCATAGGACGGTTCCTTTCTGCTGGTTCATTCCACTTTCAAGTTGACTTTATTTCCCATTGAGCAAAGTGAGATTGAGTTCTATAACCATTACTCAGCAACTTCGAAGAATAATTAATTTAATGTAGAAAAGAAAACTCAACTTTTTTTCAAAAATTTTATTTATTTTTATTTTTTTAATTAAAATATTTTTTTTTCAATTAAGCGTTTTTTAAGTATAGATTGCAGGTTAGGCGGTGCCTACCTTGCCTACCCTGACCAGCCGCCACTGCCCTTCTGCCAAAACAAGCCGCAACCAGCCACCTCTCTGGCAATGATGAGCGGATACCTATCCTGAGGCATACTCCAGACCCTTAGTAGGTAGTCCACGTGGAGTCGTAGGCTGTACAAGAATATAGGCTCTATTCCTGTCTCACAGTACAGCACATAGTTAGGTGAAAAGCCCGGCAAACGGAGAACTCTCTTGACAAAGTATAACTGCACTCGTTCAACAATATCATAGTGAGCAAAACCCCAAACTTGAGCCGCATAGCAGACCACCGCGCGTGTGACTGCCTTAAAAACTTCGTGCTTGCATGCGAGAGGAATCGCAGAATTCGCAAAGAAGGGGCCATACATTGAATTAATTCCATGACAACGTTTCATTCATGATCAAACCCAGATTTTTGAGTTCCCTTTCAAAGTTAAGTTGCTCTCCATTTACTTTTGGACTTTATTTACTAAAAGATGGAGATTACACGACGCCGGTGACGGAGAGGATCTCTTTTGCCTCTCAAAGACAATGAACTAGAGGTTGAATATAACACTTGGCAAAGTGCCTCAAAGTTAAGTGATTTAGGAATCTGCAAGAGTATTCAGTGGCGTCACCACTCGCGTCTTACTCGGCCCCTACCTGGATTGTTGGTCTTTCCAACGACGCACTTCCCAGCATCCCTCTCTAATATCATCTTACTGTCTCTGACGTCCACCCTCCCCTTCTAGCAGTCAATGGGGTATTTCAGTGGGTCGGAAATTCAGAATTTTGACCTCAAATTTGGATTCAGCACCATTGAAAACCTCTGTACTCCAACGTTTTACCCATTGATACTATAACATGTGGTAGAAAAATTAAATAAAGAGGTCAAACGTTTGAAAAAAAGGCGGGCCTCCATGTATGCCGCGGCGTATATATGTGTAGTATTTTGTAGTATCCAAGGCCACGAGACATTCGAAACCACATGGGATCTACGGTGGAACGTCCCGATCCAATGTCAGCAACTTAATACGTCACAACAACTTACTACGTCACAATCTTCAACTTTCATTAGCTTCCCTAATTTCTTCTAAACATTTTGTCGACGAACAGATCCGATTACCGTTATTCCAGATCCATACTCTTTTGAAAAAAAAAAAAAATTATTTGAGGGGAGATCATTAAAATTAATTAAATTTTTATATTCTTGTTAGTCGTGGATTCGATACTTACTATCGCTGTGTATTTATTGTTTCCAGATATTTATATTGATACAATGGGATGGAGTTTCACTCTTCCCCTCTTCTCATACATCGGCGGCTGCACTACTGGTTGCTACATTCATTACCCCACCATTTCTACGGATATGCTCAGGAGGGTCGTATCCAGGGAAGTCACACTCACCAACAAAGCACGGGTGGCCAGGAGCCCGTTCTTGTCATTCGCCAAATTTGTCTATTATCGCATGTTCGCTTCGGTAAGGGTTGACGGCAATTTATTCATTCTTACCTTCATACTTGAAGATTATCTGATAGATCATTTAACTCTGGAAATCCTGTCATCAGTAGAATAATTCCTTCAATGGGTTGAAGATCAGTCCTGTATTCAAGTAGCTTATTGAGAAATTGACGTTAAAAATTTTCACACAGAAATCATCAGAGCTAAAAAAACGTCTGCCAAGTGGGTGTGGCACATAGCTTCCTCGTATCCATAACCCGTTTATATAGATGATCAGATGCATAGTTGTTAATCTCAAAACACCAATCTCTAAGTACCTTCCACTACCCTCATAGGGGACCATCTACACGCTAATCTGGACAATCCTAGAAAATTTCATCAAATTCGGATGAAAAATTAAGTGAGTAGATGTATGTGATTGGATCAAAAAAATACTTAGCTTCGGCTGGGATTCGAACCCGCGACCCCTGGGGGACAGTTGAAGTTACGGCTGTTAGAAGGAATTTACGTTTGCGCATGCCCAGTCGCTTCTATCAGTCCGGGGATGATGATTTTCATAGGGGACTATCTACAACCTAATCCTCATAAATCCTGAAAATTTCATTGAAATCGGGTGGATAATGTGGAAGTTATGGCCGTTACAAGCAAATTCACGTTTGCGCATGCGCAATGGCTACTATCAGTCTGAAGTTGACGATTTTCATGAGGGACCATCTAAATACTAGTCTGTAACATTCCTGAAAATTTCATTGAAATTGGACAATAACTTCGTATAGTTATGCGCGTTACAAGGAATTCATGACAGACAGACAGACAGACAGACACGGAACCAAAATTGTTCAGAAAGGTCTAAAACGCAAAACGCGAGTGGAAATTTTGATTTTGGAGAACTTTTTTTTTCGTCCTTGAAAAGTGAAAACAAAGCTTCCGCTACCTTGGTAGACTCGGAAGCAATTTGATTTTAGCGAATTTTCAAAAAAAAAATAAGCTAGGTATTGCAATGCCCTCACAAATTTTAGAATTTACTTTTTTGAGAAAAAAAAATTTCACTGAAATCCGTTTTGGAACATTCTGAAACGATCCCTGAAGTTTTTCCCAAGATCATGTGTATATTTTATCATATTAATGTGTCACTCCTTACCATTACTTGAGTAATAGCAAACATTTTAAGTTTTCGCCAAAATATTGGTAACAACAAACAAAAAGACGAGTTCGTTAGCCAGAAATTTTGAACAGCACAAAGAGATCCAATTTTCAAAAATAGTTTAAAAAAACGGGGTTTCCCAGTTTTTTGTGGTTATTACTTTCACAATCATAGTAACATAATATACCATATTATGGTATATTCGGATTCAGCACAACATTTCTGATACTAATGCGTTTTCCAAAAATCGAAAAAGTATATTTATACAGGGTGTTTCACGAAAAGGTTACACCCCCCTTCATTTCTGCAAAATACAACGTAAAAAATTCCGACCAACGCAATTCTTCATGATTTTTTGTGAGAATCTCAGGAAAAATACGTTTGCGCAAAAAAGTTGCGCGCAATCGTGCGCAATTGACACTAACTTCATTTTTTCAAATGGAACCCCCCCTTTTTTATTACAGATTCGGATTCTACGTCAAATTTCACGAAAATTTCATACCCACATCGATTTGTTTTATTGCGCGCAACCTGGTTTTTTGAACGCTCTAAGTTGCGCAACTCCACAATTGAGCAAAAATTAGGTTTTGGAGAACCCTTAGTGTGGCACATGTTTTTTCATCATTTTTTAACGCTGAATCACAGGGTGTCATCAGTTTTGAGAAAAACCAAGATTTAAGAGGAAAAATTAACATTTCTTTCACGAAAACATCAGTTTTGAGGTCGAAATCATGTTTATTTTTTATTTTCTCACCTCCTTTTGAACCATGGGCTTGGGGCCGTCTACGTTGGAGTTAAAAATAAAAACTGACAGCATGATCATGCTTGAACTGAATAAAATTGCCTAAAAACTCATAAAGATTTAAAAAGAGCGATTTTTTCACTAATAACAACCGAAATTTTGGCCGCCATTTAGAAAAATTCCAGTCAAATTGAAAAACGGATGCCACCCTGTGCTGTTGCGTTGGTCGGAATTTTTTACGTTGTATTTTGCGAAAATGAAGGGGGGTGTAACCTTTTCGTGAAACACCCTGTATAATGAAAACCTGTATATATTGTTGTACCCAGAAATGCAGCAGCCGTGTGGTACTCAATGAGTTCGTAGAGACCAGTCGAACTTGAATATGAACACCTAACATCTTCAAAGTATTCTCTGTGCGTACAGTATGTTGGTATGGTATGCTGAAAATCCAAAAAACCAACAATAGCCGTGTGGGTACTCCATGAGCTCCTGGAGACGTGTAGAACATGAATATGGACTCCTTACATCTTCAGAACATAGTCCGTGCAATGTTAGCATTCAGCCTTATTAGCGAATTTGCAAAAAAAAAAAAAAAAAAAGTGCTATTGCGATGGCCTCAAAATTTTTAGAATCGACTTTTTCAAAACATTTCTTCGTTGAAATCCGTTTTGGAACATTCTTCCCTAAGAGTGAAAAAAACCGATTTCTCTGAAAATTCGCTCACTAATTCATGCTACATGAACGGACTTTTTAAAAACTATGTAGTTTTAAATTAGGGCGATTCAAAAGTTGAATTGACTTGTGATTGGATGTTGTCACAAGGAAGGAGCAAGTTTTTGAACTGGGCTTTCAATGCTGCCAACCACCCACAATTGAAAATGTAAAATCTCCATTGAGACAATATAAAATGCCTATTTGAAATAAATGGCATTATGCAACCATTCACACTCTAGTATGAACACAATGTAGTCTTCCAAGACACCAACAAATCACAGCGCATTACATAGCCGATAGACCTGCAAATGAGGTCCATCGGATAGGCTAAGGATAGTGACGGAAAAAAGTGATTCCGTCATCGATCCTCAACCCTCGTTATCACGTTATCACAGTGTAAGATAAGGCATCACCGGCGCGTGACGCTTCACTTTTCCTTTGCGCTTCGTCACAGCAAGTATACTTCGACAAATCGGTGAGATTTTTATTATAATTTTTAAATTTTCCCTCACGTTTTACTAGAAATGAGTGATCGTCGACGGCGTTCGTCTCCGTCATTAAGCCCTCGTCGGTTTTTTGCTTTATATGAGCGGTATCGGAGGGCCGAAGGTTTGCATTCTGATGAAAACTATCGTCCCTCCCGAAATCGATCTCGATCTCCCCTACATTCCTTGGGGCGAAACCGACGTCTACATTCTCGTTCATTCTCTCCATCCTCCGACGATGCCGACTCCGTCAATGGAGAAGAATTTCGACCAACTCGTTTTGACCGTTTCCGAGGGGACCGCCGTTCACCAGTTGAACAGGATAGGTCCGCCGAGTCCCATGTGGATAGGCCCCTCGATAGGCCTAACGAAGTCGAAAATGTAGAAAAACCGACGAAATCACCCGAATCGGGGATTTCTCCACCTTTTATTGGTTTTTCCAATTCGGAATCCACCACAACCGACCATCCGGATTCTCTACTCCCGGATTCAGTTCGTGCTGTAATAGGGGTTAACCCATCCATGCAGGAGCCCGTGGGTTTTACATTGCATGGTAGTGTTGTGGATAGGTGGGGGACCTGGACCCAGCAAGGGCTTTCCCATGAGGATTTTGCAGCTCTCCGTGAAAGTTACCCACCTCCCAGGAATCTCTCTTTATGTTCACCTCCAGATCTGAATCCTGAGCTGATTGGGGCGCTGAACCAGAGTCAAAAGAATAAGGATGCTGTTCATGTGGGTTACCAGCGCCAAATTTCAACTGCACTTTCTGCAATAGGTACTGCTTTGAACAAAATTCTAGCTGATGAGACCCTTTCTCCTGCTCTCCAACCCGTTTGGGATGCAGGTAAGGCCCTTACCGCTCTGCAATTTGATATTAATCGAACCAGGAGGCGCCTGATCTGCGATGTCCTAGATGGATCGGTCAGAAAGGCGACGGCGAATGTAGTAGCCACCAGTTGGTTATTTGGTGATGACTTGCGGAACAGGGTGAAGGAGGTTCAGGGCTTGAACACCTCCGCCAAATCGTTCCTTCCATTGAACCTTAGGAAGGGGCCAGTTCCTACCTCATCGGTCATAGCTCAGCCGACCACGTCCTTGGCTGTTCAGGGTGCTCCCAGGGAGTTAAACTCCTCACGGCCGGTTCCTTCAAATCGAGGGGGGCGAACCAGTTCGGCCAAAGCTCGCCAGCAACAACAGTTCCAGCAACGAAAGAACTACAACAACAACTACAGTCGCCAGAAGTACCAGAACCAAACCTACCGTCATCGCAAATGAAAGTGAGTTCAACTCCTCTACTGCATGGTACGATTGCATTACAATTTGAAAACTGGGTCAAAATCACAGATAACCCTCTGCTCCTCCAGTGGGTCAGGGGGTACTCTATACCCTTCCTTTCCATGCCTTACCAGTATCCTGACTCGGTAACCGAATTTATCAACAACGCTGATAAACCTTTTATTGTACAAGCGGTAGAAAAATTAGCATTGGCAGGGGCGGTAGAACGTTGCACTTTTTCATCAGGTCAATTCATCTCTCCCATATTTTTGGTGGATAAACCAAATGGGGACAAGAGGTTGATCCTCAACCTCAAAAAACTTAATACATTTGTTGAAACACCTTCGTTTAGGTTGGAGGACCACCGAACGGTTCGTCAATTGATCTGGAAGGGGGCATATGCATGTATCATAGATATTACCGATGCGTATTATGCAGTCAGAATTGACCCAGAAGATAGGAAATTCCTCCGTTTTATTCTAAATGGAGAATTATGGCAGTTTCGGTGCCTTCCCTTTGGTTTATCATCGGCGCCCTATTCGTATGTGAAATTGATGAAACCTATTCTAGTATATTTACGATCAAATGGTATCACTTGCGTGAACTATTTGGATGATTTTTTAATTCTGTCGGACTCGCCTTCCTCTTGTACTAAACACAGCCAGGTTTTGGTAAGTCTACTGACTAATCTTGGATTTCGAGTAAATTTCCAAAAAAGTATACTATCTCCTTCGCAGATTTTCAACTTCTTGGGTTTCGAGTTTAATTCAATTAACCTTTCAATTTCCTTACCATTTGATAAAAAGCAGAAAATGAAGCTTTTTATTGACACTTTCATGAGTAAATCGTTTTGTTCTATCAGAGAACTCGCGAAAGTTATTGGTAGTTTAGTTTCAGTTTGCCCCGCTACTCCATATGGATGGATTCATGTTAAGAAAATGGAAAGAGCAAAAACGTATGCCCTCGCTAAAAACGGGGGCAATTACGAGGCTAAGATACAAATCCCTGACTCTGTTGATTCGGATCTACAGTGGTGGTCTGATAATTTAGAGACCCTATCCGACTGTTTACGTAGAGACAATTTTTCATTGTCATTTGATTCTGATAGTTCTCTTACAGGATGGGGGGCAGTCTTAGGAAACGAAGAAATAAGTGGATGTTGGTCAGTTGAAGAACGAAGGCTTCATATTAATGTTTTGGAATTAAAAGCAATATTCCTAGCTTTACAGCATTTTGCTAAAGACCTCTG
The DNA here is from genome assembly GCA_009739505.2 of Apolygus lucorum. Classification (NCBI taxonomy): domain Eukaryota; kingdom Metazoa; phylum Arthropoda; class Insecta; order Hemiptera; family Miridae; genus Apolygus; species Apolygus lucorum. The sequence continues at coordinate 50,494,734 of CM019181.2, read as the reverse complement.
GAACGTTAACGTCTTGGTACGCTCGGATAACAAAACTGCTATAGCTTGTGTGAACCGCCAGGGTACAGTAAGGTCAGCTCAACTTCTAGATTTATCATGCCTACTTTGGAAGTGGTGTCAACATCACAATATTTTTATTCGAGCAACTTATATTTCATCTTCTGATAATTTCAAGGCTGATAGGGCATCTCGTAGGTACCCATTAGAATCAGAGTGGTCTTTATCACTATTTCATTTCAATGTGGTAACCCAACGCTTAGGAACCCCGGATATTGATTTATTTGCTTCACAAAGCTCAGCCAAGTGCCCTACCTTTGTTTCTTGGGTCCCAGAGCCCAAGGCTATTGCGATTGATGCGTTTACTATTTCTTGGTCAAATCTTAATTTCTACGCATTTCCTCCATTTCCCTTACTTCTACGAACTATGAGAAAGATTGAAGAAGACCAAGCTTCAGGAATAGTTATAGCCCCAAAATGGCCTTCTCAGCCCTGGTATCCCATGTACATGTCACTGTTGTCTTCCGAACTAGTAATTTTAGGTCCTCATACTGATTTGTTGTATTCTCCTTTCAGTACACTGCACCACCCTCTATCGAATTCCCTGGTTCTGATGGCAGGCGTGTTATCTGCCAAGCGTTCAGACTAAAAGGAATCCCAGAGGAAGCCATTTCAACCTTACTAAGTTCAATCTCTGACGCCACTGTTAAGCAATATTCCGTAAGTTACAAGAAATGGGGATTATTCTGTCAAGAAAAGGGATTTAACCCATGGGAACCAACTCCATCATCTATGATTGCCTTTTTTCAATATATATTGGACTCGTCGAAGGTATCTTACAATTCTATTAATTCGTTCAGAGCTGCACTATCCATGATTGCACAATTCCAGGTGGGTCTTGATCCAATGATCTCAAGATTTCTAAAAGGGGTAGCTCGTCTACGTCCTCCTGCTCCTCGCTATAATGTCACATGGGACCCATATATAGTGCTGTCTTTTCTAGACAGAGATGTTTCTGATTTAGAAAAACTTTCAAAGAAGTTGGTCACATTGTTTTTGCTAGCTACAGGTCACCGACTTCAGACTATCCACTTGATCAGGTTATCTGAGATTTCCTTCACAACTTCTCCAGGAGTCATTATCAAGATTCCTGACCCAATCAAATGTTCTGGTCCAAATAAAAAGCAACCTTTCATTGATATTCAATGCTTACAGGAAAAACCTAACCTATGTGTTGTCAAGATGCTGCAAAAATACATTGAGCTGACGAAACCTGTTAGACCAACTTCGGAAGAATTCCTATTCCTGATAAGTAGGCCTCCATATAAAAGAGCCTCCAAAGCTACCCTCAGTCGATGGGTGTCTACCACGCTGAGTGAAGCAGGAATCGACACGTCGATCTTCAAGCCCCACTCAACCAGACATGCTGCTACTTCTGCAGCTAACCGAGCAGGAGTCTCGATCGACGCTATCAGGAAATCTGCGGGTTGGTCCCAAAGGTCCGAGGTATTTACCAAATTTTATAATAGACCACTCCTAGAAGATACCTCCCTGCTGCAGACATTCAAGTAATCAACCTTTTTTCTAATTTTCTTTTGTAATTCAAGTAATATATCTACACTGCGATGGTTTTTCATTAAAAGGGGTTTTTGGTTCATGTTCTGGAGAAATGTGTTTTTTGTAATATGTTCCCAAATGTGTGTGCGCCTGTCTCGGACAGGGGTTGTGTTCTGCCTTTCAACATTTTCTATATACTGTGCCGAACGTAGGTTTGGTTTCCATACCCTGGTAGCTCTGGCTACTCTTTTCAAGCTACATTGTGTTCATACTAGAGTGTGAATGGTTGCATAATTTAATAATTAAACGAACTTCAAGTGAAGTTCAATTATAATTATGTAACCTAAACACTCTAGTATGAACCATCCCACCCGGCTACGCCTTTCCCGGAAACAAACCTACCTGTTTTTTCTTTTCATAAGTGAAGCGTCACGCGCCGGTGATGCCTTATCTTACACTGTGATAACGTGATAACGAGGGTTGAGGATCGATGACGGAATCACTTTTTTCCGTCACTATCCTTAGCCTATCCGATGGACCTCATTTGCAGGTCTATCGGCTATGTAATGCGCTGTGATTTGTTGGTGTCTTGGAAGACTACATTGTGTTCATACTAGAGTGTTTAGGTTACATAATTATAATTGAACTTCACTTGAAGTTCGTTTAATTATTAAATTATTCGTCATAATTTATTATGATTGCAGATGTACAGCTGGGTGGGTAGTTTTTCTAACACTATTATGGTGAACTCTTCGTGGACTGAAGATCACATCAATACGATCTGGCGATGCTGTGCGTCTGGTGCCAAAGCGACGTATCGCATCTACCCACCGTGTGATACCTCTGCGTTGAAGTCCATGCCTTTGTCTCCAGATATATGTAAGTATACTTTGATTTATTAATAAACAAGTAGGTTGCATCGGTCAAGATTCGGTTCAAGTTGTGATGATTGTTAAGCTGCGTCCACACTTGCAACATTTGGCTACTCCGAACCTTGCTCCGATCCTCTGGTGTGTTTTTGGGCAGCAGATCGGAGGAGCGAAGCGCAGTCTGGTCGCTGCATTGGCAGTTTTCCATTTTGCATCAAAGAAATGTTCAGAGTGGGGTGAGCTTTGTATGGGCGAAGTGAGGTTTGGAGCGTCGCAATGTTCGGGACAGAAGAGTGTAGCAGGTTTGGAGCGGCCGAATGTGTGTGGACCCAGCTTTAGATTCCAAGGTCAACAATTCTTGATTTGCCTCTCCCCATCGTCCTGTGGGCACTGCCATAGCTGCACTCAAGTGGCCATTTTTGACAAGTAGGTGTTACCTCGTTTCACTGCTCATATCAAAATCTGACGTTTCTACTTGCTGGCCTGATTCAATTGTGACGAGGAGATGAGGTTTGTAATTTTGTATTTGGGGTGCTGAATCAATAGAGAGTTTTTGCCTTGTCATGGACGATGACTTGCGATCGTGACGACTCGATACTGATGGGGCTAGCAGACGCAGATGCTAACTTTTTTTTGTGGATTTCGAGTCATCCCAAAATAAGGAGCGGACTCTGGAAGTGACGCTAAAGAGCTACCGACCTGTACTCGAAAATGGCCGACAGTGAACAGCTGATACAGACTCCAGGGGTCTCGAATTATGTTTTTCAGAATGAAAATTGCAATATTCGCCGTATTGAAAAAATTAATTACTACTTGGATACCTATTTACATCCCTTTCTGACCCTACATTGCAATATAAAAAACCTTTAGAAAGTTAGTTTAGATGGGTATGTAGTGAACACCACAAACCTAGGTATTCCAGAGTTCGTAGGTACTGCATTTTTTGGGTCTCTAATATCTACTAACTACCAATCTACTGGTTCCTTGTTTGTCTAACAACACATCCGTAACATATCTCTAGATAATTAAATTATTATCTTAGTTTAATTTTTTTACTTTAATTAATTTAGTAAAGTAGATTAAATTAGTACTCTAAATTTTAGAGTAGGCACTTCGTTTCTATCTACCAGGAAGTACAAACTATCACAAAAACGGAAGTACAGATCTATCCTACTAGGATGATGTACGAACTTATAGACACAACAACTAAATGCAGATATCCATAATGAACAAAATGCATACTATCGTGTGAAAAGAAGCTATTTTTTCAAAGGTAATAAACTTAATAACTGTTGTAAGAGCATTTTTTTCCAATTTGACATGCAACTTATAATTACGATGATCACAGCTAACGGAACTATCAATTGAAATCTTAGATGGTACCTACTTATGTGAACTGAGTCCCGTCGGCAGTTTATTTTAGATCTGTAGTTAGGTGAGTTTGTAGGTAAATAAATAATATTATATTTCGGAAGGCTCCGGGAATTGGTAATAACTTGCAGCAGTTCCCATGCTACCTCAAACAGGACATCTCTTCAAAGAGTCTACTCGTACTATGTTGGCACCACTGCGTCCCCCCTCACCTTTCTCCTACACGGCTCCCCAACCGCCATTGTTTTCCGTGTCCTCAATCAGGAATTTACTCTCTTCATTCTGTTGTCTTTTCCCCTAAATTCTTTTTGTTTTTCAAGTCGGGACTTTTGTTTTTTCTAGTTCTATTTACTTCGTATTCACTTGTATTCACAAATGAAAGCGTATTTCAGTGAACATGAGTTCAGGAGATACCAACGCGCCAGTGGCAGCTGGTAGGTCTGTGGGTAAATTGCCCCACGCTCTTTTGCTGATTCCGTCGACTCTGCAGCAATTTATTCTACCTCAGATCAAAAAAAAGAAGTAGTTGGTTTCAAGAGGTGAAAAACTTGATAATTCCCAGGAAAAAGAAAACTGTTCCACAAATAAAAGCTAAAATTGTGAACCAAAACCAGAACACAAGAAAGTGGGATTAGCAGAATCTGCTACATCCGAAGTAAATTGAAACTGATTATAAAAGTGTTAGGTTATGAAAGGTACAGTTGTCAAGTAAGTCGTCGTCAGCAACGCCGCCAAAAGCCCGAATTTGGCATCTCCCATGACAACCAAGCTCGCCATCCGAGTCGTCTCGCATGCGCACTCAGCATTTTCAGTTGGTTGCGTGGATATTACACGCCTACGGTCATCATGAATGACGTGGCTAAAACTCTCTATTTGTATGCAGAACTTCTTACGAACATTTACTTGGAAAATTTGGTCCATAACAGCTGTAATATTTCGATTCACATTTCAATTACAAACCTCCATGATTTAATTATTATTATGCACATTTTTCATACTTGATTACATTTAACTACCAGTAAAGGTACATATTTCATAATTTTCTTGAAACCCGATGACTTACGAAATACTGTAAGTTCCATCTTTTGCTGATTTTCCCTTGCTTTTCCAATTGGGGGCCACCCTGATGAATTATTGATTGATGGAAATAGTGCACTTACCGATACTAGCTAGAATAATAAAATATTTAACATGAGTAGACATAGAGAAAATCAGTGGATAAGCAGGATCAGTTCAGATGAAGACAGCCGGAAGTCGTCGGGAAATGCGGAAAAGTTCTTCTCCTTGCACTTAAGGCTAAATGTCACGATGTTTTAGTGTGATTCTGAAATAAGAGATGGCAGCACCATCGGGGCCAAATTTCGTTTACTCCTCAGTTGAGAACGGATCGAGATATTTTAGTTCTGCAAACGGATTTCTTTTCAAGATCACCGTAGAATTCCAGGTAATTGGTTTAGAAAGTGTGCAAAAATTTTTTGCACACAGTTCCAGCAAAAATTTGTTCAAATTTTGAACATTTTCAAAAAGTGGCCTTATAGCCACTTGCAGAACCTTCATCAGAATACGAATCCGTTTGCGGAATTTTTCTAACTTGATCATAGCCGTCGGATTCGCGTTTTTACGATTTGGAGGGGGGCAGGGGGGTGATCATGGGCTGGGGGGGAGGGCGGCGATCAAACGCCCCGCCGCCCGCCCGACCTTCACATTTATGTTTTGCTAGTATGCACCCTTTGGTCTCTATTTCTTTTCCTGGCCTCCTAATAGGTAGCTACCATCAACCTTCCCATTTCCAACTTCTCTGTCTTGAGGTTGATCGAATTGGGCGAAATTTCCATAAAAAGCAAGACATAGACAAATAACTTATGAGAAAGATTCTGATAATGGTTAGGTATCATAATTATGGTAGCATGTTATACATATTATTGATTGATACTGGGGCGATGTTTTTCATAGGGGATCGTCTACACGTCAACCCGCATAATACCCCTCAACAATTTTCATCGAAATTGGACATTAACTTCGTATAGTTTCGGGTGTTACAAGGATTTCATGACAGACAGGCAGACACGGAACCAAAATTGTTCAGGAAGGTCTAAAACATAAAACTCGAGTAGGAATCCAAACCAAAGGAGTACTTTTTTAAACGTTGAAAAGTGAAAACAATAGTAGCGGAAGTATTGTTCTAACTTTTCAAGGATGAAGAAAAAAAATATCTCCAAAATCAAAATTTCCACTCGCGTTCTACAACTACTTGTACAACTTCCTGAACAATTTTGGTTCCGTGTCTGTCTGTCTGTCTTTGAATCTGTCGTGAAATCCTTGTATCGGGCAGAACTATAAGAAGTTATTGTCCTATTTCGATGAAGTTTTCAGGAATTGTGCGGGTTGGCGAGCAGATGGTCCCCTATGAAAATCATCACTCCCGCACTAATAGTAGTGACTGCGCAAGCGAAAACGTGAATTCCTTGTAACAGTCATAACTTCTTCATTCCCCATCTGATTTCGATGACATTTTCAGGGATTATGGAGATTGGGGTGTAGATGGTCTACTAAAATCACGGCCTCCGTATTGATAATAGCATCTGCGCATGCGCAAACATTAAATCCTTGAAACAGCCATAATTTCTACATATATCATACGAATTAGACGAAATTTGTCAGGATTGTTCACATTGGCATGTAGATAGTCCCCTATGAAAATCACGAATCAAGACACGGTGGATTTTAGTTTCAATTATTTAGATTTATTTTGATATTATTTCAAAGATATTTGAATTTTTGGTAAATAATGAACAGGTGTTTTTACCTTTTTCAACACTATTGCCGAGTGAATTACCTACTAATTATTTTTTCATCGTCATTAGCTGTTCACAAAATTTGGAAAACAACGTCAAACGTCAAGAATTAGCTCCTCAAACCATCTATTGCTAGTGCAACTAGAACGGTGTGAGATGACATTTGCAACTAGATTTTGTACAACGAAACTTTAACAACTAAGTAGGTACCTACCTAGTCCATGTACAGTGAACTGAAATTACCACAATTTGTGAACCAACTATTTAGTAGTGCAACCATTATCTAAATCAAATTAACGCAGAATCTTTCTCATAAGTTATTTGTCTATGTGTCTTGCTTTTTATGGAAATTTCGCCCAATTCGATCAACCTCAAGACAGAGAAGTTGGAAATGGGAAGGTTGATGGTAGCTACCTATTAGGAGGCCAGGAAAAGGAATAGAGACCAAAGGGTGCATACTAGCAAAACATGAATGTGAAGGTCGGGCGGGCGGCGTTTGGGGGCGTTTGATCGCCGCCCTCCCCCCCAGCCCATGATCACCCCCCTGCCCCCCCTCCAAATCGTAAAAACGCGAATCCGACGGCTATGATCAAGTTAGAAAAATTCCGCAAACGGATTCGTATTCTGATGAAGGTTATGTAAGTGGCTATAAGGCCACTTTTTGAAAATGTTCAAAATTTGAACAAATTTTTGTTGGAACTGTGTGCAAAAAATTTTTGCACACTTTCTAAACCAATTACCCGGAATTCTAAGGTGATCTTGAAAAGAAATCCGTTTGCAGAACTAGAATATCTCGATCCGTTCTCAACTGAGGAGTAAACGAAATTTTCTTCATTTTGGTGCTGCCACGTGGTGGCAGATTTCACAACTAAAGTCGGGACATTTAGCCTTAATTTCTACTCCAAACAACACTGCGGGATAAAGCTAGATACTCCAACCGCATAATGCTGCTACTTTTCAAATCTTACTTTTCAAAAATGCCGCCAGAGCGCAGATAGGGACGACAGGCGATGCAAGTAAACCTCTTGTAGAAATATAAATCAACATTCAAAAAGTGAACGATTTCAACTTATGGCGCTGGGATTTCACGACGTACAGAAAAGGCTTCTCTATTCGTAGTGTCGGAGGATATATCTGATGTTGTGATTGAATACAACACTCAGCAAGCAAAACTGTTCGGAGTTACAGTTCGATTGTGCAAGTGGTCGTGAGATGGTCCCCTTCGAATTTCATCGCTTCATCTGCACATGCGCAAAGTAAAATCCTTGTAGCAAGCAAAATTCCGACAGTTTTCACCCTATTTCAAGAAACTTTCAGAGGGGTGTAGATAAATCTATGAATCCCCCCCCCCCCCCCCGGAGTGAACGAGAAATCCTTGCACGAGCATAGTTTCGTTCAAAATCCGATGAAATTCTCAGGGATTGCGAGGTTTGGGCTATAGATAATATAAATTTCCTAAATAAATATAAATTTAAACTTTGCTGGGTTTTTAATTTGGAACCCAGCCAAACTGGAAGAACATGAAATAAAGTCAAATTTTCGGAAGTCCACTAATAGCGGCGGCTTTCCTTTTCTACTTGCATATTTCAAACAAGTTACTGTTTCTCTATTAAAAAAGTAACTACATGAAATAATACATTCCCAATTTATTGTTATAAATTGTTGTTTATACTGTTTTTTACGGGTTTTTAGCCGAAGGAGGACCAATAAAAATTGCATCAGTTGGGCAGTTCCGGCCAGAGAAGAATCATCCTCTTCAGTTGAAATCTATGTACGAGTTGAGGCAGCTTGTGAGCGAAACTATCTGGGATAGAGTGAGTGATTCCCAAAGTCAAAATGACCCTCTCGATTAAAAACGTGAATTATTCCACACTGCTACTTATTAAATGAAGTTACATTTTTTCTTTTATATCTGCAGGTTAAACTCGTGATTATTGGGTCTTGCCGAGGCGCCGAAGATCACCAGCGCGTCAAGGATATGAATGATTTCTGCAGGCACTTATCTTTGGAGAACAACGTGGAATTCAAAGTGAATATTCCTTACGACGAATTGAAACAAGAGCTGTGCAGCAGTATGATTGGGCTCCACGCAATGTACAATGAGCATTTTGGAATTGGTTAGTCAATCTGGAAATAATATCATGGATCAACTTTTGTTTTGAGTTGTAGGTGGATGGATTCAGTATCAACGCACCCATATAGAAGGCATTAGTTTTCTCCCAAACCGGAGGTTTGAATTTGGACCACAGCTTTTACTAACGATTTCTAAAACTTGTCGACAGTTCAATAACGCCGTTGCAACACTTTTGCCGACCAAGTTATATAGTGACACACAATCTCAAGCTCGTGTTACTCTCGAGTTTCAGATTGCTTTACTTTTCAAGATCAAATCAGTGTAAACTTTACCGGCAGCATTAGTTACGGTTAGTACCGTTAGTAGAATAAGTTACATTCATGAGAAATTACCCCCAATGGTTAGATTTCTATTCAGACTCTGCCGATGTTTGTAAGTTACACCACCAAATTCACACTTCATTTTATGCCCAAAATAAACGTCAACGTCATTATTTGAAAACGTGCGACTAGAGAAGAATGACCGCAGGATAGATGACATAACAGAGAGTTCCTAGTAGGGTCAATCCGGCGCGCCGGAACCGGATCGTCCGCCATGTTTTCAATACGGCGCGCTGGATTGCCTCTTAGTGACGTATTCGACCGTAACAATACGGCGCCGTATCGGATACGGCGCGTTCTTATCATAATTCGGGGCCGGATTGAGACTGTGTGTGTGTAATACGTCACGCCGTATCAAAAACCACTAGGAACTCTCTAATAAGCTCAGCTTTTTGATAAAGCTTGTGGCGATTCTCGATCATTCGGAATTTCCATCAATTGGTTGGTAATTAGGAAACCGCATTACCACCAGAGAATTTTCCACGGGATCATTACAGATCCCACGCAACTCCTCTCGCCAAAATTGGTGAACACGAGGAGTAGAATGCATAGCATTATTTGCCAGCCTAGCAAAAACCAAACAAGTTACCGTGCAATAGTGGTGTGTCGGTCCAGGTATTTTCCTGGAACGGTTCCATCGGTTACGGTGACAAAGATGTAACCGTTCCAAATTACCGGTACAGTTCCATTACTGGTACAGGCGATCAAATCAGACTCACATGACATGGATGAAGCAGGCAGTCAAATCCCTATCGTCCTTCTTCCATGCTTATGATCTCAACCAATTCGCTAAAAGGAAGGAATTTGAACAAGTGTTACAAAAGAGACAATTTATTATAAATGATAGTGACCAAACAATTCAAGGAAAGAATAATGACGTTGCAGTTTAAGAACTTAACATGACACTAATAAATTAATAATACTGGAGACAACTTCCATGCTAACCAGTCCAGAAGATAACTTCCTGCTCAAGAGCCATTCCATGATACTATTACATTCTCAGTCCATGGAAGTAGTAAGGGCGCTTCCAGGTACAACATGGAACAGAACTGAGAACAAGATCCATGCTTACTGGTCCAAAACCCTTCCCGGTCCAGAGCCATTCCCCATGATATCTTATTGGTCCAGTTCCATCCTTACCAGTCCGAATGATCTCTTCCCGTCCAGCCATTTCAAGATATCTTATCGGTCCGTGGAACTGGACCGGTAAGGGTCGAGTTTTTGTCACTGCATGGAACCGTTCCAACCTGATACTCGGTTCCACAGTCCCAGTACAGCTGTACTGACACACCTCTAATGCGAATACGCGAAATCTATACCCAGCGAAAGATAGATGAACTAATGTTGCCAGCGCGGTTTAAACGTTCGTATAAAAAATATACCTTGGTTCCTCGTGGTTCTGAATACCATATCATCGAGGGAAGTGTTAGCATCAAAGCGAGAAGCCATTTCAATTGACGACGAGTTTAAGAAAATGTTCTATTGCTTCCGAGTCTGCCAAGGTAGCGGAAGCTTTTTCACTTTTCAGAACGAAAAAAAAGTTCTCCAAAATCAAAATTTTCACTCGCATTTTGCGTTATAGACCTTTCTGAACAATTTTGGTTCAGTGTCTGTCTGTCTGTCTGTGTGTCTGTCCGTCTGTCATGAATTCCTTGTAACGGGCATAACTATACGATGTTATTGTCCGATTTCTATGAAATTTTCATGGATTGTCGGGTTGGTGTGTAGACGGTCCCTTATGAAAATCATCATCCCCGGACTGATAGAAGCGACTGCGCATGCGCAAACGTGAATTCCTTGTAACGGCCATAACTTCTACATTTTCTACCCGATTTCGATGAAATTTTCAGGGATGTTACAGATTAGTATTTAGATGGTCCTCTATGAAAGTCCCCACCTTCGGACTGATAGTAGCCACTGCGCATGCGCAAACGTGAATTCCTTGTAACAGCTATAACTTCCACATTTTCTACCCGATTTCGATGACATTTTTAGGGATTGCGCGGATTAAGTTGTAGATGATCCCCAATGAAAATCAAGGCCTTAAAATTTACAGAAGCCTGTGCGCATGCGCATACGTAAAATCCTTGTAACAGCCATAACATTTACATTTTTCATCCGAAATTTTGATGAAATTTTTTAGGATTGTCCAGATTAGAGTGTAGATGGTCCCCTATGAGGGTAGTGGAAGGTACTTAGAGATTGGTACGAGGAAGCCATGTGCCACACCCACTTGGCAGACTTTTTTTTCTGTAATTATAATTATAATGTATGATTATGCCTACCTACGTATATTATTATGTATTTTTGATTCTTTGCTGTTTTCTAGTCCTTAGGTACTCTTATTTAATTAAGTCGCTCTATTGCTTTTTATGAGGCGTCAGTCAACTTAGTCCTATTGAAATGGGGATGTTTCAGTCCCAGAAGCCCAACTTGGTCCTCGTCTCCAAAAGTGAATATTTGAAGGGCGTCTAAACTTGAAAAATATGTATGAATAGTAGACGATATCTAGAAATAAATTTTTTTTTATTCGGTCCTATCTTCCGGATGTGGGCGGTATTTGGCAGATATGGCAGAGGGTTTGAATCTCACATAACCTTGAAGATGTGGACCCTTCAAGATATCTTATGAGATCCATCCTGTGGATCTTGAAGATTTTCTCACCTGGCTGCCGAAAAAAAGCTCTGCAAATGCATAAAATCTTCTACACACCTGCACTCCCCTACAGATTTTTTTTCCAATGCTCTAGTTTCCACTAGGTAGCCATTAGTAGGTACCTATTTAGTAACACTGGTGGCACAAAATTGTGTTAAGTCGTGTTTGGACACGGCGAAGTAGACCTCTCGTATCTCTGCGTAAGCGGACCAAAGAGACCACTTCATTACGTCACTCTTCACTTGCCAGGACCAAGTTGGACGATGCCCCTTTTGGTTTATTATTTTCAATAATGAACCTTTGGAATCGACCAAGAAAAAAAAATTTAACACCCCCTCGAAATTTGATGGTTTACGTTTCAAGGCACGTAGAATCCAAAAATTTGGCCGTCCGTACGCGGCGCTTTTCCCACTTAGCATTGACCGATTTTGATGAAATTTGGTATGTAGGCTCCATTTGGGGTCTAGTTGTGCCCCGAAGATTTTGGTTGATACAAGTCACTTTTAAGGGTTCAAAAATGAATTTTGGAAACGCCCTAACAAAAAAAATTTCGATATAAAGGTATTGTTTTTCCTTCAATTTAAGATTCTATAGAATTTTTAGAATTTTTTGAGACCACCCGGAGCTCTGTAGGACAAACCGTTCGCTCCCTACGAGAATTTAAGGGTTGGACGTACGATGAATCAGAAACACGAGTGTGAATCGCAAAAGAGGCCTAATCTCCGTTCAAATTTTAGTTGACCGAAATGCGATCGATGTTTCTCTTCATGTTGAATGGTTGGTGGCTTTGCAGACGAGTGATCAATATAGAAAAATAATAAACCATTGTGTAATAATTTGCAGCGTTTTATACGAACGTTTCGTTTGTGTTTTTTGTATGAAAACTGTATTACCTTGTTAGGTATTGCAATGCAAAACATTTTACATTCTAGGTGTGGTTGAGTGCATGGCGGCGGGTCAAATAATGGTAGCCAATCGATCCGGAGGGTCCCAGAGCTGACATAGTTGAAGAATCAGAAGGGAGTAGAAACGGTTACCTCGCTCTGGATGAAATGGAGTACGCTCGAGCATTCGCGACCATCATCAAACTCACCCCAAATGTGAGAACGAGGATACGAGAAGCTGCTAGGTAAGTGAACTGTATACTAACCAGGGTGTCCAGCGACCGGGAAAACCTGGTTAATTAAAAAAAAAGGAAAACACTCAGGGAAATTTACTCTACTGGAAAACTCAGGGAATTTCATTTTTCTCCCGAGAAAACCTGGAAAAAGCCTGAGTGCCGAACATTTTTGTGGGAAGTTCCGGCAGTCTGAGAGAGAAAACTTCAAGTACGATATTAGTAGTATTTTTCAATTGTAGATGATCCAAATGTAAAAAATTTTCTCAACTATAATATTTCAAATACAGATTTATCTATTTAAATTTTTAAAATACATTTTTGTTATTACAATAATTGTAAGTGTGCCCGTATGAATACAATAATTGTATTACAATAATTATAATAATTGTAATTGTAATTGTAATAATTATAATTATAATTGTAATACAATGAATTACAATAATTGAATCAGTGAGAATGACAACAGTACATGTCCCCAATCAGCTTATCGAGATATCAGGTTTCAGGTGGTATAAGTCCATGGACTCCTACTGTTTTTTCCCTCAATCATTTTCGTTTAGGCTCTGTTCAAGCTTACCGAGTGTGGTTAGCATACTGCTCTTGTGCTCAATGCGTAGTTCTACTGGTTACAACCTACAAAAAGCCATTTTTCAACAATCGTCAAAAATGGACTTGTACTGTTTTTATTCTCATCGATTCAATTGTAAGTGTGCCCATATGAATACAATAAGCTGCAGGTGTGCCCGTATGAACACTTTTAGCAAATTTTCGAGAAAAAAATTAAGCTATTGCAACGTTATTATAAATTATTTATAATAACGTTGCAATAGCTTAATTTTTTTCTCGAAAATTTGCTAAAAGTGTTCATACGGGCACACCTGCAGCTAATGAATGCTAACCCGCACCGCGTACCAGAATGCATTTCGTAAATAGGTTGCCAACGTACTCGTACTACCTATGTGCATAAATAACACCTTCCTCCGTGATAAAACCCCGCTAAATCTATGATGGCTCTTACCACGAATGTCGTTTACAGTAAGTTCTTTCAACTCAGGAGTATTTCTCAGTTTCTTCCGTAATTACAGCGGTTTTGGCAGTATGTAAGTTTTGCATGAATTTAGGGCTTTCCAACGAATGGTGAACAATTTTTCTTCGAACACGAATGATGAAGATACAGTTCCGTAGCAACGACTTGGTTGTAAGTGGAAATCATTACAAAATTTCGTGACACATCGCCGTCTCCCAAAAACTTGACTCTTTTTGCCAGTTACCTCAAGGCTAAAGCATGTTCCATGCTCTAAAAAATTTCATCAAAATCAAAATTTCCACTCGCGTTTTATGTTTCAGGCCTTCTAGAGCAATTTTGGTTTAGTGTCTGTCTGTCATGAAATTCTTGTATACGAAGTTATTGTCCGACTTCGATGAAATTTCCAGGGACTATGCGGATTGGGGTGTAGATGGTCCCCTATGAAAATCATCGCCCCTGAATTGACAGTAGCCAATGGCCAGGTGCAATTGTATAATCCATGTAACAGCCTCAATGGGGAATTTGGCTCAATTTTAGATTCTGGAATTTCAAGTCAAATTCTATAGTAGGGCCCTAGAAAAACGTTTAACACCAGGAGTATCCAAGGAAAAAAAAAATTACCACAGAAGAAAATGCCTAACAAGCGAAGTCTCTGTCAAAAAACACCGCAAAAATCGAGGGATATCGTTCGCGTCACACGAAAAAAAAAAAAGAAAAAAGATGCGAAAAGTTACCGGATTCACATACTGAGCGCTCTGGTGTAGAACTCCAGATAGTACCGCAGAACGACAACAGGTAGAGTTCTAAGCGCCCTTCTGAGTTCTAAGCGCAACCACACGAAACAATCCGGTCAAATGATGTGATTCAAATAACGAAACTAACTTAATATAGAAACTAAATAAGAGAGGATGAAGACTAATAATGCTTGATAAACTAATAAGTACAATCGGATTGTAAAAAGAGTGATTAAAATTGCTTCTTTTGGTCACTTGCACGTCCGGGTTTTTTCTCTTCCCCAGTCGCGCGCTTCTGTGTTCACATAAGCTACAGTTTCATTTGCATTTCCAGAGGTAGCGCTACCTCAGAGTGGCCTCCTAGGAAGTCAGATTGGTTAGAAAATCCGTTACGAACAGATCCGTTATGAACAGATTGCCGCTTCGTTTAAAATTTCCATCTTCCTTAGTTTCTCTAAATTTTTTGGATGCTTTTTCGAGCAGCACACTGTGGTTTTCTTCCATATCAGTGAACTAGAGGTGTTTAAGACAAGTTCATTTGGCGGATTCGAATCCCAAAAGGGTCACTCATTACAGAGACCAGGTCTTTTGAATCCGTTCACCCGTTCACTCACAAGACAAACAACCAACCGGTCAGAAGTCACAAAAACGAGCGAGTCTGTAAACCGAACGAGTCGAAACGTTGGGATCCAGGTTGTGACTCGAAAAAACGCTGAATCGAAAAACCGAACGAGTCGGAATAGGTTACAATGAGTTGGCGATTTGAATGAATCGAATGAGCTAAAAGACGGAAACAAATGAAAGATCGATTCGAATCGTATGAATCTAGTCTTTGAAGGTGTTTTGTCTTTTTAGTCCTCAGTCCATTCTTCACTTGGATGATGGAAGGTTTTGCTTAGAAAACCACTTCCATCTACTTCTTTCCGTTGATACTTCCTAGTCATTTTCACACATTAATGATCCATGTACAAACATGCATAATATGCATGTTATATATATATAATATATAATGTATATTTATAATGTATAATGTATATTTATATATAATATATTATATTACATATAAATATACATTATACTTTCATATTGTGGGCAATTAATTTATTTTGTTGGCCTTCTGCCGTTGTTCCCGTAATTTAACCGGACAACTCGATTGGTGGGTGATAAACGAATGACCGTGTTCATTTTGATAACCCGTTCAGTTCTGACAAGGTCATTTTGAAGATAAGGTCTTTTCAATACGTTTTTTTTTACTGACCGACACACCTCTACAGTGAACCCTCTTTCGAAAAAATAAAAAAATGTGAGGCAAACTCCCCATTTCTACATTTTATTCGAATTTGATGAAGATTTCAGGAATTGTGTGGTTTGGCGTGTAGATGGTTCCCTATGAATATCATCGTCCCTGAATTGACACTTGCCTTCGCGCATCTGGTTTACTAAAAATCTTGTAACCACCATAACGTTCTAAATCTACATTGACCACCTAATTTCAAAGAAGTTTTCAGGAATTGTGCGGGTTGATGTGGAAATGGTCCCTTAGAGGGCAGTGCAAGGTACTTGAAGGTATTATATAGTTTTGAGATTAGCTACAATCATCGTATCGTCTTTCTAGGCAATCGGTTTATTAATACGAGAAAGCTATGTGCCACAACCACTTGTCATACTTTTTTTAGTACTTTTTCATTTCAAAATGTCCTTGAAAACCTGAATTTTGAGAAATTATGACCTCTTTTATTTATATTTTAGTTTATTTATAACCCTGGAAAAAGACGAAAATTGACCCTGGAAAACTCGGTGCATTTTTTTCGAGAATCGCTGGACAACCTGCTAACTTCATTGGCAGGCACATAATGCACCAGAGTCGGGCGTAATCATAATCGTAATTACGATTATGTCACTTCGGTGCTCGACGACGTACACTCGATGTAGTTCTACCTGAACACAAATATCGTAGATTCCCTCGCCATTGCAATGTTAGATTTATAAATTGACTGGGGTATACTGTAGGCATCGGTAGTCCATCGAAATTGAAAATAATTATTGTGGAGAAAACCTGTTTCACACCGTATAGTAGGTAGTTTTAATCTAGAAGCGGCTCCATTATTTTTGGCTCAAGTCAAATAATTTAGCCATGAGAGTTACTGTAGGTGTAAACCATTTATGAACCCCATTAAGTCTGAGCTGAAGTCAGCAGTCCAAAATCAAGCCATCACGTACCTAGGTATCTACAAAATTTGGAATAAATGATAAATTCGCGGTAAATTTCTCCGCTTCATGGAAAAACATTGAATCATGGATATGTTTACTGTACACGCGTTTTACCTGAGTTTTCTACTCAGGTATTTAAAATTTATTCTACAGAAATTTGTTTAGAAAAATCAGTAATGGACTTTGGTGTTTAAAAGTTTATACTGAGAAGTTTTAGGAGCTAACGTTTTTTGAAAAGTCCAACTCGTATTTTTCATCCCTTAAGAGTGATTGACAATAACCAAAAGTTTCGGGGCACAACTAAACCCCTAATGGAGTCGATACGCCAAATGTAAACAATGTTGGCTCATGGTAACTAAGGAAAGTGTGTACCTACCTTGAAAACGTAAACCAATACATTTTGAGGATGGTTAAACAATTTTTGGTTCTTGATCGATTCCAAAGGTAAATTATTGAAAATAATAATCCAAAATTAATCATGAAGCTACACCAGTCAAAAACTCCATTTTCTAGGATTTAAAAAAAATGTATGAAAGACCATTCCTACTTCATTCAGAAAATTAAATGCTTGCATACGAGTCTGCAACACATTAGGATAATTTCATGTCAACCACTACACAACAAGGTAGTGAAGTAAGGTTGTTAGTTCATGTACACAAGAATCAAAATGCACACTTGCATTCCGTGCATGCATTAAATTGCATCTTCACCAACATACCTGCATACACCTCGATACCTATTACGCGTAAACATACTGAAATTTATTGCGTACCTCAATGTCTTTGCTTTGGCACACGATCTGAATAATCGTCACGAAAACTAAGCAAGTCTTGCTCACGCGACCAATAAATAAATAAAATAGACTCACTGTGTTGCGTAGAGAACAATCAACTGTTTTCTTATTTTGATGCTTGGGTACATGAACTAACAACCTTACTTCACTACCTTGTTGTGTAGTGGTTGACATGAAAATGTCCCAATGTGTTGCAGACTCGTATGCAAGCATTTTCTTTCACTTACAACCGACCCGTTTCTAGGAAATGTATCGCCTTTAGTTTTCATCCCACGAAAATCGTTCGCCACTCGTTGGAAAGCCCTCAATTTATGCGTAAATTATATACATTCTACCAAAACAGCTGTAAATATGGACGAAGCTGAGATATACCTCTGATTCAAAAGAACTGTAAACAATAAGGACAAGACTTGCTTAGTTTTCGTGACGATTTTTCAGTTCGTGTGCCAAAGCAAAGACATGAAAATGTCAAAACATATCCATGTTAAAACAACACGTATTTCACAAGTGTACGTCATCGAGCTCCTCGAGACATGATCACGATTTGAACTTCACAAAGTTCGTTAAATCATTCAATTTTGATTACGCCCATCTCTGATGTGCGCATGGCTATCGGGTCCCACGAATCTGTCTTGAGAGCGAATGGGATCTCATATTGAATAACCGTCTGAGATCGGTATTGAAACTTTCTTTTGACTCAGGAGTACACTAAGCTTGAAATTGTTGTCATTATGATGTGACGTATGATTGATGTGAGATCTTGATTGATAGAAGAATTTAGGGGTAGTTCGTTGTTTTCTTATATGATCTATCGTCAACCAACATTCATAAGTGATGCCATGTTTTTGACATAGATATGTCTTTTGGCTGGGGGTCATGACAAAATAAGCGTGATCGTGATCAAAAAATGTAGTAGGTAACTAAGTTGTTTACAGTTGGGGTTTTATGTATTAGGATGTATTGGGGTCATTTTCCTGGAAACGTACAATCGGTATCCCAAGATTTCAGAAAACTTAAAGTTCGACTCAAGTTCTGCAAAAAATCAGGGATTAACCTCGCACCGTACTGATTGAATTTCGACGAAAGACGTGGGACGCTTAATTAATTAATTAAAAATTAAAGAAGAAAACCTATCGAAAGAAACCTATTGGCGTGGTTTCCACGTAAAGGAGAATACTCGGAACCCCATCTCCATGAGTAGCGAGAACTGGGAGTTATTCCAAAAATTGAACCAGGGCGGGACGCAGGTGTAGAAAAGGGTTAAACCAACGTGGAACACGGTTTTTCTGATAGCAACCTAGAAACCTCCAAAAGTAACCAAGTAATCTCAATTTATCGGTTTTTCGAGCCAAAACTTGGTACCAGGGGATTTTTACGGTTGCTGAATACAGTTTTGAGGTCGAAAAATGTAAAGTTTTTAAATTGCAACGGAAAATTCAAATTAAATTGTTAACAACTTGAAAAAAGTCTTTCATCTCTCCAAAAGCCACCATCACCGGCAGATGAAAGACACAAAATTCCTGGGTGGCACTTAGGTTTTTCAGCATTTCCCGCATTCTGGTGCTGTTCTGCTGAAGTGTAACCATATCGCTGGAACCAGCTCGGTAGAAACAAGAACTAGAGACCAAAAAGAAAAAATAATATCGATTCCAACCGTTTCACAGAGGGCAGATGAAAGACTGACGGTGACTGTGACACCACAATTTCGCAACTGACTCCACTTGCGCACGCTTCCACACAGAAGGAATACGCTTCCCGCCGCTTTCTTTGATAACCTATCGACTAACCTCACCTCTTACAGAGGTAGTAAAACCGCGGGAAACGACAAAAAGCTGCCAAAATACGAAAACACAAAAAAGGCAGATTAAAGACAAAAACCTCCGGACAAGCACATTTTATCCTCCTGCTCGCTTTATTTGCTTCTGAAAAAATCTGCAAATCCATTTTTTTCATGTCCAGGTATATGCAATAAAGAATCACTACAAATTCAGGCCGCTGCTTTCATAGGTGATTCACAGTGTTCAAGCAAAGTTGACTACCTAGGGGTCCGTACATGGCAGATTACTGGACATTTAGCTGTTTAAACTTTAATTTCTATATTTCAGCGTGAATAAGTGCATATTTTATTGATTGCCCGAAGTAGAACAAAGTTGATAGTTTATGGAGAATTTTTTTTTGACACCCAAATCATAAATGTGCATTTGGAATCTTCTCTGGACAACGATTTGCCCTTTCTGGGAAAATGACCCATTGGGATTTTCATCAAAATATGTTATATTCTTTATATTCTGCTCTGCAATGTCGTTTGAACAGGCAATGTTGACTATTTCTGTTTCAGGTCTTCCGTTGACCGATTCTCCACTCAGGAATTCGAGAGAAACTTCCTGCAAACGGTAGAACCGATGTTTTCTCAAATAGTCTGAACCCGTACTTCCAATTTATCTTATTAAGGCTTAAATATGTACTGAATGAACTAGCGGATGTCTCATAATTCCTAGTGTTGATAATAGGATCAGTAATCGGCTCACTAAAGGTGCTTGAACTACAGTTAACTCGATTACTTACTTACTATAGTTTGTGGTCGGTGATGAGGGTTAAGACTTGTTGGGAATCCAACATTTGTCCCAAGACGCATTGAATTGAGAGACCGTCCCATTTTTTTTCAATTCTGTTCTGCGAAGGCCTCTATTGTGTGCACTGGAGAAATGTTTTTAGGTGTTTCTTTTTTCAACTTCATAAACTCACTTAAAGATAAAAAGGAAAGTATTGAGTAGGCCGACATTTTTTGTTGTTGTATAAGTTTTAGTTTAAAATAGGTCTTATTCACATCACTTTCTTCACAAGTTGAACGCCCGAGCTCTTATATCACGTAGATATGCACGAGTGCGGCCTCAATGGGGTGTGCGCATGGGTCGAAAAAACTGTTAATTGTTATTTTTAATGTAAAATAGACCTCATTCTGAGAATTTTGACACCAACCGCGACCTTCTAGCGTGAGAAGACCTTTTTCTATGATTTTTCAAAGTTTCGAATGTTTATGACGTCACTGTGGGCTGGGGGGTCCCGCCGAGGCGGGAGCGGCGTGTGACGTCATAAACCAAGTGGGTGTGGCACATAGCTTCCTCGTATCCATAACCCGATTGCATAGATGATCCGATGCACAGTAGTTAATCTCAAAACATCAATCTCTAAGTACCTAGCACTACCCTCATAGGGGACTAGAAGAAGAAGAAGAAAGTTTATTGCCAAAATAAAACAAAGTCAAAAATTCTTTCCCCATTACAAGATAAACAATACCGACATGGTTTTTCAAACCGTCTGTCGGGGGTGTCAGCAGGTTACACTAAAAAAATAAAACTACACTGAAAGCATAATACAATGAAATAAAAAGAAATTAAAAATTCATGTACTAACGCAGAGCGATATCGCCAGGCTATTTTACTGAAAGCCACCAGTTGAGGCCATCCACCACCATCCAGCAAAGCCACAGCTTCATTACGAGAGAGCACGGGTTTCTTGAAAACTTCTACTCTAAACTCTGCGAGTACTGGGCAAATACAGAGGAAGTGGTGCACGTCTTCCTTCTCACGTCTATTGCACAGTGCACACTCCTCATTACAGTTGGTTCCATACGGCTTTGTATTCAGATGCAACCACAGAGTAACGGAGACAAGTTAACAGAGAAGAAAGCCAACGTTAAAATGGTGGGCAAGCATTTTTGAGGCTGCCTCAGTTGCACCATCTACTTTCAGCTAGGATTGAGGAACTACTACGGAAGTGGTAGGGGGTAGGGATGGGTATCGTTATAAAAGTATCGATATTTTGTATCGATACTGTATCGTATCCGAGTATCGATATCCCAAGTATCGTTGGGCATGAGTATCGATATTTTAAAATGTCGAGTATCGATACTTTAATGTCACAAACTCCCAATATCATACAATTTTCTCAAGAAAAATAATTTTTTCAACAACTTTTATTCATTTTTCACTATTAAGAGTCCAAGCAGAGTGATTTTTTCCATGATATAAACGTTATTTGTGCAACCAAAGAGTAATTACCCAAAAGCCCTATCTTCTTCATTTTTTAGCCATTATGTTGAATTTTCCGCAAGAACAGTATCGATATTCGATATTTAGAAACATCGGATCCAAAGTATCGATATCCACAAATATCGGATAGTGCAGTATCGATACTAAAATATCGAGTATCGGTACGAAAGTATCGATATTTTGAAATATCGAGTATCGGTACCCATCCCTAGTAGGGGGAGAGGACACTCTCTTCATACCGCTTCTTTTCAAATCCTTTCGAATGACCAGAAATTGATAACTTTTCGTTTCATCATCATTTAGATATGCAAAAATTACTTAGAAAATCCAATCGAGGCGAAAGGTATTTCCAAGTTGCCCTTACAATTGTTGTTGTCCCTATCGCCAGTTGTTCAAATGTTGAATCGACAACTGCCACCCATAGAAACGTTTGAAACCCAGTGTATTATTGAAAATCGCTCGATTTTTTCGTACATATCGCGAATATAACTAAATGTTATCAAATTAATTACTTAGATGCGGCCGGTAACGCACCAAGGAGAAAAATATGTGATAAACAAGGTGACTTGTTGTGAAGAGGTTGGGAACAAGCAATCATGAACGATTTCTGTTGCTTTCCGCTATAACTACGTCCTGGAGCTCCACCAATCAGAACGCTTCTCGGGCTCCCACATTCAGCTTTCAGCCCAGTGCTGGCTCACCAACCAAGCTCGCGGCCTTGAAGCGAGTGTCAAGCTCCCTATAAAGCGTGAACCTCTCCGAAATAAAGCCCTCTGCCAGAACCACTGCGGCGTGTGACGTCATAAACATTCGACTCTTTGAAAAATCAAAGAAAAAGATCTACTCGTCCAAAAACAGAACGGCTGGTGTCAAAATTCTCAGGATGAGGTCTACTTTCGATTAAAAATTTTAAAAAAATCAGGCGCACCCCCCATTCTGACCTCTAGGTTGATTATTTGTGAAATTGCTATTTCGATTCGATGCTCAGTTTCTTTGACTATGAAGGGGTTGAAATTTCATCCTTTTAAGCCAATAATTTGGGGGAGAAAAGTTGTATATAACCTCACGAAACTGAGGGACTTCCTTGTTATTGTTTTTCAAAACAGCTGATTGAAGTTGATATTCAACTTCATGTTGGGTTTTATTTGTAAGTTGATATTGATGTTACCACAGAGATTTTACTACTATTTACTCCAGAATGGAATTTTCTTAACCTTTGCAATGTAGATACTTACTTACCTAATTTAATATTTTTTCAAAGTTTTAAGCGTTGCAAACCAGAGATGGGCGAATTCTTATTCATAAATACGATATTGAATACAAATCATATCTGCGATTTTATGATTATGAATACGAATACAGGTATGAATATGAATATCAATACGAATACAATCGTATTCACACTTTGAATACGATTTTTCCCGTATTCCTATTTTGAATACTATTTTATGATTTTTTCTATGATTTCTCTAAAAATCGAATTTTTTAACGATTTTCCCTGAAAATCATACTTTTTCAAATGATTTTCCCTGAAAATCATACTTTTTCAAATGATTTTCCCTGAAAATCATACTTTTTTCAATGATTTTCTCCCGAACTCTGGACATATTTATGATCTAACATTGTCAAAATAATCAATCAGAATTCGAAACGCTCACAAATTCTTGTAG
Organism: Apolygus lucorum; assembly: GCA_009739505.2. NCBI lineage: Eukaryota > Metazoa > Arthropoda > Insecta > Hemiptera > Miridae > Apolygus > Apolygus lucorum. Next base: position 50,471,429 of record CM019181.2, on the reverse strand, counting down.
GATTTTTCACGCAGAATCGAATGAGACCAACCCCAGGTCGCTACGATCAACCGAATAGAAACTACGACGACATTTCCGCTGAAAATCGTATTTTTTAAGATTTGTACTAAAAATCATAAAAGAAATTATGATTTTACCGGAATTTCGGTCTTATTTATTCCCTAAAATTATCAAAATAATCAATGCAAATTCGAAACGCTCGCCACGACCAACCGTATTGAAACTACGACGAAATTTCCGCTGAAAATCGTAATTTTTTTCACAAATTGCACAAAAATCTTAAAAAATTATGATTTTTACCGGAATTTTGGTTGTATTTATTCCCTAAAATTGTCAAAATAATTCATAAAAATTCGAACCGCTCACCAATTTTTATAGAATTTTTCACGCAGAATCTAATGAGACCAATACCAGGTCGCTACGACCAACTGAATAGAAAGTACAACGACATATCCGGTAAAAATCATAATTTTTTGATGATTTTTAGTGCAAATCGTTAAAAAAAACACGATTTTCAGCAGAAATTTCGTCGTAGTTTCAATACGGTTAATCGTGGCGACCTGGGGTCGGTCTCATTCGATTCTGCGTGAAAAATCCTACAAGAATTTGTGAGCGTTTCGAATTTCGATTGATTATTTTGACAGTGTTAGATCTTAAATATGTCCAGAGTTCGGGAGAAAATCATAATTAAAGTATGATTTTCGGGGAAAATCGTTTTAAAAAATCGATTTTTAGGGAAACCATAGAAAAAATCATAAAATCGTATTCAAAATACGAATACGGGGAAAATTGTATTCAAAGTTTGAATACGATTGTATTCGTATTGATATTCATACCTGTATTCATATTCATAATCATAAAATCGCAGAAATGATTTGTATCCATAATCGTATTTATGAATTTGCCCGTCTCTGTTGCAAACAACATATTGTTGCTGCTCAGTAGGGAGACACGCCGAAGCAGTCATTAGTAGAGTAGTAGAGAGTTAGTGGGTCCATCGTCGATCCTGAGAGATAGGAAACCCCTTTAGGACTAAACACGGTGGGTGATGTAAGGATGTTAAGACTGCATCTTTGATACATCGAAAACGGGATGTTTTGGGGGCTTATATGACATTAATTCATGTATGAAAGTTGACCTTCTCAAGTATGTAAATCTCGTAGGATTCTCGGATAACGAAATCACCTACGTCAAAAATAAAGAAAAAATAAAAAGTTTTTGCTTCTGCTAAAAATTGTCTGCGCTTTCGCAGAGTCAAAATAATTGTATGATGAAACGTGGTATCGTTCTAAGAAATTTAATAAAATTCACAGGATTTGCTAATTTAATAGTTTTAAACTATTAATAATTGAATCAGATTTTTAAAATAGTCGTTAATGACCTTCCATGTTTTGCGTTTCTATGAGTGAAATAAGTAGAGTGAAACATCGCAACTTTTTTGTAATGTAAATATCGATGTTTTTAAATATTGTTTATGTAGTAGTTTGTATGTACGTATGAACTAATGGCAATAAAATACATATCGTTCCTTTTTAATTTTTGATTTATTATTTTCAATAATAATGAATCGACCGAGAGAATATTTGTATCCCCTCAATAAATATTATGTTTCCGGTACCTATGTGGAATTCAAAAATCAAATAATAATTATAAAAAAGGTACCTACTCAGTATTTAAAAAAAAAGAAGGTGTATTGGTTACTGTTGGTCACTTTTAAGGGTAGAAAAGTGAGGGTTGATATTTTATAAAAGTCCTTGCACGACTTTAATAACTCCTTGACTTATTTTTTTATGTAAAAATATTGTTTATTAATTCATTTAAAATAGAGACGATTAAAATAATCTAGTGAGACCTCCCAGAGCTCTGTAGGGCCAACCGTTTGCTTCCTTGAGGGTTCCCAGCAGATACTGACTCTAAAGATATGAGGTGTACAGGTAATGTGTCTAGAGCGACCAAAGTGGAGGCTAACCAGAAATGGCTTACTCATTGCCTGGGGTTGCCATTGGAAAAGAGTTTCAGGCTCTAATGGCTTACACTCTCCCTCTTTCGAGGCCCCTTTAACCAGAAATGGCCACGATACAAACTCTAGCTTACACAATCAGTCAGTTTGTGATCTGCACCTTCAAGTCACTTTCAGGAGATTTTAACTGTTCAGTCAGACATTCGTATTCTTGTGTAGGCAAGTTGGCTCTTGAAGAAAATTCTGATTGCTGTAAAATAATAATTTAATTCAGAGTGTCTTGGGCAACATTTTGTTATTATATTCTAATGACCTTCCGACGACTGAAGAACTTTTATCAGTTTTTGAGTTATTTGGAGCAGATGAGGGCTGTGCCTCGTCAATGGGGTATTTCAGTAAATTTTTTAATTTTTTTTTTCAAAAGAGTATGGCTCAGGAATGACGGTAATCGGGTCTGTTCGTCGAGAAAATGTTTTTAAAATTTTTAACCCCCCCTCAAAATTTGATGTTTTACGTTTCAAGGTACGTAGAATACGAAAATCGAATAAAAAATGCGTATTTTATTCGAAACTTCCTCACTACCGAAGGTAGGGAAGCTTTGTATTCGTGAAAGAAGTGAAATCAAACGCTTGCATACGAGTCTGCAACACATTGAAACATTTTCATGCCCCCCCCCCCCCTCACCTCCCGACACATGAACTACATCGCCTCAGCTAATCAGGGAGCTTGATTTTCGACTCAGCTGATCTGGGAGCTCGATTTTCGACTCAGCTGATCTGGGAGCTCGATTTTCGACTCAGCTGATCTGGGAGCTCAATATTCGACTCAGCTGATCTGGGAGCTCGATTTTCGACTCAGCTGATCTGGGAGCTCGATTTTCGACTCAGCTGATCTGGGAGCTCGATTTTCGACTCAGCTGATCTGGGAGCTCGATTTTCGACTCAGCTGATCTGGGAGCTCGATTTTCGACTCAGCTGATCTGGGAGCTCAATATTCGACTCAGCTGATCTGGGAGCTCAATTTTCGACTCAGCTGATCTGGGAGCTCAATTTTCGACTCAGCTGATCTGGTAATATCAAACTGTAAAGTACCTACCTACCTAACAACTTCACTTCTGATGGTAATAATCATCATTGTGGCGACTTGGGACAAATATCGTTGCAACAAATATCGTTGCAACAAATATCGTTGCAACAAATATCGTTGCATCAAATTTCGTGACGATTTTTTTTTATGTGCCATATGAAAGACATGAAAATGTCAAAAATCAGAGAAGCTAAGGAAAGTTGATGATTTGAATGGTGTGACGTAGCTAGCCAATCGTGACGTAGCTAGCCAACTGTCTTTGAAAAAAGTATCCATGCACAGAAACCCCTCTTGGATACTACAAAATTCTACTCACACACCCGCGCGGCGTAGTCCTTGCCTAGTGTGTGTGCATTTATAGCGGCCCGCCTTTTTCAAACGTGTGATCTCTTTAATTAATTTTTCTACCACATGTTATAGTATCATTGGGCTTAAAGTTGTAATATATAGGTTTTCAAGGGTGCTGAATCCAAATTTGAGGTCAAAAACCTGAATTTCTGACCCACTGAAATACCCCATTCCACGAGGTACCTATACGAAACTTTCAGTTTAGATGCTATTTCAAAAATCACTCGTTCATTTCGGTTCGACAAAGAACATCTATTGATAAATATACGTTGGCTTCAACAGCAAGTAGAAGGGGGGGGGGGGGGGGGGGTTAGGCAGCTACCATCTAGACTTTCGATAAATTTCACAATAAACGCAAATTTAACAACTATTTTTTCGTTTGAGTTTTTCAATATTTCTAGAAATTGAACATTACTTACCACAAATTGATGAAAAAACATCATGAACTTAAACTATCCTCATTAGGCAAACGGTTGGTCCCAAACACCTCTTCTGGGAGATGACAAAAAATGCTTGAAAATTCTAATTCGAAAATTGTCACGGTAGGGCGTTTTGATAATGTTTTCTCCAACATTTTACCACTTAGAAGTGACTGACAATAACCAAAACCTTCGGAGCACAACTAGATCCCAAATGGAGGCGATAAACCAAATTTCATCAAATTCGGTCCACGGAAACAAGGCAAAGTGCCGCGTACGGAGTAAGGCATAAAGACGAAAATTTTACTAAATTTATATTTATTTAAGGATTGAATAACCCTTATCTCTTCATGTGAACTGTAGTTCGCATTGTCTTGACTTTCCTTGATCCTATCGGTATTTATTTTTCCGTTGGATAATCACCTGGAAGGTATTGATTATTTGACCAGATTTATCAGGTTGGAACCATTGGATTTAGGCAATTCTGGAAAAAGGCAGGTTGAATGAGGAATTTCACCGAATTCTGTTTAAATAAATGAAAATCGGGTTGATTTCGGAAAATAAATTTCCTGTTACTTTTTGGGAGACAATCAAAATTTATGATTTCAAAAAATAACCGGGAAAACGATCTCTTCAACGTGAAGCTGGAACGCTCGCTGATTGGCTGTTCAGATCGCTGTCTCCTCCCAGTGTTGCCCGATGGAACAACGAAATCGTGTTATCTAAGAGGAAAGTTATCAAACAAAAACAGGGAGACCTAATTTTCCCCATCTTGCTTTTTATATTTTTTTCTTCAGTTTTTCGATTTCGAACTTTACTGGTTTTGTGAAATGTTGCATCTGGGGACTATAGATTTCTCGATCTCAGCGCTTCAAGCGGCCGTAAATGAACTATTCCAGGTTGACGGCATCCTCCCGGTTTTTTTTAAACGTTCACATTTTCTACTTTGTTTTGTTCATTCGTAAATTAGGAAGTACGGGCTGAAAGTTTGGCGTACGGGGTTTTCGAGGTGCTGAATCCGATTTTGGGGTCAAAAATAGGAAATTCCGGCATGGTGAAATTCCTCATTCAGTTCAACTCAGGTTGGATCAAACTGTGAACCAGAAACTCAGCGCTAGTATTTCTCCCCAAATTTAAAAAATAATTAACTTTTAAATTCGATTAACAAACAATAAAATTAATTCAAACCATTATTAACCTTCAAAATCAAAGAATAATTAACCCTTAACCTGCCAAAAAGTGATTTATTCGGAGGATTCATTTGAAGTAGGTAAAGATATGGATTGAAATCGGAACAGCCATGAAGAATACGGTAAGTTTTAATTTTAGCAATTCATAATCCAGTTCCATCGAAGCAAGAAAATGAGCCGATGATCGACAGGGCGCACTGATTACAAAATACTCAATTTTCTTGTTACCTACGTCAAAGTAGATTTTGTCACTAATAAACGTCACCTTCGTCCGAATGTTTACCGTTTCATCATAATTTAAGGTAAATAGGTGGCAGTTATCTAAGTTACCCTACATTGTTGGTCTCCAGAGTTTAGTGTTTATAAATACCAACTTCTCACCCACTTCTGCGAATAGTTCTTCAACAAATTATCCAACCTATACGAACATAGATCCGAAGAATTATCCAGTTCATACACGGGAACACTGAAAAACAAGAAATCTAACACCATCAAAATAATTCACAGCGAGAAATGGGAAAATGCATCCAGCATATTCTGCTACGAGAAAACAAGTAAGCGACATACGCGAAATTTTTGCATCACCCAACTATGAGTGAAGATTACAAGAAAAAAAAGTCTGCCAATTGGGTGTGGCACATAGTTTCCTCGTATCCATAACCCTATGGTATAGAAGATCCGATGCACAGTAGTTAATCTCAAAACATCAATCTCTAAGCACTACCATGGAAGAAGATCTTCCTTGGCAAATCTTTTTCCATGGCACTACCCTCTTAGGGGACCATACATTGTTGGAAAATGTAGAAGTTATGCTATTACAAGGATTTAACGTTTGCCCATACGCTCAAAATACATTCAATTTGGGGGCCACGATTTTCATAGGGGACCATCTACACGCCAACTCTCACAATTTCTGAAAATTTCATCAAAATTAGATGGAAAATGTAGCAGTTATGGCTGTAACAAGGAAATATACGTTTGCGCATGCGCTGCGGCTACTATCAGTCTGGGGGTGATGATAACGTTCAATTTAGAAAATGGGTTTCTCCTAAACGTTATTCTTCAGAAATTTAAGTGGATGGACTATTATAGAAAACTAGTTTTTTGCTTTACTACAAAACTCAATTTTGTGAATGCCGATCATTAAAAACGTTCCTAAGCTCTCATCTTCCAACAAAGGTTTTTTTTTAAATTTAGTGCTCAAGATAATTTAGTTTTTATGCAAGAAAATGCAGGACTGGGAGAGTAACGTAGTTATCGTTTTCCTCGCGATTTTACGCGCTGAAACAAAAACGTCTGCCAAGTGGGTGTGGCACATAACTTCCTCGTATAACCCGGTTGTATAGATGATCCGATGCACAGTAGTCTCATAACATCAATCAATCAGGTAGTACCTAGCACTACCCTCACATTGGGCCATCTACACGTCATCCAGCACAATCTCAAAATATTGTTGGAAATTTTAGCAGTTATGGTGGTTACAAGGATTTCATGTTTGCGAATGCGCACAAAACACTTTCAATTTGGTGGCCATGATTTACACAGGGGACCATCTCCACCTCAACTCCCATAATTCTTGAAAATTCCATCAAATTCAGAGTGGAAATATAGAAGTTATGGCTGTAACGAGGAAATAAAAGTTTGCGCATGCACATTGTCTACTATTAGTACGGGGTTTATGATTTTCATACGGGACCGTCTACATGCCTATTTGCACAATCCCTGAAAATGTCATCGAAATCGGGTAAGAATTGTAGAAGATATGGCTGTGGCAAGGATTTCACGTTTGCGCATGCGCAGCGGCTACTATCAGTCCGGGGGTGATGATTTTCATAGGGGACCATCTACACGCCAACCCACACAATCTCTGAAAATTTCATCGAAATCGGATGAGGAATGTAGAAGTTATGGCTGTGGCAAGGATTTCATGACAGACAGACAAACACGGAAACAAAATTGTTCAGGAAGGTCTAAAACGTAAAACGCGAGTGGAAATTTTGATTTTGGAGAACTTTTTTTTTCAACCTTGAAAAGTGAAAACAAAGCTTCTGCTACCTTGGCAGACTCAGAAGCAATAAAAGATTTACCGTTTAAAAGCTGAGATTCTGAAAAAGTAATTACTTTCGGGGGAAAACTGTGCAAAAGGAAGAGTTGAGTTTTGATTAGTTCTCCAAACTACCTAACATTTTGGAACTAGCTCATCTGTCTCTATTTTCAACTTTCTGTTCTTCGTATGGAAATTTGGGTACCTACCTTGGGTACACCTTTTCAGTTTTTTCGCTGTAGGTTTCTAATGAACCAAGATAACCAACGTGGATGAAATTGTCACACGAATTTATTTTCATGTTTAATGGCATAATATTCCTGTTGGAAAATGTAGGGCATCATCCGTACTGAGAGTGTTAAGAGGTAAGTAGTGCTAGAATCTCTCGATTAGTGAGGTCTAAACAGCCAACTGGTACTGCTATAAACTACTTCTCCTCATCATCTCCATTCCGATCTTTGCACTTCTGGAGTTTTTCCACCAGCTTTGATGCGTTTTAGAACTAAATTACCCATATTCTGAGCAATTGAGCTGGAATTTTCAACGAATAGTTATCACTATCGAAACATTAAATTGGAAAGAGGACTTTTGGAAAAAATGGATCCGTGAAGAATAATTCTAAAAATCAAAAATGACCAAATTTGAGTAATTAAGTATTTGTTATTAACATTTTTTTTAAATGAAAGCAAATGAAAAGTGTTTTATTCAATCAAAAGGGCACCGTTGTAAGAACTAGTACCTATCATCTGCCTAAGCTTGATAAAGATTGGACGAGTAGTTTCTTTACAAACGGGTCAGATAGGTACTCATAGTTTGATAAAAGCAAAATAGGGTGTGCGCCTTGGTAGGAAAAACTGATTATTGTAATTTTTGATCTAAGGTAGACCTCATTCTGAGAATTTTGGTACCAACCGCGACCTTCTAGCGTGTGTAAATCTTTTCCCGCCCAGGCGAGAGGGGCGAGTGACGTCATAATCGGTCGAAACTTTGAAAAATCATAGAAACAGATCTACCTACTCACGCTAGAAGGTCGCGGTTGGCGCCAAAATTCTCAGGATGTAGTCTACTTTTGATTGAAAATCTACTCCCCATTAAGTAAATCTTTAGTATACGCGTTTGAAGTTTGGCGGCGGGAAATCAGTCCTTTGGTTCTCTCATCAACTTTCTTCAAACATCAAAGTACAATTGGTTGGCTCTTGTTCAAAATGACCTTTAGTTGAAATATTTAGTTTAGTTGAATGATTAGTTCTTGTTACTTTAGTTTAGAACTTTTAGTTTTTTTTAGTTTAGAATGATTTAGTTTTTAGTTTAGAATGATTAGTTCTTGTTACTTTAGTTTAGAACTTTTACTTCAATTGAAAATTAATCGATACCTAGATATCGATTATTATTCCATGAGATTAGGGAAGTCAGATTCTTCAAAATGGGTCGATTCAAATCGTATCGATCTTTTAGAAAAAAATCAACAATATTCATACTTTTTTTTTTTTTAGAAAAAATCATGCCAAAAGCTAAAGCTAACTTTTAATGCCTATGTTTAGAAAAAATCGATTCTCCTATTCTTTTTTCGGGGAAAAAGAATCGATTTATATAAAGAATCGATACTTTTTTGCCATCCATTTTGAGATCTCCTTCTTGAGGGTCTGTCTCCGGTAGTCTGTGGATGAAATCAAGAAAATTCAAAGTGACTAGATTCCTACTTTTGGAATGGTGGTATTTTAGGAACGTTTTTGTGTGAATCTACTATTCTGTAAGTGAATCGTGACAAAACCAAGAGGAATTTTTGAAAAAATGGTGTCGAAAATGCAAGGGCTGGCGGAGGCAAGCAGGTACCTAGGTAAGTAAGTAGTTCCTACCTACCTATTTCCACAACCTTCGAAAAGTTCGGAATGATGTTAGATACAACAGAATCTGTTGTATATCTGATATTCATGAAGAATAAACTGACGATCCTTCATATTTGTGAAACTGGATTTTATTGAAGAAGTAGGTATGTTGTTTCACTACGTTATTATTTTATTGAATAAAGTTGAATGTAACATACGACTAAACTTACTGGCGTACTAGGAGAACAAGCGTATGAGGGTGGAGAAGCACGGAAGGTGCCACGGGTGCTTTCAAAAACTGTTGAAGTCAAAAGCATTCAAGTAAATAGGTATATTTCACCTAAAACGACTTGTGGGTGTACTTAAGGTTGGACGCGATGACAATTTTAAAAAGTACGTTGAAAACAAAGGGAACAAAGATTGCAAGTAGGAAATAACTTGTTCAATCTTTTCTTCTAGTCCAATATTGTCGTGCAGTCCTGTTTTTTGCTTGCAAATGATACACCATGTAGTTATTGGTGGTCTCTCCGCCTTTAGGGATTTTCTAATAGGTGTAGTATGTCGCGCATTGTCAGTCACTCTAATATTTATTATGAATAAAACTCGGGCCTCGCCTTACTGCTTAGAGCTTTTGGCTAAAATTCAAGAAACATGGAACATGCTTCAGCCGCTCTTTTCAGCATAGGAGGGATGGGGTGGAGAGTAACCCCCGCATGACACGCCCATCACCCTCTCTGCATAACCTTTTCAGGTGGTTAGTCCAAGGCTAATACATGTTCCATGCTAAAAGCCAACTAATGAGTCCAACCAAGGGCTGGAATTCTTAGCTCCGCCCTAGGAGGAATAGGGTGGAAGGTTCTGGTCTCAGTGGCCCTGCATAGTTCAAGCCCTCGAGCCCCATCAAATACTCCTTTTTCTGCACCCAAGATAAGATCCCCAAAGTCTTCGAGAAGCTGGTTGTGGTTCAACTCTCACCAATGTTCAAATCCTTCCTTGCTCCCGAGCAGCATGGCTTTGTAAAGGGGCGTTCCACCGTGACCAATCTGGCAATATTCCAGGACTATACACTTTGTGCTTTTGGGGAGGGTCACCAGGTTGACCTCGTGTCGACCGATTTTTCCAAGGCATTCGACAGACTTCCTCATCATACAATCCTCGATGTGCTGTCATCGCTTGGTGTCTTCGGACCATTTCATGCATGGATTGCCAGCTACCTCACGGCCAGACAGCTCTCAGTGCGTGTGAACGGGGTTGTGTCCCGCTCATTCGTTGCCACTTCTGGGGTTCCACAGGGCTCTCACCTTGGCCCCCTCCTCTTCAACCTGGTGATCAACGGAGTCATCTCCTCCCTGCAAAGTATTGAGTACCTGATCTATGCAGACGACCTGAAGCTGTTTGTTGCGATTGGTGACCCTTCAGACTGCCTCCTCCTACAGCAGAACCTTGACGCCTTCTCAATATGGTGCGACCAAAATGGTCTAGTTCTCAATCCTTCTAAATGCGTCGTTACGTCATTTCACTGCTCTCACTCTCCAATCAAGCACCTGTATTCAATTAACGGAGTTCTCCTTCCATGTAAGGATAGCGTTGTCGATCTTGGCGTACTCTTAGACTACCAGCTCTCCTTCTCCAACCACATTGCGCAGGTGGCATCCCGTGGTATGCGTACTCTGGGCTTTATTAAGAGAAATACCCAGGAATTCTCCCAGGCATCAGCCCTGATCACTTTGTATAAAAGTCTCGTCCTGCTGATCCTGGAGTATGCGTCTGTGATCTGGAGCCCTCACTATGACTGTCATACCCATCAAATCGAGCGTGTCTTCAGGGCTTTCCGTAGGTTCCTCGCTTACAAGCTTTCCATTTCTCGTGTGAACCTAGACTTTGATGAGCTCGCCCGCCGTTTTAGCCTACTATCACCCCATGATCGTCGCGTGTGTTCTGACGTCTCTTTCCTGCAGGGCTTGTTATCAGGGAGAATTGATGCCCCGGACCTACTTCCACGTGTCGGCTTCCTTGTGCCTTGCCTTGGATCACGTTTTGCCACACCTTTCGCTGTCCCTTTCTCCGCCACAAATTACCTCTACCATCGTCCAATGTGTCGCATCCCTTGCCAAGTGAATGTCTTCTCCACGTCTCCTCCCTTCATCAACACCATGTCCTCGCCTCTCTCATCTATTAAGACTGCTCTCTTCCGCCATCTATGATCCGAGTCTCTGTATGACCGTACTTAACCTGTACCTCTGTAATCTGTACACTATATCACACTTTATCTCTGTTAACTGTAAAACTGATTTTCCTCTTTTGTAATTGGGTTTGTCCCGTGAATAAATAAATAAATAAGACTCATCGGGAGAAATGGGTTCTTTTGTGGTGTGTATTCATTTATGGCGACAGACATTCATAGACAATAATGATGTTATGTGTATTGAATTATACAAGATTAGAAATGACCCAAACTCCTTTCAATACCACTTGAATGGATCCCACCATCCCCTTTGCCAGATCCCCCCCTCTTCTCCTTCACCTTCAACCCTCTTTATTCCTCCCCCTCTTGGTGGCTGGCCACTTTGAAGTAATCATCAAATCCATGAATGGATTGTGCTAATAGATAGTTCTGATTTCGCGATGGCAATACTCGTAGCAATGGCGTCAGGTAGGACATATAGAAGAGATGGTTGGTATCTCTTTACCTGGTAAGGTTTACACCATTTTAACCCCTCAATAAGTTCCTGCTCTTAAGTACATGGTATCTTGTTAGATATCATCCCTGTTTCGTTACTTTGCTCCTACATCTTGTATGTTTGCTTCAGATTACTGTGATTGGGATCAACAGTCTTTTCGGAAAAGCAGTTTCCTTTTTACTCAAACAGTCACCGATAGCAAACAGACTAGTCCTGTACGATGAATGCAATACGGAGATGGCCTACGATATTTCTGAGATCAACACGACATGCAAAGTGGTTGTTTACAATGGCGAAGATCAACTTGGATGTGCTGTTAAAGTAAGACGTAATGACTCAAAAACAACCGATCAGTTTTTAGATTTTAATAATTCATTAGGTTGAAATTTAAGAATGAATTTCAGTCTTCTCCAGTATTATTAAGGGGATCTCAGTCGGTCGCCGTTCGATTCTCTTCAGGGTTAGTATTTCCCTAAATTGCAGGGGCAAAAACTTGAAACGTAGCTAAATTTGATATTTTCAAGGATTTTAGAAATGCATTAGTGCATCGGCCTAGGAAATTGAAAAACTGAAAGATTGCAAGATTGAAAGAGAAAAATGGGGAAAAAATATAACTGAAAAAAAGGGTTTTCCCATTTTTCTCTGCCAATTATAGTTTGATTTTGATAATTCCAGCGGCAATCTTTTAGTTTTTCGATTCTCTAGACTGCTGCCTTAATGAATTTCAAAAATCCTTAAAAATTTCAAATTTAGGTACAAATTTTAAAGTTTGAGTCCCTGTAATTCAGGGAAATACTAACCCGGAACGAGGAACGAACGGCGACCGACTGAGACGAAGTCCTCGCACGAAGTGAACTGTTGGTCATACAGACCTCTAGGTGGTCTCATTTGATTCTACTCGTAAAAATCGTCCGTATTTTAAATTTAGTTCGGGGTTGAAAATTGTTTTTTGCTCGACCCCAAAGATTCATTTTTGAAAAATAGGTAGTTGGTTTTCACTACCCAATCTCCAATTTGTAAAGCGAGCGTGTAATTACATTTTGGACTACCCTTGAATTTCAGAATTCCGACCTCATATTGATTGGCGACAAGGAAGATCCTGGACCGAATTTCGACGAAACAATCAGTAAATTCGCGCCGGATGTAATCAAGTATGCTGAGGCCATATCATGCTCCGCCCCCAACGTTGGTATTTTTGCAACATTAGTGTAGTATGCTCCAGTATGAGTGTAAACGTAATATTTCGAATTTTCAAGAAAAATGAAGGTATAGCAATAGGCTCTAAACTTTTGCATGGACTTTTTTGACATTTTTTTCCTAACTGAAATCCATTTTGGAACATTTTAAAACAATTCCTGTAGTTTTTCCAAACATCATAAACTTCAGAAATACACTGGAGACCAAAAAAACCGGCGCAATTGAATTGTTTCCAGAGAATCAAGTTCAAATCGCTAACAGTTGGGTTTGAGACAATCGTAAGGTCAATAATAAGGTTCATTATTCACCGAAACAACGGTTCGACAGGCAGTTAAGAGGTACTGAAACTGGTAGCTACACCAGAAGGCCGAGATCAGGGTGTCCAAGGGCGAAGGATCCTGCTGACATCCGTTTTATTGTGATGCAAACCCTCAGAGACCGCACCCTTAGACAGCTTTTGAGACCTCTCACCGGCTGCGTGCTCCTCGGGATGTCGATGTCAGCGTTCAAAAGATACGCAGATGGCTTGCTGATGTGAATCTTAACTCCAGCACATTCAGCGATGGCCTCTGAAACACGTGGAGGTCCGTCCTTGCCTCCAAAGAAATTCCTCCCCATACCATCACTGATCCACCACCGATATTGCACTGAGTCTTTCGCTAGCCTTGTCTTCTCCAAACCCGAACTCGTGCATCTGAAGTGTACAGATCAAATCTGGACTCGTCAGAAAACAGTACTTAGGCACAATGTGCCTCAGTCCAAGGAGTGTGATTTCTAGCAAATTGAAGACGAGCCATTCGGTGTGCTGGGGTAAGTAGAGGACATAAAGCACGTACTCTGGAGTGGAGATTCACATTAGCAAGCCATCTGCGTATCTTTTGAACGCTGACATCGACATCCCGAGCAGCACGCAGCCAGTGAGAGGTCTCAAAAGCTGTCTAAGGGTGCGGTCTCTGAGGGTTTGCATCACAATAAAACGGATGTCAGCAGGATCCTTCGCCCTTGGACACCCTGATCTTGGCCTTCTGGTGTAGCTACCAGTTTCACAGTAGGTACTCTTAACTGCCTGTCGAACCGTTGTTTCGGTGAATAATGAACCTTATTATTGACCTTACGATTGTCTCAAACCCAACTGTTTGAGATTTGAACTTGATTAGGGTTTGCATCACAATAAAACGATCGTCAGCAGGATCCGTCGCCCTTGGACGCCCAGATCTCGGCCTTCTGGTGTAGCTACCAGTTTCAGTACCTCTTGCCTGTCGAACCGTTGTTTCGGGCAGCCCAAGGGCTCCGGCTGCATAACGTTGGCTCCGGCTGTCCTCTATCAACGCAAGAAGTCTTCCGACCACACACGCGTCTTAACACATTCAGACTGGCTGCTTCCACCCTGGATCCACGCGAAACCTTCACCTGGTACGGCTGCTTCCACGGTGGATCCATGAACTCATGATTAGGTGGATCCATGAACATTTTTCAAAACGCTCTGGATAGTTCATTTTTCCTCCAACAGGGCTCTTTTTGGTCTCAATCGCTTCAGAATGAACCCACCTTACCGACCCAACCTTTCGGTTTCGGATATTAGTGCATGTTATCACGCAAAAATGCCGTCTTCTCATCAGTGCAACTGTTTTGCTGTGAAGTTCCAAAATTTTCCTAGGTCCTGGGGACAATCTGGGTTTTGAGCCCCGGTCTGAAGGTGTTAAACCATTTAAACGGCGGGTTAACTTTATTTAAAAAAAATAAAAAATTTATGAAAAACTTAATTGAAAAGGAACAAGTACGAGAAATTTTATTTATAAGGCACAATGACAAGAAAGGCTTGCGTTGACCGCACTGAAGCCAGTCTAACGAAAAGTCATCTTTCGTCCTTCAGGCTTCTATTGTGAATTCAAAGCGCATTACAGGAAAAAAAAACTGGATAGTTGAGGAAAAACATGGATGGACCTTGGCACGTAATCTCTGTGAACCTTATTATTGACCTTACGATTGACTCAAACCCAACTGTTAGCGATTTGAACTTGATTCTTTGGAAACAAGTCAACTGCGCCGGTTTTTTTTGGTCTCCAGTGTATAATATAAGTATATTACATTTAAATTACGTATTTAACGGTATATTGATGTGTCATTCCAGACGATAATTTTAGTGATTGTTTCGCATAAATTTCAAGTTTTTGGCAAAATGTTGAAAATGAACTGTGTTTTTAGGGTTCTTGTGGATATTACCATCATATCCATTGCACTAAATGGTACTTTCAGGAAATATATTGTTATCTTGTGGGAGAGGATTGATTTGATATGGAAAAAGTTTAATTTGATTTGGAAAAGGATTAATGAGGAATTTCACCGAATTCCGTTTGCATTTTTCCTGAATAGTTAATGGTGTGGGATAGATGAAAATCGGGTTGATTTCGGAAAATAAGTCTGCTATTATTTTTGGGAGACAATCAAAATTTATGATTTCAAAAAATAACCGGGAAAACGGACCTTTTCAACGTGAAGCAGAAACGCTTGCTGATTGGGCTGTTCGGATCGCCGTCTCCTCCCAGTGTTGCCCATTGGGACGACGAAATTGTGTTATCTAAGAGGAAAGTTATCAAACAAAAACATAGGAAACCTAATTTTCCCCATCTTGCTTTTCCTAGTTTTTTTTTCAGTTTTCCGATTTCAAACTACTGGTTTTGTGAAATGTTGCATCTGGGGACTATGGATTTCTCGATCTCAGTGCTTCAAGCGGCCGTAAATGAACTATTCCAGGATGACGTCATCCTCCTTGTTTTTTTAAACGTTCATATTTTCTACACTGTTTTGTTTATTCGTAAATTAGGAAGTACGGGCTGAAAGTTTGCTGTAGGAGGTTTTTCGAGGTGCTGAATCCGATTTTGGGGAAAAATAGGAAATTCCGACATGGTGAAATTCCTCATTTGGTTTGGAAAAAGATTAATTTGACTCGAAAACGCTATAAAAACTAAATAAGAGAAGACGAAGACTAATGATGCTTGATAAAGTAATTGGTAGAATCGTATTGTAAAAAAGAGTGAGTTAAATTGCTTCTTTTGATCACTTTCGCGTCTGCATTCTTCCCTGTAGTTTGTGTCCCTTAGTTGTTCATTTACGCTTGCAGAGGTAGCGCTACTGTCGTAAGGTGCACAGATCCCCCGTGAAGTGACTCTTCCTAATCATTCCATGAATGGACTCAGAGTGGTTAGGCAGCTGGGTGCTTTTTCGAGCAGCACACTATGATTTTCTTCCATATCAGTGAACCCTCTTTCGAAAAAAGTTGAAAAATGTGAGGCGAATTCCCCTTTGGATAATCAATAATCAAGCTTTTGCCCCAGATTGTATAATTTAATGTTTGGTGTCAAGTGTCTGCAGCTAGGGCCAAATTGGTAGGTCACCAAAAGTTTTAGTCTTTTCATTTTTATTTTCCAAAGGCGATTGTGCTGGTGGCCACCTCTCCTGTGAACTCGATGATGACTCTCTTCAGCGAAGTGCAACGACGGAACGGGACATTCAACTGCGATCGAGTGATGGGCGTCACATCCGTCGACACCATGAGGGCGTCCACAGTCCTCGCTAGACACTTGAATTTGGACCCGGAGAAAGTACATTTACCTGTGATCGGCGGTTCGTCCCCGGACACCCGGATTCCTCTGTTTTCTCAATCGCGACCTGCAATAACTGTTTGTAAGGTTAGTGTACACTTGGATGGGTTAGGTACCCTCTCGTTCTGTTATCCGTAGGAATTTAAAAATGCTGCAAATTATTCTACATGCAAGGTATCTAGAATCCAAAAATTGAATACACATGTTTTTCACGCGGCACTCGGTCCAGTTTCCATGGACCGAATTTGATGAAATGTGGTGCCTATGTGGGCTCCAATTGGGGCTAGTTGTCCCCCGAAGCTTTTGGTTGATATAAGTCACTTCTAAGGATGCAGTTCAAATCACTACTAACATTATAAAGGTCATGTGATGGTTGATAACAATACTGCCGTGGTAAGCCAGAAAGTCGTATCTTGACTTCACCCAACTTTTGGGAAAACGACCTAATAGGTTTCGTGGCGAAATAACTCTTTCGCGGGATTATTTTTCCACCTTTTACCACAAGTAAAAGGTTTTCTTGAAGGAAATTAGTAGCCAAATCGATTTATGGAGTCAAAATTAAACATTTTCGAATAGGTAAATGTCAAAAAACGATGATTCGAGTTTACTCCCGTAAACCCGGAGTTACGACTATTCAGTTCTGAATACGCAACCACGAGACTTTGGAATGCTAATCACATTTCCTGAAATTTCATTCTTGAAACTTTATAACTATCTTTAAATCAAGAAACCATTTCACCTTAATTATTTTGTTATCCTTCTTGGCTCAAAGTCAATAGTATTCCATATTTGTGTTCAGAGTGTAAGAAAAACAGCTGAATCAATCAAAATAAACGTTCATTCACGTGAAGTATAAACGTAAAGTCACCACTAAATTCCGAGTTTTCACAGGCAAAAAGTCGTATCAAGCCTATTCAGAATGCAAGAAGTCGTTATCGTCGAAATACTAAGGCAGATTCCCGTATCAGTGTCAAGATACGAGTTTTCTTCTTCCGAATCGCTCTGATACGACTAGTTTCTTAGCAAAATCAAGTTAACATGCCTTAACGCGAAAGTCGGGAGGCTTGGTTAGGGCATTTCTAGTAGATACGATTCTAAAACTCCGAAAATCGATAGAAATCGACCCTCAAAACCCCCGGGTACCAATAGCTCAATTTGGTCAAATTTTCACGTTACGACTTTCTGGCTTAAGGTTTGTTCGGCTAACGATTCCAAACCAGTTCTGGACAGAACGCGATTCTGAAAGTGGAAGGGATAGAATCAGTTCGGAATCGTTGTTAGCCGAACGCCTTTGGAACTCGTTCGGAATCGATAGCCTGCATTGTAACCTCCTTCCATTTGTCATCTCCTGTCTCCTTCCAGGAGACAGGAAGGTTAATAATCCGTATTCGCAGTTCAGCACTCTCTCGTTTTTCCAATATAGAGAATAAATATTGTATTCTCTATTCTGCATTTTCAACTCTTCTTCAACAAACTCTAGTTGTATTAGGGAAGTCGATGTTTTTAAAGAACTTTGTTAAGAGAGAGAAAATTATTAATTTATTGAACATTTTAGAAGTACAAAAGTTAGGCAACGACTCCATTAGCTGTCGAAAATGTTTTTAAAGAACTAATTTTGATTTTCAGTTTCCTAAGTAGGTAGGTATGTTTAATAAAGTTTAAAGTAGGTATGTTGTATTTTTTGAAGTTCTTGAAGCCTCTATTTAGATTTAACGGGATTTTTAAAGTTTAAGATTGAATGATTCAAAATTATTGTTGTACCTACTAATCTCTCATCCTTTTAAAAAAAATCCCCCTACAAATTTGTCCAAACACCCATTTTTCCAATTTTCACTGAGTCAATGGAAATTTTTCAACCGAATTGAAAGGCGTAAGGACAACGGCTACGATTCAAGTGTACAAAATATTCAATTTAAAAAAAAATCAGTTTGATCACTTGATACAATCAATCTTACTTATACAGATGGATCACAAAAGAATAGGTGTCTTCCCCAGAAACAATGTTCTTTCATTAAACAATGAAAATTTTAAAATTTGCCATAAAACCGTTACGAATGTTTTGAAACATAGTTCGACTCACGATGAGTTACTTCATGCATGAAATGTCGTGAGACACTCGAAAAAGCTTGTAATTCAAAGCTCCACTTTTGTTGTCAACAAATCAATTTTTGCCCCATTTCACATAGGTACAATCACCCCATTTCACGATCAATATTTTGCAGAAGAGAGAGATGATGTGAACTTCCTTGAATCACTATCCAAATAAATGGACACAGTGGAATAATTATTGCGTATTTGTGAAAAAGAAAGACCTAATCAAAAATGGCTTCTGTTATAACGTAATTTCCAAGAATTTCGAAATTTTCACAACAAAGGTGAAAACGTTTAAGCTCATTGATTAACAAATTGCGCACTATGTACTTCAAGTAGGAGGAATAACAAAAGCAAATTATTTCACAACGGTTTATTATGATAAAAATATGAAAATACGATTTTAAAAAATCCACAATAGAAATATCTCCAAGGTCGGCATCATAACCAGGATGAACGTCACTGTCTCTTCAAGATTATACTTATAAAAAATCATGCCTCCAGGTACCTACCTACTGAATTTGAGATGGTACAACTCCCGAAACTTTGGTTTTATGATGCCTTGTTCCGATGCCCACAGCACCAAATATAAAATACCAAAACACGATGCTCAGCCTCCTAGGCCTTTGTCTCGTTCGAATAACAAACGCAAATTATTTCACAACAGTTTATTAGGTAAGGATTTTCATAAACATAAACATTTTCATAAAAAAGGATTTTCATAAACGGACTTAGCTATACCGTTTGGGAATCTGCCCCTTGTTCCTGCTCACTACGAAGTGTTCGATGATCATGTTCATTTAGAAGAGGCACAGTGTTCTTAAAAAAGTTCTTATTTTTTGGATGGTCACGAAGAAGAAAAAACATTTTAATTTATCATCCGATTCCGAAACTTCATGAGAATCGTCAAAAGGAGTAGGATTAGGATTACCAGAAACCCCCAGATGACAGACCACAGGAGACTACGATAAAATAAACAAAAAATTGATGATAAGCGAAACGATAAGACTTTCTGATAAGCGTAATATCTAGTGCGCATGTGCGGAACTGTTGGTCCCAAGAAAATCTCAGAACTGGTAGAACTGATTCTGGATGGTTCCGGATGCCTAACTGAACAGCGGACTGACAGTTCGGAACCAGTTCTGGGCCTAACCGAACGCCCCAAAGGAGGTCGGAACCGTCCCAAACCGTTCAGAATCGTTAACCGAACAGACCTTTCGTTACCTAGTACGGCAGAATACGTTTGGTTTGTTTTATAAAAGAGATGAGCGTCTAAACCACACTGGCAGCATTAGTTCATGTGTCCTCCGCTAGGGATATTGAAGCGTTTTTCTTCTGAATTGGATAAGACAAGCTCTTTGCCTGTTTTGGTAAAGCTTGAGATAATGCGATGCAGCTGATTCGAGGGAAAATGCTTTACTATCCCTAGCGGAGGAAATATGAACATATGCTGCCAGTTTGTATGAAAGAATGTTGAGTTGTTGAGATATTCGTAAAATGTCTTATCTTCGTAAATCTATCACTGTGTCACACTGGTATCATAAATGAATAGACAGCAAAATGCAGGGTACTGGATGGAATGATACTGAAGTTATGTCGGATAACAAGTGATTGCACATAAAGGTTTATTATGAGTCAGCCAAATAGCTTCTCAAGTAGATTTACGAAGACAAGACATTTTTAGGAATATCTCAACACTTTTTGTGAAACGAACCAAACGTATTGTTACCAACCCATCACATGACCTTTATAATGTTAGTAGTGACTGCATATCAAGTACTATTATTTTTTTCATTCATTTGAAATAGCGACGATTTTTAAGAATTTTTTGACACCATCCGGAGCTTTGTGTTGTTGGTTAAACTTTCTGGGTCCTAACCTCTTCCTCTTATCATTCCCATCTCTCAATCACGGAATACTTCAGAATCGCTTAAACTCTCGGTAACATCCTGTACTGGTATTTCGCCGTCATGATCAGATTCAACTCCAGGTTCAATTTTGTTTTATCTCCCTGAAATATTGGGGCTGAGATGCAAAAACCATCACTATTGACAATAAATTTCCCTTAGGGGGGTTCGGTATTCGAAAATTTTCAAAAATTTCATTTTTCAGATTTTTAAAACAGATTTCAGATTTTGGTATATATAACTTTCATGTTTGAGTCAGGAAATGTCCTGCAATCGTTGCCTGAAGTTGAGTATCTCCGAACCGCTTTTCGGTACCAGCGGAATTACTCTGCTATTGCTTGTTCAACATTTGCACAAGCCATTTTTTCCACTTTTTTATGCTTATGGAAGTTGCTGTGAAGCACATTATTCATGTAGCAATAAAAAAAAAGTTTGGTGACGAGGTTTTCATAAAGGTTCATGGAAAAGAGAAACAAGTTGGCACGCATCGTGACGTAATCGTCGTAGTAGGTACCTTTTCAGTTTATTGCGTTTTTCTCAAAACTATGTTTTTCAATGCGTTTGACCCATTATCTCTGGAACTACGCATGATATCGAGATGATTCTTTTTTTGTTTTATGAAAGAATAATAGTTCTACACATTAGCATAATATGCTAATGTGTAGAACTATTATTCTTTCATAACGCATATATTCATAAAGCATATTATGCTTTTTGTAAACAAAATACTTGGAAGCCGAGAAATTTTTTTTGTTTGACTCAAAAAAAGGGTTATCTAAAATAGCTGTCCAAAAAATTTTAAAGATATTTTGGAAAGCAATATGTCGATCCAAGAAAATTTTCTTTTAACCTCCACTCAAAATTTGTTGGTTTACGTTTCGAGGTAGTTTCGTAGAATCAAAAATCTACTAATAATTGGGCAGTCCGTCCTCAGTACGCGACACTTTTCTTAGTTACCATAGAAGAATTTGAAAGAAATTTGGTATGTGGGCTCCATTTGGGGTCTAGTTGTGCCTCGAAGCTTTTGCTTGATGTCAGTCACTTCTAAGGGGTGAAAAGTAAGGGCTGACATTTTCAAAACGCCCTAGCTCAAAAACTTTCGATGTAAAGTTATATTTTTTTCTTTAATTTAAATTAGTATTGAATTTTTAGAACCGAATGAGACCTCCCAGAGTTGTGTAGGATCAACCTTTCGCTCCCCATGAGAACTTCTGGGTTGGACTTACGATAAATCAGTAACACGAGTGTGAATCGCTAAAAAGGGGTAATCTCCGTTTGCAGACGAGTGATCTACATAGAAAAATAATAATGATTTGCAGCGTTTTTCGAGTGAAATTTTGGATCACCCAGTTGTGCTTCTAACTTAATACCAAATTTAATAATGAAGGCAACTACAACTTTGAATTGGTGTTTTGCTGGTAGGTGTTTCCTATCAAAAGGTACTAGTAATTCTCTACGTACTTCAAGTTCTTTACAGACGGGTGATCTTCGCCAACCGTTCTCTATTCAAAATTGAAATGAAATGTTCTCCAAAATGGAAATTACCTCTCGCGTTTTACGTTTCGAGCAATACGTAAAAAACATCATTTTGTCGAGGTAGATAGGCATCGGTAGGTATTAGATCATGTTATTGAAGTGGTAAATTTACGCTCATCACGCTATCAAGGTAATTTTGAACAAATAACTACAATCGATCACCTCGATAGAGTGCTCGTAAATAAATAAACTGACAGGTCACCGTATAAATCGGCGTACTTGAATGAAATGCCCAAATAAAATGTTTTTGAATTGATCTTTGTTGTAATATTACTATATAGGTACATCAAAAAGCGTCTGCCAAATGGGTGTGGCACATAGCTTCCTCGTATCCATAACCCGATTGTATAGATGATCCGATGCATAGTAGTTAATCTCAAAACAAGTTAATCTGTAACATCCCTGAAAATTTCATTGAAATCTGAGGGAAAATGAAGAAGTTATGGCTGTTACAAGGAATTCACGTTTGCGCATGCGCAGTGGCTACTGTCAGTCCGAAGGTGGTGATTTTCATAGGGGACCGTCTACACACCAACCCGCACAATCCCTGAAAATTTCATCGAAATCGGACAATAACTTCGTATAGTTATGCGCGTTACAAGGATTTCATGACAGACACACAGACAGACAGAAAAACCAAAATTGAACCAAAATTGTTCAGAAAGGTCTAAAACGCAGAACGCGAGTGAAAATTTTGATTTTGGAGAACTTTTTCTTTCATCCTTGTAAAGTGAAAACAAAGCTTCTTATAGTAGACTTTGTAGACTAGTAGACTCGGAAGCAATAAAATTAACCCTTCAACATCAATAATGAAAGCCCACCGTTCACAGAAACCTTTCAACTAATAGCTGGTCAAATTCAAACCTTTTTCGTTTCTTCGAATGATGAAAGTAGGAATTTAATTTCTAATTACTTGCTTCGAATGGTGGTGCAGGCGCTCCATCGAGCTTCCTAACCGACCAAATTCCGTTATAAAGGCCCCCAGCATTCTCGTATAACTTCTCGATACTACTATAATTCTTCCCAATTATTCCAGTCAAAATGTGTTCAAAACGGAAAGCTTTGGGGGGTTTTCCACCAACATTTCGTGATGGGACATTGAAAAAAGTGCAAATGTGGTTTTTTTGCTATAACTCAGAAATGATCAACTTTTGGCAAAAAACTTGTATATGCAGAATGAAAGCTCGTCAAATTTGCTACACATTTCATTTTGTACGGTTTTTTTGTTGGACGAACCGTTTTGGCCCCAGAGCTGGTTAAAAATATGCGTGTTTTCGATGTCACCGAAAAAATCACCTTTTCTCACTCAAAAACTGTAATAAGTATGTAACTAGTTATCATAAATGAAAGGTTGTATTTTGTGAATTTGTATTTGTCGGTATTATGCCATCTCTAGTGATTAGGCGATCTATGAGTGTGTGTGTGTGTGTGTGTGTGTGTGTGCCGATGTACACTCATGTGTACGTATCCTTGCGACGTTTCTCAATATTCCAAGGTTATATGATTTTGCTTCCGAGCGTTCCAAGGTAGCTGAAGCTTGTTTTTAAATAAGTATTGTAGCTATAAATTTTGGTTTATTATTTTCAATAATGAACCTTTGGAATCGACCAGGAAAATTCTTTTCTTTAACCCCTCCTCAAAATTTGTTACGTTTCAAGTTACGTATAATCCAAAACGCTGCAAATTATTACACAATGGTTTATTATTTTTTTATTTTTCTGTACAGATACTCGTCTGCAAAGCCACCAACCATCCAACATGAAGAAAAACATCGATCGCATTTCGTTCAGCTAAAATTTGAACGGAGATTAGGCCTCTTTTGCGATTCACACTCGTGTTTCTGATTTATCGTACGTGCAAACTTTAAATTCTCGTAGGGAGCGAACGGTTTGTCCTACAGGGCTCCGCGTGGTCTCAAAAAATTCTATGGAATCTTAAATTGAAGGAAAAACAATACCTTTATATCAAAATTTTTTGAGTTAGGGCGTTTTCAAAATTTCAAAATTGATTTTGGAACCCTTAGAAGTGACCTACATCAACCAAAATCTTCGGGGCACAACTAGACCCCAAATGGAGCCCACATACCAAATTTCATCAAAATTAGTCAATGCTAAGTGGCAAAAGTGCCGCGTACGGCTGACGGACGGCCAAATTTTTATTACATTTTTGGATTCTACGTACCTTGAGACGTAAACCATCAAATTTTGAGGGGGGTGTTAAAATTTTTTTTTCATGGTCGATTCCAAAGGTTCATTATTGAAAATAATAAACCAAAATCGAATAAAAATTTGGCCGTCCGTCCGCCGTACGCGGCACTTTTGCCACTTAGCATTGACCGATTTTGATGAAATTTGGTATGTAGGCTCCATTTGGGGTCTAGTTGAGCCCCGAAGCTTTTGGTTGATGTCAGTCACTTCTAAGCGGTGAAAAATAAGGGTTGACATTTTAAAAACGTCTTAACTCAAAAAATTTTGGTATGAAGGTATTGTTTTTCCATCAGTTTAAGATAGTATTGAATTTTTAGAATTTTGAGACCACGCTGAGCTCAGTAGGGCAAACCGTTCGCTCCCTACGAGAACTTGAAGGTTGGACTTACGATAAATCAGAAACACGAGTGTGAATCGCAAAAGAGGCGTTCAAATTTAGCTGACCGAAATGTGATCGATGTTTTCCTTCATGTTGGCTGGTGGTAACAATGGCAAAAAGCCGCGTTCTTTGCAGAGGAGTGATCTATATAGAAAAATGATAAACCTTTGTGTAATAATTTGCAGCGTTTTATATTTCATTTCTTTTAATGTCTTTAAATTTTCAAGATTCGTAACTGAGTTCTCAGTAACATATGAGTAGAGAAAAGATTATGTTTATTTAACTTTTTTTTATATGTTTTTATTTAATGAGCCAGAGGAGCTGGGGGGCCGGAAGAGAGGAGCTGGAGGCGGGATGAGTCTGAAGCGCTTGGGGCTGGATGAGTCTGAGGAACTGGGGGCGGGAAGAGTCTGAGGAACTGGGGGCGGGATGAGTCTGAGGAGCTGGGGCGGGATGAGTCTGAGGAACTGGGAGCGGGATGAGTCTGAGGAACTGGGGGCGGGATGAGTCTGAGGAGCTGGGGCGGGATGAGTCTGAGGAACTGGGGGCGGGAGGAGTCTGAGGAACTGGGGGCGGGATGAGTCTGAGGAACTGGGGGCGGGATGAGTCTGAGGAATTGGGGTGGGATAAGTCTGAGGAGCTGGGGCGGGATGAGTCTGAGGAACTGGGGGGCGGGAGGAGTCTGGGGAGCTGGGGCGGGATGAGTCTGAGGAACTGGGGGCGGGAGGAGTCTGAGGAGCTGGGGGCGGGATGAGTCTGAGGAACTGGGGGCGGGAAGAGTCTGAGGAACTGGGGGCGGGATGAGTCTGAGGAGCTGGGGCGGGATGAGTCTGAGGAACTGGGAGCGGGAAGAGTCTGAGGAACTGGGGGCGGGAGGAGTCTGAGGAACTGGGGGGCGGGATGAGTCTGAGGAACTGGGGTGGGATGAGTTTGAGGAACTGGGGGCGGGATGAGTCTGAGGAGCTGGGGGCGGGATGAGTCTGAGGAACTGGGGGCGGGATGAGTCTGAGGAACTGGGGGCGGGATGAGTCTGAGGAGCTGGGGGCTGGATGAGTCTGAGGAACTGGGGGCGGGATGAGTCTGAGGAGCTGGAGCTGGATGAGTCTGAGGAACTGGGGGCGGGATGAGTCTGAGGAGCTGGGGGCGGGATGAGTCTGAGGAACTGGGGGCGGGATGAGTCTGAGGAGCTGGGGGCTGGATGAGTCTGAGGAACTGGGGGCGGGATGAGTCTGAGGAGCTGGAGCTGGATGAGTCTGAGGAGCTGGGGGCGGGATGAGTCTGAGGAGCTGGGGGCGGGATGAGTCTGATGAACTGGGGGGCGGGATGAGTCAGAGGAACTGGGGGCGGGATGAGTCTGAGGAGCTGGGGCGGGATGAGTCTGAGGAGCTGGGGCGGGATGAGTCTGAGGAGCTGGGGGCGGGAGGAGTCTGAAGAGTGGGTGGAGGAGAGAGTCGGAGGAATCGTTTTTGCCTAATTTTAGTAGGCTTTTCAGCTAGTTTTGCATATAACTGTTCCCTCCCAAAATATAGTCGTTTTTGAGTTAAAGACAAAAAACCAGCAAAAATCAGTTTTTTCGCAATTTTTTTTTCTTTTTTTTCAATGTTCCATTACGATATTTTTGTGGCTAACCTCAGATTCAGATTCAGCACCCCCAAAATATCCAGAAAGAAATCGAACTAGGCAGAATATTAAAACGAAAGTACCTACCTGTTGACCAAACGTTGTTCTTTGATGATGTTTTTTTTTCAAATGGCCTATTTGCGTGGGTTCCTCTTCTTCCAATGAGATTTCCAATTTTTGAGAAATGTCCAGTTTGTTACAAAAAAAAGTAGGATGATCGTACGAACTTGATGTTTCTATTAGAGGTGCACCCGATCTGTCTTGAAGGTTAAGCTCTAACTAGGTATCAGAATGGTTTTTGATCTCTATTGTGTTTGAACTATTCGTCTACCGTTTTCTATAGGCTGACTTGAGGAAGATGACCCGGTTGGTGAAAATGTCGGAATGCGAACTATTGAAATTGCTTAAAAGAGGAGACGCTTTGAACAAAGCTTTCGCGACAGTTCGTTTAATGACTTCTGTTATGTCAGCGCTGGGAGGTCAACGGAACATCAGCGAAATCGTTCTGTCCAGAACGTGCATGGTGCCGGATGTCGACTATTTCTCCCTACCGGTGATTTTGGGCCCGAGAGGAATCTCGCACAGATTTCCGATTCCAACTTTAACACCAAGAGAGAATATCCTATTAGATCACGCCATCAAATTTATACAAGTCGACAAACAGAAAGCTGTCGATATTTTGTGCAGCAATTCCAAATTCCCCAAGACTCCGGAGAAAACCAAAGAATACAGCGATTTACTCGAATGCGACAAGAAAGGGCTATTTGTCGGAGCTCTCCTCGATCGACTGAGAATCCGTAAAGAGGCTTGTAAGCCCAAGTTGGAATACTTGCTGATGTGTAAAAATGATGCGGTTTATCCACCCGAATCACAACCCAGTATGACCCCGAAACGTATGAAATTTGTCGAGCCGGATATTGCTTTGAATGACGGTTGTTGCCCCGTGAAGCTCCCTTTTCCACCTTCTCCGCCAAAAAGGGGTCTTAACGCGATTGCCCCCAAAATATCCAATTGTAAATTTGAATCGTCCCCGTGTCCTTATCCACCAGTCGTGAAATTACCCACGACCTGCCATGTTTGCGACAAAGGTACTCCTTGTGAACGATTCGAAGATTGTAAAAGTCTTTATGGAGATGCAAAGTGTTGTACAGAGCTGCCTCAGCCAAATTGTAAGTCACTCTTGGGGAGTAAATCTGAGCAATCAGTTACGAAGTTCACATCTTCAGCAGACCATCAGCAAGTAGCCAGCCAGCAGACCAGCAATTTTGAGCGGGCCCCAGTCAGTTTGCAGTGTGAACAACCCAAATGTAACTCTGCCAACTTTTCAGTTCCATATACTGGAATTGATACTGTTGAACTGAATTCCGTATTGGAAACACCGGCAACGGTGTATCCTCCAAAGAATGTTATATCAGAGAATAATTGCCCTTATGGACTGAACACAAGTTCTCCAACATTAGGACTCGACCAAACTTCCCCTACGAAGATCCGTCCTAAGGAAGATTTCACTCAAAATAACCAACGTGATTTTACCGGGACAGCTGAAAACGTACATCAACTAGAGTCTGTACGAGACAGCTCACAACAGAAGTGTTCACGACTCGACTCGGATCGTCTCTCAAAGCTCCAGTCAAGTTCAGCGTCTGCTCAAAGCCAGGCTTTTCAAAATCCAAAAACGTTATTAAATCAAGAAGTAGTAACTCATGGTACTCACTTGGCCACTGAATCTGTACAACCAAGAGAAACCATGGGAGTCAAGAACCAAACGGAGCACTCCCGCCATGATTTAGTTGACCGTCCAAAGCTCCTTTCAAATCCACCATATACGCAAAGTAAAGATTCAGGAAATCAGAATCAAAATTTCACATCAAATCAAGGAACAGTAACATATTCTGAAATGAACATTAATGGACAAAAGAAATCGACTGACAGATCTCTCAACACTCCACGAAGAACTCTTGACCAGTCTATTGATCATTGCCTTTCCAAGATATGTTTCGTAGAAATTAATACTGCTAAAGTAAAATCTCCACTGGCGGAGAACGATATGCGCATTGCTACTGCTGAAGCCTCAAAAGTTGCTTCTTCTGGCATACCGGGGGTTTCAGATGTAGCGAATGATCAATCTGTTGGTCAGTTGACAGCAACTGTTGAGGCCCCAAAATCGCTCTCCGGAGTTCAGCATAGTTCTCAATACAACTCAACTGTATCTCCAAAACTAGAATCAACAAATACAAGTGGTTATGTATCAGTCAAAAATACCTCTAAAATTCAGACAGCGCTGCCTGAAAATGACAGAGACCCCGCAGAAACACTCCATAGAAACTCACCCAGTACAACTTCAGCTGT
This sequence comes from Apolygus lucorum, assembly GCA_009739505.2. NCBI lineage: Eukaryota > Metazoa > Arthropoda > Insecta > Hemiptera > Miridae > Apolygus > Apolygus lucorum. Next base: position 50,442,987 of record CM019181.2, on the reverse strand, counting down.
TTATAACTACTCTGGTGGTTTAGGAATTCCATCAAAGCCGAAGAAAAAAGATTCCAAGATGCCATTTTTATACTTTAATCCTTGGTCAGCCAAGAGGGAGGAGCAGTATTATAATAAAAATTCAGGCACGAATGCCCAGTTGAAAAATAGGTTGGACAGAGAGCAGGTTGGTGAAGTACCCAATGAAAATCGCTCTGGAAAATCTGGAGCTACTGGATATTTGGAACATCCTGATGTTCCTTCGAGTGAAAACGCGTACAATGGGGATACATCAGCAAGGAAAACTTCAGAACAGGGAGCTGAGGGTACAGATTCAAGAATTACTTCCTCAATATTAGGGACCAAATTATTGAACAGTTTCGAATCGACAAGGAATAAGACTGGTACGAAGAGGAAGGATATACTTGAAACATCCCCACTCTCAAGTGAAACCGAAAAAAAAATCATTTGGGGATGCACTGCCGAAAGACCAAGGAATTAATACTTTGTCTTCAGACATGAGATTGCGAGGAAACATTCGAGCTAAAAACATAGATTTAAAACTGCAGAATAATCTGAAAAATATCGAAAAAACAAAAATACTTGGGTTTGGCCAAATAATAAATAAATTGATTCCTACCACTACGTTCTCCAAAAAAACAGAATTGAAATCAAATAGGAATGATAAATCGAAAAAAACCGTTCTCCAAAAGCTATACGTTGAAACACACAGTAATCTATTGACTTCAGATCACAAAGAAAACCAGGGAAAAATTGTGATGATGCCCATTTCATCTCCAAAACATATTGGTGAAAAAACGTACCAGGCTAAGAATGATGGAGGTGGCATCAAAAATATCGATTTACAGTATTCTGATATCAGCAAAATAGCCCATATCAAATCCAAAGTGCAAGAAGCACTGAAAGGTATGATTTTCCCGCCAAAGTACAGCCAAAAACACGCTGACGTGGTTGCCAAGCGAGAGAAACAAGTTGAACAGATTCTGCAAGAGAAGCTGAGAAGGGCATCGAAATCGATTAAGAACAATATACGAGAGGTTCGGCACGTTGATCCTGCCCGGGCATCTTCAAGCCAGAAGCTGTATGCACCAAAATGCCCAAGCCGTCTGATGTTCGGGGGCCATCCGGACTCCAGAGTGATAACGTTTAATAATGTTCGAGAGTTTGATGCTCCTCGAGTGGCCACTGATAGAATACCACGCTCTGGAGTTGAAGATCATACCTTGAATATAGTTCCCAGTGAAGTTGAAGAACCTACAGATAAGTCAACTGGCGTTGAGGAGAAAGAAACAACAGAAAAGTATCAGCCTGCTGCTCAACAGTATATTGTACAAAATCATGTTCACGGTTCAGATAAAGTCAAGCAAAAAAATACTGGAAATTATCTACCATTCGCTCAACATTATATTGAACAAAATAGTGCCTCAGATTCAGATAAACCCAATCCTGCTGTAAATGAGCATTATGAATGGGACCGCAAAGAGGATCTTTCTCCTTCAACGAACCAGGATTATGTTCAGAATCTTCCATCAGTCCAGTTGAATTCGGCAGCAGCTCTACCATTTTCCACCAATGAATACTGGAAACACGCGATCGAGAGGCACACTTTGAGGGCAAATAGAAATGAAGCCGCTTTACAAAAGTTGGAGTACATCATAAAACAAAGGAGCAAGAAAGTCACAACGCCTGGGAGCATCAGGCTGGCGAGACTGAATGATCCCAAGTACGGCATGACCAGCCCCAACCGTCTGAGGTTCGACCGTTGATTTTAACCCACTGTCTATGGTACCGTCGTCAAATACATTGTTATTGTATACATAAATATTGTTTGTCTCCTAGTCGTAGAATTTTTATTTTCTCACTAACAAAGGAAAAGTTTCTTGAATTCGTTCAGCGGGTCTAGGAACCTAGTTAATTGCATATCCCATCCGCTTCTTCTGGATAAGCTGCGTAAATATCATTTCTCTGATAGTGCAATTTCTATTATTGAAAGCTACCTCTCTGGTAGAACTCAGGCTGTGCGACATATCGATGAGTTGTCATGCTTCTTGCCTGTTGAGTTTGGTGTACCACAGGGATCCGTTTTGGGACCAATATTGTTCCTTATTTTTATCAATGACTTACCATTGTGTCTCAAAATCCACTCAATTCTTTTTGCTGACGACACATCATTAATTTTAAAAAGCCCATCGCTTTCTTTTCTGTGCGACGCCGAAGTGGCTCTTGATGCGGTTTCCAGCTGGTTCATAATGAACAGGCTTTCGGTTAATGCTGAAAAGACCAATGTGATGCGATTTGGGTTGAGAGATTTGTCTGGTTTTGAAAATAATCTGGAAGATGTCAAATTTCTTGGCGTCGTTCTCGACCCAGAGCTCAGCTGGAAGCCTCACTGTGCTCAACTTCGGTCATGTCTCGGCAGCTACATCTTTCTTTTGAGGCGCATATCCGTGAGGCTGACAAGGTCAGCCGTTCTGGCAGCTTTTCATGCCTGCTTCCAGAGCAGAGCTGTATATGCCATCCTCAGTTGGGGGCATTCTGCAGCTTCCTCCACCATTTTTTCTAGCCAAAGGAAGGCTGTGCGAGTCGTAGCTGGTATGAGTTACCAGGAGGATTGTAGATCAGCTTATAAAGAACTGGAAATTCTAACTATCCCCGCTGTCTACATCCTTGAAAGCCTATGTTGTGTAAGGAAGAATATTGAGTCTTTTCATACTCCAGATCACGGTTACTCCACTCGTAGCAAAAATAATCTTTGTATCCCGTTCCATCGACTTGCTACTACATGTAATGGTACCACCTGGTGGGGTTTTAAATTTTTTAACGCCCTTCCCATGAATTTGCGCAATGCTCCGATCGGCATTTTTAAGGCACGCATTAGCAAGTACCTCGTCAGTCTGGCTCCTTATAATTTCTACGAATTTCTTAATGATCTTGAGCACACTGACGCTGTGTTGATATCCTAGGTGTTTTTTTAATGTTTTATTGTTATACCTACCTAGTCATTTGATACCATTGTTGTAATTTTTTTTTTTTTTTTTGTGACCAAATGTATAATTTTACTTGCAAGAATGCTGACCATTGCTCATACACTACGTGTTTTTGGCAAATAACATATATTGATTGATTGATAGTGTTTCTTAGATTCATTCTTTCCGTTTAATCAGTTAAAAGCTTAGTGAATGAAATTGGTACGAATAAAATCACTCGCGATGAGATTGTGGAAAACCATTTTAATAAAAACGGAGTTGAGTTGAACGTTGTCTATTTCCACGAAAACAGGTCTCATTCCTTCAAGGGATCGATTCTACAACCAATTTCCAACAAAAAATGTCTCCTAGCAATTTTTTTAGAAGCTTCTTTTCCGAGTTGTTTCAATTTTCAAGTTTTTTTCTTTCGTGATTAAATGGGTCGAACGAAATCGACGATTTGACGGGGAGACTCCCGGGGTCTTCATCGCCGCGGCTCCTCCGAAGTACAATCTCACCGTCAAACCGTCGATTTCGTCGAAAAAATGCACGTTTTTTCCGCGTTCAAACACAAGTTTCTCCCTTAATTCGATTGTAAAATTTTATTTGGTTACACCGTTGGAAAGCTGAGAATCTGGCGCAGATTTGAGGCTTTCCGGCAATAGTTTATTATCTCGAATTATTTGGACATTACGGGCGTTGAAAAGAAGAATGTTTTCGAAAAGTTACTAAGTTCACTGTATAGGTTGCTTTATTCCCCGTAAAATTCAACTGAAAAAAATTGTACGTGTTGGTACGTATTTGGTACTAAAGAGATAGGAAATTTAATGCTCTTTCCAACGGTATCCTCAAATTGTAATTGTCACAGCAAATTAAAGGAGTTATTACCCATTTAATGACATAGGGTCAAAATCACGAGAAAAAAGTAGACTCCAACATTCTCTATCAACAACATGGTCTCTTCATTCTCCCATCAACGTATTGTCTCTACTGATTTTAGTGGTTTTAGGAGAGGTTTGAAAAAAACCACATGTCAATAATATCAAAGAAACAAGTTTGTTGGCCAGAATCAGGGGTTAATAGTGAAAAATTGATTTAAAAAGCCTCGATTCGTCCCTTAAGAAGAATAGCCAATGAGCAAGATCAACATTTTTCACCAAACAGGATAAAACATATTTATGTCAACAGTTTGCCCTTTGCTTAACATCAGGTTAAAATTCAATCATACCTACTACTCTACGAAACACGCTGCAAATTATTACACAACATTTATTATTGGTGTAGTATTGTTTATTTATTACTTATTGGGTTTATGGAAACAAGCAAGGAAAACAAAGTCAAAACGCTTGCATACGAATCTGCAACGCATTGGGACATTTTCATGTCTTTACCTATTGCTTTTTACCTCACTATAGGATTTTATAACCCACCCTCCGTTGTTGTCAGAATGTGAAACGAATCATTAACATCATTAACTCATTAACTAACTCATTAACTTATTAACTCATTAACATCATTAATCATTAACTATCTATAGCTATTTGTTGTATTTTTCAAACCTCACAATGCGTTGCTGTTGTCTACTCTAATGTAAAGAGGTAGGTACTACGAAAGAGTGTAGATATATTATGTTACAAATTGACACAATTATTAATATTAAGAGGTAGGTACCTAATTTCAATAAAATAGACGATTCCGGATTAATTATCTTCTACACTCACGATCATTAGTTTGTAAACAAAATATGAGAACAGTTATGCCCATAGCTCCGCTATTCGTATAGTCAATATGATATGGAAAACATGAAAATGTTCGTTAAATCGAGAGCTTTCCAACGAGTGGTGAACGATTTTTGTGGGTTAAAAAGTGTAGAAAAGGAACAAACCTAACAACGGGGTCGTTGTAAGCGGAAATCATTATAAAGGCACTGTAACACAATTTCGTGACAGTTTTTTGTGCTATGTGCCAGGGCAAAAACATGAAAATGTCAATAATGAGTTACAAGTTAAATCGATTTCGACGGTTAGGTCATCATCAGTAACACACAATAACTACGACAACACAGTTATTGTGACACACACAGCACAATCAGTAACACACAATAACAGTAACACGGTTATTGTGTGTTACTGATGATGACCTAACCGCCGAAATCGATTTAACTTGTAACTCATTATTTTCGTTGAAATAGACAACGTTCAACTCAACTCCGTTTTTATTAACGAAATTGGCTCTCATAAGTGGGGTATTTTAAAACAATAAACGTCCTTTGCCGTTTCCAATCACTTTTATTCGTGGGGAGCTTTGACAACCCTCTGGTCGTCAATCCTAGACAACAAAATGGAAAGAAATACCTGGAAAGAAAACAAGTAGGTACCTAACAATGGTTACAGGTATTTTGAAGCTACGGAGTGGAATGAAAAAGTGGAAAATGGCTTTTCTAAACAATGCTGAGTCAATTAAAAAAAAAGAAAATGGAGAGGAAAAATTTGAAAAATTAGATTAGATTTTTGAAAATGGTGGTTTGTTGTCCAGACTCATAGTTTGAATTTACCAGCAGCTCCTGGATGAGTCCTGTCTAATAAAAGTGATTGGAAACGATGAAGGAGTTTTATTATTTAAATATATTTTTAGTAATGCATGCATTTCAGGGGACGTCCCATTCGATAAGCTTTGGGTCAATTAATACCAGTTGGTAAGCGAAAAAGCTGTTCACTCGATGTAATTTATTAAGTATTTTAGGCAAGAAATAGTGATCCTCCCCCCCCCTCTCAACCTTATCCACCATATCATTTCTAGCGGCGTGGGAGCCTCGAATTTGAAGAGCATTTTAAAAACCATGATCTACGATACCCAACGTGCGAATTCGAGTTCACTCCCCCCCAATGGTACCAGTCTGGCACAAAGCGGTAATACTTCGTAACGTTGAACTTTCATCTATTTGTTTTGGTAGGCAGTCCGTTGAATTTCAATTCCGTATTCAAGGTGAAACACAAAAAAACTTTTAAAAACCCATGCAGTTTATGGTGCCCTGGCACCTAGGTGGCACCACTATTAGTTCCATGGTGGGACAGAGAATAATTCATGAAAATCCGGAGGTATAATGAGAATTTTTATATTGAAAATCGGATATTTTGTGAATATTATCCCACTCTTCCCCTCATCTTGCGAATTTTGATTCTCTGGTGAAATAGTGTGCAATTTGGAAGATTTATGAGTTGAACAAAAGAAACACTCAAAACGATTAGAAATTGAGGCCTGGGCAGAGTACACAAGATTTTGTCACATACACACACACAGACATACACACACAGACATACACCTATGGTTTTTTTTCTCGCGGATTTGGATTCAGAATGGTCTGAAACGGATTACTGTGTGGTTATTTTTTTTTCTGTTGAGTGTTGTCCTCCTCCACCCCAGCTCGATCGCATAAGGACGCTCAAGTCTTACAGTGGGACGTCCTAAAAACCCCACTTATGTGAATAAAAGAAAAGTCCACAACCGCAACATTTTGAAATTGGTTCTGTAGCCCGTTCTATCTGTCTGATGGAATTTTCAGAATTTGTGTGGGTTAGGTCCCAAAAAATGTACTCTACAAATTCAATCGTAGATTTTTAAAATATCAATGTCACGCGATCTGAAGTGTTGGAGGCTGGCTCCGAGATAATTGCTGATGCATTTCATCCATCAATAATCCGGAATCCATAAATAATCGAAAAAGGTGGAAAGATCTTACTCACGATTTCGAGAAGCACTGAAAATTATTACGAGGATGTTAATGCAGCTTAGAGAACAGCGAGGGTACTGAATTTCTATGCTAACCCTCTCATAATGAATTGATGTACGTACTCTCAAAACACACTGTGTGAAAAAAGGTGCCAACCGTTTGCATGTTGTGCCAATCCAACCCTCGTCGGTCTGTCTAACACTACTGGTGGGTTTCAACCTTGATTTCTCCATCTCATCAGTAAAAATAGGAATCGAAAAGGGTTTCGGAGAATCGGAGTTTCATCCTCAAAAAGTTTGGAGCTACGCGGATTTCACTCCTTTTCTTCTTTGGAACTTTTACCTGGAGTTTTTTTTTTAGAGAAATTTATTAAACTTCAAATAAGTTCAAGCGTGAAGATCACTATGATATTAATTTCACCAGACACTTACCTAAAGGAATGGTGCTCCACCGTAATAGGTGGTGCAATAAGTGAGGATTATACAGGCTATTACATTATGAAATTTCATAACGGTCACAGGGCAAAAATCGATTCGAGAGCTCATTTTCAGAAAAAAATGTCTCCTAGTAATATTTTTTAGAGGCTTCGTTTTCAAGTTATTTCACTTTTAAGATTTTTTTTCGTGATTTTGACCGTAAAACGACTATACCTCCCCGAATTTCATGAAAATTTAAATCTGATTACACTGTTGAAAGGAGCATATAATTTT